>PVHT021183555.1:25486252-25544698 GCA_004024745.2 Catagonus wagneri | reverse complement strand
TCTCTTTCTTTCTTTCTTCCTTCCTTTCTTGTCTTTTTAGGGCCGCACCCACAGCATGTGGAGGTTCCCAGGCTAGGGGTCGAATTGGAGCTGCAGCTGCCAGCCTACACCCCAGCCACAGCAACATCAGATCCACGACCTACACCACAGCTCACGGCAACGCTGGATCCTTAACCCACTGAGCGAGTCCAGGGATCAAACTTGCGTCCTCATGGATACTAGTCAGATTCTTTTCTGCTGAGCCACAACGGGAACTCCCAGGCTAAGTATCTAATGTGTATAGAGCCTTTAATTCTCATAAAACCCTTTCAGGATAAGCACTATTGTTAGCCCCACTTTACGTATGAAGAAACTGAGGCACAGAACATTAAGCACTTTGCCCAAGGCTGCCCTGGTGAGAAGAGGAAGAAAAGGAACTAGGATCCAGGCTGTCATCTGTTCATGCATCAAACAGCTACTCGGAGGCCTGAAGAAGCCATGCTGAGCAAAACAACTGCTGCATCTGTGTCGAGAGCTAATTCTGGTGTTTCAGCGTGTCAGACACCGGCCTTTCATGCTATGCAAACAGCCTTGGAAGCTGGAGGTAGTGTCTGCCTCTGGGGTGGAGGACAGATTTGTGTCCAGACCAGGAGAATAAAGAGTGTCTGACTGCACGTGAGTTTGGGAGGATCCTTAGAAGGACACTTCTCAGACACCCTTCTGTGTACCCAATTCCACGGGGACTGCTCTGCTTCACCCTCACTGTCTTGGCCTCTTCAGGCTGCTACCATATACTGGGTGGCTTATTAACACGGACTGGAGGCCTGGGAGCCTGGGTCTGGAGCCTGGGAAATCCAAAATCAAGGTGCTTTCAGATGCATTGTTAAGGACCTGCTTTCTCCGTGAGGGCTGCCATTGTCTCCTCCTTCTCTTTCCTGTTGCCCTCCCCTTCTCTTCATTCTCCTTCTTCCTCTTATTCTTCCTTCTTCTCCTCCTCATTCTCCTCCTTCTCCTTCTTTTTCTTCATGGCTGCACCCACAGCAAATGGAAGTTCCCATGTTAGGCACTGAATCTGAGCCGCAGATGCAACCTACCCTGAAACTGTGGCAAGACCGGATCCTTTAACCCACCGCACCTTGACAGTGACTGAGCGACGGGGGGAACTCCTAATGACTGTCTTCTTGCTATACTTGCACCTGGTGGAAGGGTGAGAGAGCCCTCGGGGGTCTTTTCCTAAGCGCGCTAATCTCATTCATGAGGGCTCCACCCTTGTGACCTAATCACCCAAAGGCCCCACCTCCAAATACTATCTTACAGGGGGTCAGGCTTCAACATGTGAGTTTGGTGGTGGGGACGAGCTCAGTCTACAGCACCCACCCACTCTGCTCTGGACTTAGCAGGTAGGCCAGGGAGACCGTTGCCCTCAAGCTCATGGCTGTGTTCAGAGCCATTCACTGTCTAAATCTTGGGTTTGTTGTTTCTGTGCCAACTGAATTTAAGGAAAGGTGCAAGCAGACCTTAGGAACTGCTTCACCATTTCAGTCTCCTGAATTCATGCTAAAATAGGCAGTAAATAATAATGTAAGTCTGTGATTATAAACAGTAACATGATGCTACAAAGAGATGGTATGTAGGGTGCTTATAATGGGATTGGAGATGTGGGGAGGGGCAGCAAGGTCAAGGATATTGAGGGTAGGATCTGAACGATGAAAAGAGCCTTGCTAAAGCACTGCCAGAGTTCCTGTTGTGGCTCAGTGGGTTAAGAACATGACTTGTGTCCATGAGGATGCAAATTTGATTCCTGGCTTCATTCAGTGGGTTCAGGATCTGGCGTTTCTGCAAGCTGTGATGTAGATTGAAGATGAGGTTCAGATCAAGTGTTGCTCCGGCTGTGGCACAGGCCTCAGCTGCAGCTCCGATTCAACCCCTAGCCTGGGAACTTCCATATGCCTCAGGTGCAGCCCTAAAAAGATTAAAAAAAAAAAAAAAAGCACTACTGGCAGAACAGCAGCATGTGCAAAGGCCCTGCAGTTGGAGGGGGCAGAACAGAGGAGTCGGGGTAAGTGTGGAAGAAGGTCTAGGCAGAAAGATGCAGGATGGAGAAAGTTCTGGACTTGACCCTGAGGGAAAAGGGAGGCCACTGGAGGGTTAAAAGCAGGATGGCTTATTGGGAGATGCTTAATAAGTGATGCCCTCATGCTGTTTTCTAACTCCTGTTTGTTCCTTGTGTATCTGTCTTTGTGTCTTATATCAAGTGAGCTGTCCCTGGCTTCTGTCCAGCTGGAGAGTCTGTTGATGCTTCTCAACACAGGGAACAGGCATGAAAATCTGGTACCCATCACAGAGCATGACACACGCTGGCAACCTTTTTTGTCATCCAGTCCCAAGAGCTCAGCCAGGCAACTCCGGCCTGGAGCCCTTCCATAACTGTCCCTGTCAAATAAGTGGACACTGCACTGTATGCAAGGAATTGTCATACAGGTTTGCAAACACAATCCCTGACTTTCTCTTTGCCGTCTTTCACGCAGCAGGTCGAAGCTTCATTCCTGCAGTCCAAGGTGACTGACAACTCCAATTACTCACAAATAAATAAGTACATAGATAAAGAAGCACACAAACATACTTTTGGAAGGGGACTTTAGGATCATCCATTGCTCCCTTTTTTTTCTTTTTGGGGATGCACCTGCAGCATATGGAGGTTCCCAGGCGAGGGGTTGAATCAGAGCTACAGCTGCTGGCCTATACAACAGCCACAGTAATGCCAGATCTGAGCCACATCTGTGACCTACACCACAGCTCACGGCAACGCTGGATCTTTAATGCACTGAGCAAGACTAGGGATTGAACCTGCATCCTCGTGGATACCAGCTGTGTTCTTAACTTGCTGAGCCACAACGGGAACTCCTCATTGCTCCCCTTTTGAGTTTCATTTTTCCATACTCTAGACATTTAGACTGTTTCCTTGTCTTTGGGATAAATCACAGTGTCTGCCCTATGGGATTTTTATGAGAATGACATGAGTTAATATACACAACATGCTTCAAACAGACTGACACAAAGCAAGATCTCTTTGAGTGTTAAGTGCCGCTGTTATTTTTATTACTTTCACCCTTTCGTACAAGGTCTCCAAATTTCAAATCTGGAATACACATCACCTGTGTGTGGCCTGTAGTCAACTCTTTGTGTTTTCTCTATATGGTCTCACTTTTTCATTAAACTGACATGCACTTCCTTGACAAAGAATTTTTTTTTTCTTTTGATGCAGCACGTGGGTGTTCCTGGGCTAGGGGTCAATTGGAGCTGCAGCTGCTAGTCTACACCACAGCTGCAGCAACACTGGGTCTGAGACACCTCTGTGACCTACAGCTTGCAGCAATGCCGGATCCTTAGTCCACTGAGCGAGGCCAGGGATCGAACCTGCACCCTCGAAGACACTATGTTGGGTTCTTAAACCCTCAGAGACACAACAGGAACTCCAACACAGAATTTGATGTCAATACACCCAGTTGGAAACGAGATCCACCTGCCAACAGGAAATCAACCAGCTGCATACACGTGTCAGATCTCGAGGCAGGAGAAAGTTCTGAGTGCTCCCCCCTACCCCGGCTGTCCTCCACCTGGCTCTTCAGAAGGGCACAGAGAACAGGGGCAGGAGATGACATTCTCTCTGTGACTTGATGGACTTCATGTCCCCACCAGCATGATCCAAAGCAATCTATCTCACGTGACAGTTTGGGAATGCTGCTTTGGTGGCTTATTTGACCGGGGCTGTTTACTGTTGCCAGAACCTGCTACCAATGGCCACTCCCAGGAGGAAACATCCTCTGAGCTGAGCGGCACCATAGACCTCCGCCTCCATCTCTGTCTACCTTCGTGGCTTTGTGAATCTTGCCCCCAGTGGAAAAAGAAGAGCAGTAACTTGGACTCAGGGTCTCCTGGTCCCTAGCACTGAGCTGTCTCTCTCCCTGGGATTTCTGCACCCTCTAGAGGTCATGAGCAGCTGCCCAGGACCTTCTCCCAGAGAAGCTAATTTGCTGGGACTACGGGAAGGTCACCAGGACCGGAGCCCTATGTGGCTGCAGAGATGTAGTCAGGATGGAGAAAACTTGGGGAGAAAGAAGCAAACCCCTCAGAGTTCCCACTGTGGTCCAGAGGGTTAAGAATCCAACTAGCATCCAAGAGGATTCAGGCTCAATCACTGGCCTCGCTCAGTGGGTTGAGGATCTGGTGCTGCCGTGAGCTGCAGTGTAGGAAGAAGACGCAGCTTGGATCCCCTATTGCTGTGGCTGTGATGTAGGCCAGCAGCTGCAGCTCTGATTTGACCCCTGGCCTGGGAACTTCCATATGCTTAAAAAGAAAAAAAAAAAGGGAAGGCAGGAAGAAAGAAAGAAAAAGAAACAAAACCCTCAGCATAGCCTGCTGGTGACCTGGGGTCTTTGTTTTCAATTAAATATCAACAGGAATTCACACTGGCTTTTACACAAGAGAGAAACATCTCTGCTGTTTTGGTTGAGTCCTGGTTAATACTGGCCATAATTTTCTTTCCACAAACAGCGTGATCGTTTCTCTTAAAAGAGAAAGAAAAAAAAAAAAAAACAGATTAAAAAAAAAGGATGCGTAGGCAAAGTCTCCCACATCATTAAAGCTTATTTAAGTAAAGGCGGCAGTTTGGTGGGTTTATTTGCTTACGTAATGGTGGAAAAATACAAGTTTAAATCCTGTTTTACCCTGCAGCTCATTATCCTTTTAACCACAACAGAGAAGAATTCGGGTCTTGCAAACTAGGTTAGAGATCACTAAATATACACAGCTAAATATATCTTTATAATATACGCTCTATACTTACATAAACACAATCTATTACTATAAATACATAACACAAATTACATATAACTGTACATTATGTATTTCTAATCTATGCTGTTAAAGTATATTTGGCTATTGTAATTATTTACCATTTTTTGACACTTAAGGATGCTTTTAAATGCAACACAGCAAGCATAATAACCAAAATTCAGACAAGACAAAAAAGAATGTGGTATAAACAGAGTTTTCCTCCCACCCCCTGGCCTTAATTTCTCAAATCCCCTTGCACCATATCACTTTCCAGAGATCTGCTAGCCATTTACAAATATATCCCTTTGTTTTACTTTTTAATTATAATTGTGGTAAAATGCACATTGTATAAAATTTATCATCTTATGTTTTATTTTTAAATTTTAATTGAAGTAGAGTTGATTTACAATGTTTTGTTGGTTTCAGGTATATAGCAAAATGATTCAGTTATGTGTGTGTATGTGTATATATATATATATACACATATATATGTATATACATACATATATACATATATGTATACATGTATACACATATATATGTATATATGTGTGTATATATATACACACATATATCCACACATAGAGTTTTTAGATTCTTTTCTGTAACAGGATATCACAAGTTACTGAGTAGGTCCTTGTTGTTCATCTCCTTTATGTATAGTAGTGGGTATCTGTTAATCCCCAGTTCCCAGTTTGATCCCTCCCCCTCCCTTTCCCCTTTGGTAACCATGTTTGTTATCTATGGCTATGAGTCTGTTTCTGTTTTTGGAAGTTTATTTGTATCATTTTTTCCAGATTCCACACATAAATGATATCATATGCTATTTGCCTTTCTCTGTCTGACTTACTTAGTATGATCACATCTAGGTCCATCCATGTGGTTGCAAATGGCATTATTTCATTCTTTTTTTGGTGGCTGAGTAATATTCCATTGCATATAATAAATGCTTTGCATATAATTGATGCTTCTTGGTGATGTAGCCACCAGGAAGGTGGCGTTTAAGATTTGAACACTTGCTCACCAAATAGAAAATTCCAAACTGTTTTCTAAAGAGTCTGTGCCAACTTACAGTCCCACACGGGGTGTATAAGAGTCTCCGTCTTCAGACACCCTCAACAACATGAAAGATCATTAAAGGCTGGAATTGGCACTAACGATAGGTTAGAAACGACATCATACGGCTCTCACCTACATCTTCCTAATTCCCTGTAAAGCTGAGCCATTTTCCTTAAGTTTATTGGCAACTTTTATTTCCTATTCAGCCAACATCTTGTTCACATTCTCTGCTTCTTTTCCATTGTGCTGTTTCTCTCTTTCTCCCCCCCGGATTCTACTCCATGTCTGTTACGTGGGCTGCAAATATTTTCAACCTCCTCTTTACATGCTTGTCTCCTCATCAAAGCCCCGTCAGAAACCCGGGATCAGAGTGCTTTGATTCTTATTCCTCTATTATCTTGTTCTCTGTCTGCCCGTGGTCAAGGGGCTGTTTGCTGAGAAAATGCAGAGAGGAGTCCTGGGGCCGAATCCACTTCTTTGGGTTCCCAAAGCTGGAATGTGGCTCATAGCTCCACTTTTCTCAACGGCACAAAACCATCAGCTATCCATCACCCCCCAATTCATCTCTTCAGGGAATGTGAATAAAACATCTGCTTTCTCCATTTCCTCATAACTTGGTTCCTTTATGACTTGGCACCACTCGGATCGCCCTGAACCAGAGTCTCCTCGAGCTGATGCAGTCAAAAGAGAAGATGAGAATTTGGGAAAATTGACATCAGCTGCCTGGCTCTGAAATACACTCCAGCTGGGTCTTAAATGTGTCTAATATCCTGGCTGGTCATTATAACAGTGAACTTTGCATTTTAAAGGCTGGGAAAGAAGTTCAGGTTCAAGAAGCCAGGTTTTTTTCTTTCTTTCTTTTCTAGCCACTGTGATGAGAATCGATCCTCTTCAAAGGAAAGTCAAAGTGAGCTATGAAATATTGCTCAACCCACCGATGCAACATGCCCCTTGCAAATACCATACAGTGTTTCCTCTCTCACTGACGGCAGCAGAGGTCTGCAAGAGGCCACATGGCCGACCTATGCTATACATTTGTTCAAAGGCTGGCTGTGTTTGTGAGCTCACTGGGATTTGCAAATTAAACATTCCTTTTGTCGGTGTGTAGTTTGAAAGTAAAGGAAAAAATTCCTAGAATGGGGACACTGACAGCGGTCTGAGATGATCTGGGGCGCGATCCTCCCAAGCTGGCCCACGTCCACACCTGTCACTCAGTGGTTTTATATCTGCCGCCTCCCCCCCCCCCAGTCTGGGGCAAACCTCTCCCCGACATCTAGAACCTCAGGGATTCTCCCATTAATCTGATCTCTTTTTACTTCTCCATGGTATCCTCAACCTCCGGAAGGTAGGAGCGTTTGGGGGTGTACACCACTGGTTCTCAAATAGGGGTTATTTTGCCTCCCACCCTGCGGACATTTGGTAACGTCTGGATGTATTTTGGGGGAAGTAAAATTGGCATCTGGTGGGGAGAGGCCAGGGATGCTGCTACAAATCCTATAAGGCACACGATAGACTCCATGATCAAGAATTACCCTGCCCGAAGTGTTGATAGAGCCCAAGTGAACATGTAAATGCCTACAAGGGTGAGTAAGTCACACAACCAAGTGTAACAGGCGGGCGAGTAGGGGGTGTAATTTCCCTAATAGGAGGTGGTGGGGACCCGTTGCTACGTGAGCAGTCACGCCCAGTGGTCTCTGGGTCCCACGCCATCAGTGCCACATGAAATGTACCTCTGACCTTAGCAAGAGGCTTCAGAAATTTAGATTTTTAGGGAAAACGTGTTATTTTATTTTACTTTATTTTAGTTTTTGCCCTTTTGGACCGTACCTGTGGCATGTGGAAGTTCCCAGGCTAGAGGTCAAATTGGAGCTACAGCCACTGGCCTACGCCACAGCCACAGCAGCATCGGATCTGAGCCGCTCCTGCAGCTTTCTCCGTAGCTCACGACAACACCAGATCCTTAACCCACTGAGTGAGGCCAGGGATCGAGCCTGCAACCTCATGAATCGTAGCCGGATTCATTAACCGCTGAGCCACGAAGGGCATTCCAAAAACCTGTTATTTATTTATTTATTTATTTATCTTTTTATGGCCGCACCTGTGGCACAAGGAAGTTCCTGGGCTAGGGGTCGAATTGGAGCTGCAGCTGTAGTGCTACACCATAGCCGGATCCTTAAACCACTGAGCAAGGCCAGGGATCAAACCCACATCCTCATGGATCCTAGCTGGGTTCATTCCTGCTGAGACACAAAGGGAACTCTGCAACTGTCTTTATTATTGAAAACAAACCTACAATCTTAAAATTTCGCAGCCATGGGTAAGCTTTATAGGAGGAAAGGACCTATTTGGGAAATAACTGGCATCGGGTAATCAACCGTGAGATAAGAAGTAGGCTTTGAAGGTAGGGATGATTTTGGATGGGCATTACTGGAGGGGGACCCAGGAAGAGTCCAGTTATAACCGGGCACTCGAGGAGGCTGGTTAAGGAGGAAGAGAAGGATTGACAGCGACGAAACCTTAAACGACGGGTCAAGAAACCATCATCTGATACCCAACCTTCCCCATAGGTAGGCACCCACACAGCACTTAGCATTCAGGAGGATTTTTAAGTGCAGTCTCTAGAGTGGGGAGGTGGGACGCAGGCAGCTTGCCTGGCTTCAAGGCATGGCCTACATTTTAATTTCAAATGCATCCTTCTGTTCATACAAAAGAGAGGGATTAAGATGGAAGCTCTCTTGGGGCACTGAGGGGGGAGGAGGGGGAGCCTCTTGAAATCACGAGTCTCCACCAGAGCGGAGAGGAGCAGGCCCCAGGCCAAGGATTTAATTGTACTTATTTTTATGTTTGCCTCCTATTTATGGCAGCCCATGTCGGCGTTTTTCATATTCAGTAATAACACAAAGTTTCCTCTTGGAATCAATGTATTTGAGTAGAAAAGGAGATGAGTTGGCTTTCTGTTTAAAATCCTGAGTGAATACAGGCTGTACACAGGTTCTGCGGATGTGGCGAAAATCACGAATGGTGTTTAGGAAACCCTGCCGGGACATCGGGAGTCACTGCAGAGTCATCTGAGGTCAGCAGGCAGGAAGGTGGTATTTCTGGACTTGTACCGAGGCCATCAGGGGCAGCACCAAAAAGTGCCATACCTGGCTAGTAGCACATGAGAAAGGCTCATCTCATGCCCTGCGGGGGGTGGAGGAGTTAAAGGCAAAGACTCTGTGACGCCGAAATAGGATCATAAAACTTTTAAAGGATCAACAGCCACTTCAGGAGGGCAAGGCCGGAGGGAGAGCTGAGTTAATAAAAGCGGCTATGCCCGTGCCCAGAGGCACTCTTCAACCCTGTTCTGGGCCAATTGCTTTACAAGAGGAATATTTCCAAGGCTTGGGAACCTACCACTCAGCCAGGGAAGCCTGGGAGACAGATATCAGGGCTCAGACAAGGCGTGTCTTCCAGCCCCACAGGACCACTCACTCCCCACTTGAGCCGGGACCACAGCCTCTGGATATGAATGATGGTACATCCTCCACTCTCGTTTTTCTTTTTTGTTTTTTGGTCCCATCTTGGCGACATTCAAAAGTCCCTGGGCCAGGAATTGAATCCATGCTGTTGCAGCAACTGAGCCACAGCAGTGACAACACTGGATCCTTAACCCACTGAGCCACCAGGGAACTCTGAAAGAGTTAATTTTGAAAGCATCTTTAAAGTGTTTTTTTTGGGGGTGGTGCACCTGAGGCGTTTGGAAGTTCCCAGGCTAGGGGTCAAATCGGAGCTGCAGCTGCTGACCTATACCACAGCCACAGCAACGTAGGATCCAAGCCGCATCTGTGACCTACACCACAGCTCAGAGCAATGCTGGATCCTTAACCTACCAAGCGAGGCCAACGATCAAACCCGTGTCCTCATGGATGCTAGTCAGGCTCGTTACCTCTGAGCCACAATGGGAAATTCCATCTTTAAAGTGTTTTGAGCAGCATTCTCCTAGCACAATATAAAATCTATTTCGATACCATCATCATCATTGAAAGCTTTGGCCCAGGAGTTTGATGCCTCTGAAAGCTCTTCTGTGCCATCCTGGGCAAGCTGCTTAGGCTCTTGACGTTTTAGTGTCCCCACGTGTGAAACAGGGGTAACTGTAGAGGATCCAGTGGGACGGTAAAGAGATGCAAAGTGCATGGCAAATTCTCCCACAAACAGAAAGTAAACAAACATGTCAGCTGTTGTGCTTGATAGCGAGTGACTGCAGGAGGGCCACTTGTCAGCTGGCCCAAATCACTAATGCAAAGGCAGATCTCCTGTCTGGGAGAAGGGCTCAAAGACAGGGACTACTGAACAGGGAGAACTTGCCAGCTGATGGGCTGGTTTTTGTTTTAGCTTTTAACTTTTTTTTTTCTTTTTAGGGCTGTACATGCAGCATACGGAAGTTCCTGGGTTAGGGGTGGAATCGGAGTGCAGCTGCCAGCCTATGCCACAGCCACAGCAACACGGGATCCGAGCTGCATCTGTGAACTACATCGCAGCTCAGGGCAACGCTGGATCCTGAACCCACTGAGTGAGGCCAGGGATCGAACCCGCATCCTCATGGATACTAGTTGGGTCCTTAACCTGGGGAGCCAAAATGGGAATGCCCTTTTTTTTTTCTTTTTTTCTGTTGATGGGCTGTTTTAATTAACTGAGAACACAGAACCAAAGGAAGGCCACAGACAGAGACCACCTCTCCTTCAACAGTGAGCTGTCCTTTGCCCCAAATCATCTCAAAGGCTTCTGGGGAGAGGGCTTTGAGTCCACGCTCACAGACAAGGGGACACAGCTGAATTCTGCTGGGATGGTCCCCACCGTGAATTATACAGCAGGGGCATGTGATGTCAGGAGAGGCAGACGATTTCAGACTGTGATAATTTGGTGCCCGCGTTCACAGGGAAATAACGCAACAGACCGAACTGGATCAAAAGGCCACTGAGTATCTTCAGTGGAAAAATTGTGCCTTGTTTAGAATGTGTCCTTCCTTCAGTCCGATCCTATGGTGTTTGTTTTTCGTCATCTTTGATCTCTTCTTTATGTCTGTAAATTGTAGCTAAATGGTAGCAATGTAAATAATTCTTGTCAATAGATACACAAATAAATTATGTCCAATGGAGGGACAACTGATTTATTCTCCCAACCAGGGGGAAAAAGGTAGTTTTTCACCTCCTTATAAATTTATGTCATGGCATATATGTCTCTGCTTCCTTCCTTCCTTCTTTCCTTCATTTATTTCACCGTGCCCACAACATTTGGAATTTCGCCGGCCAGGGATTGAACCTGCACTACAGCAGTGACCCAAGCCACAGCAGTGACAACCCAGATCCTTAACCTGTTAAAGCCAGCAGGGAACTTCCTGTCTTTGCTTTCTAAATGCTCTTTGAACGGTTATAACATTTTCAGGTTCCCTTATTAACGAACTTTTGATACATGTTCATTTTATATTTCTAAGAGAATTATGATTTTTCCATGGGGGGGATTATCCAGTAACAATGTAAAAGCTGGTCAGATATTATTCCATAATCCTGCTGCCAGGAAAGTCAAAGGAAGCATAGAGTCACCCGTACTCTACAAAAGGACAATGTGTGGGAGTTCCTGTCGTGGCTCAGTGGAAACAAATCTGACCAGTATCCATGAGGAGGCAGGTTCCATTCCTGGCCTCAATCCGTGACTTAAGGATCTGGCATTGCTGTGAGCTGTGGTATAGGTCGCAGGTGGGGCTCGGATCCCGAGTTGCTGTAGCTGTGGTGTAGGCAGGCATTTTTGCAGCTCTGATTTAACTCCTAGCCTGGGAACTTCCATATGCTGTGGGTATGACCCTAAAAAGCAAAGCAAATAATAATAATAATAATAATAATAATAATAATAATAATAATAATAATAATGAAGGACAATGTGTGTGCTTAAAGGGAGGCATGTGTGATGAGAAAGTTTAGAGAGAAACTTCCTTAGATGTTGGTCCTTTATTTTCCCACAAATTACCTACCTCTGCCATGACCTATTATTCAGCCACTGATCCCTTAGGAAAGGGGCTCTATATACAAACATCTTCAGGGAACAGTCACATACTGGAAATGTGCAGAGACATTGGGCTTAAAATAGCAAAGGACCGTGAGGATATCTGGAGATGGTGCTCTCTACCTGAGCTGGCCAAACCTGGTGACACAATTCTCAGATATAGACCTTTCCTTTACGAGAGCTGAGAAATCAGTTCCTGGCGCCTTGGGGTAGCTTCCCTTTCTTTGTTATTTGGCATGGAAAGATCCAGTCTATGTTGAAGTTCTGCCAATTTTCTGGAAGTTCTCCCTTGCCCTCAGGAAGCAGGCCACGGGGAAGGAGAAATCTAAAACTTTGTTAAACGAGCAGAATGATATTGTGTAGAAGAGACTGAGCTTGAATCAGTCAGACCTGAGCAGAAGACTCTGTCCCACTATGAGTTTACAATAAGCATGAGCAAAACGCTTCTTCACTTGTCCAAGCTTCCGTTCCCTTGTCTATAAATTAACAGCTTCTCTCTGTTGTAAAGATTAAATTTGAGTGGTAAAGTGCCTCACCAGTTCTTAGCCTAGAGTTAGTTCTCCAGATGCAGTAGCTATTATTATATAATGCTGCTCCAAATGTTAGCAATGGATGACTCAAAATTAGTAAGTATTGATCATACCACTTAGGGGTCCAATGTTTCAAGAGATACAAGGGTGAATGAGGAAGCGTGTACAATGGAGCAGGGCAAATAGACCTGCCCCTAGTCAGGTAAACCAGGAAGGAGGAAGTGGGGGTGCTGTGTGAAGCGGGCATGTGGTCCAGGACTGGCCAATCAGAAGCCAGCAGAAGTCACATGATTAGTTCAGGGATGAACACGTGACTCACTCAGGGCCAATAAGTCTCTAGCCTGGGATTTTAATGGAAACAGTTGAGAGGGGGTAATCCCCTCTTCACCTAACTTGTACCAGGAGAGGAGACCCCACCTCTGAATGGAAAGTACACAGAAGAAAAGGGAGCCACTACAGGAAGAGAAGGCACACCTTCGCAGCTTTGCTCTGCTGGCTGTATCCAGTCATTCGTGAAACCACATCTCCTAAGGATTTTGTGATTCCATGAACCAGTATATTTCCTTTTTTTTTTTCTAAACATAGCAAACTGTGGCCCTTAAGCCAGTGCTTCTTTTTGTGAATAAAGGTTTATTGAAACATATTCATGCTCATTTGTTTATACATCGTTTGCAGCTGCTTTCCCACAATAACAGTGGAGGGGAATATTTGCAAGAGAGATTGTATGACCGGCAAAGCCTAAACTATTTACTATCCAGACATCTTCAGGAAAAGTTTACCAGTGCTGGCATAAATATCTAGGAATTATATTTTGTAATAATAGCATTCCACGCTTATTCTTTTAACAAATTAGTATATTTCTTAAAAACATTTCTTAAAGACGTTTCAGTTGTGTTTTCCCACCACCTACTTGCATAAAGTCCTGTTGAAAACACTCTATTTGAAAAGACAAATACTGTCTAATTCCACTTATGAGAGATAACTAGAGCTAGAATTCATAAAGACAGAAAGGAGAATAGGACTGCGAGCGCCGGGGGAGACGGGTGTTGCTCAGTGCACACAGAGGTTCAGTTTGGGATGATAAAACAAACTCTAACTCAGACTGAATTAAATGATATGAAATGTATGCTTTCACCAAAGAGGACGAGTAAAAGGGGACTAGTCCAGGGATGGCTGATCCAGTGACTCTGAAGTGTCACCAAGGACGCAGTTAGGCTGCAAGTTTCTGTTCTACTGTTCTTGGAGCACTGGCCTTTGTTTTCAGCCTTCTTCTGCAGCCACTCCAGGCATTACAGCTTCACACAATTGTATTCAAAAGCAACAAGAAAGGATGTCCCTCCTTGTACCTTGGGGTAGTCACCCAGCATCCCATTCTTTCCTTCTCACCATCAGAACCTTGGTTTGCTCAGAGCACAATGAGCCCCGGAAAAGAATTTTTACCTCTCCGGTCTTGCCTGCTGCTAGGAGTGGCTGGGTAGGTCCTACTGAGCCATAAGCTATAAGCTGGTGGCTACAGGCTGAGCTTACAAGAAAGTCGCTATTTTTCTGATCATAAGAGACAGACCTGGCCAATGTCACCTACGGCTTTTGCCACACACATTCCAACATCCATCCCACCTGGAACACCAATAAGATGCCTCGAGGTACAGCTGCCATCTTGTGAGCATGAGAAAGGGTGGCACGTGCCAGATATGGCAGAGCAGGAAGAGAGAAAGAGCCAGGGTCCCCGATGGCTTTGTGGAGCCACTACACCAGCCTCAGCCTCCAAACCTTAGCTGCTGTCAAAGGGCAAAACCCCCAAACTGTTTGGTTTGGTCACTAGTAGCCTGGTTTCAGTTCCTGGCATCAGTAAAACATCCATTAGGACAGCAAAGAGGTAGAAAAAGAAGAAGAAAACCAACCAGATTCTAGAAAGAAGTCTAACCCAAGACTCATTCATCAGAGCAGTTTTTCCTGACATGCATGTCCAAACAAGATTTGCGAAGGCCCCTGGATGCACTCAAGTGTTGTTAATTATTTGCAAAGGAAACTGACAACAGAGAGCACATCCCAAATGGCTGTGTTCCAGCGAAATGTCAGAATGTGCCTCGTGTCTCTTCTCAGTGTGACCATGGTGGTGCATGAGTGCGTGCGTGTATTTTTCAGTCCTGGCATTTTTACCTTTCTACCCCTCTGTGGTGCTACGGGGCTTCCCAGGAAGAAAATAAACAGCTGCATTCACTCCAGGTTACATGCTTTTTTACATTTTTTCCTAACATGGCCAGAGTTATTCTTTTTTTTTTTTCAATATTATTTTATTGGAGTAGAGTTGACTCACAATGTTGTATTACTTTCAGCTGTAAAGCAAAGTGAATCAGTTATATACACACATAAATGTATATAAGTGTATATATATATATATATATCTCCATTCTTTTTTCTCCATATAGATTATTACAAGCTATTGACTAAATTTCCCTGTGTTATACAGTGGGTCTTTATTAATTATCTATTTCATTTTTATAGTTTAATTTTTTTTATGGCTGCACCTGTGGCATATGCAAGTTTCCGGGCCAGGGACTCAATCTGAGCCGCAGCTGTGACCCATACTGCAGCTGTGGCAACGAAGGATTCTTTTTTTTTTGTCTTTTTGCCTTGTCTAGGGCCCGCAGCATATGGAGGTTCCCAGGCTAGGGGTCTAACAGGAGCTGTAGCCGCCGGCCTTCGCCACAGCCACAGCAACGCGGGATCCGAGCCACATCTGCAACCTACACCACAGCTCACGGCAACGCCGGATCCTTAACCCACTGAGCAAGGCCAGGGCTCGAACTTGCAACCTCATGGTTCCTAGTTGGATTTGTTAACCACTGAGCCACGACGAGAACTCCGCAATGAAGGATTCTTAACCCTTTGCACCAGTCAGGGGATCGAACCTGAGCCTCTGCAGTGACCAGAGCCCCCTGCAGTCGGATCCTTAACCTGCTGTGCCACTGCAGGAACTCCCTCAATTATCTATTCTGTACAGTAGTGTGTATGTTACTCCCATCCTCCTATTTCCTCCCCACCCTACCCCCCATGGTTTTAATTATGGTAACCCTAAGACTGATTTTTTTTAAAAAAAAATTAGGGCAGCACCTGCAGCATACGGAAGTTCCTGGGCTAGGGGTGGAATCAGAGCTGCAGCTGCCCGTCTACACCACAGCCATAGCAATGCAGGATCTGAGCCCATCTTTGACTTACACTGCACCTCACTGCAATGCTGGATCCTTTAACCCACTGAGCAAGACTGAGGCCAAGGATCGAACCCGAGTCCTTATGGATACTAGCTGGGCTCCTAACATGCTGAGCCAGAGTGGGAACTCCCCTAAGACTGATTTTGAAATGGTCAGAGTTATTCTTCACCTCTCCTTTCTCCTGTTAACAGCATGATCATCTGAAGTGATCAAGAGAAAAATGTGGTGAAAAAGAACCCGGGAGATTAGAGGGCAGAAATGACTTCAATACATCTGAAGTGGGTCTTTCATTTTATTTAACTTTTTTTTTTTTGTCTTTCATGATTTGGGCCAAAGACGAATGCAATCAAGGTTCTATTCGAGGCAGCTGTGTAAGCAGTCCTTATTTAACTGGAGACAAAGAAAAATTAATCCAAGCCCAGCGTAACTAAGTTTTCACAGAAACAATGAATCCCCTTGAATATTATCATCCCCAGCAGATGTTTGCTGACTGTCTAGATTTACCAAATTACCTGTCAAGTTTTACTACTCTCTCCGCCAGCCCCGCCGAGCTCCGACTCCGTCTCAGTGTCACCTGGCTAATAAAAAGCTGATGGTCTAAACGGAAAATGTAAACCGTGCTTTCATTTTTTTCCCCCTCCCACCCACCCTTCCTCTACTCTTCATATATTAGTTTTGAATATCTTTGCCCTGTTCTTTTTACATGCATTCTCTCTCCCTCTCTCTCTATTTATGTATATATATAGAGAGAGAAATATACACATATATACACACCTTTGTGGAGGTAGGTGAAAGTGCTTTTCCTTTTTTCCCCATCTGAGAACTCATTAGTGCTTTTAACATCTGTCTTTGTAGGAGAGGCGCCATGAAAATCATATCTGGACTTGGTTTTGGCTGTGGAGGCGAGACTGTAAAAGAATTAGGCCCCCTGAACCCCTGGGGGGCTTGTTCCGACAGCTGACATCATTAAGAGCCCCTTCTCTCCCCTCTGACCTGGACCCTCACGGCTGGCCCCTTATGTATCCTGCTCCCACATATTGCTGGTCCTTGTACACACCTAGCGTGGTCCGCGATTCGGCTAGTTGATCTTCTGTGGGGAACACCCTTTCCCCGAAGAGCCAGCAGTCCCCCTCGAGGACTTTATTATGGTGTCAGATGTCACCTTCTCCAGGAAGACCTGGTGACGACTCAGCACACCCTCCCAGGCCTCAACAGCCCTCCCCAGGCTTGTCTTCTGATATATGGTATATTTATTTGTCCTCTTGCTTTGAAAGCCGTGAGAGAGGAGGGTCTTGGTCTAGTCAGTGCATTCAGAATACCGAGTACCCAGCTGTTCCCATCGTGGCTCAGTAGGTTATGGACCTGACTAGTATCTGTGAGGATGTGGGTTCGATCCCTGGCCTCGCTCAGTGGGTTAAGGATCCAGCACTGCCGTGAGCTGAGACGTAGGTCGCAGATGCAGCTCAGATTCCGAGTGAACTGTGGCATAGGCTGGCAGCTGCAGCTTCAATTTGACCCATAGCCTGGGAACTTCCATATGCCATGGGTGCAACCCTAAAAAGACCAAAGAAAGAAAAAGAATAGGGAGTGCCTGGCGCAGAAAAGGATCTCAACAAATTGGTTCAATGAATGAACAAAACTGAAGACTGCAACGCATTGCATCAAATAACCCTGGGCAGCAATTCTTTTCTGGTGTCCCGCTGACTGTGCTTTTTCTCCGGACAGACTGTTTCCATCCACCCGAGAAATGACCACTCGGACTCTTTGAGCTGGCAGTGCTGATTACTGAGGGCTGCTGGAAGGCTAGGAGGAACACCGCGAGTCCACCTCAGCCAGGCTTCAGCGTTTCCCAGCATACATCTGGAATATCAACTTCAGTCTGTCCTTGCCCTCATTTTCCTTACCAGATGGTCATGAGAAGTTAAGAGCCCCTGACTCTAAGCTAGACCTCCTGGGCTGAAAGCCCAGATCACCTGCTGTGTAAACCCTGGGCATTTGACCCCTTTGTGCTTCAGTTTCCTCATCTGTACATGAGAGATAATAATAGTAGCTACCTCACTGGGATGCTGAGATTCAAGGAATGCGTGCAAAGTAGTTAGAAAGATGTTCGCTGCAGAGCAAGCACAGTAGAAGTATTTGCTCTTTTCATTTACTTATTTATTTTTAGGGCCTTACCCACAGCATATGGAGCTTCCCAGGCTAGGGGGTCTAATCAGAGCTGTACCTGTCGGCCTGCACCACAGTTACAACACAGGATCCAAACTGCGTCTGCAACCTACACCGCAGCTCATGGCAATGCTGGATCCCACAGAGCAAGGTCAGAGATCGAACTTGCGTCCTCATGGATGCTAGTCAGATTCGTTAACCCCTGAGCCACGACAGGAACTCCCTGCTCTTATTATTTACTGGACGTTTCTTTTGGCTTCCCATATTGGATGGACTATTGCAAATCACCTAAAATTCTTGATAAAATAGGGAGTCCACATAAATAACTAAGCTATTGGAATGAAGACAGAGGAGAGCATCTTCATGTTGCCATACACATCTATGGCTGATCTTTTTTTCAGTTCCATCCATTTCAGACCCTTCCTTCTCACTGGAACCCCCCGCCTCCCACGAACCATTAAACTAAAAGTCTTCGTCGCTAAGGGGCTCCACAAAAGGCATTTCGTCTGTCACCTTAAGGGAACTGCTGTTCTCTATGATTGCAAGATGACATTTCTAAAAGATGTCTGGGAAAGGAAATGAAGTGACTACAATGCTTGGTCAATACACGGCCACCATTTATGCCCTAAATCATAGACCGCCTCTGAACGCTCAGGCGCAGTGGAGGCGCAGGAAGGTGATGTCTTCGCCGTGGTCCTCAGAAAGGGCTGTGTAATGGATGTTGGTTCCCACTTCAACTTCAGGTTCCTCTCATCCCTGACTCTTGGTCCATGAGGTCCAGATGGGGTCTAAGGGTGCAGCGTAAGACCCAGGCTTAGAATCAAAGTGCAGACTATCTGCTTAGTTCAGACACAGGAGCTTAGCTTAGGATCTGCCTCCACGCTCACATGGTTGTTGAGAGGGTTCAGATTCCCATGGGTTGTTAACCAGGGACCACCACCCTGGGGTCCCACCATGTGGGCTTAGCCAACGGGCAAGCCAAGAAGTCAATGGAAAGATTCTGCTCACGACACCTAAGTCCCAGTCTTTGTAACCTAATCACAGGAATCAGAGGCTTTCATCACTCATTAGTTAGACATCCCTCAGTATTGGTGAAAAGTAAGTCACTGGTCTAGCCCACCCTGAAGAGGACAGGTTTACATAAGGGCATGGAAACCCAGGGCTGTAGCTGCCTACCCAAACCACAAAGCCTCAGCTTTCTTAGCAACACCAGCTGCCATGACGAGCCAAACATCTGACACAAGTCAACTCATTTGCTCTTGAGGACAATCTCATAAAGTGGGAAATACAGCCTCCATTTGAGAAGCAGGAAACTGAGGCTCAGAGAGGTTAAGTATCTTCCCTAATGTTGCACAGCACATTGAAGTGGCAGAGCTGATATCAAATTGCAGATCCTTCTCTCGAAACTACACTTAGGTTGTTTTGCTCTAAGCTGAGACTAGTAACATCCACATCTCAGAGTTATTGGCAAAGCCAGAGGTCATCAGCAACTGAACCGGAATTTCTACACAGATGATGCACAGGGGTGACCACGAGCTGTTCTGAGCTCATGGCATTGTGGGACTGGCCTTGAAGTTGCTTTGGGACAGAGGACTGGCCTTGAAGTTGCTTTGGGATTAAGGTGGTGTTTTAACTTGAATTTTTGGTTGGCATGGAGGGTTGCAAGAGATGATACAGCGGTGCCTGAAGTCCTTTTTAAGAAACCTGCTTCCTACCAAGGCTACTAGAAATAAGAATTCTTATAAAGGTAATCTTCAGTGAGCATTTGTTAGGTAATAAGCGCAGTTCTAAGTTTTTGCATATTAAATTGCTTTTCATCCCCATGGCATCCTATGATGTCCCCATTCTACAGACAAGAAGCCTGAGACCTAAAAAGAAAATTTTTCCAAGATAGAGCAGAGCCAGGATCCAGGCTCATCATGCACAGCCTTGCTCCAGAGAGAGAGCAAAGGGCATGGCGCAGGTAACAGCAAATAGGGGTATTTGATGTTTATAGGGTTATTGTTATTCTTACAGGGAGCAAATAAACCTTCTTGCTTGAGGCAATGGTAGCTTTAAATACTCAGCCCTCGGAGCTCCCATCATGTCTAAGCGGTTAATGAACCTGACTAGCATCCATGAGGACGCGGGTTCAATCCCTGGCCTCGCTCAGTGGGTTAAGGATCTGGTGTTGCAGTGAGCTGTGATGTAGGTTGTAGATTCGACTCAGATCTGGTGTTGCAGTGAGCTGTGGTGTAGGTTGCAGATGCAGCTCGGATCTGGTGTCGCTGTGGCTGTGGTGTAGGTCGGCAGCAACAGCTCCAATTAGACCCCTAGCCTGGGAACCTCCATATGCCGCAGGTGTGGCCCTAAAAAGACTAAATAAATAAATGAATAAATAAATAAACAAATATTCAGCCCTGCACATTACTGGCCAACTCTCTTGTGTCTTTCTGGTTCCTGCTCGTATGTTTGAACACTTGTGAAGACTCAGCCCAGGTCTGTCCCCTGCGACTGAGCTCCCCGTCTGGGTGGTCTCCCTCCAGCATGGGTTCCAGGGGCTGCTGAGACTAGCTCTGATGTCTGACTACTGGACGTTCTTCCACTTCAGACCAAACGCTCTTCCTAGTCTCTCGGTTCCATCTCAGTTTTCTTTCAACATTCACTCTTTGTGTTTTCAAGTTCCTACGGTGTCAGAGAGGACCAGCTGTGCCCTTCTGCCAACATGCCCGGCACATGCCCAATTAGAATAAAAGATGATACCTCCCAGCTTCCCTTGCAGCTAGGTACGGCCACGGGCCTATGTTCTGTCCATGGGATGGGAGCAGCAACAGGTGCAACTTCTGTGTTCTGCTTTTAAGTGAGAGGGGCCAGCCCTCTGTTCCCCCTTTTATTCCCCATGAGGTGGAATTTTTTTTTATGGTTATATCCAAGACATATGGAAGTTCTCAGGTCAGGGACTGAACCTGAGCTGCAGCTCTGACCCACACTGCAAGCTGGGGCAATGCCAGATCCTCTGACCCACTGCACTGGGCTGGGGATTGAACCCACACCTATGCAGTGACCTGAGCCGCTACAGTCAGATTCTTAACTCACTGCACCATGGTGGGAACTCTGGCAGGAATTTCTGGTGATGAGGAGCCATCTTAGACTGTGTCCACGACAGGCAGACCTTAGGGTGTTGGAGCAAGAAGCCGGAAGGACTCTCGGCCCCTGATACCTTTGTGGAGCAGATCTGGCTTATGAACGCAAATATTTAACTAAACCAGAAATTAATTTCTTTCTTGCTAAATCCACGATTTGGGGAGGGGAGGCTCTGGTCATACCAGCTGACCCTTATTTCCAAAGCCATGCCAATTTACGTGGTGACCCCCGTGGTTTCCAGAGAGTGACTTGACTTCTGTCTGCCCAAGTGCAGAAATGCGAGGGTGAGATCTTCAGCTGAAGAGCCAGTAAAGTATTAAGGTGACTTGCTTTTATCTTTCACTTAAGCCTCAATGCCTCCTCCCAAGGTGGAAAATTAAAGGCATGATGGATGATGTGTCTTTGCCATTTAGCTGGCCTAGTTTACACACGGCTGGTGAGAAAAGACTGCGTCTGAGCTGGAACAAGTAAGGAATAATAAGGGACCACTTATAAAGAATTAATGTGATGTGGAAAATGGAAAGAAAAATTATTAGGTTACCCGGGAAAGGCATGGAGAACAGCCTAGAGAACAAGCTGTCGCTCTGTCTTTGAAAAGTCGGAAGAGGTCTGGAGGACTAGTTTAAAATTATTAGAATAATCTCTCTGTGCTAAGAGACTGCCTCTTTTCCATACTCTTTTTTTCCTTCTGAGCAAAAATCTCAAGTATTTTGAGCAACTCAGGGATTTTGGCTGTCACTGCAGAATGCCTGGGGCCAGCTGATGGGGAAAGGGGCAGGAGACACAGTGGGTGAGGTCTCTGGTCTTTCGGAGATGCGTGGAAGAAGACAGTGGTGGAAAGGGAGAGTGGGGGCTATTGTTCTAGTCTAACTGAATGCTTCGATCTCCTTGGATCCCTTCTAGCAGTCTGTTTCTTACACATTTATCAGGAATACCGTTTACATGAATGTGGTCAGGCTACCATCCTGCTTAAAATGTTTTAAAGACTTTGCTCTTCAGATAAAGAGAGAAACACTTCTCCGTGGTCTGGCATCTGCCAACCTCCCTCCTCTCCATCTTCCCCTTTGCCAGGCTGGTGCGCCATCTTGGATCCCGTTGGCAACAGCAGCACCTAGTGGTACCACAGCAACCAGAGGAGGAGCCTGAACTTCTGAGAGAGGCACAGAGCAGAGACACCAAAGCACCGCAGACTCCTGTGTAACAGAAAGATAATGTCCTCTTTCTTCTGGAATTTACGCCACCTTCAACAAGGTCTCTTTTGTAAGCAGTTGACTGGCATACTAAGTAATACACGTCCTTCCTTCCTTCCTTCCTTCCTTCCTTCCTTCCTTCCTTCCTTTCTTTTTTTTTGAGGGCCGCACTGGTGGCAAATGGAGGTTCCCAGGCTAGGGGTCTAACAGGAACTGTAGCTGCCGGCCTTCGCCACAGCCACGGCAAAGTGGGATCCGAGCCTCATCTGCGACCTGCACCACAGCTCACGGCAACGCCGGATCCTTAACCCACTGAGTCAGGCCAGGGATTAAACCGGAGTCCTCATGGATACTAGCCACTGAGCCACAACGGGAACTCCCGGTAATACACTTTCTTCCTGAGAATTCTTAAACACCACACACCTCTTCTTCAGAGCATGTGCCAGTTACTATGGAATATTTCTTGGTGTGCTTATTTAATTACTTTCTGTCTTTTCCAACGAACCATGGATTCCATGATGTTAGGGTCCATACCTGTTTTATCAACCCTCCTGTTCCCAGTGCCTGGCAGGATAATTACTTGATTATTGAATACGAATATAAAAATCCAAGTTCCTGTTCTGAGATCCTCCCATCAGGCTGATGTAGTTAGAGAGTTCCTTCCTCTGAGGGTTTAACAGGAAATCAGGAGGCAACATTTGAAAACCCCTTAGTTCCCAAGTTTTTCTGGGCATAGCCTGAGCTGTTCTGCGACCTCTGGTCTCTGTGTTCCATATGGCAGCCTGACATGAGATAATAAGGTGAAGCAGAGGTATATTTCCTTATGACTAGCAAGTTTCAGGCTTGGGAGAAGCTGTGAGGTTCTTGCCATCTGGAATGACATCTTAAGAAAAGTCTGCCCAATCGAAAAATGGGCAGAAGACCTAAATAGACGTTTCTCCAAAGAAGACATATGGATGGCCAGTAGACAGGTGAAAAAAATGCTCAACACCTCTAATTATTAGAGAAATGCCAATGAAAACTACAATGAGGTACCACCTCACCCAGAATAGCCATCATTAATAAGACTGAAAATAACAAATGCTGGAGAAGGGTGTAGAGAAAAGGGAACCTGCCTACACTGTTGGTGAGAATATAAATTGGTACAACCACTATGCAAAACAGTATGGAGGTTCTTCAGGAAACTAAATATAAAACTACCATATGACCCAGGAATCCCACTCCTGGGCATATATCCAGACAAAACTACAATTCAGGAAGATGCATGCACCCCTACATTCACAGTAGCACTATTCACAATAGCCAAGACATAGAAGCAACCTAAATGTCCATTGACAGATGAATGGATTAAGAAGATGCGGTACATATACACAATGGAATACTACTCGGCCATGAAAAAGAACAAAATAATGCCATTTGCAGCTACATGAATGCAGCTAGAGATGATCATACTAGGTGAGATAAGTCAGACAGAGAAAGATAAATACCATATAATATCACTCCTGCATGGAATGTAAAATACAGCACAAATGAACCTATCTACAGAAGAGAAACTAACTTGTGGACATGCAGAACAGACCTGTGGTTGCCAAGGGGGAGGGGAGGGAGTGGGATGGACTGGGAGTTTGGGCTTAGCGGATGCAAACTGTTACATTTATAATGGATAAGCAATGGGGCCCTACTGTATAGCACAGGGAACTCTATCCAGTCTCTTGGGATAGATCATTATGGAAGATAAGAAAAAGAATGTGTGTGTGTGTGTGTGTGTATGCTTGAGTCATTTGCTATACAGCAGAAATTGACATAACATTGTAAATTAACTATACTTCAATTTAAAAAATAAATACATAAAAAATTGAAGGTTACAAACTGCTCCATAAATCCTTTAGTGGGTGAACAGTATCTCCTTCTTTGTCACTGCTATGGAGAGATGAGAATTAGAAGGGAGCAGAGGTTTGGGGGAAGGAAGCCTGGACCATGACGGGTTCAATTTCTGCTTGCATGCTTCTTCCAAAACCTTGGTGCTCCCATCATGGGCTCCCAGGTCACCATGCAGACCCTCTCAGCTTATTCCTTCATCTGTACAATGGGTCAACGAGCTCTAACTCAATATAGCATAACATGCATCATTTTTATTCAGTCATTCAGCAAAAATTCCTCTTCCTCTGAACACAAGGATCCTCTCGTCCTGATTCTTCATGTAAACTACGGACAACTTGACTTCTAGTTGCAAAGATCATTCACAAGCTTATTCACTCAGCAAGCATTTTAGTCCCTGCTCTGTGCCAGGGACTGATCTAGCCACTAAGAATGGGCAAGTGCCTTCCTTCCCTCATGGGGTTTACATTCTTGTGGGGGAGAGACAGATGGTAAACAGACAAGGTAATTTCACACAGGTAAGTTCTAGAAGGAAAATGAAACAGGCGATCAGTGTGTGTGGTCAGAGGCTGGCTCTCTGAGAATATGACAGTTGAACTAAGACCTGAACATTTCAATGATCCAGTCATGCAAAGAGGCTGGTCAGAGGGAATGCCAGATGCAAAGGCCCTGTGGCAGGATCGAACTTAGCACATGAGCTAGAGGCCACAAAGAGGCCAGGGAGGAAGAAGCTGGGTGTTTGATGAAAGAAGCAGGAAAGGTCAGATCAGGGAGGGGGCAGGTGCAAGATCACCAAAGGGCCTCTGAGGTCATGGTGAAGAGCGGGGGTATTATTCTGGGTGTGATGGGAAGCTGTGAAAGGCTGAAACAACAGGAAGTTTTTTTTTTTTTTTTTTGGCTATGCCCACAGCATGTGGAAGTTCCTGGGTGAGGGGATCCAACTGGAGCCACAGTAGCGACCCGAGACACAGCAGTGATAATGCTGGATTCTCTACCCACTGAGCCACCAGGGAACTCCTGTTTTTTAAAATTGAAGTACAGTTGATTTACAATGTTGTGTTACTTTCTGCTGTACAGCAAAGTGATTCAGTTACGCATCTATTTACATCTTTTTAAAAGATACTATTTTCCCTCATGGTTCATCATGGGACACTGACTATAGTTCTCTGTGCTATGCAGGAGGACCTCGCTGTGCATCCCTTCCATGTATAATAGCTTAGATCTGCTAACCCCCAGCTCCCAGGCCATCCTCTCCCAACCCCCTCCTGTTTGGCAACTGCAGGTCTGTTCTCCTTGATTTACGTTTGCAAAAGAACACCCTGGCCCGTTTGAGAAAAATGAATGGGGGCTGGGATTGGAAAATAGAGCTCAGATTAGCTGAGAATTTAGGAGAGAGTTATGATATAGCCTGTACACCGCAAGGTGTTCATAAATAGTAGCTGGTGCAGCAGACCCACCGCACACCCAGGGGAGATGCTCTGGGAACAACAGCAGAGCCTGAGGCCACCGAGAACTTCCCGGGAGTTACCGGGATGGATTGGCAGCAACCTCCCAAAAATCCACCCCGTGACTGGTCTGCTGAGTGTTACTCTCGGGCTACTTGCTAGCCCGATCATTCGAGAGGAAATAAAATATGAGCAGCAAGAGGTCAAAGAGCAGGTTAGTCCTGGTGGGCGTACGTGGACGGTGGTACAGATCGGTACCGTTTCTATGGAACAGGTCAATAGCCATAACATTTGCAAATGCCTACACTTGTTATTCAGCTAGCTCGCTTCTGGAATTTACTACACAGATATCAGCCCAGAAATTCAAGACGGGGTTTGGACAAGGTAACTCAAAGTAACTTTTCCAGGCTAAAGGTGATAGAGCCTAAAAGCCGGTGAATAAACAGATGTTGGTTCAGACAAATGATGCCATATACCATAATTTCTGATGCTTTAAATAAAACGTGAATAAAGAACTTTTTACACTAATGTGGAAAAATTACAAGGTATATTGTTAGGTGGAAAAGAGAAAACACATTGTTTAAAGTTGAAGTGGGGGAGGAAATATATATGTATATATATATATATATGCACATATATATGTATGTATACACGTGTGTGTGTGTTCTCATATGCATAAAATATCTTTGGAAACAGATGTGATAAGGTGTGAATTCTGATGACCTCTGGAGAAGAGGGCTGAGTAAATACAGTGCAGATGTAGATTTTTGGATATTGATTTGCCTACATTTTGAATTTGGAGCTGCATGAATGTATTACCCTTCTTCCCCCACAATAAATGAAGGGGAAAAAAATAATAAAAGCAGAAGGGGAAAATGTGCCTTAGTAAAGTGACCAAGGACAACAAGGCTTAGACCTTTGGGGTTGGCTTATGAATAGTCAAAGGAAGGAACAGTTAACGCACAGGTGCCCAGAGGCCACTGCTGTTCCTCTGACCTTGGTCGCAGCCATCCCTTCTGAGTTCAGGTTGCCCTGAGGATGGGGCAAGCGCAGAGCCAGCCAGCTGCTGAAACACCAGCAGCTGGAAGGCAGGAGGATCAGCAGGGGGATGAGGAAGAAGGTGAGCAGGATGGAGCTCCCAGGAGAATCTTGGGGATGACTCCCAAGGCAGCAGGACTGTGTGGTTCAGTGACTGACACTTGCTACCCTCAGGAAAGAGCGCTGTGCTCCCGCCACACTTGCAGTGCAAGGGCGTCTGGAGCCCCCGTAACTTATGATGGAGCGTGACAATGTGAAAAAAAAAAAAACCAATGTGTATATGTATGTGTGACTGGGTCACGTTGCTATACAGTAGAAAATTGACAGAACTCTACTGTAAACCAGGTATAATAAAAAAAAAAACATTAAAAAAAAGGTATGCTAAAAAAGTCAGGAGGAACTTAGTGAATCTTTGCTCCATGTAAAGTATAAGAACCAACACTCTGCGTGAGTACTTGACCTAAACCAGTTCCTTGAATTCTCACAAGTACTGCAGGATGAAGGTACTACTATTAATTACCGTCTTGCTTTCTTTCTTTCTTTTTTTTTTTTTTTTGCTTTTTAGGGCTGCACTCACAGCATATGGAGGTTCCCAGGCTAGGGGTCAAGTTGGAGCTGTAGCTGCCAGCCTACACCACAGCCACAGCAACGCAGGATCCAAGCAGCATCTGCGACCTACACCACAGCTCACAGCAACGCCGGATCCTTAACCCACTGAGCAAGGCCAGGGAGCGAACCTTCATCCTCATGGATGCTAGTCAGATTTGTTAACCACTTACCCATCATGGGAACTCCTCATTTTAAAAAAAAATTAAAAAAATTTTGTCTTTTTAAGGCCGCACCCGTAGCATATGGAGGTTCCCAGGCTAGGGGTCAAATCGGAGCTACAGCTGCCGGCCTACACCACAGCCACAGCAACGCGGGATCCGAGCCACATCTGTGACCTACGCCACAGCTCACGGCAATGCTGGATCCTTAACCCATAGAGCGAGGCCAGGGATTGATCCCGAGCCCTTATGGATACTAGTCGGATTTGTTACTACTGAGCCATGACGGGAACTCCTCTCTTTCATTTTTTTTAACTTTCTTTTTTAAAAATGAATTTTATTATATTTATGGTTGTAAAACCATTGTCACAACCTAATTTGAGAACATTTCCATCCCAAACCCCCAGTCTACCCCAGATAAGACCCAAGGAGATGGACTCATTTGCGCAAAACCACAGAGCATCCACGTTGGAGAGCTGGGTCTTGAATCTCAGTTGCTTGGCTGGCTCCAGTAGCCGGGCTATTATTCCCGGTGCTGTATTGCTTAGGGGAAACTTGGGAATAGAGGGACCACGTGAGCAAAGCTTATACTTTGGGTGCAGAAAAAATTAAATTTTCTGCAAAGAGAAATTGTCCCTGTGGTCTTCCACCTCCTGGTGAAGACTGGTCAGATGTAAGAAGGACCCACATTCTGAACAAGGGTCCCCAGATGTAAAAGATTTAGATGATGTGGCTAGAAGCAGGTCCCAGGGCAGCTGGGTGGTGGCTGCGAGGAGTCTGAACACATCCTGTGGAAAACATAGAGCCTCGAGGTATTGCAGCACTGTCCCCACAGCCCTATTTTAGTGCCTGGTTTCCTCTCTGAGGATCAGTTGTGCAGGGACAGCTTCAGGAGACAACTTCGTCCATGCCTCTAGGACAGATGGGACGTCTGAGCAGGATCACGGGTTCTGAAATGCACCTGCTCTTATCAGAGGCCACAGCACCAGCTCCCCATCCTTCACTTACAGTGAATTACTGGTCTGGCAAGAGCCTGAGGAGCTCTTAAGTTGTTTCAGGACAAAATGCTGAGAGAGATTTACTTGACACATTTTAAGTTTGGGCTGCGGACCGCACAGCAGGCGGAGACAGAGGGAAGAAAACACCTCATTCTGGCCATGAAAGGCTTTAGATGAAGCTTCGGTGCATAAAGAATTAAGTTTCTAGGGAGTTCCCGTTGTGGCTCAGTGGGTTAGGAACCCGACATAGTGTCCGTGAGGATGCGGGTTTGACTCCTGGCCTCACTTAGTTGGTTAAGGATCCCGTGTTGCCGCAAGCTGTGATGTAGGTCGAGTATGTGCCTTGGATCCTGTGTTGCTGTGGCTGTGGTGTAGGCCGGCAACCGCAGCTCCAATTCGACCCTTAGCCTGGGAACCTCCATGTACTGCAGGTGCGGCCGTAAAAAGACCAAAACAAGAACTACGTTTCTAGAGGTGATGCGGGGTGGGTACTGGGAAGGGCCCAACAGTGGAAGAGGACAACCCCATCTGCATCTGTTCACTTAGGAATCTCTTCCTTGTGGTGGAAGAAGGAGGGGTGGGGGTTAGAATCAGACAGAACAGGTTAAAATGGCCCTGAGTAGCTGTGTAAGGTTGGTGGGGAGTTCAACCTCTCTGGGTACCAGTGTCTTAGTTACTTGTTGTGGTGTCATAAATCTCCCTCAAAACTTAGAGGCTTAAATGATCTAGAATTCTGGAAGAGGAGTTCCTGTTGTGGCTTCCTCATGGAGACCACGTCAGGTCCTTAACCTGCTGGGACAAAAGGAACTCCTAATTTTATTGTTTTAAATTGAAGTATAGTTGGTTTACAGTATTTCAGGTAAAGAGCAAAGTGATTTAGTTATGTGTGTGTGTGTGTGTGTGTGTGTGTGTGTGTGTGTGTGTGTGTGTATGGGCATATATATATATATATACACACACATACACATACTTTTTCAGATTTGTTTCCCTTATAGGTTATTGTAAGATATTGAATACAGATCCTGTGCTACAGATAAGTCTTTGTTGTTTATCTCTTTTACATACAGTAGTGTGTATCTGTTAATCCCAAATTCCCAATTTATCACCCCTTTTCTTTCCCCTTTGGTAACCATACATTTGTTTACTCTGCCTGTGGCTCTACCTCTCTTTTGTAAAATAAGTTCATTTATATCATATTTTAGATTCCACATATAAGTGATATCATATGATATTTCTTTGTCTGGCTTATTTCACCTAATATAATTGGATGCTCTACTTTTTATCATTTTTTAAAGTTTTGTTGAAGTAAAACATTGATTTACAACATTGTGCTAATTTCTACTGTACAGCAAAGAGATTCAGTTGTACATATACCCACAGCCATTCTTCTTCAGTTTCTTTACCCATGTAGGTCACCACAGGACACAGCGTAAAGTTCCCTGTGCTACACAACAGGTCTTCTTTGACCTAGACACGACACCTTTATTATTTGTTTATTTTTAGCCATGCCTGTGGCATGTTCCCAGACCAGAGATCGTACCTGTACCACAGCAGTGACAGCACTGGGTCCTTAACCTGATGGGTCGCCAGGGAACTCTGGATGCTCTATTGTTTAATTCTGGGTTAAACAACACCAGGCAAAGGAGAAACCCGATGGGCATTTCAGACTTCAGATCAAGTTTCGATGACAGATCCAGTTCTTGGATCTCCAAGGAAAATCTCATCTTCTTTGATGCTCCTTCAAAGCCTCTCCTCTCCTTGCTCTCCCACCCCAGGGGCTTCCAGAAATTCCCTTGGGAGATTTTAGCTTCTATAAAGGATGGGAAACACCCATAACCACAACTATCCTGGGCTTCAGCCTTCATCCCAGCTGGAAGTGGAAGGAAAGGGAACATTTTATGGAGAACACACAGAATGTGTGCACCATAAATTCTCTGCCACAGAAGTTGACATGAGCCTGTGGTGAGTTCAGGGTGGGCTGAGTGAGGATCCTTCTGAGTTCTTCCTTTGGGAACCTGGAAGGTACTGCGTTATGCCATTGACCGGGAGATTTCTCACTCGTGGAAGTTTGCCTGGCAGATTTTCTTCAAATATCTCTAAAAAAAGAACTCAGTGTGGGCAATTTCCTTCAGAGAAAAGCAGATTCTCTTCACGGACCATTCCCCGAAGCTGTGCTGAAAAATGGTTTACACTCAGCCACTATGAACATGCTCATATTCCAGAGTTCTCCAAACACAAATAGCGGAGTAGGGCTGTGAATACAAGGTCTTCCATCGAGGCTGCTAAAATGAATTCTAACGGGCATCTTATTCATCATTTTCAATGATGTGCGCTTCTTGAAAAGCTCGCTCCCTTTTATTACCTACTGATTTACTTGTCTCCTCTGCGGCTGAGCATCCCTGAAGTGTGATGACTGAAGGGCTTGGGGACAGGGCGTCAGCTGCTGTTCCAGAGTGAGATGGCTACCCTTTGGTTTTTCCATGGAAATGCGTGGATCCAGAGACGGTCTCCTGACTAGCTTGGCTGGAGAACGATGGTTGACTGACTACCAAACCAGAAGCCAGGACGGAGAAAACAACATGCTCAAGCAGGTATCCCGGTAGGGCTGATGCTTTGTGAAAGCCAAGGATGAGCAAAGAGAAAGTAGGGGGGTCAGATGATGTTTACAACACATGCTGGAAACATGGAAGAGTCACGCTGCTTGATCTATTTAGAAAGGATCATGGGCAAACTAGTATATGCAAGATGGATAAACAATAAGGTCCTACTGTACAGCACAGGGAACTATATTTAAAATCTCATGATAAACCATAATGGAAAAGACTATGAAAAAGGATATATACACACTCTCATATATATATATAATTGAATTATATATAGCATCAGAAATTAATACAGCATTGTAATCAATTTCAATAAAATTTTTTAAAAATAAAAAATAGAATTTAGAGAGGATTATGTATGTGGCAACAATAAAGGCTGGCTGAGTCTTTGAAAGGCTCAATTATACTATAGTTGTAAATCAACTATAATCTAATAAAAATAAAATAAAATAAATATACTATAATAAAATAAATATATCTATATTATGTTATATATGTTATGTACTATTATATACTATTATTATATACTATAAAATAAACACTATATTATAAAACAAACTATTTTATTATTATATACTATAAAATAAACACACTATACTTTAACAAAATAAAATAAACATACTATAGTTGTAAATCAACTATAATAAAAATAGAATAAACAAAAAAAATATCCACACAAAAACTGGAAAAAAAAAGGAAAAGAAGAGAAAAAGAAAGGCCTGGCTTTACTTAGAAACTCCTCTAAAAGAGACACACAGCCCAGGCGCAGGAAAGCTATTTTACTGCAGATTTAGTACCTTGAAAATTGACCTCTAAAGAAAACAGGCTTGATTTGACCCAAAGCGGAAAGTAGGAGCCCCTCAGACAGGCCACTCTGGCACAGTTCACTTGCTGAGGGGCTATTTTCCTGAAACAGAACCTTTTGTTTGAGCTGCACAGTGATTTTAAAAATCCGAGCAAATGTTTAAAAAGTGGGAGATTCTCTAGCAAAGTCTGGACTTTCAGCTGCTCTAGAAAAATCCAAGATCGTGCAACATAGGCTCTGCGTTCCCACCTAGGAAGGCTCCGGCATCCCCTCTAAGTGGGTGCAGTCTGTCTTGCTTTCTACCTGCCTCTCCCAGCACAGGACTCGCCTGCTCACTTTACCTGTCCTGCTCCTTTGCACCTGCAGCCCCTGGTTAAATGGTCTGACTCCTACTAGGGGCACCTCTGCTTGGGCTCTGCCCTGTGGGCAGCCTCTCAGCTTTCCAGCCTGTGGGCTGACTGCCCACACCTGTGACCTAGGTTTGCCATCTCCTGTGGCATGTCTAGGAAGCGGGAGATGGAGGAGGACCAGTGGACACGTGCACCACGGATTTAGTCACACAAAACAGAAAGAGATCACCAAGAGGCCCTACGAGAGGGGGCTCTCTAAATAAATGAAGGTTTCTGCATTTAAAGAGTGGTTTGGCAGCCAATTAACAAACTAAGTTTGGGGCAGGCGAAGTGCTTTGGCAAAATTACAAAAGGGACGTATCTCGGGCTGATCCCAAATCTACAAAGACATGTATACGCAAAAGAATGGTAATAGTTACATAAGAGGTGGAATATGAGGTTTTAAATGTGTGTTGTTTTTTTCTTTTACTGCCATGTCCTGGCCAGGGATTGAATCAGAGCCACAACTGCAGCAATGCTGGATCCTTAACCCACCGCGCCACAGCAGGAACTCCAAAAATGTGCTTTTGAATTAAGTTGTTCTGATTATAAGAGTGAAGTAAGGACACTGAAAAACATAAGGTTCATACAAAGAGAAAAAAGAGAAAAAAAGAGGAAGTCTCTGTTGGGGGGGTAGTTTATATTTTTTTTCCCCTATAAATGGCGTTTATTTATAAAATAGCAACTTTAGTTACGATAATCGTCGTAAAATTACCAAAGTGGTCTTTAAACGCCTTCATTCTTTTTTAACCTGCTGTTTTTTTGGTTTGTTTGTTTTTTGTCTGTTTAGGGCTGCACCTGTGGCATATGGAAATTCCCAGGCTAGGGGTCAAATCGGAGCTGTAGCTGCCAGCCTGCACCACAGCCACAGCAATGGCGGATCTGAGTTGTGTCTGCAACGTACACCACTGGAACACCAGATCCTTAACCCACTGAGCAAGGCCAGGGATCAAACCTGCATCCTTATGGATACTAGCCTGGTTGTTTTCACTGAGCCACAATGGGAACTCCCTAACTTGTAGTTTTATAATAAAATTAAATAAAATTTATTAGAGTCGAATTGACTTACAATGTTGTGTTAGTTGCAGATGTACAGCAAAGTTATACACACATATATATCCATTACTTTTCAGATTCTTTCACATCTAGGTCACCTTTAACATCTCCTAGGCATTTATTAATCCGCTTCTAAGCCCAAGGTCAAGTGTAGAGCCTTCTGCTAGTAACACCGGCCAGCTAGATGTCAATAGTATTTGTACGTTTAAATTGTATTTGTTTAACAAAGACTGGAGAGGGTGTGGAGAAAAGGGAACACTCCTACACTATTGGTGGGGATGTAAATTTGTGCAGCTGCTATGGAGAACAGAACAGAGGGTCCTCAGAAAACTAGATATAGAACTATCACACAATCCAGCAATCCCACTCCTCGCCAGACAAAACTATAATTCAAGAAGTTACATGCACTCAGTGTTCATAGAAGCACTATTCACAATAACCAAGACATGGAAACAACCAAAATGTCCATGTATAGATGAATGGATTAAGAAGATGTGGTACATATACACAATGGAATACAACTCAGCCATGAAAAAGAATGAAATAATGCCATTTGCAGCAACATGAATGTAACAAAGATTCTCATAGTAAGTGAAATGTCAGAAAGAGAAAGACAAATGCCATATGATACCATTTATATGCAGAGTATAAAGTATGGCACAAATGAACCTGTCTACAAAACAGAAATAGACTCACAGACATAGAGAACAGACTTGGGTTGCCAAGGGGGAGAGGGGAGGGAGTGGGATGGACTGGGAGTTTGGGGGTAGTTGATGCAAACTATTACATTTAGAATGGATAAGCAATGAGGTCCTGCTGTAAAGCCCGGGGAACTCTATCCAGTCTCCTGGGATGGAACATGATGGAAGATAACATAACAGAGGAAAAGGGGAGTAAGATTCCCTGCCCCTGGGGAGTTGGCACCATCCAGGTTATTGAAAGCCCTTATGTGAGTTGCACTCAGGCTGGTCCCAGATGCTCACAGTTTGGTTTCCTTGAAGAAAAGGGTTGGGATCTGAGGCAATGGCTACTGATCTGGCACTGCACATAGCACCTCAGACATAGGTGGGCCAACCAACGTTTCCTGTAAGTCTGGGTGAGGCAGTGAAGAGAGCAGGGAACACCCCTCAGTGGAGTGTTGGTAAACAGGCTTTCCAGCAAAAAGTCATGGTTTGTGATGTCTGCCAATTTCCATGGTGTAAATACTGACGGTCACTGAATAAGGGACCAGGGAGAGATATGCACAACCCAGCCAGCTCTCACAAGCTGGTACGGAACTGGTTTTTACCATATCCTAGTCCTGATGTATCAACAATTACCTTCTAAGAACCCTGGGAGTAGACAGGGCACAGCCATGTCTACTCCCAGCTGTGGCCAGCCTGATTCTAACTCAGGGCAGTAAAAATCTCTAGAATTCAAAAAAGAGGAAACTCTGGGATGGAACCATAGCCCCCTCTACTAAGATTACCGTCTCCATGTAAACACAACTGACCCCAGATCTGGACTTCCTGGAAGACCTGGAACAAACCACCAGACTCTTTAAAACCTCATCCATATAGCATGGCTTCTCTCCCTCACTTTGAGACGCCTTCTGATAGTGACCTAAATAACTATTTACATACACAAACCCACAGCCTGTTAATGAACACATTCCCTTTACTTTGCATAACTGACACTAATCTTGTGGGTTAATTAGACTTTTAAGTGCACTTGATTCAGGAGATTTAATTTGACCTCTGCTCTCCTGCTGAGAGCAAGGGAGGCAGGCATGCATTTCTTTCTGGCTACAAGTTGAAACACTTGGACACCCAGTCCTTACCCACCCCCACACCCCCAGATGTACTAACAATCCTCCTAGCAGTAATGATGGTGAAAGCTGGTTTTTGATCCAGTTAGTGGTTCAGGACACCGGATGTGTTTGCTGGCTGCCAGTGGAAGGAAGGACTGAGGAAGGACTGGGTGGAACATTTGCAGCCTGGCAGTGTTTACTTAAGAAAAGGGTTGCCAAGGGGAAGGGGGAGGGAGTGGGATGGACGGGGAGTTTGGGGTGAGTAGATGCAAACTATTCCACTGAGAATGGGTAAGCAGTGAGGTCCTGCTCTATAGCATGGGGATCTATACATAATCACTTGTGATAGAACATGATGGCAGTCAATGTGAGAAAAGGAATATGTATATGTGAATAACTGGGTGACTTTACTGTATAACGGAAATTGACAGAATGCTGTAAATCAACAACAAAATTTTTTTCTTTAAATTAAGAAAAAGAAAATATGTCCAATAGTGGAACTGGATCTTTCTTTCTTTAGTGTTAATCTTCACAAGGAAATACACGAGCAGATTGTATCAAGAGTCCTAAAAAGCCATCAACCTTTCTGATTCTAAGAAGCCACCTTAAGCAAAAAAAGAAGTGGACAAAGATTCACACAGAAGGTGGTTTACTGTTGCATTATCTATAAGAATAAAACCTAGAAACAACTGAAATATCTCAAAATACAGATATTGTTATTTACATAATGTTAAATCTATGCGATGGATGATTAAAATGTTTCTGAGGAATATTTAATGTCAAAAGAAGAGGCCACTGATATAAGTGAATGTATGTTAAAAATCTGTGTATATATTATGATTCCAAATCTGTAAAACAAGTAAGTCTATTACACATTTACTACACACAGGATGTTATCTATGCAGAAAACAAGGGAAGGAAATGAACGAACATGTTAGTACCGGGTTATCCTCAGGTAGAAGGAATGTTGATACAGTGTTTGTTTGTTTTTTTTTCATATAACTTTTTACAAATATTCTAAAATGAGGACGTGTTGCTTTTATACACAGAAAGCAATTCTGTTGCATAATAATCCAGGATGGATCCAAGATGTCTGTCTTGAATCTCACATAGCACCCTGATGCATTACTGTCAGCTCCTGCCTTTAAATTCTTCCTTACTGAAGACTAAGTCTAATCTTTTATGACTCTGATGCCCATCTTTCCCCAACACCACCAACCAATTCTCCAACACCACCAACCAATTCCCCAACACCACCAACCAGTTCCCCAACACCACCAACCACTTCCCCAACACCACCAACCACTTCCCCAACACCACCAACCAATTCTCCAACACCACCAACCAATTCCCCAACACCACCAACCAATTCCCCAACACCACCAACCAATTCCCCAGCACCAGCTGGGTGTCCTACAACTCAACATGGCTTTCCGACTCTATCTACCAGGAGACAGCGTCAGATCCCAAAGGTTAAGGCTCAGTTCCAAAAGACCGCCCCACCTTCAAATGTCATAGCCATTTCCAGTCCTTATCTGTGCTTCTGCCCAACCGGTTACAGACTGAAGGTGCCAATGACCCCCTCTGTGGGTTCCCTTACTTCGCCGGAGCAGCTCACAGAACTCAGAGAAACATTTCACTTACTAGATGACTGGTTATTATGAGAAGGCATAACTCAGGAAGAGATGCAAAAGGCAAGGAATGGGGAAAGAGGGGGAGCTTCAGACACACCATTCTCCACAAATCTCCACGTGATTCACCAACCTGGAAACTCCCCACACCCCATCTTTGGGTTCATTACATAGGCACCACAGATTAAATCACTGGCCCCTGGCCATTGCAATTTCCAGTCTCCATGTTCTCCCAATGCAGGTGGGGGCTGGGCAGGACTGAATGTTCCAGATCTCCAGTCACGTGGTTGGTTCCCCTGGCACCCAGCCTGCATCTTAAGGTGACCTGAGAGGCTTTCCAAAAGTCACCTTAACATTTTTTTTTTAAATAATACCTTTATGCACTCATCCCAGGAAATTACAAGGGTTTTAGGAGCTCTGTGCCAGGAGCTTTTTAGGAGCTTCTGTGATCAAAAAAGACCAAATACATATTTCTTACTATAAATCACAATAGCGCACCCTTTGTGCGAAGGACAAACTAACACTTTGTAAGAAAGCAGCAGCAGAAAATTGACAGAACACTGTAAACCAGCTATAACGGAAAAAATAAAAATCATTAAAATACAAAAATAAAAAATGCATCTTCCAATTAAAAAGAAAGAAAGAAATCAGCCTCTGATAATCAAGGGAGAGCAACAGAGATGACACAGCCCGGAGGACCCGAGTATACCGGGAAGAGAATGAATAAACCTCCTCCGAGCAGAGTAGACGGTCCTAATTAGTCTGTGCTCCGAAGCCCAAACGACAGACCCTGGAAATCAGGGCCCTGCCCTCGCTGCCAGAGATGCCAGATGGTACTGCAGGTGGTGTAAGCACGTTCAGATGTCCTGGCCAAGGTGCAAAAGCTCCGCTAAACAGTGGCTAATGTGAGTCTAAGGCAAGGCTGTTAGGCGGAGACTAAAAGTGTCATGATGCAGAAACGCGGTGGTGCTGCTTACCTGTTGCGCGCGCCAGGAGCCAGGCGCTGGCACACCACGGCGGTGGTGGCGTGCTTGCCGCCGTTTCCCAGCTCCTGCTTGATGTCCCACTGCCGGGGCTCGCTGGTCCGCGTGCTCAGAATGTTCACCCCCTTCTTGACCTTGGCTCTGCAGGGAGGAGGAGGGCAAGAGAGAGCCACGGATTAATGGCTCGGCCTTTACAAATATTCCCACGCTCAGCTACATGCGCCTGAGCGCCTTGCTTTCTTTTGTTCTTCCGCCTTTTTCCTAACCAGTGGCACTAACAAGGTGCACCAGAGGCGCGTGATGCCGAGGAGGGAAGCAGCGGGGTGGGGTGGCAGTGCAGATCTGCCCACAGACCTAGGATTCATGGAACTTGCTATTCAGACTGAAGGTGAAGGGAAGGGCCCTTGGACAGTCCCCAAACCAAGGAGTAGCATAGCCAAGATTGCAGGAAAATACCAGCCTGCCCAGGCTGGTCATTCTCAATCAGGGGCCACTGTGTCCTGCAGAGACCAGGTAGGGATGTCTGGAGACACTTTGGTTTGTCTGGGCAGTGCTATTAGTGCTGGTATCCGCTGGGTGGAGGCCCCGTCTGCTTAGTGTGCTTTGCCTGGTCTCCTCCGGGAACAAACTAAGCCAAGTACCCTAAGTCAAATACTTTTTAAAAAGGCAAAACTAAAAACTGTTGTTTTAGACTCACAGATATGGAGAACAGACTGGTGGTTGCCAAGGGGGAGGGGGAGGAAGTGGGAGGGACAGGGAGTTTGGGGTTAGGAGATGCAAACTATTCCATTTAGAATCAATAAGCAATGAGGTCCTGCTGTACAGCACAGGGAACTCTATCTAGTCTCTTGTGATGGAACATGATGGAAGATAATATGAAAAAAAAAATGTATGTATACGTATAACTGGGTGACTTTGCTGTACAGCAGAAATCGGCACAACATTGAAAACCAACTATGCTTTAACTTAGAAAAAGCTAAAAAAAAATTAAAGGCAAAAATAAATAAATAAAACCTGTTTGGGGCTATGGCTTTTTGCTTCCCTGGATCTCCACTTTCTCACCAATAAACTGGTGAAGGGAGTTTCTTGATGGCCCAGAAGCTAAAGATCTGGCATTGTCACTGCTGTGGTCTGGGTTCAATCTCTGGCCCTGGAACTTCCACATACCATGGGAGTGGCCAAAAATAAATAAATAAAAAGATAAACCGGTGAGAAAACTAGGGGATCGAACACAAACACCTACTTATCCTTTCTTTCCAAATCCCACTTAAAGGAGAGTTAGGGGACTTTTTTCCCCTTTTTAGGGCCGCACCCATGGCATATGGAAGTTCCCAGGCTAGGGGTCAGACTGGAGCTGCAGCTGCCGGCCTGCACCACAGCCACAGCAACGGAGGATCCAAGGCACATCTGCGACCTACTCTGCAGCTTGCAGCAGTGCTGGATTCTTAACCCACTGAGTGAGGCCAGGGATGGAACCCAAATCCTCATGGAGACTATGTCGTTTCCTTAACCAGCGGAGCCACAATGGGAACTCCTAGGAGACTATTTTTATTTTTTAATTTCTTTTTTTGGCGGCACCATGGCATATGGAAGTTCCTGGTCCAGGGGTAGAATCTGAGCCTCAGCTGCGACCTACACCACAGCCGGGGTGACACTGGATCCTTAACCCACTGCACTGCAGTGGGAACTCCAGGGGTATTTTTAAAAATCCACAACAGTGGGGAGGAGAGATGCAGCAAACAAACAACTGGGGGACCAGTAAGCAGATGTACAAGGGAGTAAAAGAATGAGCTGAAGGTCCATACTAAGTTGTGATCCATCAGCAAGAAAAGCTAGCAACCAACAGAGTTTTTCCACGGAAGCCCCCAATCTCAGGCATTTGTGGGATCACTAAAAAGGGGAATCAATGAGGATGAAAATAAGGAGGATCAGCTGCAAGTGTGTTTACGAAGCAGCCAGATGCAAATGCTCTTCCCTTTCACCGTAACAGGGTGACAGGCAGACTCCATGTTGAGCCTGGAGTTTCATAAAAATTTGAGACTTGGGTTACCTTGCTGAAAACACAGTCACTAAGTGACACGACAAGTACTGAATATTGAGCTTCCTAGGCCTTTGTCCCCAAAGCTGGACATTGATCTTCCAGGAAAAACACCAAATTCTAGAGTGTTCGGTACTGAGGCTGGTACCTCTCCAATCAGCCAGTCAGGTTACCTATCAGTGAAGCTTCTACTCAGCCGAATATTCTCACCTGCCAACTCACCTTCTAATGGATTTTTCAGCCCCTCACTTTCTTTTATATGAGCAAATAAGAATCAAGACTCTGAGGACCCTGAGAAAAGTTTCCACGTGACATAGGCAACAAAACAGGCAAAACAACAAACAACAAAAACAAAAGCAATCTGTAGGAAATAGAGCCCAGGCAACACTGGGCTAAATTAACAAAACACTAATTAACGAAAACCATAGTCATCACATTTCCAGAACAATCAGAGAGATACTGCAATCATGAAATAAAAACAGACCGCTATTTTTAAAAAAGTCCAGGAGTTCCCACTGTGGCTCAGGGGAAACAAACCTGACAACTATCCGTGAGGATATGGGATTGATCCCTGGCCTCGCTCAGTGGGTTAAGGAGCCAGTGTGTTGCCGCTAGCTGAGTGTAGGTTGCAGACATGGCTCAGACCTGGCATTGCAGTGGCTGTGGTGTAGGCCGGCAACTGTAGATCTGACTTGACCCCTAGCCTGGGAAATTCCACATGCTTCGAGTGTGGCCTTAAAAAGTAAATTAGTTAAAAAAAATAAATTAAAAAAATTAAATGAACAGCTGGGTATAATGTAAAGAAATAAAAAAAAAGATCATTAAAAAAAATTAAATGAGCTTTTGGAAATTAAAAACGTTAGAGCAGTAATGGAAAGTCAGTGGGATGGTTGATGGATAGAGTTGAGGATATTTGTCCCAGGAAGTAGGGGGAAAAAACACAGGGAAATAGAAGACAGGAGAAAAGATAAACCAAGAGGATTAAGCTAAGGTTCAACGTCTTGACAATATAAAAAGCACACAGATGGAGGAGTAGGGGTTATCAATGAAGAACTTGGAGAAATTTCCCCAAATGACAGAATGTAGTATCCAGACTGGAAGGGTCTCCTGGGTGAGGAATATAGTGAGTAAAAAGAGACCTAGGAAAGTAGCGATGATTTTTGCACACTTACAATTGTAATAAAATTCACTAAGCAAAAGAAAAAAAAAAAAAGAGAGAGACCTAGGAGTTCCTGTCGTGGCACAGCGGAAACGAATCTGAACAGGAACCATGAGGTGGTGGGTTCAATCCCTGGCCTTGCTCAGTGGATTAAGGATCTGGCGTTGCCGTGAGCTGTGGTGTAGGTTGCAGACGCGGCTTGGATCCCGCGTTGCTGTGGTGAAGGCTGGTGGCTACAGCTCCCGTTAGACCCCTAGCCTGGGAACCTCCATATGCTGCGGGTGAGGCCCTAAAAAGCAAAAAAAAAAAAAGACAAAAAAATTTTTTTAAATAAATAAAAAGAGACCTACCCCAAGGCACAGGGTCCATACAGTTCAGGATTCTGGGTACAGAGAGGTGAATGCTGAAATCCTCCAGACTGAAGGAAGGATCTGGGATCAGAATGGACTTAGGATTCACAAGAGTCCCTTTGGGAACCAGAAGGGATGACAAATATTTCAAAAAAAAAAAACAGAGGGGAAAGGACATCCAACCTCGCATTCGATATCCAGCCTAATGATGAGGAAAATGTTTCTAGATAGGCCAGTTTTGCACAAATGTACTTCCTACTCCCTTGCTCAGAAAACTGCTTGAAGATGAGGTCCATCAAACAAGGGGGCGGAGTTCCCTGGGGTGTAGTAGGTTTAGAGACCCACAGCAGCGGCTTGGGTCTCTGCTGAGGCTTGGGTTCAATCCCTGGTCTGGGAACTTCAGAAGCGGGGGTGGTAAATAGAAGAAACACCACCAGACCCAGGAAACAAAGATCTAACACGTGACAGAGATGATCAGAAGGTTTAAACAAGGTCCCCGATAACAGCTAAGTCCCAGCACACATAAGACTTTGCTACTGACGTCTTTAGGAGACTGGAAATTTCCTGGTAAATTCGAGGTGAAAATATTCTGAGAGGAGACTTAGATTATCAGGAAGGGTTTGGGAATAAAGAAGAGTTAAAAACACAGAAAAGGAGGAAAATGAATAAAACCAAACGTTTTAAATTCTGATGGTAAAACATCATTATACAGAAAAAGAAAAATCATCATCACTTAATACTTGGCTTTACTGTGATGAGTATTCATACTTGTAATATGTTAAATATTGGCTATTAATCTAGACAAAATATGGTGATTATATTGGAGGGCTGGAGACACAGAAAGAAGTGGGGGAGAAGAAAGACAGTTCCTTATACACACACACACACACACACACACACACACCCCGGCTTTTTTTTGCCTTTTTTTAGGGCCACACCTGCAGCATATGGAAGTTCCCAGGCTAGGGGTCGAATCTGAGCTACAGTCGCCGGCCTACGCCACAGCCACAGGAATGCCAGATCTGAGCTGCATCTGTGACCTACACCACAGCTCACGGCAACGTTGGATCCTTAACCCACTGAGCAAGGCCAGAGATCGAACCCTCATCCTCATGGGTACTAATCAGGTTCGTAATCCCGAGCCACAATGGGAACTCCCCAAAGAATTCTTATATGTCTTCCCCCAGTGACACTGTCTTGGGTCATCACTGCATCTTGTCAAAACCAGGAAAGCGCCACTGCTATGAACTAAGTTCAGAACTTGTTTAGATTTTTCTCGTTTTCGGTGTACTTAAAAAAAATTATTTTATTGACATATAATTGATTTACAATGTGCTAATTTCTGCTGTGCAACAAAATTATTCATTTACATACATTCGTTTAAAATATTCTTTTCCATTATGGTTTATCACCGTATATTTTGAATAGAGTCCCCTGTGCTGTACGGTAGGACCTTGTTGTTTCTCCATCCTCTGTACTGTTTGCCTCTGCTAATCTCAGACTCCTAGTCCATCCCTCCCCCCAGCCCCGCCCGGCAACCCCAAATCTGTTCTCTATGTCTGTCATGTGCATGTTGGGGGGGGTGGGTATCTAGTTCTATAAAATCACATCACGTGTGTAGAGGCAGTCATCACAATCAGAATACAGAAGAATTTCATCGCCATAAAGACACTGCCTAATGTTACTTCTTAATAGACATGCCCACCCACCACTCAGTCCTGACAGGCTCCTCTCTGTTCTCTAGCACTGTAATTTTGCCACTTTTTAGAATGTTATATACAGCTCTTACCAACAGACTCTGCAGAGCTATTTGTCTCCTTAAATTCCAGGCCAAGACATATCTTACAAACGTAACAGCTTTAAAAATTACACACACAGGAGTTCCCTTCGTGGCTCAGTGGTTAACGAATCTGACTAGTGAACCATGAGGTTGCGGGTTCGATCCCTGGCCTTGCTCAGTGGGTTAAGGATCCGGCGTTGCCGTGAGCTGTGGTGTAGGTTGCAGACGCGGCTCAGATCCCGTGTTGCTGTGGCTGTGGCGTAGGCCGGCGGCGACAGCTCCTGTTAGACCCCGAGCCTGGGAACCTCCATATGCCGCGGGTGCGGCCCTAGGTTACTAGGAGGGAGCCAAGCGGGTGGGAGGTGGTGATAAACCACTTCTCCACCTTTCAAGCCTAGAGCATCCAAATTAGATCACCCCTGCCCCCACATACCCTGACGCCCCCAGCAGCAAAAGCCAATCAGTGGCAGTAACGGACCTTCTTTCTTTAGAAAAAGTTCTCCCCAGTCTTACCTTAAAATGATTTGCAAAATTTTGCTAAAACACCCTTGCCACCCAGGCCAGGAGGAGACCCAGGTAAGCTTAAGGGACAAAGACATGTGAAAAGCCCCCTCTTTGTCCTCATGCAGGGGAACCTCCCACCTCTGTTGCCCATGGCGACTGCCTCGGAAACGTGACTGTGCTTGAAATTGGGTTTGGCTGCGTCTGGACTGTGCTCAAGACTCCAGATTTCACTGAAGCTACAAATTGTTCTTTTCACGTCACAGTTCAAGAAAATCAGAGGATTCTTGTTGGCTGGTGCTGTGGCTGCTTTCATCGCTGAGTCGGGTGGGGCGATGAGCCTCGGGATGGGAGGCAGGCACGGCTTTTAAAAAGCTGATTTTGTCGATTAGGTGTTTTCTTTGACGAGGTCAGTGGATGTTCCTTCCTGTCTAAGTCGAGGAACTAGCTGTTGCTGGAATTTGGGTCCTGGTGAAAATGATAGCTAATGGCCTGAACCCAGCCAAAACCCAGATTGGGACTCAACCATCCCTATCACTAGGACCAGAAGTCTTGAAATGAGAGAGTCAAAACACAGTGGGATTGGAGGATGCCTGGTTTCTAGGGAAGAAGCTAGTGCAAGTTGGTGGTGACGTGAGAGCAGTCGTTTCTCAGCATCCAGCACTGAGGGGAAGACAGTGGACCAGATGCAGAAAACCCAGCTCTGGACCTGCCTCTGCTGTGATGAGCTCTACAGCCTTGGGCAAGTCACTCAGTTGACCTCTGCTCTTTCTTATCATCTGTCCCTAGGGAGTGGCCAACGTTCAGTGGTCCCCAGAAGGTGAGACTACCGTCACTAGTGGTCAGAGAGATGGTTTCAGATTCTAGAGACCGAACTGAATAACGCCAACAGTATGATTTTTCATCTATCACATTTATGTTGAATACCGACTTTTCCTGGCGGGCACCATACTGGATGCTGGGATGCTGGATGCTGGATGCTGGGATGGATGCATAGGATTCAGGTGTGGGCTGGCCCCTGGTGGTGCTTCCCTTCCTGTCCCGGTACCTGAGTCGGCTCATGCCACATGTTTATAATTGATGCTGCTATTACAGTTTTTTAGTGGTTTAAAATTCCTCCTCTTTTCAAAATGTGCCTGACTCAGGTGTAATACAGGGATGATTAAATGTTCCTTAAAGAAAATCAATGTTCGGTACAAATTCTGAATGCAGGAAGCCTAATTTCCATCCTCCGAGCCATCCATCTCAGGGTCAGTTATAATTGCCATGTGAAATGCTCTCTCTAGAACTTTCTCAAAGCCACTGAACTTCTGCTAGCCACTGAGATGGCTGCTGGCATGTGCGAGAATCTGCATGTCTTTTTTTTTTTTTAAGGAAAGTTTTAATTAATTGGAGCACAGTTGATTTATAATATTGTGTTCGTTTCAGGGGTATAGCATAGAGATTTTTTTCAGGTTATATTCCATTATAGGTTTTTTTTTTTTTGTGTGTGTGTATTTGTTTTTTTAAAAATTTAGTGAGTTTTATGATATTTACTGTTGTACAATATATTCCATTATAGGTTTTGTGTGTGTGTGTGTGTGTGTGTGTGTGTTTTTAATAATTTAGTGAGTTTTATGATATTTACTGTTGTACAACCATCATCACAATCTAATTTTAGAGCATTTCCATCCCATCATGCACCATCACAAGTGACTAGATAAAGTTCCCTGTGCTGTACAGCAGGACCTCATTGCTTATCCACTCCAGAGGCAATAGTTCGCATCTCCTAACCCCAAACTCCCCGTCCATCCCACTCTCTCCCCCTCCCCCTCCCGCTTGGCAACCATAAGTCTGTTCTTCACATCCATAAGTTTTTCTGTGGAAAGGTGCCGTATATTAGATTCTAGATATAAGTGATATCGTATGGTATTTGTCTTTCTCTTTCTGACTCATTTGACTTAGTATGAGAGTCCCTAGTTCCATCATGTTGCTGCAAGAAGCGGAAATTTATAACAGATGCCAGATAGGGGAAAGCCAGGTGAAGATGGATATGGCTGTCTACGAGCCAAGGGGAGAGGCCCTGGGCAGATCCTCCCTCAGTGCCCTTAGAACCCAAGTCTGCCCTTATCTTGATTTTGGACTTCCACCCTCCAGAACTGAGAGACAGCACCTCTGTTATTTAAGCTACTCTGTCTGGGGTACTTTTTAAAAATTTTAATTAATTAAACTTTTTTTCTTTGGCTGTGCTTGTGGCATGAGGAAGTTCCCCGGCCAGGAATCTAACCTGTGCCACAGCAGTGACAATGCCGACTCTTTAACTGCCAGGACACCAGGCAACTCCTGGGGGTGCTCTGTTATTATTGCTGTTGTTTGTTTTTAGGCCGCCTGCGGTATATGGAGTTCCTCCACCAGGGATCAGATCTGAGCCGTGGTTGTGACCTACCCAATAGCTGCGGCAATGCCAGATCCTTAACCCACTGTGCCAGGCCGGGGACTGAACCCGCGTCCCACTCCAGAGATGCCGCAGATCTCGTCGCACGACAGCAGGAACTCCCTTGAGGTGCCTTTTATGGCAGCTCTAGCAAATGTTGTGATAAAATCCAAAAGCTTCCATACAAAAATCTGGATTTCTGCTTTTTAACCCATTGTGATGTTTCCTGGTTCAGCATGCACCATTCGAATGTGTCACAAGCGCTAAAAGCTGTTCTTGGTGACGAATATCCAGGGAGTCCACTCTCTTCCCTTGGAAGAGCTCCCCCCACCCCAGTTGGGAGAGAGAGACAATTAATCCAAACATAAACAAAACAAACAGCATGTCAGATGCTGGCAAAGGTTATGGAGGATCATAAAGCTGGGGAGAGAATTCGCGGTGGGGTAGGGGAGGTGCAAGTCTGAGCAGGGTGCCTGGGGACAGCCACTCTGAACAGAGGCATTCGAGCAAAGACGGACAGAAGGTGTGGGAGAACCATGCAGATGACGAAGGGGAAGCCCACTTCCAGCAAGGAAAGCCTGCTACGAAGGCCCTGTAGTAGGTAGAATTCTATAGATGCTGCCCACAATTCCCATCCCTGGTTATTCAAAACCTAACCTTGCTGTTAAGGGCTTTTGCAGTTGGGAATTAAGGTCCCAAACTAGTTGATCTTTACATAGGGAGGTCTGATCTCATCACACCAGATCTTTTTTTTTAATTTTTTTCATTTTCTAAAAATTAAAGTATAGTTATTTACAGTGTTGTGCCAATTTCTGCTGTACAGCAAAGTGATCCAGATATATATATATATATATATATATATATATATATATATATATATATATATGTATTCTTTTTTTCGTGGTATCTTCCATCATGTTCTATCCCAAGAGATTGTATATAACCTCCTGTACTACCTGTACTATAAGGCAGGACCTCATTGCTTATCCACTCTAAGTGGAATAGGTTGCATATACCCACCCGAGATTCCCAGTCCATCCCACTCCCTCCCTCCTGTCTCCTGGCACAGAGAACCACAGGTCTGTTTTCTATGCCTATGAGCCTCTTTCTGTTTTGTAGATAGGTTCATTTTGCCATATTTTAGTTTAAAAATTTTTTTTAATCTTTATTTTTATCTTTATTTTTTGCCTTTATTTTTAGGGCTGCATCCACAGCATATGGAAGTTCCCAGGCCAGGGGTTGAATGGGAGTTGTAGCTGCTGGCCTATGCCACAGCCATGGCCACAGCTATGTCGAATCCTTTAACCCAGTGAGCCAGGCCAGCAATCAAACCCACATCCTCTGGGATACTAGCCAGGTTCGTTACCACTGAGCCACAATGGGAGCTCCCATTTGCACCATATTTTATTTAATTAATTAATTTATTAATTAATTTATTTATTTTTGCTTTTTAGGGCTGCACCTGCAGTGTATGGAGATTCCCAGGCTAGGGGTCCAATTGGAGCTACAGCTGCCGGCCTACACCACAGCCACAGCAATGCAGGATTGGAGCCGCATCTGCGACCTACACAACAGCTCACGGCAATGCCAGATCCTTAACCCACTGAGTGAGGCCAGGGATCAAACCCACAACCTCATGGTTCCTAGTTGGATTTGTTTCTGCTGCACCATGATGGGAACTCCTGTGCCATATTTTAGATTCCACATATAAGTGACATTGGTACAACCATTATGGAAAACAGTATGGAGGTACCTCAGAAAACTAAATATAGAAATACCATATTATCTAGCAAAGCACTCCTAGGCATCTACCTCAGGAAACTAAATATAGAACTATGATATAATCCAGCAATCCCACTCCTGGGCATATATCCAGACAAAACTATAATTCAAGAAGGTACATGCACCCCAGTGTTCATAGAAGCAATATTCACAATAGCCAAGACATGGAAACAACCTAAATGTCCATCGAGAGATGAATGGATTAAGAAGATGTGGTACATCTACACAATGGAATACTACTCAGCCATAAAAAAGAATGAAATAATGCCATCTGCAGCAATATAAATGCAACTAGAGATTCTCATACTGAGTGAAGTAAGTCAGACAGAGGAACACCTGCCTTTGAAAACAGAGTTTTCTCTAGCAGATGGAGATACCAGAGATTCTGCTGCTTTTTCTTAGATGCCAGTAGCATCCTGCCCCAGTTGTGACAACCAAAAATGTCTCTGCACATTACCAAATATCTTCTGGGGATCAAACCATCTTTGGCTGCAAGTCACTGGTTTATATGGCCCCTCTTAGCAGTGAGTAGGCATATTCTTATCCTAAGACGAGGACCAAGGTAGCAGATACCTACCCAGGAAGAAGGTCAGTTTTCTAGGTCAGACTAGATGCTTCATTGCTGGAATCTTTCATGCATTCTTTCTTTAGAGACCTTTAAGAAAGATGCAGACTTTGGGTCCTAACCTTTCTCTGCCGTGGAATGAATATTGTTAATTTCCTTTGTCCTTGGGAATACAGACGGCACCCCAGAGCAGTCACTGGCAGCATGCTTATACAACTGGCAATATGAACCACACAGCAGGGGGAAAGCAACGAATGGGTTGCCCAAATCATGAAAGGTTTGTTCATCTTTGGGTAATGCAGATAAAAGGGCTCATCTGCACCCCATGTCTATGGACTTCTCCCCGCTACGAAAGATCAAATGGATGGAGAGGAAGGTCAGAGAAATCTCTTTGTGATAAATGTCTGTCTCTCTATGTCTCACATTGCTTCAGGGTCTCTCTGCTATGTACTTTCCAAGCAGGTCTGGCTAGAACAAAGTTAGGAAACCAGTCACTTAAACAGCCCACCCCTGGCCTGGTCCCCTACATGGGGTTGCCATGAAACAAAATCTTGACCTTGTCAAATGAGCAGAGCAACCAACATCCACTGCAAGCAGTCGGCAGTTCTGCACTCTCCACCAGCATCACTCTGAGCATGGCAGTGGGAAAGCCTCCTGCGATGTGTACCTACCAGCTTCTACATGGCAGTTTGCAAGCGGTGCATGCTGTATATAAAGGCATAATCCACTAGTTGGCCTTGCCATGATGATAAAGATTCATAAATTTATATCCACATCCACCTAGTAATCTGACAAGTCCTACGAAGCTAATACGGCAGAGAAAAGAGGCTGGGGGTTTCTGGTTATTTCCAAGCACTTAGGGGAAACATTTTCAAGAGTTTCCACTGTGGCGCAGTAGGTTAAGGATCTGACATTGTCTCTGTGGTGGTGCGGGTTCAATCCCCGACCTGATGCAGTGGGTTAAGGAACCAGCATTATCGAAGCCATGGCATAGGTTGCAGCTGTGACTCATATTTCATCCCTGGCCTGGGAACTTCCATATGTCATAGCTGTGGCAAGAAAAAGGAAAAAAGAGAGAGAGAGAAAACATCTGTCTGGGATCAGGGCCTCCGTATAACTAAAATGACCCTGGTACTCATTGTTCTAATCATTTCCTTGAGTCAGAGTGGCTACCCTGGGTATCAGGGGCCGATTAGTTGCTCACCTGAGGTTAAATCCATGTGAACCATCCATCTGGGTTTCCCCAAATCCCACCTTCAACTTGCTGACATTTTCTTTCACACTCTGTAATACATTTAATATTTTTCTTTAAAAGAGACATCCCCCTCATTTCTTCTTACTTGAGCAAATTAATTTCAAAAAGAAACTATATGTGACTACTGCAAATAAAAAAGAAACCCCTTTTTTCCCAATACACATTAAAATAAATACATGGTGGTGACAAATGTAAAAACATGTCTGTTCATGAATCTCATAAAATAGCATCTTTTGCCACAAGCTCGCATATCACACTTGGTGAAGTTCCCATATACATATAATTTTAAAAATGCAGTTTTCTTTTTTCTTCCTTTTTTTCTTTGCTTTTTAGGGCTGCACCCATGGCACATGGAAGTTCCCAGGCTAGGGGTCTAATGGGAGCTACTGGCCTACGCCACAGCCACAGCAACGCCAGATCCAAGGCGCGTCTGTGACCTACACTATAGCTCACGGCAAAATCAGATCCTTAACCCACTGAGTGAGGCCAGGGATCGAACCGCCTGGATACTAGTCAGATGCGTTTCTGCTGAGCCACGACGGGAACTCCATTGTGTTTTCTCAGCAGCATAAGAACTACTGTCTCCCCGTCTCTCATCTGGAACCATCACCCCATCCCACCAGCAATTCGCTGAGTTCAGGACAGCTGCGTTCTCAGGGGGGAGGAGGGAGACAGTGCCTTTCCCAGATCGGGACCTTAGGAGGTCCCAGGGAGTGAAGAGGCACAGAGTGGTTGTAAGGATGTGGAAAAATGTTCCAACGGTCATCACTGCAATTTCCTAAAAGCAGTAGTGTGCTTGTGCCTGCGTGTGTGCAGGGGTGTGCGCCTGTGAAAACTCTCCACTTGTCACCATTGCAGTTTCTGAAAAACAGGCTGTGTGTGCAGCCACTGAAACCTGGCTCTTCCTGTGTTTAGAACACCTTACTCCCTAATCAAAAGCGGCCACGGGGAGCCAGTTCATCTGGAACAATGCTCCTCGCCTCTCTGGGATGTGCATGAAAATGACTGCACCTCAGATGCTTTCCCGAGGAACTATTTTGTTTCCTCTTCTGTTGAGCTTAGCAAACACTGTCCCTTTTACCTTTTGTGGCCTCAAATTTGCCTTTGATCTTGAGTGTCCATGAAAATGCCTTTATTGGCAATTCATCGAAGGTTTGAAGCTGAGTGGGGTGCTCAGAGAACACTGGGGTTTCCTAAGCACTGTTGCTGCTTCAAGCTCTGTTATTTCGTTGTTTCCCTGTTCTGGTCTCGGGCAATGGGCTCCTGACTTCTTCTACTGCAAACTTTGGCACAGGAGCCATTCATTCATAAAATAAGCACCAATGTTCATAGATTTGTTTTGAAAAAAATCCAGTCCTTCTCCCACTACTGCCATGGTTTTCTCTGAAACTTCAGGCTGGTCAGCATAAACCAGTGGTGAGCTGGCTGTTAAATTTGCAGGAATGCAGCAAGCAGGTGGTTAAACAGCAATTATTCAGATGTAAATTAGATAAACCTACAATGGAACAATCTATGTTAGAAAACAAAGGCAATCAGGACTCAAAACGCATAACTCCCTAATTGCTATTTTTTTTTTTTTGGATTTTTTGTCTTTTTAGGGCTGCCCCCACAACATATGGAGGTTCCCAGGCTGGGGGTTGAATAGGAGCTGTAGCCCCTGGCCTACGCCACAGCCACAGCAACGCCAGATCCAAGCCATGTCTGCGAGCTAGGCCACAGCTCATGGCAACGCCGGATCCTTGACCCACCGAGCGAGGCCAGGGATCGAACCTGCAACCTCATGGTTCCTAGTCAGATTCATTTCCTCTGTGCCACGACGGGAACTCCCAGTAACTCCCTAATTATTTTACTACAATGTACAATGATCTAAGCTCTGGAGGTAAGTTTACATATTTCTGTGGGGGAAGTTCTATTTAATGGAGTGCTACTGGACACCACTTCCCAACTCTGTGTTTGTTCAGTGATATCACATTGGTAGATTATGGTGAGAGTATTTACACCAAAGAAAGTGGCCAACACTACAGATCCGGGCCTTCCCCTCTGGAGAGCCCGGTTTTAACCACCTACCAGCACACCACCGGTGCTAACTGGATCAAAGCTGAACAGGATGATTTCCACAGTAAAATGTTTCCAGCATCGCGCATGACAATGAATGCCTTGTTCTCATCGAATCACCTCTAGTCTGGACCCAGCCTATAAAATGCACAACGAGGATTCTCTGTTTGCACAGTCCCTGCCCCCACCCCACGCACCCATTTTCTGCCCTTCTTTGTTCTCCTCTGCAACCTAGCATCGCCCAGGACCCTCTTCCCTTTGGCTCCAATGGAGCTGGGCCAGTGGGAGACATAGAGACCAGACTGATGGGCGGGAAGAGGGGGAAGGGCATACCTGGCCCTTCATTCTGCACCACGATTTGGGCAGCAGCTGTGTCCTGCATATAGGGTCAGCCCCAGCTCCAAGGCCCCAGCTTCCACCAGGCTCTGGTGACACGGGTCCCTTCCCTACTCCTTCAGGCTTAGGGGCGATAAAGCTGATACCTGCCTGCCTCAAACCTGTCTACACCTCTAGAAACAGTTTCTTTCATAATAAACATTTTCCATTGAACTTGGTGGTGTGTGTGCCTTGTGTTGGCTGCTGGGAGCCTGAAAGATGTGCTAGGATGTCTTCCATGTACGGTCCACCCAGGTTTTGGTCTCTTTATCCAAGGTGGCAGTGATGTTTTCATGACAACAAAGCATGTCTACTCATCCCCCGATGACTGAGCTTATGTTTCTCCACAGTTTCTTGAAGGTGTTCATCTCCCTTGAATCACTGTAGAATCTGTTATCTTCTTTTTTCCCTGTTTACGACCACTCCCACGGCATAGGGAAGTTCCCAGGCTAGGGGTCGAATCAAAGCTGCAGCTTCTGGTCTACACCACAGCTATGGCAACCCCAGATCTTTAACCCACCCAGTGAGGCCAGGGATTGAACTCACATCCTCTTAGAGATAATGATGGGTCCTTAGCCCACTGAGCTACAACAGGAACTCCTAGAATCTGTTGTCTTAACATCCAGTTTTATATACTCTTCCTTGGCATTTTGGTAACATGTTGAGGGCTATCTCTTAAGTAAGTGTAGTGAACCATTACCGATTAAAATAATTCAGCAGAACCAAGGCAGAGGAGAATGTCATGGCAAATGTCACCCAGGCTAAAGGAAGCAGTTCGATGCACTGACTTTCTTTTCTTTCCCTTCCTTCCTTCCTTCCTCCCTCCCTTTCCTTCCTTCCTTCCTTCCTTCCTTCCTTCCTTCCTTCCTTCCTTCCTTCTTTCTTTCTCTCTCTCTCTCTCTTTCTTTCTTTCTTCCTCTTTCTTTTCTTTCTTTTTCTGTCTTTTTTAGGGCCACACCTGCTGCATATGGAAGTTCTCGGGCTAGGGGCTGAGTTGGAGCTGCAGCTGCCGGCCACAGCCACAGCAAGAGGGATCTGAGCCACATCTTCAACCTACACCACAGCTCATGGCAACACTGGATCCTTAATCCAATGAGCGAGGCCAGGGATTGAACCCACATCCTTATGGATACTAGTTGGGTTTGTTAACTGGTGAGCCACGATGGGAACTCTATACTGACTTTTCTTTGTGTAGGTGGGCATGGTATCACTTGTTCTGCCATGAGAAATATGGGCATTAATTATTTGAGTGAAATTTTCAAACACCTACACACATAAGGAGAAGAGTCTAACATGCGTCCTTCAGTCAGTTTCAACAACTAGCTACATTTAGCCAGTCTTGCTTCATCTACTCACAATGTTTTTATTCTCAACTATCTAAAACCCAGACCCAGACTTCATTTCATTTCACTCTTATATATTTCAAGATTTAATAAAAAACATATAACCACCTTGCTATGATCATACCTACCAAAATTAATAATTTCCTAATGTAAAAATTGTCCCCTGTTATCTCAAAGATATTATTATTTCTTTTTTCTTTCTTTTTCTTTTTGCTTTTTAGAGCCGCACTTATGGCATACGGAGGTTCCCCGGATAGGGGTCAAATCGGAAATGCAGCTGCAACATACACCTCAGCCACAGAGATACGGGATCCAAGCCATATCTATGACTTACATGACAGCTTGCAGCAACTCTGGAGCCTTAACCTACTGAGTGAAGCCAGGGATCAAACCCACATCCTCAGGGACACCATGCTGGATTCTTAACTTTGAGCCACAACGTGAACTCCATCTCAAAGATATTATTTTGTGTAATTGCTTTGTTCTGTCAAAATCCAGACAAGGTCCACATATAGCATTTGGTTGTTATGTTCTTAAGCCTCTTTTATGCTGTTAAGTTACCCCCACCACTTCTTTTATTCATGCCACTGATATTTTTGAAGTACTAAGTCTTTTGTCCTATAGAATATCCAGTCTAGATTTATCTGATGATGTCCTTGTACTGCCATTTAATTTATTCCGCTACCAGTGTATTCCCTTTCAACTGCTTGTTACATGTAGAAAGGTGCTGCAATAGAGACGGCATGGTTTAGGCTAGATCACTTCATGGCTGGGGCTCTTATGTCTTATGGCAACATGGGCCAAGTTCAAATGGGGTCAACTTATATTAAAATAGTTTGTATATTAAAATAGTTTATATTAAAATAGTTTGTATTTCTGGGATGAATAGCACCAGAATAAATCAGCCCTCTACAGGGCAGTGCGAGATGATATATGGGTCTATTAGAAATGCTGATCGAACACCAGTTTAGAACAGCTGTGAGAAGATGTTTAATTCTGGAAAGGATCAGAGCGTACAGTGAACTTTTGGCTTTGAAACGAAAATCCCCACGGAGTCTCAGCATTTTAAAGCGACTCCTTTGGAGGAAGGAATCTGTCCTTCCAGTCAAGCAATCCATCTACCCAGCCCTGCAAGCAAAGACCTCTCGTGATGTCCATTCGTGGAAGAGCCCCAGTTCCATCGTGCTATGAACCATCTGTCCCAAACGTCACTCTGAGCATCGCTTCAAGGCAGTGCTTCTCAATCAGGGAGATTTGCCACACACACCCTCCCCTCTCCAACCTCCCCCCACCCTGCCGGGGACCTTTGAAAATGTCTAGGGATGTTTCTGCTGGTCAGACTGGGAGATGGGGGTACAGCTGACATCTAGTGGATAGAGGCAGAGACGGCGCTGAGTGTCTGTAAGCCACAGGACAGCCTCCACAGCCTCTTAGTACAGAGAGGCTGAAAAACACTGCTGGAGGGCAAAACAGAGCTCAGCTGAGGGAGTCTGGCAGGTGGAAGATGCCAGAATCTAATCATGGGAATAACTTTAATGCGAGTCCCCAAACACAACGTGTATCTGTTGCTCTGAGATTGCTGGGCTGGGACGCTACATGAGCAGACAGTCAAGAATTTTCGTGTTCTCAACTTATCTGTTATCTGTGTCCTGGCATGATGCTTATTTATTTGTTTGTTTGTTTATCTTTTTAGGGCCACACCTGCAACTAGCTGTCCGATACAAGCTGCATCTGCAACCTATGCCGCAGCCACAGCAACACCGGATCCTTAACCCACTGAGCGAGGCCAGGGATCAAACTCACATCCTCAATGGATACTAGTGGATTCTTAACCTGCTGAGCCACGACGGGAACTCCGGCACGATGCTAATTTAACCACGGGAGAACAAACCACGGGGAGGAAGATTCATGCCATCCACCAGGTGTGATTCACAGCAGGGACCACGGTGAGTGAGGATGCAGCATTCTGAAGGTGGGACTCACCTGGCCCCGTCTGAGTGCCCATATAGAGAAAACAAAACCATTTTTTTCCCTGCTGCCTTCATTTACTAGGTTCTGTGGAGGTGGGGAACTATCCACGGTGTCTGTGCCCTGCCCTGTTTGGGAGGATATCTGACAACAAACAACAAACACGTATTATTAAACTTTCTGTATCAGCCAGGCTCTCTGCTAAGTGTTCTCCAGTGTTAAACAACTAGAACCTGTCAGTATGTCATTGGAGAAATGCCAATCAAAACAACAAGGAGATGCCGCCATTCACCTACCAAAAAGGCCCACATCTAGACCACTGGCAACACCAAAGGCTGGCAAAGATGTGGAGAAAGAGGAATGCTTGCTCATTGCTGATGGGGATCTGAAATTATACAACTGCTTTGTTTGGTTTTTGTTTGTGCTTTTAGGGCCACACACACAGCATATGGATGTTACCAGGCTAGGGGTCGAATCAGAAATGTAGCCGCTGGCTTACGCCACAGTCATAGCCACAGCGACACAGGATTTTTAACCCATTGAGCAAGGCCAGGGATTGAACCATTGTCTTCATGGATACTGGTTGGGTTTGTTAACTGCTGAGCCAAGATGGGAACTCCGGTATAGCTTCTTTGGAAGACATTCTGGTGGTTTCTTACAGAACTAAAACACTCTCAGCATAGGATCCAGCCATCACTCTCCTTGGTATTAAAGGAGATGAAAATTATATCCACATGAAAACCTACACAGAGATGTTTCTAGCAGATTTCTTCATAATGGCCAGAACTTGGAAGCAACCGAGATGCCCTTGGGTAAGAAAATGGAAAAATAAACTGTGGGCCATCCAGACAACAGAATGTTATTCAGGGCTAAAAAGAAATGAGTTATCAAGTCATGAAAAGACAAAGGAAACCTAAATGCATGTTGCCAAGGGAAAGAAGCCAATCAGAAAAGGCTATATATAGTATGATTCCACCTCTGTGACATTCTGGAAAAGGCAAAACTATGGAGACTATATAAAGATCAGAAGTTGGGAGTTATGTAAGAGGCAGAGCACAGATTTTTAGGGCAGGGGAAATACTCTGCATGATACACTAATAGTGGACGTGGATGCATTTGTCCCAAACCACAGAATATACAACAAACGCCAAGAGTCAACCCGAAGGTAAACTATGGGATGTGGGTGATGACGATGTGTCCGTGCGGTTTCATCAGTGCCATCTGACGGCGGATGCTGTGATGGAGGGGGCTGTGCACGTGTGGGGTCAAAGGGTATACGGAAAACTTAGGTGCCTTTCTCTTCGTTTTGTTGTGAACTAAAAACTGCTCTTAAAAAATTAAATTCTTTTTTCATTTTTTTGGTTGCACCTGCAGCATGTGGAAGCTCCCAGGCCAGGGGAAGAACCCGTGCCATAGCAGTGCCACGGCAGTGCCAGTGCTGTATCCCTAACCCACTGCACCATGACAGAATGCCTTTAAAGTCTTAAAGAACAATATAAGCTCTCCTAGCCATTTCACTGTGTCTGTGCCATGACTATGCTCCAATTTTATATTTATTTTTTTAATTGCTTTTTTATTTTATTTTTCCTTTTTATGGCTGCACCTGTGGCATTTGGAAGTTTCCAGGCTAGGGGTCGAATATGAGATGCTACCGCAGGCCTATGCACAGCATGTGGCAATGCTAGATCCTTAACCCACGGAGCCAGGCCAGAGAGCGAACCCACATCCTATGTTGGGTTCTTAACCTGCTGAGTCACAATGGGAACTCCTATGCTCCATTTAAATTTTTTTTTCTCTTTAGGGATGCACCTGGGGCATATGGAAGTTCCTAGGCTAGGGGTCTGAACTGGAGCTGCAGCTGCCAGCCTACACCACAGCCACAGCAACGCAGGATCTGAATGGCCTCTGTGACTTATGCCACAGCTTGCACAACCCACTGAGTAAGGCTGGGGATTGAACCCACATCCTCTGGTATATTAGCCGGGTTCTTAACCCACTGAGCCACAACAGGAACTCCCTATGCTCCATTTTTTAAAAATTTTTTTGTTTTTTCCCATTATAGCTGTTTTACAGTGATCTGTCAATTTGCTACTATAAAGCAAAGTGACCCAGTCATACATACATGTATACATTCTTTTTCTCACATTTTCCTCCATCATGCTCCATCTTAAGTGACTAGATGTAGTTCTCAGTGCTATACAGCAAAATCTCATTGCTTATCCATTCAAAAAGGCAACAGTTTGCATCTGTCCCTCCGCCCTCCCTAAATATCTTTTAAATTTTTGGCCTCAGCATGCACAAGTTCCTGGGCCAGGAATCGAAACTGCACCACAGCAGTGACAACACAGGATCCTTTAACCTGCTGCACCACCAGGGAATTCCCTTATGCTCATTTTTAAACAAGTGAGAAAACACAGAAGAGCAAAGTAGAGTGCTCAAGGTCACACAGGGATTAAGTGGCAGAGTTAGTGTGTGATTCGTGTGGTCTGATTCCTAGAATTAGAACAATGAGCGTGTCCCATGTCTCAGTAAAGGGGACTGTGATCCAGCAGAAAACGGTGGCTTCGAATTATGACCCATGATGGTGTCGTTTTCCCATTGTCAGGAAAATTATCCGGAGGTCACACACACACACACACACACACACACCCTACTCTTTTATTTTTTGTAATTTACTTCATTTAAAATTTTTTTTATTTTATGATTTTTATTTTTTCTATTCTAGTTGATTTACAGTGTTCCGTCAATTTCTACTGTACAGCAAAGTGATCCAGTCATACACATATATACATATATAAGTATATATATATATATATATATATATATATATATATATAATTTTTCTCACATTACCTTCCATCAGGTTCCATCACAAGTGACTGGGTATAGTTCCCTGTGCTCTACAGCAGGATGCCATTGCTTATCCACTCCCAAACCCTACTCCTAACCTAACTTGATAGGCAATCCAACCACTCTTTACTCAAGAACTACTGGCGTAAAACAATGTATTAATAAAAACCCAAAAGGGCCAAGGAGCCCAACCATCACATCCATAAAGGCTCCTAAGTAACTCTTCGCAGGTGTGTGTGGCCCCCTCAAGACGCTCCCTGGCCACCACGAAGGAACTTCAGCGGGAGGAAGATGGGCTTCGGCGCAGCTGGCCTATCAATACTTGATGAGGCTGACCTACAAACTCTCCCCTGAGGGAGCCCTGATTCTCTAACTAGCACTGCTTTCTCCGGCAAGGAAGTGAAAACTCCTTCCTAATAACCGGCTCAGAAGGAAATAATTCCACTGAACCCTGGCATGGGGGCGCGACCGTACTGCAGTTGCCTTCCCGGCACCC
>PVHT021183555.1:25454298-25483146 GCA_004024745.2 Catagonus wagneri | reverse complement strand
ACACACACACACACACACGGCTCCATATAAAACAAACAAATGTACGACACAATCAATAAATGGGCAGAAGACCTAAATAGACATTTCTCCAAAGAAGGCATTCAGGTGGCCAGCAGGCACATGAAAAAACGCTCCACATTGCAAATTATTAGAGAAATGCAAGTCAAAACCACAGTGAGGTACCACCTCACACTAGTCAGAAAGACCATCATCAAAACATCTACAAATAATAAACGCTGGAGAGGGTGTGGAGGAAAGGGAACCCTGCTACGCTGTTGGTGGGAATGTAAATTGGTACAACCACTATGGAGAAGACTAAGGATGTTTCTCAAAAAAGTAAAAATGGAGTGGCTATATGACACAACAACCCCACTCCCGAGCATATAAGAGGAAAACCCTAATTTGAAAAGATACATGCACGCCAGTGTTCACTGCCTCACTATTCACAATAGCTGGGACATGGAGACAACCTAAATGTTCATTAGCAGAAGAACGGATAAAGAAGACATGGTGCATATATACAGTGGAATGTTAGCCAGAAAAAAGAACAAAATAACGCTATTTTCAGCAACTTGGATGGACCTAGAGGTTTTCATACTAAGTGAAGTAGGTCAGACAAAGACAAATATCATATGATATCACTTACATGTGAAATCTGAAATAAAATGATACAAATGAGCTTATTTACAACACAGAAATAGACTCTCAGAAGACAAACTTAGGGTTACCAAAGGGGAAGGGGGTGGGGAGGGGTAAATTAAGAGTTTTAGATGAGCAGATATACACTACTATATATAAAATAGATAAACAACAAGAGGTACCATGTAGCACAGGGACTATATTAAATATCTTATAAAAATCTGTAATGGAAAGAATCTGAAAAAGAATACACACACACACATATATACTCATCACTTTGCTGTACACCTGAAACGCTATAAATCAATCGTACTTCAATTTTTGTTTCTGATCACACCCATGGCATATGGAAGTTCCTGGGCTGGGGACTGAACCCATGCCATAGCAGCGACCCAAGCCACTGCAGTGACACTGCCAGGTTCTTAACCCGCTGAGCCACCAGTGAACTTCAAAGATAGGCCTTTGTGATGCCAACGGCTCTTTATGTGCCATCAACTAGTCAAAGACCCCGTTGCACATCATGCAGCCCTGTGACCCCACGTGCCTCCTCAGGAGGACTTCCTGGATCTCAGGGCAATTGCTTAGCTCATCCTAGGTCTGCTCCCTATCATGGACCTGGGATGCTGAGAAGCTAAGCCATTTACAGCTAGAAAGAAGCAAGGCAGTGGGGCTCCAGATTCTGCACACTTACTTCTTGCGCTGCAAGAAGTTACATGTCTTTTGGAAGGACAGGTACCAAATTTGGATCACACACTGAGAGTCATGAATAGAAAAAAACATTGGAGCACTTGATGTTATTGATCAGCACACTTTAGGTTGCAAAAAATTTAGTGTTAGGGAATGCCCAGGAAAGAAAGACATCTAAGGGTCTCGGAGAACAGAACGCACAGAAGTTGGCTACTGGGCTGATGTCTCAAGGATGCTCTTAGATCTTCTCTCATTGTTTCAGAAGAGTTGTCATGGCTTTAGCATCACACCCTTTCACAGCCATCAGAAGCAGGAAAGAGTTAGGAACACAAACAGTAGCAAGGGCTTTCTCGGCAAAGGACCTTGTCCCTAAACACACCGCACTTTATTCTCATGGGCCAGAAGGCCAGTCCGGCTAGAGTGGGAACTGGGCAAAGTACTAGCTGGTCAAAAAGACTGGGGTTAGACTCATTAAGATTCATCCTCTGAGGAGTTCCCATTGTGGCTCAGTGGAAATAAACTGGACTAGGATCTATGATGATGGGGGTTTGATCCCTGGTCCTGCTCAGTGGGTTGGGGATCCGGTGTTGCCGTGAGCTGTAGTGTAGGTTGCAGATGTAGCTCAGATCTGGCGTTGGTGTGGCTGTGGCGTAGGCTGGCCACTGTAGCTGCAATTCAACCCCTAGACTGGGAACCTCCATATGCTGCAGGTGCAGCCTTGAAAAAAAAAAAAAGATTCATTCTCTGAGACTCTGGTGGGGGGTGTCTACCTTCCCAAAATAAGGGTGCTTCTGCCTGTGATCCAAACAGCATCAGACATTTATTGGGATCAAAGAAGGGAGTGTGGCTACCAGCCACTGGATTAGTTTTCAGAAGTGTCTGTCTCACCGGTTATGCTAGGGGCTCCTTCTAGATGAAGCCATAACGATGGCTACTGTGGACACAGAGAAGAGAAGGACTATTATATTCTACTCCCCAAGGAAAGACATGCCCATATTCATGGTGAAAGTTGGGCAAAGAGAGATAAGAAGATTTTCACTAGAAGCTATGACAAATAGCATTTCTTGCCCGAGTAGGTGGACAGTGGCCTTTACAATCAGAGCCCATAGATTTTTAAGGAGCTGACACATTACCTAGAGAAAATCCTATTGTTTGCACATCTGCAAGAGGAAGAAGAAAAGAAAAGGAAGGGAAAAAAAAAAGAAAATGAAAGCAGAAAAACTCAGGCACCCCAAAGTCTCTTTTAGAAGGACGTTTTGCCATGAATTCCTTACTGCAGAATTTTAATGACCAGGCTAGTTTTTCTCCCAATTCACAAATTACTGTCTGTAGCTTCCTTGGGGATGAATTCCGCCCTAGAGTTTGTCTTCCAGGGTTAGAATTATATTCTTGGTCAAAAAAAAAAAAAAAGTGAGGAACAGAGGAAAGAAATAATATCCAGGGCCATAAATGACAGCCCTAGGTGAGCAATGCAGGGCTAACGCCAGCAGGAGAGGGGTTTCTGCAGAAAAGTCACGCACGTATAAGGCTCGGCTCTGTGGCTGACAGACCTCACGTGGCAGCACTTAAGTCCTGGGGAGATGGTTTATACCACTGTTAATGTTTTGAATGTGCACTCTCAATGTTATCAGGTTATACGGTAACTAGAATTGTGCTCTACAGATTCCACTCTTTTTTCCCTCAAAGGTTCCTTACATCAAGGGTGTAGTTGATCTTGAGGACATCATACCCCTCTTCCGTTCTAATAACAGAACCCCAACTCACTGGAAGGAATCCATTCTACGTTGACCCAACATCCCTGACACATCCCTGAGGAGTGCCCATTGGTTCAAGGATGGGTTTGGACTCAAGCTTGACCAATCAGAGTTCTTCACAGACTTTTCTGATCTAGTAACAGGAAAGAATGTCCCTTTTTAAGGGTCATTCAGATGGGAGGGTGTGAGTCTGAAGCTGTCGGTGGCATCTGGTTTATGGTGTAGAAATTTTCTTAGAAAGAGAGACAGGAAGAAACTTGATGACATCATTTGAACCCCTGACAGAGCTCTGCCTGAATCCAGTATTAACTCCAGATTTTTGGCTAAGAGAGTGAATCAATTTCATTTTTTTTCTTTCTTTTGACATCCATACCTGTAAATGGAAGTTCTCAGGCTAGGGGTCAAATCAGAGCTGCAGCTGCTGGCCTACACCACAGCCACAGCAACGCCAGATCTGAGCTGTGTCTGCAACCTACACTGCAGCTTGTGGCAAGGCCGGATCCTTAACCCACTGTGAGAGGCCAGGGATCAAACCCGCATCCTCACCAACACTAGTCAGGGTCTTAACCTGCTGAGCCACAATGGGAGCTCCTAAAATCTATTTTTTATTGAATGAAATGTGCTTTCAATTTTATAGGGCTTTACACTTTTCAAAAGTTTCACACATGTGATTTCATATAATCCTGTAGTGACGCCCTCTTTTTTCCCTCCATTTATACTGCCCCTCCCCCCGCCCTCTCTCTGCTGGTAACCACTCATTTGTCCTCCCTTTCTGTGGGTCTTCTTTCTTAACTATTTTTTAAGTGTACAGTTTGGTGGCATTAAATATATTCCCACTGTTGTACAACTCTCAGCCACCATCCATGTCCAAAACTTCTTCATCATCCCAAGCTGACACTCTGTAGCCACTAAACAATAGCTTCCCATCCCTCTTCCCTGCCCCCACCTCCCTCCCCTGCCCCAGACCTGGAAACCACCGTTCTACTTTCTAGTTCTATGAACCTGACTCTTCTTGAGTACCTCACATACAGGGAATACATGGAAGACACATGGAGTATTCCACGTATATATTCCTCATATGCATGGAATATACCAGTACTGGTGACTGGTTTACTTCACTTAGCACCACGTCCTCAAGGCTTATACACCTTGTGGCAGGTGTCAGAATTTCCTTCCTTCTTAAGGCTGAATAATATTCTACCACATTCTGTTTATTCATCCACTGATGGACACTTGGGTTGCTTCCACCTCTTGGCTACTGAATCATCTTTCTATGAACACTGGTTTGCAAATATTTCTTTGGGTCTTTGCTTTCAACCCTTCTCTGTACAGTCCCAGAAGGGACATTGCAGGATCGTTCAATTTCCTTTTGATTTTGCTTGAACAGTTTCAGCTGGGATTTGGTTAAAGGCAACCAAGAATATCCTATCTGGTGCCAATGACACCTCCAAAGTCAATTGCAGTGAGGGTAACAGAATGTTCCCCAAAAAAGATTTAGTCCAACTTGTCTTTAACCACACCTCAGTCATCACTTTGGGATAGACAATGAAACGAGTCAACCCTTGTTCAACACTCCTCAAGCAGAAGTACACCTCTAAAACTTATAAGAACTATTCTGACTCTTCTGTTTGCCAAAGAAATTAGGAACCAGGCATCACCATGTCCACGTGGTAGAAAACAAGCAGAGTAGATGAGGCATTCCTTTGTCCAGGCCTCCAACACACAAATGATGCCAACACTGGGATCTCTGCATCTGTTTTTCCATCTTCCTAGAACACATCTTAATCAAGTCTTTTGAGGATTGGTCTTTCTCTTCTTTTCTTTTCCTTTTTTTTTTTTTTTGCTTTTTAGAGCGATACCTGTGGCATACAGTTTCCCAGGCTAGGGGTTGAATTGGAGCTACAGCTGTTTATCCCGCTAAGAAAGGCCAGGGATCGAACCCTGCAACCTCATGGTTCCTAGTCAGATTCATTTCTGCTATGCAACAACGGGGATTCCATTTTTTTTTTGTTTGTTTTACTTTCTGAAAAAACATCCTGTTTTAGTTTCCTTGTAGCGCTGCTTGTTAACTGGAGGGGACTTATTTATGTTTTTTTTCATGTTTATAGCTTTTTCCCAGTGCAATATAAGGACCGTGAGAACCTTATCTCGTTCACGGCTATATTTCCCATAAAAGAAGCAATTCCATAAACATGTGTAGATGATATGAATGAACATGTGTCAAATGTTGTAGACAACAGTCATCATCACTGGGCTAACTGTTGTACATAAATTGCTGAATGCCCCACAACCGGGGGGCAGAGATGGTTATGTAGATGTGTGTTTGGGAGAACCGACAGGTGAAACAGGGTGGACGGAGTATGTAGGGTACCACACAGAAGTCAATGGTCCTCAAAGGATGGTCCAAGGAACTAGGGCTCCCCAAATCCTTTCAGAGTGTCCATGACATCAGCCCTTTGCCACCTACATATCTCCGTGAGGCTGATGTTCTAATATCAACCAAGATATCATATCATATCAACTTGAATGCAGAAGCTGATACCTTCTGATAGGTTAGGTTTGCAAAAACGGAAAACAGTCAAGCTCTTCTAAGTTTGCTTTTACCTTGCAAAATCCTTATTTCTCAGCCAGTATGTTAATGCAATGGGCTTATATTGATATTTGAAGTGGATTATTGCTATACTAGTTATCATAAAAACCTTTTCAAAATTATGTTTTAATTTCCTTTTTTTTTTTCCAGCCATGCTCAGGGCATGCAGAAGTTCCCAGGTCAGGGACTGAACCTGAACCACAGCAGTGACAATACTAGATCCTTAACCTGCTGCACCACCAAGGAACTCCTGCTTTAATTTCTAATATTGTAGATACTTGTATCTATAACCCACATTAACAGCAGTTTTTGGGGTTCTCAATAATTTTCAAGAGTATGAAAGGGTCCTGAAGGCAAAAACGCTGACAACTGTTGGTCTAGCTATCAATAGCAAATGTGGATGGACGGTTCTTTAAAACTTAGTGCTACATGAACAAAGTTAGAAGCAGAATGAATTCATGAATAAAGCCAGAGAGAGGCCATTTGCAGATCAGTGATGAAGACGGTCTGGGGATTGAGCATAATCACTTTGTAAATCTGAGATTCAACAGTAAGTGAACATAAAATAACACAACCAAGCAATATTAATAAGGGGCCCTGGTAGAAAAAGTCCAGGCTAAGGGGGTCGCTTAATAGGGGGCATGAGAAATCTGTTAGGTCTCCATGGAGAAGGTCTGTGTGGGTTTGATCTTGTGATGGGCAGATCTAGAAACGGATCACACTTATTAAAACAGAGCCGTGTGGCTCCTACAATACCCACAGGGGTCCGCGGGTAAACCCGGAGCTTGGTGTAGCACACTCCCGACGTGCTGTGTGCATTGCTAATTGTTGTGACAAGATGTTACAAGGGCACACGTGGAATAGCTACAGGGAACATCCACCCCAGTGTTCTTGAGATAGCGTGGAGTTCTGATTTCCTCCCCTGTTGTCTAACCATGTGTCAAATCCATGTGTCCCCAGCTTGCGTCTAGAAAACACCATCTCCATAGCTCAGAGATCACCAGGCAATCATTGAACAAAGGACTTCTGCGTGTAGCTACATGTGAGGATAATGAGATGAAGTCCTAAGTGAGTTATTTATGTAGCATCCTTTCCTTCCTGGTGGAGCCTTGAAGCAGTGGAGCTCATGGGCTCTAACCTGTGATTGATGGGGATTTAATTCTGGCTCTGCTGCTGTGGGACCTTGTGCAAGTGGCTTAACCTCTCTGAGCCTCCATTTTGTTGTTGTTGTTGTTGTTGTTTGTCCTTTTAGGGCCTCACCCGTGGCATATGGAGGTTCCCAGGCTAGGGGTCCAATCGGAGCTGTAGCCACCGGCTTACGCCAGAGTCACATCAACGCAGGATCCGAGCCGCGACTGCGACCTGCACCACAGCTCACGGCAACGCCGGATCATTAACCCACTGAGCGAAGCCAGGGATCGAACCTGCAACCTCATGGTTCCTAGTCGGATTAACCACTGCGCCACGACGGGAACTCCTAAGCCTCCATTTCTAACTCTCTAAAAATGGGCTGCTCACAGAATTGTATGGGTTAAGGGAATCAACGATTCATCCGGTGCAGCACTTAATTCAGTGCCCGAAGCTAAAGGGGTGTTGTTTAACCAGGATTTATCGCTACTGTTGTTGTTGTTATTATTATTATTATTATTATTATTATTATTATTATTATTATTATTATATTGGAGACCTTCTATACAAAAGTTGAACCTCATCCCCGATTCCAGTTTCCTTGGTGGATTAGCTCAAGGTGCCAAGCCCGGCGGATGGAGAATCATGTTCCACTTCCAAATGACGAATCACGACCTATTTAAATGGGGCTGTACTTTAAGAAGACATTGCCTTTAAAATGAAGGAAATCAATTCTCTGGAGGATGTGTAGAGCCAGCTTGCTTGTACCCAAATCCTGGCTCTATTCTGCGAGACCTTGGGCAAATTAAACCGGTTAATCTCGCTTTGCCTCAGTTTCCTCATCTGCAAAATGAGGGTGTAAATAGCATTTACTTCATAGGGTTGTTGAAAAGGTTATAAAGGGAAATGTTTCCACAATGCCACAATGAAGAATCACTCAGTCGTTTTAAAATAATAATGATTCAGAGATGCCTTGCCCTTTGCACAGGGTTCTTATGGGAAATGGTCAAGCATCATCGCAGGGTAGTAGTGATGTGATAATTATCGTATAATTGTCTTGGCCAGGTGGTAGGTGGTTATTCATCCTCTGCAGAATCTGAAAGGTCTGGTTTCAAATCCAGCTGAGGCGCGGCTGGGGCAGGTAAATAAGTGGATATTTCCATTGGGGGTAAAAGACATCAATTATCTCAGCTCCACCAATGAGCAACCAACGACAAATAGTGGGTGCACTTATTGGCTAGAACCTCCCAGAGGGCGTGGCCTGGAACAGGCAGTCCTCCAAGGATTCTGCCGGGAGGAGCTGACCCAATAGGGTAACTCAAGAGGAAGGAGTGGGTCTCTTTCTGTGTGCCTAGAGTTTTCCTCTGTGCCAAGGAAATAAAACTCAGAAACGGACAAAGGTAAGTAAATGGGTGGGGGGAGACTGGAATTGCATTGAAAAAGAATTAAAGATACACTCTCATCCCACGTTAAACATTAAGGAGTAGTCTTTGATGAAAAAAAAATGTGTTCTTTTCTATTTTTCTGGAAACACATAGCCACTGAAATCTACTTTTTAAAATATTTCAACTTTTATTGTGGGCACAAGAAATAGTTCACATTCTTGCCATTGCCAGACATAAGATAGCTCAAGCTCTGTAGCAGAGGAGGGCAGAGGATTTGAGCAAAGGGAGGAATATGTGCCTAGTCAAAAGTAATTAGTGCTTTCATATTCTGCTGGATTGTCGTTGGGCTGGAACATGGACCCATTATTGCCAGTTCTTCTATTTGGGCTACGAAGCCATCAATCTTTGTTTTTATATGAAATGCTATTATTTTACTATTTTTTTAAATTAGTTTTTGTCTTTTTAGGCATATGGAAGTTTCCAGGCTAGGGGTCGAATCAGAGCTGCAGCTGTCAGCCTATGCTACAGCCACAGCAACACCAGATTTGAGCCACATCTGTGACCTGCATCACAGCTCATGGTAACGCCAAATCCTTAACCGACTGAGCAAGGCCAGGGATTGAACCCGCATCCTCAAGGATACTAGTCAGGTTCCTTACCACTGAGCCACAATGGGAACTCCAAAATGCTATTATTTTAAATTATTGCAAGGACTTCAAGAATTAAAAAAAAAAAATTTCTGCTGTTGCCTACCCAAATCAAGGGTAAACTTGTCTGTAATGTTGAGGGGTGAGGACCTGAAAGCAAAGAGAAGGAGAAATCTTTAGGTAAGCATGCAATGTCAGAAGAGGTCTTCCAGATATTACAGCAGGGGATCTGGTTGGGCAGGTACCCCAAGGTGCCAACCAAACCACCCACCCCTCATTCTTTCTTATTAGTCAGTCATCCTTGATTTGCTTCAGGTTTCAGAGGACCAGTTACTTCAAGGGAGGTTGACCCTCTTCCTCCAGCTCTAGGGAAGGTATCTTGCTGACATTATAACCAACTTGTAACTCCATTTCCCTTTCCAGTGATTGATTTAGGGGAGGCGATTTTGGCCAGTGATAAAGGAGGCTTAGTTTTCAGAGGCATGGGATTTCTGGGAACAGTTTCTTTGCCCTTAAAAGGAAAGAGGAAGGGACATTTTTTTCCCCCAAATAGTCCAGGCATATATCCTGTGAAGTTATTATTCACGGAGCTATAGCAGCAACTTTGGGACTATGAGGAGACAAATGTGAGGATAAAGGCTACCACAGTCAGGATGGAAGAGGGTTAATGGAAAGAATTAACTTTAAGGGTGTCCATGAGTCCTGAACTGACCAACCGGAAGGGCACCACACTTTCCTCACAAAATAATAAATCCATCTAATGTTGAGGCACTCACGTTCCTCTCACCCATCTCTTGACCAAGGCAGACATCACTAATTAATCCTGCTAATTGTAGCTAAGGCTTCCCAAACCTCTGTAACATGGCGATCTAGGGATACGATGTCCAGTTGACCAGTGCATGAGAGAAAGCCCGTGTGCTACCTTGGTCTAGAAGATGCACAGAAATAGATAGAAATCACACCTTTTTTTTTTGCCACTTCTGTGGCATATGGAGGTTCCCAGGCCAGCCCACAGACTGAATCCGAGCTGTATCTGCAACCTATGCCACAGCTATAGCGATGCCAGACCTTAAGCAACTGTGCCAGTCCAGGAATCAAACCCACACTACCACAGAGACAACTCTGTATCCTTAACCTACTGCATCACAGCGGGAACTCCATAATGCACAACCTTTTAAAATTTAATTATTTTTAATTCCACTAGCAACACATGGTATTACGTTTGCTATGAAAAATCCAAATGACCCATAAGCACTCAGATGAAAAACAACAGACAGGCTACCTCTTCCCTTAACCGTTCACATTGCTCAACAGTTTGTTTGTTCTTCTAATTATACTGTGGGGTAGACAACAAAGGGATTATAATCCCCAAAGGACAGAGAAAATTATGGTCCACCAGCCACAGAGATAAACATGGGCAGATATAAGGTTGATGGCACCAAGCACAGCATCCTAGCTGGTCACACCAGGTTCGGGTTAGTAAAAGTCACTAGGCTCATGCACACTCCTGCTTGGCAAGCTTTAAGCAAAGATGAAGAAGAGGAGGTGGAGGAAGAAGAAGGAGGAGGGGGAGCTGAGGAGGAAGAAAAGGAAAAGGGTATTAACTGTAACACTGCAGGGAAACAAAAATCAGAACATACACGCTGTACCATTTTTTTACCCTTCAAAGGATCAGGTGTTGTCACTGCAGCAGCTGGGGTCACTCTTATGGCACGGGTTCGAGCCCTGGCCCAGGAGGGTCATGGCCAAAAAAAGTATACTTGAAGGGAGTGAAAGAAGAGGATTATGAAGATCAAAAGAAATCCTACTTTTATATGTAATGTTTCAATTTTTTTTTTTACAAAATTAGATTCTCATAATTTTTACACTTAAAACGTAACGCATACATACTTTATTTTATTTATTATTTTATTTATTTATGTTTTGAAGCTTAGTTGGCCTATCATGTTGTGTTAGTTTCAAGTGTACATCAAAGTGATTCAGTTACACATATGTGTATATAGTCTTTTTCAGGTACTTTTCCATTACAGGTTATGATACGATATTGAGTAGAGTTCCCTATGTCACACAGTAGTCCTTTGTTGTTTGCCTATTTAATTTTTTACTTTTTAAATTAAAAAAAAAGGTATTTTTATGGCTTCAGGTGCAGCTTGTGGAAGTTACCAGGATAGGGATAAAATCGGAGTCGTAGCTGCAGGTCTACACCACAACCACAGCAATGCTAGATCCGAGCCAAGTCTGCGACCTACATTGCAGCTTGTGGCAATGCTGGATCCTTAACCCACTGAGTGAGGCCAGGGATTGAACCCGAATCCTCATGGAGACCATGTCAAGTCCTTAGCCTGCTGAGCCATAATAGGAACTCCCTAATTTTTAGCTTTATTTTGTATTTAAATATAGTTGATTTGCGATGCCTATTTTATATATAGTAGTGTGTTTATGTTAATCCAAGATTCCCAATTTACCTCTCCCTTCCCAATAAGATAGATACTTGAAACCCCCTGAAAAGAAGATTTGGTGTCCCAGCTCCGTGTCCACACGCAGCATCAGGCCCAGTTCTGTCCACACAGGGACAGGTGTCCTTCTGAATCGCTCCTTTCTTTCCCCCAGTGCATGGATGTGCAGTCACTGAAAACGGAGGCCGGACAACCGCAGACAGGATGGTCCTGGAGCCTGTACGGCACGGACACCCTCACACCTTCCTGTCTCTTTCTCCCTGTCTAAGCTGTTACTGAAAAAAACCCGTGGGTTAATAGCAAAACAACTCCAGACCCAAAGAAAAGACTCCTGGAATATCTACCCAGGTGCTTTCCAGTTCAATCTTGTTAATTGTCATCACATTATTTTGTTTCTGCACAAATAAATCAGTGGCCCAGAAGATACAAGCTTTGTCCACCAGGGCCCAGGAAGGGCAGGAATAAGCCGCGGAGCCTTCAGTGCACATTTGTTTGTGCCACGTAAGATGTCGACTCTAATAAAAGAGAAAAGGCTGGGGCTTAACCGTGCTTTTCACCCAAGGGGGAGGTCTTCTGGTACCTGAATTTCAATGTACCTCGCAGAAACCTTTAACGAAACATAATCGTGAGGTCCCTGACTCACGAGTTTATTCTGGTCTTTGAGGCTAAGCACCTTTGGAACTGCTGTGCCCCCTTTTGTATCTGTCGGAGGCATGCCTCTTTGGCATTACATGAGGCTTTGCATAAATAGTACTGTCCTGGCCAGACAGCTCCACCCCCCACTACTCTAAACTCCTAGGTCCCAATCTCATTTGCATAAAACTGCTTTACCCTGGGAAGGGCACGGTGGCCAGGTAAGCCACTGACAAATTTTTATCAGTAACAACTTCTGTAGTGTCTCCGTGAATGTTGTTCTCCCTTCCCAATGTTATGAAATTTCCAACATATGGAGAAGTTGAAAAAATTGGGAGTTTCTGTCACAGCTCTGCGGATTAAGGACTACTGCCTTACTCCACCATGTTTTGCCTAAAAAGGAAAAATCAGTTCCCATTGTGGCCCACCGGGTTAAGAACCCGATACTGTCTCCCTGAGGATGCAGATTCTATACCTGGCCTCGCTCAGTGGGTTAAGGATTGGGAGTTGCCACAAGCTCTGGCATAGGTCACAGATGTGGCTGGGATCCAGTGTTGCTGTGGCTGTGGTGTAAGTCACAGCGCAGATCCGATTCAACCACTAGCCTGGGAACGTCCCCATGCTGTGGGTGTGGCCACTAAAAAAAGGAAGACAAAAATAAAAAAGGAAAAAATTGTACAGTCAGCAGTAATAACCCACTACCTAGAGTCTACCCTTAGCACTGCATTATATTTCATCATCATCCATCCATCCATCCATCCATCTTACTGTTGGATGGATCTCTAAGTATTGTGGTACAATTTGCCCCTAAATACTTTAGCATGCAAAGAATTTATTTGAGTTCAATATTTTTTTAAGATTCTTTTTTTTTCTCATTTGAGGTCAAATGTACATACCATGAAAGGCACAGATTGTAGCAGTAATATTTGACACCCATGTACGCAACTTTAATCCCTGTCAAGGAACAGAACATGATCATCTCCCCAAAAAGTTCCCTCATGGCCCCCTTCTTGGTTATTATCCACCCCAACCCCAGAGACATCCCGTGTCCTGATTTTTCCCATTATAGATTAGGTTGCCTGTTATAGAACTCTCCAAACGTGAACTCACATAGGAGCTCATCTTTTTTCTTTTCTTTTTTTTTTTGTCTGTTTAGGGCCGCACCTGCAGCATATGGAGGATCCTAGTCTAGGGGCCGAATCAGAGGTGTAGCTGCCAGCCTACACCACATCCACAGCAACAGAGGATCCAAGCTGCATCTTTGACCTATGCGGCAGCTTTCGGCAACAGCATCGTAAGCTTTTGAGCCTGGAAACATCAGGAAAGGCAAAGCTAACTTCGATCACGCAAAAGGCAATGCCGCCATCTGCAAAGTCTCCCTGTGGGGACAGATTGGCCCTGAAGCTGTTTGTCCGTCAAGGTGACTTTCTCTCCATTACCTCCTGGTCACTGGAGAGGGGAGAAGGAGGGCTGAGCGGTTCTGGGCTCTGAGCACATCGCTGGTGGCTGTGCACGTGTGGGCTTTGCCAGTGGGAGGCGGGACCTGGTGTCTGAAAGTATTTGTTCAATTAAAGGAAAAGTGCTCCCATCCCCTAGACAGTTCCTTGGGGGGAAAACCTCTCTAGTGTGTACATCTCATTTTGTAACTGTCATCTCCTCCCATCAGCATCTCCCTTCCTCTCCAAGGAGCACAATTTCCATTATAATTGGAGATGTCACGGTTGCACCTGAAAGAGCAGGGATGCTTATCCTCTGGGCTCCCCAGGACTCGCCTCATGTTAACTAAGATACTGACCAAGATGTCAGAGCCGCAGAGCTAGGCGTTTCTTCAGGAAGGTTAAGCGGTGGGCTCTGCAGCAAGGCTCTACTGAGCATCGGGTATTTCTCCCTGACACGTGCAGAGGATAAGAAACTAAGGCAGGCTTTCTGTTTTAGAATACGTCATGGGATTAGATCTGAAAAATGAATCAATGAGATTTTCATTCCTAGTGTAGCCTATCTCCCGACCCTCCCCCACGTTGAGGATTTTTTTGGGGGGAGGGAAGGTCTTTCTCTACCAGTCCCCTCCTCCAACACCTCCGCACTCTCCATCTTTCCATCTGCCGGTCCCTCTGCCTGGAACAGTCTTTCCCCTCCCAAAGTGTGTCTCTGCATAAATGTCACCTCCAGGAAGAGCCCACAAGGGCACCCCCCCCACCTTTGTATCTCCTCTTTTTTTTTTTTTAGGGCCACTGAACAAGGCCAGGGATAGAACCTGCATCCTCTTGACACTAGTCGGGTTCTTAACCTGCTGAGCCACAACGGAAGCTCCCCTCCCCCCCTTTCTTTCTTTTTACAGCCGCACCAGCAGCATATGAAAGTTCCCAGGCTAGGGGTCTAATTGGAGCTCCAGCTGCCATCCTACACCACAGCCACAGTAACACTGGATCTGCGACCTACACAGCAGCTTGCAGCAACACCAGATCCTTAACCCACTGAGCGAGGCCAGGGATTGAACCCCAGTCCTCATAGAGATAACGTCGGGTCCTTAACCTGCCGAGCCACCATGAGAATTCCTGTATTTCCTCTTCTGCATCGAGTTTCTTCCTGGTCCCTCTCCCTCCCTGTTCATCATATATCTGCTTGTTACTGTCCGTTTTCCTGCCAAAAGATCATCTCCACGTGGAGAGCACTTTCCAGGATCCCAACGCCTACACCACTGTGTGGTTCCGCCGGCTTTCAGTGAGTATGTTTGTTCAGTGATCTCAGATCGAGAGCATAGAAAATCACACATTCCTGGCTCTGGACTTGCAAAATCAAGAGGCACAAGGAATCCAAAGGTGGCAGCAGCCCCACTGTCTCAGTGATCTCTAGGGACAGATTTTCCCCGGCTGGGGGGGCTGCAGCACAGAGCATGCTCTGGAGGGAAGTTGGGCAACATCCATTCAAATGACAAACGGCTTCTCCCTCTGACCCCAGTGGTTCTACTTCACTTAGTTCAATTACTGTACAGAATTCACCCGACGGAGGTACTCGGACACATGCAATGACACAGGCAGAAAGCTATTTGTTGGCGCAGGACCCTAAAAATTTTTTGAAGCATCATTTTTATTACCAGCTGTTTGGAAAACACCTGAGTTCTCACAGACTGCTTAAAGAAATTCCAAAAGCTCCTTCCTTTTGGAATTTTATGGACTATTATGTGGCAATGAAAAGACAGAGAGAACAGGTATGCTGATTCAGAAAAGTTCGAGGAGACACTGTCTGTGAGAAAGAAGGGCCCAAGACAGTGTATACGCAGTGCTTACTCTTGTGTAAGAAAAAGGGACGGAAATAAGACAAGATGATCATGGAGTTCCCTGGTGGCCTAGTGGTTAAGGATCCGGAGTTATCACTGCAGAGTCCGGGGCTGCTTCTGTGGCTCTGGTTTGATCCCTGACCCAGGAGCTTCCACATGCTGTGGGAGCGGCCAAAAAAAAAAGTGAAGTCCTCTCTCTGTGCAGCCATGGGGGGACAGGACTTCACTCGGCCTGTCTTTTCACTTTGTTATGACCTTTTTTATTTTTTTTATTTTTTGGTAGCACCTGAGGCATGCGGAAGTTCCTTGGCCAGGGATGGAACCCATGCCACAGCAGTGACTCCAGCCACTGCAGTGACAGCCTCTGATCCTTAACCTGCTGGGCCACAAGAGAACTCCATCACTTTGGTATGACTTTTGAACTATTTCCTTTTTTTTTTCTTCTTTAGGGCCACACCCGAGGCATATGGAAGTTCCTCAGCCAGGGATCGAATTGGAGCTGCAGCTGTCGGCCTACACTGCAGCCACAGCAACGTGGGATCCAAGCTGCGTCTGTGACCTACACTGCAGCTTGCAGCAACACTGGATCCTTAACCCACTGACTGAGGCCAGGGATCAAACCCACATTCTCATGGACAGTATGTCAGGTTCTTAGCCTGCTGAGCCGCAACGGGAACTCCCGAATTTGGTCTTTTCACTTTGTTATGACCTCTTTTCTCTTTTGGCAGCACCCAAGGCATGTGGAAGTTTCCCAGGCAGGGACTGAACCTGTGCTGCAGCAATGATAAGCCCGGATCCTTAACCCACTGAGTCACAAGACACCCCATCACTTTGTTATGACTTCTGAACTATTTCCTTTTGCAAAAATAATAATAATGCCATCCATTAAAGAGAGAGCCACGACATGGGGGCGGGGAGGGCTCCTGTGAATGAAAGAATCACACCCCAGCGATGCCCCTGAAAGGGTCAGGCCAAAGGGGAGGTGGGCAGAGATGCGCTCGGCAGAAACAAAAGTGCACGGGCCTCTAGGCTCCAGGGGGATAATCCCCAAACCTCTGGAATGTCATGCTGGTGGGAAGGTCATTGTTGGCCTGGGGCCCGGGGCCAGCTGGATGGATTCAGAGGGATGCCATTTGAACCCTCCCAGCCACATGACTTGGCGGGGGCAGGTCACGGAAAGTCAGCTGGGTCTCCTGAGAAGCTGGAGACTGAGGTCAGCCCCGCTCAGGTGATGGGGCGCGGGTACAGACGCTTGATGCCGAGGTTCAGGTGGGCTGGGTGGCACTTCCTGGTGTCACACATTGAGGCTGGGAGGTCACGCTGTGCTCAGCCCGCAGGGAGGACCATGGGAACCTGGACTCTGGACTCTGCCCAGCGTGCTTGTCCCTGTGGCTGATTTTAGTCTCTATCTTTCCCTGGAATAAATCTCCACCATGCGTACAACAGCCTGCCCTGCTCTCTGTGAATCCCATTGATGATTACGGAACCTAACGGTGGTGTGGGGAACCCCCCCAAACTCGCAGTGGGGACCAGAGCGAGGGTGCCCTGTGTGTTCTCCACTAACGTGTGATGGGCTGACATCTACGTCCGAACCAGAACGTCAGCTGCCCAGACTGGCGCGTGCCTGGTTTCTGGAAGATGCTTCACAAATACATCTGCTGAATGCACACAAGCAGCTGCCGCCAGGAGACGTGACGGGCAGGGTCCCGCCTGGTGGGCAGCGAGACTGGATGCAGACACCCCTTCTAGCCCCAGCTGCCAATAACTTGTGGGAATCCCTGGTGCGAAACGCCAGGGCCAGGAGTGCACGGACACGGTGTCCAGGACTCACAACCAATCGCATTTCCTTTGGCTGTCGACCTGTCGAGGGAGGGGGGACCCCCAGCAAGACCCAGAAGGGGACAATGATGGGCCAGCAGAAGGATGACACAGAACCACTGGGATGCAGAGTGGCGGCAGATGGGTCAGCGGGCCACAGAGCATCAAGTCGCCAGCCTTCTTCAGTCTGGGGAGAAAGAGACAGCAAGAGTGGCTCCTAGGGAATTCAGCGCTTGCCAGCTGCCAAGGCGAGGGGAGCTTCAGAGGGAGCTCCCCACCCACCCACTGTGCTCCCCTCCTCTGCCCCCAGGGCCTGCCAAGCTCCTTTAATCCTGCTCGGGGGAGACCAACGCATCATTTTTTCTGATTCCCCCTCTGGCAACCTGGTGGGAGCCGTGGTTTCCCAGGGTCAAATCCATCTGATGGAAGCTGGCCCGGAGCCAGAGAGCTCCTGGTTCACTGCCAAGCAACTCCGGCGATGCAGAAAATGCAAGCCGGACCTTCTGGACAACAGGCTCCCAGAACTGACAAAGGCAGGAGGTGAGGTGGAAATCGGAGCAGCCCTTCTTGCATCAAGCGCCTTATCTATTCAATGAGACTAATAAGAAAAATAGTATCGCAACTTCCTTTGTGGAATGGCTATCAGGATAAAATGAGCTAATTTATGTTGTTTTGCAGAACCTGCCATACGGTAAGATCTCAATATATTTTAACTATAGTTATGATGATTATGGATTAATACATCTTGGAAAGGAGATGCTACCACTTGCATTAAACTTTCTCTAAAATAATGGTGACTTTATCTGAAGACGACGATGAAAACACTAATTTGAAAAGAAACACTCACCTCTATATTCACTGCAGCGTTATTCACAATAGCCAAGATATGAAAGCAACCTAAATGCCCACTGATAGATGAAAAAAGAAGACATTATATATCTGTATATACATATTATACATGCATACACAGAATATTATATGTGTGTGTATAATATATATTGTACATATATTAATATATTATTATATACAATATAATATATATTATATAGGTAACATCTCATATATGTATATATACACAGGCAGCCTCAGAGGGGAGAACGCGATAGCACCCAGCCCATCGTGTCTCGCGTCCCAGCCCAGGCGGCTGCAGAAAGGGAGGGACTCAGGGATCAGCAGCTGGGGTGGCACCTGGGTGACAGGTGGGAGAATTAAGGACAGCTGCTTGTGAGAAGGAGACTCTGGAGCAGGGGAGAGCTTCACGGGTGGAAGAGGGACGGGTTCCGGGATTGCCACACAAGGAGGGCTTTGGGGCATTCAGAGCTGGGACCACTCTACACAGAGGCTGGGGAGTGAGCAGGTCATCTGTGGTGGCCATGGGAAGAGGCTGCACCCAGCTCTGGGCAGGAACCACACTCTGGGGCTCCCGGGCATCAGAGCCCAGGACACCCGCCTTCCTCTTCCCAGCATCTATTGTTGAGAGGACAAAGCAGTCATGAACTCTCCAAGGCAGAGGTCACAAGAAAAGTCACTTAAGAGACAAAGCAGGGCTGTCAGAATTGATGGAGCTGCGGCACGGTTAGCATTCAGCAAGTGTCCAGAGATCGGACAGTGTTAGGACCCAGATGCACTACTCTGCTGAGCTGAGCGCTCTGTCTGGTAAGTTTCACCATCTCCATGGACAGTTTGTTAATTCCCTCAATTTCCCAGCCCACAGTCAATTTCCTATCGATGGCAGTCTACAGGTACCAGCATCCACAGAGAAACTTGGAGAGTCTTGGGGGGTACTTTCCTCCTTCTAAACATGCTCCTGGGAAGGTTTGCTCACCTTATCATGTATTTGTCAGTAGGAGAATTTTATTTTCCTTTTGCACCTTTGAAACATATCAAACGTTTAAACAATCTGATTACTTAGGATGCCTGGCTGAGCGCATCTCTGAAAAGCCATCCCAGAAAGAAACAGGCAGCGGGGCCGAGTCACATCCCATCTCTGTAAGAGTCAGGGATTTTTCAAAGATTCCTTCCCAACATTTCTGGAGCTTTTCCTAAAAGACAATCCAAGGAAATGAAGCACAGCAATGATGCCTCGAGAGAAATCCTGTCCTTTGGATTCTCATCTGAAAGATGCAGCCCGGGGGATGATTTGGTCTTATAAAAAGAAACAGCCTGTACAAATAGTCACACGCAATTGCAGGGGTTTCCATTTCTTCTCTTTCCAGATCCTAAAAATCTCATTATCACGTTCTTCCCCAGTGCGGTATGAAATTTCTCAAGTCCAACGAGGTCTCCAGGTGAAGACCTGGAAGGAATGGAATAAAATGGGAGGGAGGGGTCACACAGCTAGCCTCAGGGCACCCTGTGTTGCTGGGGAACTTGGGGGGTTGTAGGCATCAGAAGTCCAAGGCAGGAGTTCCCTGGCGGTGCAGCAGCTTAAGGATCTAGCATTGTCACTCCTGTGGCCCAAGTTCGATCCCTCACCGGAGAACTTCGTCAAGCCACCAGCAGAGCCAAAAAAAAAAGAAAAAAGCGAAGGAGAAGAAGAAGAGGAGGAAGAAGCAGCCCAATGCAGACTGTTTTAAAGAGAAAATAGGAACCAGAAGGGTCCCACTGACTCTGCTTCTCTCTGGACAGGCTTCAGGGCTCAGTGGTTTAAGGACCTGGTGTTGTCACTGCTTCTGATCAGGTTCCATCCCTGGCCCAATAACTTCTGTATGTTGTGGGTACAGAAAAAAATAAAGATGGGGGAGCAGAAAGACTGAAGGAGATTGTGTCCTTGAGAACATTTGGCGAGGCTTCTGAACAGCTCACCTCCAGACTTCTTGTTACAGGAGAGTAAACAAGCCAACAAACAAACAAGACCTCTAGTACTTAAGCTGCTGAAGCTCAGTGCTGAATTACAGGCAGCAGAATGCAGCCCATTCTTTTTTTTTTTTTTTTACTGTTTAGGGTTGCACCTGGGGCATACGGAAGTTCCCAGGCTAGGGATCGAATCAGAGCTTCAAGCTGCCTGCCTACACCACAGCCACAGCACCTCGGGATCTGAATCCCATCTGTGACCTACACCACAGCTCCCGGCAACGCTAGATCCTTAACCCACTGAGCGAGGCCAGGGATTGAACTCGCATCCTCATGGATACTAGTCGGACTCATTTCGGCTGAGCCACAACAGCAACTCCTGCAGCCTACTCTGAGGGAGGCTCTTAGAGGAAGAAGGGCTGTCTCCACCACACACACACACACACACACGTGCAGAAAATGCCATGTGAGGACACAGCAGGAAGGTGGCCATTGCAACCCAAAGACAGAGCCAGACCCCAGCCCTGCTGGCACCTAGACTGTGGACTCCAGTCTCCACAATGGTGAGAAAATAAATCTCTGTTGTTTACACCCCCAGCGTCCAGCCCAGCCTGCCGTATTCTGTCATGGCAGCCGGAGCAGATTAACCCAGGAATTGCGGTAGACCGCATTTCTCAGACAGTCCCATGACTACTTCCACGGCAGGCGGTCACCTTAAAATATGGCTTTGACAGTCGTCCCATGGTGAGGTGAGAGTCTGTGTGTCCTACCTGTTTAAAGCAGGTGGGCTCTTTGGACAATGTGGACCAATGGGTGTATTGGTGCTGCTTTCAGTAACCCTGCCTGACTTCCAAGGCTAGGTCATAAAAGGCTATTCAGGTCTAATCTGTCCCCCAGTTCATGTGCTCTGAGAGCTCCTGAGCTGCCATATACATAGTCTGACATCCCTGGGGCTGCCATGCTGTGAGGAAGCCCTACTAACTCACACGCAAGGACTGCCAGGAAGGGCCCCAAGATGATGTGGGAGGAGGGGAGACGGGGAGGGAGGGAGAGAAGAGAGAGCCCAGCAGTTCTCAGTTGCTCTGTTCCCAGCTCCAGCCACTGTCTGCGATTTGCAGCTACAGCCAAGCCACCCAGCCAAGCCCCTCCCAAATTCCTGACCCACGTAAACCAGGAATAATAAGACTTCAGTGTTGTAAACCACTGTGTTTGGGGGCGATTTAATCAACAGCAGCAAACAGCCAGACCACACTCAAGACTTGATCATGAGCTTTAGGTTTGAGAGCCAGCTCTGACAGGGAATAGCTGTGTGATCTTAGGTAAGACACTTAACCTCTCGGAGCCCCCATGTCCTCACCCGTGTAATGGATCAAATGACAGAACCTGGCTCAAGGCACTGGTGAGGGGATCAAAGGAAAAGGCTAGAATAAGCACATTGGAACCACCCAATAAATGTTAGTTCTTGCTATCACTGGGACAGCTATATTGCATCAAACTAAGATCATGACAATATAAAAAGATGGAAGGAGTTCCTGTTGTGGCTCAGTGGGTTAAGAACCCAACATAGTGTCTTGAGGATGCGGGTTTGATCTCTGGCCTCGCTCAGCGGGTTAAGGATCCAGCATTGCTGCAAGCTGTGGTGTAGGTGGCAGATGCGGCTCGGATCTGGCATTGCCATACTGTGGCATAGGCCGACAGCTGCAGCTCTGATTCGACCCCTAGCCTGGGAACTTCCATATGCTGCAGGTGTGGCCCTGAAAAGGAAAAATAAATGGGAAAGCTGAAGTTCAGAATCGTATGTTTTTAGAGGTCTAGCTCAATTCCTCACTTTATAGATATACATACTAAGGTCCAAAGGCATAAACACTAGGTCCTTTGGAAGAAAAAGACTGCTGCAGAACTTGGCAGGAATCAGGCCCAGAAAGGTGTCAAGAGCTATTTCCAACAAGACCAGCAATTTCTGCTCCTTGCCTGCAGTTTAAATTCCTCATTGTTTTGAACTGAAAGTGGGAGAATTTTCTTGACTTTAAAACTGTACATCAGACTCTCGTCAGAAAAACTCCAAGAGCCTCATCCACAGATAATGCACCCTCCGATGTGAGAGAGACTGCTGTATTGAGGTCAATGAGAGCCTTCAACTTGCCTTCCCGTCCCTGAAAAGAAACGATTATTTAAAGGTGGAGAGCATCAAAAAAAAAGTAAAGCCTTGAGAGTTAATGGGAGCATTCTGGCTCGATGCCATCGTTCTGAGAACCTGAATAATGAGACGCATTTACCCTTCATGTTTCCACAATGCTTGAAGTAATGGCAGCCCTATTATTGCAGCCTCCAATTGACACGGCCTTCTCAAAGGCTCTGTGACTGGTTAAGTGGGACTGAGCAGGGAACACGCAGGAGATCGGGGCAGATGGAAAGTCCTAGGGACGTGTATTTTTCCATGCAAAAGAGAGCATCCTTGCCTGGGCAAAAGCAGCCAAGCCCTCCACCCCATTCTTTGGATAGGTGTCACCCATTGGTGGATGGGTCGGGGGTCTTCGGAGGGACAGAACCGATAGGATTCATACAGATAGATAAGAGGAGATTTATTATGGGAATTGGCTCACGCAACCTTGAAGGCTGAGGACTCCTGCCATCTGTCAACTGCACGTTGGAGATCCAGGGGAGCCGGGGGTATAGTGCAGTCTGAGTCCAATAGCCCAGGGTAGGAGGAGGGGTGGGGATTGGTGATAGTATAGTTTTCAAGAGTCCCAAGGCCAGAGAACCAGGAGGCAGGAGGAGATGGACATCCCAGCTCACGAAGAGGGAAAAGCATCCTCCCTTCCTCCATCTTTTTGTTCTATTTGAGCCCACTGTGGATTGGATGGTACCCACCCAGGCTGGTGCAGGTAGACCTTCACTCCTGGGTCTACTCACTCAAAGGCTAGTCCCCTCCAGAAACACCATCACCGACACCTCAAATATTTTACCAGTTATCTGGGCACCCCTTAGCCGGAGTCAAGTTGACCCATAAAATTAACCATCGCCATGGGTACCATCGGAATTACCGGATGAAGGAAGGTTCTTTTGCCTGAGGACTGCCAGGTGCCCCCCACCCCCTGCATCATTTGGTGAAAGACATGTTGTTTCCCCATGGAATTGTCTTGACACCCTGGCTGAACATCAACTGACCATAAATATATGGGTTTATTTCTGGACTCAATTCTCTTCCATTGATTTTTATGTCCGCCTTTATTGCTGGGACCACACAGGTTTTTCTGTTACAAACCCTACTGAAGCTTTGCATAAGGTTTTTGAAATCCTGAGGTGTGGGCCTTCTGAATTTCTTTTCCTTCTTTTTCTCTTTAGGGCTGCACCTGCGGCTTATGGAAGTTCTCAGGCTAGGGGTCAAATCAAAGCTAAAGTTGCAGCCTACACTGCAGCCCCAGTAATGTGGGATCCGAGCTGTGTCTGCGACCTACACCACAGCTTGCAGCAATGCCAGATCCTTAACCCACTGATCGAGGCCAGGGATTGAACCCACATCCTCATGGATACTAGTCGGATTCTTAACCCATTGAGCCACAATGGGAATTTGTTGAATTTGCTCCTTTTCAAGATTATCTTGGCCATTCTGGTTCCTCTGCATTTCCATGTGACATTTAAGATCGGCCTGAAAGTTTCTGCCTAGGTGGCAGCTGGGATTTGGGCAGGAAATATACTGATTCTGTAGATCAGTTGGGGAAGCCCTGCCATGTTTCCAATAGTAAGGCTTCCAACTCCAGAACGCAGGATGTCTTTCCATTTATTCAGGTACACTTTTATTTCTTCCAACAAGATTTTGTAGTTCCCAGGGTACCAGTCTTGCCCTTCTTTTAAGAGATTTATTCCTAGGCACTTTTGGATACTACTGTTTTTTGGTCTTTCTGTCTTTTTTTAGGGCCGCACCCGCGGCATATGGAGGTTCCAAGGCTAGGGGTCCCATCAGGGCTACAGCTTCTGGCCTGTGCCACAGCCGCAACGACTTGGGATTCAAGCCATGTCTGCGACCTACACCACAGCTCACGGCAACGCCGGATCCTTAAACCACCGAGCGAGGCCAGGGATCAAACCTGCAGCCTCATGGTTCCTAGTTGGATTTGTTTCTGCTGAGCCATGAGGGGAACTCCGATATACAACTTTTAGTATTGATCTTCTATCCCGCAAGCTTGCTGAAATCTTTTATTAGTTCTAATAGTTTTTAAATGGGTTTTTAGGGTCCTCTACTTACACCATCGTGTCATCTGCACTCAGAGATAGTTATGCTTCTTCCTTTCCAATCTGGATACCTCTGTATCATTGCCTAATCGCCTTGGCTGCAATCTCCAGTATAATGCTGAACAGAAAATGAGGGAGCAGACATACCTGTCTCACTCCTGATCATCCGGATTCTATTTTACAGAGAGGGGTAAGTCCTATCCACAAAGGTTTCTGCTTTTACAGAGATTATCATTCAAGAAGGAGATCACTTCATCAAAATAAAAACCTAACAAACATTTTAGATCTTTAGGGCACTTATAAATCCTAGCGAGTTAGCCCAGAGACCCTAAGGATGACTGAGAAGGTGCAGAAGCACTGGTCTGGAAGAACCCATCCGAAATATCCCTTAGAGGGGATTAGCAGAACCGCAAAGGTCACTGGCAGGTGGCCACTGGAGCACAGCGAGGGCAGGGCTGACGGCTACCGGAAAGCAGAAAGGAGAGCTCGTGACATTAATTCAACCCAAAGTCCTTGAGAAGGAGCAAGCAAGGCATTCCAGGAGCATGATGTGAGAAAGTGCCAAGTCCAAAAGACAAGAATGAGCTCACAGATGAGGAGGGAGGCCCGGGTCAAGCACACCTGGGCCTGCGCTGGAAGAGGAGCAAGCTGATTACAAGGCACAAAGGCCCTGAGTGACTGAGGAAAGCCTCTGTGTACCTGTCACTCTTAGGCAGTAGATCAAGATGCTTAACAATTTCCTTTTTTTCTTTTTTACCTCTGCATCTGTGGCATATGGACGTTCCAGAGCTAGGGGTCAAATTGGAGCTGCAGCTGCCTCCCTATACCACAGCCGTAGCAACTCAGGATCCTTAACCCATGCGGCGAGGCCAGGGCTTGAACCCGCACGCTCACACAGACAACCTCAGGTCCTTAATCCACTGAGCCACAACCGGAACTCTGAGGAGAGGATGCTTACAATTTCAATCGGGGCCAAAAAGAAGTCACAGGGACAGTGGAGGGGCTACTCTGAAATTGACGCTCACTTGCCTGGGTACAAACAGCCCAAGGACACTGCTGCAAACGTGTGTGCTGCTCTCTGCTGAACAGGGCAGGGCAGCTCGACACTAAACCCACGAGCAGAATCAACTGGTAATTCTGAACTTAAGATGTCCCATGTGTTCAGCTGCAGCCGCATCCATGCACTTCAAAGTTGTTTTCCAAGGAAAAAAAATGGAAGCTCCAGACAAAGTCCCCATGCTTCATCCATGACAGTGAATGCCATGACAGTGGTGCAGCTCGTTTTGTTTTGCCCATAGAGATCCTTCACATCTCCCTTCCACTGCCCCCCTCCCTCCACCCTGAGAAAACAGCACTGTGGTTTAAAGTGTGGTCTTCCGAGTCTGTCAGAGCTGGGCTGGACACAGCTCTGTGTCTGTAGCCAAGTCATCACAAGCCAGCCTTGATTTTCTCATCTGAGAAATGGGTGTTTTAACTGAAAGAGTTCATATCGCTATGAATTAAATGAAATAAGGCTATGAGGGTCCCTGGCATCCAGCAATCTCTAAAGAAAGGAAAATGATCAGTGTTAATGAATTATCCCACGGGATGGAAGGACTGGACTCCATTATCCTTAATACACAGATTCTGATTTAATATCTGGGACTTAAGGACTTTTCTAGAGTCCCATCATCAGATAGGACCAGGGCTAGCTCTGAAACCCCCATTTTCCCGATTTATCGTCACTGTTCTTCCCATTCCACTGTTTAGGCTTTTTATGTTGTGACCGGCTTGTTATTTAGAACAGAGTGGTAGGTATGTTCAATGAAAGCACCTCCAGCGACTCTTGATAAAGAGAATGTGACCAGCCATGATGACACTGTGACAGTCACCATCTGCTCCATCAGTCCAGCGGTGAGCATCTCTGGCAGCCTGTTCTGCCCCTAGCTGTGTCCACTGAGATGCCAGGCTCTGCCCACCACTCATTTCTTCTAAGGAGGATGGGAAGCGGGGAGGCGCTGTGTTTCACATCGTCTCAGAAGCCATTAGGGTGGCCCAGATTTTCTCTGGGCCGGCTGGGAGGGTTTCCAGGGCAAGGTGAGGGGAAGGAAGCCTTCAGGTGCTTCTGACCACCAAGGAGCCCGAAACACAAGGTGGGAGCTAGAATTAACCATGACCTGAGCTAGTTCTTGAGTCAAAGCCAAGCTCTTGGCTCAAAATCCGTTCTCTGGCATGGACATTTGATCAAGGGAATGGAATGTCCACCCAAAGAAAGTGACAGAGACTCCCTTTCCCCAAACACCTCCCCCTTCAGGCTTCCACTAATTCCTACGGTTCCACACTTGGTCACCTTAATTGGAATTCAGTTTGAATTCTATTTAGAAGGAATGGATAAAATGAGATCTCTGAGTCTAGACAAGGCGATGATGTCCAGTCTTTTGAAAGTCATGACATACTTTTAAACATTACAATTTTGGTGGCCCACAAATATGGATTTCTAGGTTCTTTAGATTGTTTACCCAAAAAGCATGCTTCGGGATGTTGTAAAAAAAAAAAAAATCCCAGTTACTACACTATTCCCTTGATGGTCCTTGAACACAGGCAGGCTCTTCGAGCGCCTCATATCAGCCTCTCTTCGTGCTGATCATATTCGCCAAAGATTTTACATGTTCTAGTACGTCTATCATGTTTTGTCGTATGAGTGTGTGTTTGTGTCTCCTAAGGCTGCTACACACTCCTTGGCACCATGGCTCAGCTCAGCCTCACTTCTCAGATATCACGGTAACATGACAGCAGCCCACAGTCTCAGTGCTACGGTGCTTAAAATCTGCGGTACACAATCCATGATAAGGGACCATGCTTCTTTCAGCTTTCATTCTCTGATGCTTTCTATCTCTTTTTCTCCCTTCTCTTCCTCCTTATTTCAGTGTGAGCATAGCCACCAAGGATGCCATTAGAGATGGGTTGGCATGAAGAGCCACAATCTCAACAGTTCTTGGTGTGAACGTCTGCCTTTGCAACCCTTGCACAGCTCGAGCACAAGCTTAGGGTGAGTGCTGACGGGGAGGGGAGGCAGGAGGGAGAAGGGGCTGAAGCCAAAAGGGAAGGGATGTTGGGGAGATGCTGAGACGAGGCATGTGCTCTTTCCGAGACTGGCCCTGCTCTTCTGAATCCTTGGTCGTTTCAAGGAAATGAGTGGTTTGAGGCTCTCCAAGGTACCCTGAGTTAATGGCCTTAAAGGGGCTCCTCCACATGTGTTTGTGGATAAAGAGATGGTTCTTGTTGTGAAGAACTATAGCCTTATCGACGTGGCTGGGACAGCGGGCATTCAGATGAGAAATGAAAAGAGAATTTTATTTATAAAAGCTACTATTACAGACTTTTTGGTTTTGTTTGGAAAAGGACTTGATGAAACTCAAACATTCACTCAATAAATATATATTAAGAGTCTTCTATGTCCTAGGTAGACACCATTTCTCTAGTTTGCAGGGAGTGGGCTTCTCTTTGTTGGAGCAGATGACAAACAAATGTATACGATTATTTAATTTGGCAGGTGATCATAAATGCTATCAACCGATTCATCCATCAATCAAGGTAAACATTCAAAGTACAGCTACCCAATAAGATTTCCTGAGATGATGGAAATTTCTTATAGTCTGCATGGTTCAATACGGTAAACACTAGCCACCATTTTGCAAGCAGTGGGTAAATACAGCCATATGTGAAATATTTACACCATGGGAATTGGCAAGTTTTACAAATTAAGGCTTTGTTTTTCCCTGTTAGAGAGCCAGTTGCTAAATATTTATCTGCAAACCACATAGTGTCCATGTAACTACTGAACACCTGAAATATATCTCGTGCAACAGAAGAACTGGGTTTTAAACCTTAAGTAGTTTTAATTTAATCAGACATGTGTGGCTAGTGGTTACTTTACTGACAGTACAGGTCTGGACAAAAAGCCCAGTGAAGTCCATTTCAGACAGGATGATCAGAGAAGAGGTCTCTAGCAGAGTGAAATCTGAATGACTGGACCCCATGAAGAATGACATCAGATCCACTCTGCTTACTTCTAAGGGAGAGAGTGTGCACTGATCACAAAGAGGCAGAGGGAACTTTCTAGGGCGATGTTAAAGTTCTGTGCCCTGCAACAGAACACTGCTCTGCGGTTACAAAGAATGCGAAAATGCCATGTGATGGATGGACCTAGAGATTCTCACACTGAAAGTGAAGTAAGTCAGAAAGAGAAAGGCAAGTATCACATGACATCACTTCTATGTGGAATATAAAATATGACACAAATGAACTTATGAAGTAGAAACAGACTCACAGACTAGAAAACAGACTTATGGTTACCAAAGGGGAAAGAAGGGGGATAAATTAGGAGTTTGGAATTAGCAGATACAAACTACTATACATAAAATGGATAAATAACAAGGCCCCACTGCACAGCACAGCGAAGTGTAACATCCCGTAATAAACCATAACGGGAAATTACATGAAAGATAGTATATATGTACACCTGAAACTAACACAACATTGTATATTAACTATACTTCAAAAAAAAAAATTCTGGAGTTCCCGTCATGGCTCAGTGGTTAACAAATCTGACTAGGAACCATGAGGTTGCGGGTTTGATCCCTGGCCTTGCTCAGTGGGTTAAGGATCTGGCATTGCCGTGAGCCGTGGTTTAGGTCGCAGAAGCGGCTCGGATCCCACATTGCTGTGGCTGTGGCTGTGGCCGGCAGCTGTAGCTCCGATTAGAGCCCTAGCCTGGGAACCTCCATATGCTGTGGGTAAGACCCTAAAAAGCAAAAAAAAAAAAAAAA
>PVHT021183555.1:25394094-25454198 GCA_004024745.2 Catagonus wagneri | reverse complement strand
TTCCCCTGGCTGCAGGCGCAGCCAGAAAAAGAGAAAAAACTATTGCAAAAGTCCAGAGTGATAATAGTAGGTCATTCTTGAGTCGTTGATGCAAAATTTCTAAGGTGTGCTTAGATTCTCGTTGAATTCGCCACTTGAGAGTCAGAACAACATGAAAGCGATCGTGAATGGGGCTTAAATAAAAGCTCTTGGAAGGGTGGTTCTAAGGGGCTCATTAGAACCAGGAGGAGGGGAGGGGAAAGAAGGAAGCAAAGGTCATCCAGTGCCATGGAACCAGGTATCGGCTCTGTGCTGGACACACAGCCACTGCAGCAAAGCAGTAAATGAGGCATCGCATCCCAGCTCTGAGCAAAGCAGCCAGCCCAGAAGCTGCCCTGATCCATGCCTCTTGCATTTCCAAAATGTCCCAGTGCCTTCATCCACCTTGCCGCTGTCACCTGGGTTGAAGTAGTCAGTTTCCAGACTAGCATAGAAATTCACACTCCCGAGAGCATGACGACTCCTTGATATTCCCTTTTTATTTTTTTTCCCATGGATTTCACATGAGTGCCAGCACCAAAATTGCTGACTTGGGTATGTGCATACATGCACATGTACATAAAGCATCTAAAAATACATCTTGGAGAACTGGCAATTATCTTGGCAGGTGCTGTAAGTTCTCTGCAGACACTAGGTTCACAGAACACTGACAATGAGATAGAATGGTAGCCAGAACTTTCCCTGGGCTGCCCAAGGACGGAGGGACTCTCCCAGTCCAAATATCCCCTCCCACGGTATAATCTGGTTGTCATCGTTTCCTCAAAGGTGGTCAGGATATAAAGAGGAGAAGGATAAGGAAAGAACGCAGGCATGTTGTCAAGGAAACAGAAGTACCAAGTCTTTGCAAAGACTCACTGACCCACAGTATCCGCCGCAAGTCAAGGGTTTGGAAAATCCATTAGGCTAAACATCTGAGAGGTAAGATGCCTTGTTTGCTGGGAGGAATAACTCTGGGTCTTGTCTCTTGACCTGCTGGCTCAATTTCCACCCAATTCATTTTCATTCTTTTTTTTTTTTTTTTTGTCTTTTTGGGCTGCACCTGTGGTATATGGAAGTTCCCAGGCTGGGGGTCGAATCAGAGCAGCATCTGTGACCTATGCCGCAGCTTGTGGCGACGCCAGATCCGTAACCGCTGATTGAGACCAGGGATAGAACCCATATCCTCATGCATGCTAGTTGGGTTCTTAACCCTCTGAGCCTCAACAGGAACTCCTCATTTTTATTCTTAGTGTCCAATTTTGTGTGTTCCCTTAATTACTTTCCTTTCACTTGTGAAACGTTAGATTCCCCTAGATCTTGCCAAACTCACCACCAATGTCAGTCTTGGAACTGAGAAGATAGGCGTACCCAAATCACGCTGTCACTTCTAGTCAGACAATGTCACCCAGGCCTTGAGATAAAGGTGACAAGGATCTTCAAAATACTAAGTCTTTGACATAAGACTACCTATGGAAATAAAACAAGCAGACGTGTCTACAAAGGTCTCCACACGCAGCCAATCTGAGATCTATCTAGGTCTAGAAGGTAGAGCTGGGCAGACCCTATTTCCACGAATTCTCCTGTCATCCCAATTCTGAAATGAAACCCAACCACCACGTGTCAACCTCTGTCTCCGCAATATGAAGAGAAATCTCTGTGTATCCAGGGAGAGGCCATTTTTTTTTTTTTTTGACTTGACATCTCAAGATGCAACCTTGAAAAGTTCCATGCTATCAATTTGATACACAGCTGCTCTAAAAGGAAGAGTGGATAACAATTAAGATGAGGAGGAGGGAGAAAGGAAAAACGCTTTGATCATCCTCAGAATCCTGGCTACTCCTCCCAACAGTGCATTACTGGATGCAGCATGATGATGGCAAAGGAGAGAAGCAACCACTTGGGAACTCAAAATTCTTCCGTGTCACCTTACGAAGACCTGAGATCAGAGTGTCCATTACGTCCGAGGGCAGGCTTCTCAACCTCCGGTGCTCTTGATATTTGGGCATGCTTAAATCTTTGCTGCGGGTGCCTTTTGTGCTTTGTAAGACTTTGGAAGCCTCTTTGACCTCAAACAACTAGAAGCCAGCAGCATTGTCATATGCAGAGATGTCTTTGGATGCTTCCAAATTCCCCTGGGGAGCAAAATCACCCCCATGCCAAGCTGAGACCCACTGCCTTAGAGTTAGAACGTGGCCCTTCGGACAACATCAATCTCAAAGCCCCACTGCCTTCACCAAGGATCCTCTTCAGACAGCCGAGAAACTCTATTCCAAGTCTCCGAAGAAATTTATTAAAAATAATTTTTTTAATTCAAGTATAGTTAATTTATGTTCATGAGTTTGTTTCTTTTCTGTGGATAGGTTCATTTGTGCCATATATTAGATTCCAGGCATACATGATATCATATGGTGTTTGTCTTTCTCTTTCTGACTTACTTCACTTAGTATGAAAGTCTCTAGGGAATAGACTGGGAGTTTGGGGTTAGTAGATGCAAACTATGGCATTCGGAGTGGATAAGCAATGAGATCCTGCTGTACAGCCCAGGGAACTATATCTAATCACTTGCGATGGAACATGATAGAGGATAATGTGAGAAAAAGAATGTACATATAGATATAACTGGGTCACTTTACTGTACGGCAGAAATTGACAGAACATTGTAAATCAACGATAATAATAAAAAAGTATAGCTGATTTACAATGTTGTGCCAATTTCTGCTGTACAGCAAAGTGACCTGGTCATACCAATATATACATTTCTTTTTTTTTTATGTTATCTTCCATCATGGTCTATCCCAAGAGATTGTACAGAGTTCCCCGTGCTGCACACTAGGAGCTCACTGCTTATTTGAGGAGAAAGCCTGATTCTTGCAAATTCACCTCTAGCTGCTAAAAAAAAAAGTCTCTCTTGAGTTGAACTGAACTCTCCCTTCCAGGAACATTCTTCCAATGCTGTTTTCTTTCCTACATAATAGCCCTTTTAATATTCAAGAATTGCTATTCTATCTCCTGTAAGAAGAGTGATGACAAGAAGAAGTAAGGGGTTCTGAGCAGGCAGAGGTCTGGGCGGGAGTGATGGGCAGCTGGAAGAAATATTGGGGGGCTGGGGTGCTGTGGTGGCCCTAGGGGTCCGCCCACTCCTGGGAAATCAGCAAAGCCCATTTGCCACCTGCCTCCCCCCTGGCCCCCCTCCTGCCACAGCTCTTCCCTAGAGCTGCAGTCTCTGGTGGGAACCCTCCTCCGCATTCCCTTCTGCCCCCTCTCAAGTTCAAAACCTTGGCCAGATCTGTGATCTGATAAAATCTCTCACACTGAGAAGTTAATGGCGAAAACGGCTTAAAATGTCATTCCCGCAGGGTCTCTGCCTTTTAACGGGAACTGCTTGGGACGGGCAAGAACTTTCCTCCAGTGTTGTGCTGGTAAATTTAACAACCGGCTCTCTCTAGGAAGGAGGGTGGAGGGTGGGTGGCTGGGGGACCAAAGTCTTGCTTTGCGGTATTTGTTAATTTCTGTCCTGTAAATATTGCTAGCATAGCGGAAGCTCAGACTGCCCACGTGAGGACGCTGAACCACAGCTGGGAAGGGATGGGAAGAACATATTCTGAAGTATTTCCACCATTTGGATACGACAGATGTGAACACTCTCAAAAGCATGGCTGACATTAACCTACAGAATAATTATTGTGAACTGATGAGTGTTGATTATGAGCTTTGCTTTTTTTTAAATTTTTATACAGTTTGAAGGGTTACTTTCCATTTATGATTATTATCACAATATTGGCTGTATTTTCCCGTGCTGTACAAGATATCGTTGAAGCCCATCTTACACCCAGGAATATGTACTATCTGCTCGTCTCCCACCCCTCTCTGCCCCTCCCCCACTCCCCACGGATAACCATTAGTTTGTTCTTGGGAGCTCTGTTTTTAATACAGCTTATTTAATTGTGCTCTTATATAACTCGATTCTCAGTGATGCCTGGGTCTCAAAACCAGCTAGAAACATTCCTGAACACTTCGCAGGAGGTCCTGACCACCAGGCCTCCTGACGCCCACACAACCATCGCTCGGATCCACAGAAACGTATTTAACAAGCACCTATTAAAAAGCTTAGTGGGGGTCAGACTCTGAACGCCTTATCCCAACCCTTGCGGCAACTGCAATTTACAAACGGGGAGGGCGGGGGCCCTGGAAGTAGGAGATCTGCCCGAGCTCCCCCAGTTATGACGGGGTGGAACTCAGAAACCCCCTGCAGGGAGCACCAAGAATGGGGACCACTTCCTGGAGCTCCTTCCAGCTTCCTTTGATGTGCGTGGACCCCCTTAGCTGCTGTTCCTCCTCTTAAGCAGGCACTGTTTTTTGCTTTGCACCCTCTTCCCGCACTCACTTATTTACCCACACAGCCACGCACGGGCGGAGCCGCTCTGTGCAAGGGCTCTGTGCTGGGGGACTGAGAGGGGCACACGCCTGCCCCAAGAAAGAAGAGTCCCTGCCCTCAGGACACGGAAGGAGGCCACGGTGGGAAAGTCAGGGCCCTCCTGGTGGCTCATCCTAAGGATCAAGGTGGGCAGCAGGGGGTGGTCCCAGAAGAAAGAGGACTTTGTGGGCTGCTCAAAAGTGTGAGGCTGGGGCTTTGAGAGGAGTAGGGCTTGGTCTTAAAGAAGCAGAAGGAGAAGATAAAACAAGTCTTCAGGTGTGGGAGCCGGCCACGTGGTCAGGGTGAGAAATAAAATACTGCCCGGCAGAGTTCCCACTGTGGCGGAGTGGGTTAAGAATCTGATGGCCGCAGCTCAGGTCACTGCAGAAGCTCAGGTTCAGTCCCCTTAACCCCGCACAGGGGCTTAAGGATCTGTGGTTGCAGCTGTGGCTCGGATTCAGTTCCTGGCCTGGGAACTTCCATATGCTGTGGGTTCAGTCATTTTTTAAAAAAAAAAAAAAAGGAAAAGAAAAAGGAAAGAAAGAAACAGCTTTGCCTGCCGTATCAGTAAACACGTGTGTTTGAGTCATTCTCGCTCAGATAATTTGAAGGGAACATGCCAAATGCTCTTCCGCTTTTCTCCCCCAGGCACCGCGCCCTCCTGCTGCCAGACTGGCACCATATGGGCTGGAGGCTGCTCTGGAGGCAGGTCAGGTACACGCTCTGGATCTCGAAGACGAATCTGTATCCTGGATGGTAATCTGGGGGATGCCTGGGAGTTCCTGGAACTCAGCTTTGAGGAGGCCCTCAAAGAAAAGAGGTTTTCCTCTCACTTTAAGCCGAGGATCCCAGGAAAGTCTCCGCTTCTGCCTCGGCCAGGTCTAGAGTCAGGGGCCAGCCCTTCCCCGATTCCCCTGCTCACGTGCGGGTGGCTTGGGCTGAGGGTGGGCAGGCTGGCATTGCTGAGCACTTCTCTGGCATCTGCTATAAATCTCTTAACCAGTGCTGATTTCTGGTCCAAGCTTAGGTGTTTAATTATTACAATCTCTCTCATCTTTAGCCACATAGAGAAAAACTAGAGATTGGGCAAAGAAGGTCCAAATAGAATTATTACGGAAGCACAAAGGAATCAGCTGGGCTGGGTTCCATTGTTCCTGAATTCTCAGAGGAAGGTCAAAAAGGAGATTGGGTTCAGATTTCTTCCTCATCTAGGATTTTCCTGGCAGAATTTTTCATATTGCGAGAAGGATCATTTTTATGCGTGAGGCGATGTTTTAAGCCCTTAAAAGATATTAGTTCTTTTTAGTCTCACAATAGTCACGTGAAAAGGATGTGATTATAAGGTCACCATCATCCGCACTGTATAGATAGGAATACGGACACACAGCAGGGTTCAAGGTCACGTTGCAAGAAAGTGGCAAGGCCGGGGCTTCTCCCAGCAGGTCTGGTTTCTGAGTTTATACTCTTAGCCAGGGGTCAGCAAACTTTTCCGGCCAAGCACCAGATGGTAAACATTTTAGTTTTCCCGGGCCCTCGAGTCTCTCTTAAAAACTACTCAAATTTGCTGTCGAGTGTAAAGACCCCTCAACAGAACATCCCGAATGAGTGTGGCTGGGTAAAACCTTATTTTTAGACCCTGAAATCTGAATTTTGTATAAATTTTCATTTGTCACATCATATCTTCTTCCACTGTCCCCCCCCCCATCATTTAGAGATGGAAAAGCCAGTTTTAGTTCAAAAATAGGTGACAGGCCAGATGTGATTATAAGGTCAGCATCATCCGCATTGTATAGATAAGAATACTGGCATACAGCGGGGTTCAAGGTGGCCTGTGGGCCATGGATTGCCAACACTACTATCATCTATTTTTTTATTCTTTTTAGGGCTGCACCTGCAGCGTATGGAAGTTCCCGGGCTAGGGGTCGAATAGGAGCTGCAGATGAAGTCCACACCACAGCAATGCAACATCCAAGCTTGCAGCAACCAGATCCTTAACCCCCTGAGAGAGGCCAGCGACTGAACCCGCATCCTCATGGACACTATGTCAGGTTCTTAACCCGCTAAGCCACAGCGGGAACTCCTGCTAACCTGACTTTTAACCAATGCCCCACATCCCTTATATTTAGACACCAAATGGAGTGGATTTACTCCAATGATGCTGTTATAGGCTAGCACATAGGAAATCTTCCTCTTAATTTGTTATTATGAAAAGTCACAAACACAAAAAAGTGGAGGGACAGCAGATTGTATCTCCAACAGCTCCATCACCAGCTCTGACAGCTGCCATTGTGAGATCTCGCCATACAAGTTGGAACTTGGGTCAGACGTGATTAGGTGAATTGCTGCATCTGATTCCTTTCTGAGCCCAATGGGTTTGCAAATAATGGAGGAGGCTCCTTGGCTTTAATGCTGTCATTTAGAGACAAAAGCTGTCTTGGGGTGTTTGGTGGCGGAGGCATTGTTGAACCCACCTCTGGTGAGCTCTAAGATGGTACCCAGTTCATCCCAAAGAACAAAACAGGTGAGAACTTCCCGGGTTATCTCAGAAGCAGAAGATGAGCGGCAAGTTAACATTCTAATCCACTTTCCCGGATAACAGAAGAGGCATGGGTGAGACACTTGCCAATAAAACTGGAGTGCTCTTTGAACCAACACACGGGGATGGAGTTCTGCCCTTGGGGTCGGGGGTCACCTGTATTTTACTCCTTTGCCCAGCCTTGCTGTCCTCCTGAAGTTAAAGGAGGCGGAAGTGAGCCTTTGCTAGTTTGTTTCATGATTTATTTTCCGTAAGAACCATAAGGGCTTAGAGATTAAAAGAAATAAAAAAAACAATCAGTGTTTTTCAATAAACAGCTGATGGCTAAATTGCAGATGGAAATGCAGCCGTAATCATCCTGAATGAGCATTCATTAAGCGTCTATCTGCATGTGGCGCTGTGTGCCGGCTCTGAAGGAAATGATGCACTGACCTACTTTTCTCTGCTAGGGATGCTTCACCTGTTTGGGTTTTGGTAGAGTTTGCCAACCGGGACAACTTTGGAGAGAACTACTCAGACACACAGGTACGTAAGATGTCACTTGTAGGACCAAAGAGAACCTGGGAGACCTAGCAAGAGTGTCTTAGTCTGGAGGGAAGGATGGAAGAAAGGATGGACGAAAAGCCATTCTTTTCTTCTGTGGATAAAACAGACCCGTTGTTAAGAACATGCAGTTACATCAGTTTCTACCACGGAGTCTACCAAGACCAACTCCTATTTTAGAAAGTCTTCTCCCTGTCACTCAGCAGGATGGCTCACGGGGCGTTACTCTATTCAGTTCTTTACCCCTTCCTGTAGCCCCGTCATATGGTTTGCAGTGCCTTTCTGACGAATAAGTGGTGAGTAGTGAGTGGTTTCTTTCCTATTCCTCATCTCTAAGGTCAGCCTTAGTTAACCCCTTTTTTTTCTCATCTTTTTAGGGCCACACCTGCGGCATATAGAAGTTCCCAGGCTAGGGACTGAATCAGAGCTATAGCTACAGGCCTACACCACAGACACAGCAACAACAGATCCGAGCCACATCTGTGAACTACACTGTAGCTTGTGGCCACACCATATCCTTAACCCACTGAGTGAGACCAGGGATGGAACCTGCATCCTCACAGACACTATGTCAGGTTCTTAATCCACTGAGTCACAGTGGGAGCTCCAGCCTTAATTAATCTAACAGAACAAGGTAGAAACAAGGGTAGCCCATCCAAACTCTGGCCTCAAGATGCTGTGGATGCTTTTGCTTGCTCTCTTGTGCTCTGATCTGCTATTGCCACGAGAGGACATTCCCAAACTAGCTTGTTGGCCTCAAGAGATGGCTGAGAGATGTACAATGCAAGATGCATCTGCCCATCTGACGTTTGAGGGAGGCCAGCCAGGATTAGCTGCGCGATTAGCAGAATGCTCAGCCCAGCCAAATGTCACAATGGAAAAAACAAAAGAATGTTGTTTTAGGCCACTGAAGTGTTTGTTTGTTTGTTTTTGAGGAGTGGTTTGTTATACAGTGGTAGTTTACTGATACACCAACAGAATATAAACTTCAGCAAATCATCAGCAGGAAACTAACTTGGCTGGAGAAAATAACTGTGATATATTCTCAATCAAGGTAAAAGTGAGATTTTATTTCAGGTATGGGTTTGAGTTATCAGTATTTATGTGGATAACTGAGAATCTGTCCTACAGATTGTGGAAAGTACAATCAAGTTCCTGACTTGGGGATTATAGTATAGCATCTATCTCTATAGTATAAAAAGAGCAAATGTTTTTCATCTCTGGCTGCACAATATATTTATCTGAAGATCTGTCACCTGGTCCCCACCCTCACAGTTCAGGAACCCGCTGGTGTATGAGCACAGACACTGTTTCTAAAGCTCGCAGTGTGATCATGTGGTGCAGCTAAGGCTGGGAAAACCTGGGCTATGTGTTACTAAGATCTAAAGAGTTAAAGTGTGAGAGACTTTTAGCAAATTCTGTGTTTTTTCTCTCCTAATACTAAATGTATTTCACAGGCCCCATCAATATCGGATCAGACAGGAGGCTTTTTTCCGACATGATTTTATGATGTCGACAGAAAATGTTCTGCTTCCAGGCTGGAGGCAGCTGCAAGCCACGTGAGAAATGTTCTTTTCCTTCATCCTTTCTCTCTTCTGAAAGTCTCCTAGAGTCATTAAGCCTCTTTCTGCGGCTCGGCTTTCATTCTGCGTTGCACACAATCCGAGATGTGAGGATATTTCCCTGCGCCGCCCTGTGAATTCTACAAGCCTTTTCCCAAATTTCCAGGAATAATAAACCAGTCCCGGGAACACACAATCCCTATCTTGTGGCCACAGACATTCGACTCTGCTGTTTAGATTCCAAGTCAATTAATCAACAGAGAGCCTTTTTCGGTGGTCCCGTGCCAGGCACAGGTGACACAGGGACGAGCCCAGGGCTTATCGGAGACCCAGTGGAAAGGTGAGTTTGTCCTTTGCTGCCTGCCAGGAGGGTGGGCAGGCGCTCAGGTGCTAATTCCCATCCCGTGGTCCAGGAGCTGGCTTGTCTGATCGCACAGAGAGAGAGCAAGCACATATGTGGCAGGCCTACGCCACAGCCACAGCCACATCAGATCGGAGCCACAGCTTCAACTCCAGCTTGTGGCAACGCTGGATCCCTAACCCGCTGAGTGAGGTCAGGGATAGAACCTACATCCTCACAGACACTATGTCAGGTTCTTAACCCCGCTGAGCCATAACGGGAACTTCAAGAGATGCTAGTTTTAAGATACACGTTTGAAAGAGATATAAAAATGTCAATAAACAAACAAACAAAAAAAGATGGAATTTGACTGCACTGTCTTTCTCTGTATATTTCACCCCCTCCTGGAGAAAGTAGTCATCATTATAAGTGACCTTGAGATATATACGTATATATAGTAATCCTGAATAACTTTTAATTTTTATTATTTTTTTTAATGGCCATACCCACAACATATAGATCTTCCCAGGCTAGGGACTGAATCCAAGCTGCAGCTGTGACCTATGCCACATCTGTGGCCATGCTGGATCCTTTTAACCCACTGTACTGAACCAGGGATCGAACCCACGCCTTTGAATCCTCCTGAGCCATTGCAATCAGATTCTTAACCCAGTGCACCACAGCAATAACTAACTCCATCTGAATAACTTTTTAGAATGGAGATATAATTCACATACCATGTAACTCATCATATTCAAGAGTAGTCAGCATTCATTAATATATTCACAGAGTAGTGCAACCATCACCACTATCATTCCAGAACGTTCCATCGCCCCCAAAGAATCCTGTATCCATCAGTAGCTCCCTCCCCATAGCTTCTCTCCCCAGCAACAGCAGCACTAATCTACTTTCGGTTTCTGTGGATTTCTCTATTCTAGACATATGGTATAAATGAGAATATGTATAAATCGAAAGGAAATAAATACACTGTGTGCCTTTTTGTAGCTAAGCCTTAGTCTTTTTTTATCAGAAAAAAATTGCAAGTAACTTTCCTGGATGCCCAAGAAATGGCCTATGGGGAGAGTAGTGGGCTGCGGTGATTGGACCCCCCACCCTGGTATTATGGCTGTGTCACCTGCTTTTTCCACCTGCTGGCTGTGAATGGAATTCTAGAAATGGGCCTCGTGGGGCTAGAACCCTGCTGTGCTCTTCTCCCAGCTGCTGTACAGAACTGCTACCATATCCTCACCTCCTTGCCTCCTGCTCCTTTTCATATAACCTTGCACCTGCTTTCTTGTGCTCTATGGAGAAGTCGCTGGGCAGCTCATTGTCTTGAGCACAGAAGAATTCCATAGAAGGCACTGTCTGATAACTGCCTGCAAACAGAAAATCCAGACACGTACAATTCCTAGATTTTTGGACCAAGCTGCTGTTTTTAAGAAAGAGGCAGCGTTGTTTGTTTTGCTTTTTTTTTTTTTTTTCAGAAGCTTCCTATTTTTCACCAATTGGTGCAGCCTGCCACTGTGAAGTTTTCAGCAGACCACGGCTCAAAGGAGAGACACAGTCACAAATCCGGAATTCATAACAAAAACAAGGGGTTGCATGGAGTATCACAAGCGGGCTATATTGTAATTTCCCCTCCAGGGATGTCAGAATTTTCCCTACTTCAATGAGCATTCTCATCGGGCACTCTAATTACTCTGACAAATATCAAAACATTATCTCTGTGGTCGCTGTAATCTTGCTTAAGAAAATGAGTCTGAATTTCAGAAGTGTTGTTCTGCTGCTTTGCTGCACATAAATTGCGTCTCCGTTGAAGATACACCACTGGCTGCTGGCCGAATGGGCCTTGTGGACCGAGGCCAGCCTTGGAATCATGACGTGAGCAAAAGGGAGCGAGGCTTCTGAGCCACAGTTTAGGGAACTGGAGGCGTAGCCGGGAACACAGACCATCAGCAAACTGTGGGTCCATAATGCTACTGAATTTCTTCCCAGAGAAAACCTACTAGGCAGTGATTTTTTTTTTTTTTTGTCTTTTTAGGGTCACACCTGTGGCATATGGAAGTTCCCAGGCTAGGGATCGAACTGGAGCTGCAGCTGCCGGCCTACGCCACGGCCACAGCAACTTGGGATCCAAGCCTTGTCTGTGACCTACACCACCGCTCACGACAACCACTGAGTGAAGCCAGGGATCGAATCCATGTCCTCGTGGATACTAGTTGGGTTCGTTACCACTGAGCCACAATGGGAACTCCTAGGCAGTGATTCTTGCAGTGGTGTCCCTGGACCAAAGGCCTCGGCATCACCCAGGAACTTCCTTTTTTTTTCTTCCAGGAACTTCTTAAATAAACACATTTCCAGGTCTCACCCTAGACCTGCCAGATCCAGATCAGACACTCTGGAGAAGAACCTAGTCATCTATGTTTCATCCTTGGGCAGGTTAAGAATCACTCTTCTAGAGTTTGACAACAGAATGATGCATTAGTGCAAAGAAGTCATGTCAGGGATCTGAGCCGTCAATCAAATAAGTGGCTATTAATAGCATTAGCAGTTTTCAAGATGACCTGGCTTTTGTACTGGGTTGATGATGACCCCCCCAAAAAAGTTATGTCCACATCTCAGAAATGGTGACTGGGAGTTCCCACTGTGGCTCTGCAGTAACGAACCCAATTAGTCTCCATGAGGATGTGAGTTCGATCCCTGGTCTTGCTCAGTGGGTTAAGGATCTGGCATTGTCACGAGCTGTGGCATAAGTCGCAGACACAGCTCATATCCAGAGTTGCTATGGCTGTGGCGTAGATTGGCAGCCGTAGCTCTGATTCAATACCCAGCCTGGGAACCTCCATATGCCGCAGGTGGGGCCCTAAAAAGCAAAAAAAAAAAAAAAAAAACAGAGGTGGCCCTTCCCAGGCTGCAGAACCATAACTCGTACTGGATAGAAGGGAGGGGGAAACTTCCACCTACGGCACCCCCACCCCACCCCAGGAGTCCCCGTGCCATGGCCCCTCAAGGCTTTGAGGAGTCCAGTAATAAAGGAACCATATGTCCCCTTTGATTAGCGGAATATTTCTGCAACTTCTGGGGCTGCAGGTTCTTTCTGCTTAAGAACGGCTAGACCCCCACAAAGCATGTTTTGTCTGGAACAGACAGGGAGAGGTGGGGAGAGTGAGCCATTCACTTAGCACCGACGTTACAGGTAGAGAGATGTTTGGGGCCACCAGGAGTTTCTTCGTCTGACGTTCTCCCCATGGGCTTCAAATGGCAAATCTATACAGGGGGATGTGCATCAGCCCAGAAGCTTGTTTAAAGCAGAGCCCCACTGTCCTCCTGGACAGCCACCTTCAAGAAGCCTTGGCCACACCAGCCCACCTCCCACCCCGGTCAACCTGTGTGTGTATCTTTTAGGAAATGGCGTGGTTGGTGGACAGCGATTTTTCAGCAGCTTTACCCCAAACCACGCCCAGCCAATGGTTCGTGTATCCTGGTTTGATTTTTCAAGGCACTCAAGACACTGCTTTCCATACTCAACCACATACTTCAAAACTTCCTAACTTACCAATACCAGAAATTGGGCATGGAACTTTCCCCTTTGCTTTCATTTTGATTTTATTTATATGATTGGGCAGAGTGCTAACTTCAGGCCAGATACTCTGAGATATGGACTCATTCCAGGTTCAGCACAGACCTACCAGGAAAGGATTAACATTGTTCCCATTTTACAAAGGAGAAGACCGAGGCACAGAGAGGTCAAGTACCTTGCCCAAGGTCACACAGCCAGGAAGTGTCAGAGTCTGGATTGCATCTCAGGCCAACTTGCTGCAAGATACGTGCTCAAAAGCATCATGCTCTGTGATGCTGCTTTTCACTTAAAACATTCCTTGGGTTCTCGCTGTGGCTCAGTGGGTTAAGAATCCAACTGCAGCGGCTCAGGTACTGCAAAAGCACTGGTTTGATCCTTGGCTCAGCACAGTGGGTTAAAGGATCCAGTACTGCCGTAACTGCAGCTGAGGCGTAGGTTGCAACTAGGGCTTGGATCTGATCCCTGGCCGGGGAACTTCCATATGCCGTGGGTGCAGCCACAAAAAATTTAAAAAAAAATCCTCCCATCTTAAGTCTGTCTAGTAAAGATAACTTTTAAAACTCTTATCTTCTATATCTATCTCTACAGTCAGGAGCAGGGCTTGACAACACTCTCCCGTTTTGTTCAGATCAGAGCACGGTCAGAATTAATCCTGTAAGCTAACCGCTCAGCCAGGGACAGTTTGCACTTCCAAATCCCCAGATTAATGCCATAAGATCTTGGCCAAGGAGACCAAATGCACAAAATATAACATGAAGGGAAATAATGGGGAAGAATTTATACAAGGAGGTATCACCTCACACTGGTCTGAATGGCCATCATTAAGAAGTCTACAAATAACAAATGCTGGAGAGGATGTGGAGAAAAGGGACCCCTCCTACACTGCTGGTGGGAATGTAAGCTGGTACAACCACTACGCAAAACCGTATGGAGGTTCCTCAGGAAACTCAACATAGAACTACCATATGATCCAGCAGTCCCACTCCTAGCATATATCCAGACAAACCTACAATTCACAAAGATACACGCACCCCTATGTTCACTGCATATCATGAATAGTGATACAGAGGCAACCTAAATGTCCATCAGCAGATGAATGGAGAAAGAAGATGTGGTACATATACACCACGGAATATGACTCAGCCATAAAAAAGAACAAAATGAGGCCATTTGCAGCAACATGGATGCAACGAGAGATTCTCATACTAAGTGAAGTAAGTCAGATAAAGATAAACATCATATGAGATCACTTATATCCAGAAACTAAAAAAAAAAAAAAAAAAAAAAGGAGGATACAAATGAACTTACTCACTATGGTTACCAAAGGTGAAAGGTGAGGGAGGGATGGATTAGGGGTTGGGATCAGCATATGCTCACTATTGTATATGGAATGGATGGTCAACAGAGACCTGCCGTACAACTCTAATCAATATTCTGTGATAACCTACGTGGGAAAAGAATGTGAAAAAGAATGGCTGTGTATGTGTATACCTGAATCACTCTGTGGTACAGCAGAAATGATCGCAACATTGTAAATCAACAATACTTCAATAAAACTTTAAAACAATGGGGCGCCCCCCCCACAACATCCAAAGATACTTTAGCCCTTGCCTGTGCTTGAAAACCAAAGCGAAATCAGTTAAGCTGGGTGGAAGGTGGTCTCTCGAAAGGGAGGACATTCCGGCAGAAGGGAACAAACGCGTTTCCTCTGTTGGAGTTCACTGGTTTGAAATCATCCGTCATCACCAGGACAGAGTGGTGAGTCAGCAAAGCCACCGTCTCTGCCTTGGTAGGTGACCTTTCCTTTTCTTGTCACCCAGCAAAAATGAAATGAATGGCCACTGGCCAAGCTGGCAGCCGGCCCAGCCTCACTCCACTCCAGCTTCTTAGAAGCTGGTCCTATCGGGGCACAGAAGTCTTCAAATCAGTGTTTTTCCAATGGCAGGTCATTGTGGGTTTTGAAGTCAGTTTAGTGGTTCTTTTATAAAGAATGAAGGAGACTAGATGGCAAAAAAATACCAGCTTGTTACACAAAGCAAAAGTATACCTTGTTTTTTCAAACATTATTTTATTTGTTCAGCCATGCCTATGGCATGGGGAAGTTCCCAGAGCTAGGGATTGAACCCGAGACACAGCAGTGACCTGAGCCACAGCAGTGACAAGGCCAGATCCTTAACCATTAGGGCACCAGGGAATTCTGTGAAACTGTACTTTAGATATAAACATGTAATACACATAAATATGCATGTATGTGTATATATGTAAACACACACATACATAAACACCTTATGTAAGAACACACATTCTGGAATTCCTGTTGTGGCTCAGAGGGTTAAGAACCCGAGATAGTGTCTGTAAGGATGTGGGTTCCATCCCTGGCTTCGCTCAGTGGATTAAGGATCTGGCACTGTTGTGAGCTGTGACTCGGATCTTACATTGCCATGGCTGTGGTATAGGCCAGCAGGTGCAGCTATGATTCTGCCCCTAGCCAGGGAACCTTCATGTGCTGCAGGTGTGGCCCTAAAAAGAACAAAATTCCATATTATTTATTTTGTACACTTACACCTGTATATGTGTTCTCGATCATAATGTAATGTATTTGCTTTTCTTGTATTATTTTTAACATTTATTTTTAATTACAAGGTAAGCGTGAATTTATTTATCTTTGTAAAATGTTACAGTATTTCTGACCATCTCTTCTTCAGAGATAGCTCTTCCTGTTGGTTTGGTGTGGACACTTCTAGATGGCTTCTAATGTGTTAAAGCACATTTATGGAATGCATTTTAAAAAATTTAAGTCATTTTTAAAAATTGAAGTATAGTTGATTTACAATGTTGTGTTAAGTTTCATGTGTACAGCAAAGCGATTCAGTTATATAGCTTTTTTCAGATTCCTTCCCACTGTAGGTTATTACAAGCTATTGAATATAGTTCCCTGTGCTATACAGTCGGTCCTCGTTTATCTATTTTATATACAGTAGTGTGTATCTGATAATAACAAATGCTTAATTTACCTCTCCACCCAGCCCTGCTATTCCTTTTGGTAAACATAAGTTTGTTTTTGTAACATGTATTTCTGTGTATAATATTAAAAAATGGCTTCTTATCCTTCCCTCTGCCCCATGCCACAGCTCTCTGCAGAAACCTGAGAAACCCCGCTTAAGATGGCATCTATATTATATGAGATACTAGTGCTTATCTATAAATGGCTTAAACAGCTGGGGCAGAATTAAGAAGTCAGACAGTTATAGTTTCATTTCCTCCTGCTAGGAAACCACAGTCAGTAATTCCTTTTGCTTCCCCTAAGCGTCTGAGCTACCTTTCACCAAGGCGTACATTTGCCTATGAGGGTTGAGTATAATTCTTAGTGTTTCTGAGACCTAAGAATACCGAGTGTTAGGGAGCTAGAAAGAAACCTAGGAAAAATGAAGTCCGACATGGTCTACACATAGTCTAATGAATATTTTCCCAATTTTTTTGGGGGGGAGAACCCTAACTCATATCCTATGATTTCATATTTTAACTCACTTTTATGTCTTTTCCTAAGCAACGATACCTGCGCCACTGCAGATTTTTATGTGATAATTTCCCCCCCTAAAATGCATATAACTAAGTGCATAATTACAGAAATAAAAATATGGATCACCTAAAGTAAGTGGTACGTTTAGGACATTTTGGGAAATCTTAAACTCGCCTAACCCTCCCCACCAATGACCTTCTGAGGCATTCAGAATGAGTCTTTTAAAATGTAAATCTGGGAGTTCCTGTCGTGGCGCAGCGGTTAATGACCAGAATTCAACAAGGGACCATGAGGTTGCGTGTTCGATCCCTGGCTTTGCTCAGTGGGTTAAGGATCTGGCGTTGCCGTGAGCTGTGGTGTAGGTTGCAGACGTGGCTCGGATCCTGCGTTGCTGTGGCTGTGGCAAAGGCCGGCGGCTACAGCTCCTGTTAGACCCCTAGCCTGGGAACCTCCAAATGCCGCGGGTGCAGCCCTAAAAAAGAAAACAATAATAAAATAAAATAAAATAAAATAATAAAATAAAATGTAAATCTGATCTATTCCCTGCCATAGCTTCCTCCTTTGTTCTCAGGAAAAGATCCAAGCCCCACTCCCCCATTCTGCCCCTGCCTCCTACTAGGTCCCCCTCACCAGGGCTTCAGGCAGTGCCTCCAACTTGCCCTCATCCTTGTGGCTCAAGACTGGACTTTTGGTCTGGACCACTCTCTGCACAAGCAACGCCTTCACCCTGCTCACCAGGTGTTCATCTGAACAGGTGCACCAGCATCTGCTCAACCTTGGGCATCGACTAGCACTGCATCAGATACTCCCCTGCCCTTTGCTGACCCCCCGGATGGCCAGACCTTCCCACGACCTTCCATGCAACACCCAGCATAAACCCCTTTGCACGCTACCATCACCTTCAGAACTCCTCTGATGGAGTAAGCCTCACGAAGGGAGAGCTGAACACATGACAGGCACACATCACATGTCTGTTGGATGCATGAGCAGACAGACGGACAGATGCAGGTGCATTTTTGCAGAAGCAGAAATGGAAGGCTGGGGAGAGGGAAGCCTGGCCCCTAAGGTGGCGAATCAGAGGCCACGTATTAGAACTTGAATCAGCTTCTTATGCTTCCCTCTGCCCCACAGGGGGGCTCTCTGCAGAAACCTGAAATGCACCCAGGCAAATACTCCAGTAACCTATTCCAGATGAGCCCAGGTGAGTGTTGCAGAGGCCTCTGCTTCCTCAGGGCCCCAGATCTGAGCCTGATTCCTGCTAACCAGAGGCCTGGAGGGCAGCCTGGAGCAGATAAGTTCCAGCTCACAGGCCCGCACCAACAATGGGAAAGAAAGGAAAAGAAAACACAACTTATCGCAATTGGCTCGCAATCTCCCGTAACAATCAGCCTCTGATTAGCCACCTCGTTAAAACATAAACTAATTTAATTCAATCATTTAAGCAATAGCCCACGCCGGCACAGCCATTATCATCAAAACCTTCATAATGCTCACTCTCTCCAAGACATGACAATTTGGCGTTTTTTATTAAGAATATGAATTTCCTGCTGGTGCGGAGGAGAAAAATCTCTGGCAGCTGATGTTCTCTCATTGTCCCAGCAAGCCAACAGCATCTTTTTTAATTTCCCAAACAAAGCGATTAGGGAAGAAACCACCCAAACACACCCGGAGGAGGAGATGAGAGTGGATATAAATAGTTCATAAGGAGGATTTTCTTTCCCAATTAGCGACGTGTCTGATGCTTGCATTAGAAAGGCGGCAAAAACTCCTCGCTGGATGGGGCAACGGAGGACCGTTCCACCTTCCCTGCTCACACATCCTCGGACCGTGGAGCCTCGGCACAGCTTCTGTCCCTTACCTGCAAGCCCTCCCCTTCTTCATCAGAATTCGACTGATGAAGCTCAACTATTCAAGCAGAAGCGTGGGGCGTCTACAAACTCTTTACTGATTTGCCAGGATAGACTGATGCCTCCCTCCTCTGCACTTTTATTTATTTATTCTCTTCCAGTTTTATGGAGATGGCCATGATTTTACTTTTACCACTTTTTTTTTTCTGTTGGTCGCACCTGTTGCATGTGAAAGTTCTGGGCCAGGGATCGAACCCGAGCCACAGCAGTGACAATGCCGGATCCTTAACTGCTAAGCCACCAGGGAACTCCATGATATTAATGTTTTTTAATCTCAGGATTTACCCTCTTAAAAACCTTCACAATTAAGGTTTCACATCAGGGTTCTGTGGGGGCTTCTGAGCACACAAGCCTTTCTGTGTCGCCCATTTCTGGTTTTTAGGGAATAAGCTTCAGCCTCTACGACCTTCCCTGATTTCCAAAAGGCAGGTTCAACAGTGGCTAATCCGAGAAGGGAGGGGATGCAGAGGCCAGGGAGGGGCAGTCAAGAGACAATAGCGCAGCTTTGGGGCGGGGTCCTGGTTCCTCTTCAAGGAATACACATAATAATATCTTTGAGCTCTTCTGCAGAACTAAGACCCCCCAACAAATGAAATCCAGAGAGAAGGACCACCAGAACCAGTCCTGGAGTCACTAAACACCAGCTTTGAAGAAGAATACAAGCTTGCCTCTACCCTGATCCTTTCCTGCAACCCTATTTTCTTTCTTTCTTTATTTTTTTCTTAATGGATTTTATTTCAATTATAGGTGTATATGCTCCCAAACTTTAAAACCACCTCCTAATCTCCCTCAAAGGAGGGCACAGTTTTTACGGCATTAGCCTGCTGTGGATTCCTTTGCCTAGCAAAGCAATAAAGCTATTTTTTTTTTCTCCTTTGCCCAAAACTCCGAGTTTCTATTCCACACCAGTGAGCAGAAGGTGAGTTTCAGCAACAATATCTAACATACATCAGTGTTAATTATACGAATCATGCTGTACAGGACAACCCCAGTACGCATCGATCTGATAACTGGAAGTCTGTAGCTTTTGGCCATCTCCATCCTCTGCCCCCACCCCCCGCCCCACCCCCCCAGCCCTTAGGTTCTGTCTCCTCCCACAGGAAGCACTGAGACAGGCTTCCCCACCTGAACTGCTCTCAAGGCTGGAACGGACAACATTTACAAAGTGCAGCCGTCCAGGTGTGAGAAAACCCAGACCTGGATGGCGGAAGGGGTTTTGGGCGGGGTATGGCCTAGGGTGTTAGAGTCCCCTTGGTTCCAGCTGATCCATGTTGCTGAACACCCGGAATTTCCATAAGGATTCAGAAAGTGGAACTGTTAAAATGGAAAGTTTCAGTGATGGCAATTGAGGGAATGAGATGGAAACTTGAGACCAGCCAAACACAAGCACGCTTGCAGGTCCAGTGGAACCAACGGCTGCCATTCTTCCCCCTTCTGTTACAGGATCTTGCTTACATGGTGCTTACATGGCTTCTGGACCCCAAAAGGAGGTCATCTTGTCACCTTCGTTTCCATGACCCTCTCTTCCTCCATGTCACCTGTGGAATTTCCATCTCCTTTATGGGCCCTTCTCCCACTTGGAGCCCCACTTCTCTGCCCCATATTTATTTAAAGTTTTGATATTTCATTCGTTATGGATTTTTTGCATTAATTTAGATTTCTTAAAACAGTGAATCAAAATATCTTTTTGTTGTTCTTTTTTTTTTTTTTTACTGCCGCACCCGTGGTACATGGAAATTCCCCAGGGCTAGGGGTCAAATCAGAGCTGTAGCTGCATGTCTGCACCACGACCACAGCAACACCAGATCCAGGCTGTATCTGTGATCTATGCTGAAGCTTGTGGCAATGCCAGATCCTTAATCTGCCGAGTGAGACCAGGGATCGAACCTGCATCCTCACAGAGACTACGTCGCATTCTGAACTTCTTGAGACACAACGAGAACTCCCAAAATAAATCTTTAAAGCTGACTCACAGATGTAGAGAACAAACTAGTGGTTACTGGAGGGGAGGGGGCCAACACAGGGGTGGAGGAGTGGGAGGAAGAAACTACTGGGTGTAAGACAGGCTCAAGGATGTATTGTACAACACGAGGAATATAGCCAACACTTTGTAATAACTGGTCATGGAAAGTAAACTTTAAAATTTGTATAAAAATTAAAAATGTTCAAGTAAATAAATAATTAAAAATATTGTCGGAGTTTCCATCATGGCACAGGATTAACAAACCTGATTAGTATCCATGAGGACGCGGGTTCGATCCCTGGCCTTGCTCAGTGGGTTGACAATCTGGCATTGCTGTGAACTGTGGGGTAGGTTTCAGACGCGGGTCATATTCCCACGTTGCTGTGGCTGTGGTGTAGGCCAGCAGCTACGGCTCTGATCCAACCCCTAGCCTGGGATCTTTCAGATGCCATGGGTGAGGCTCTAAAAAGAAAAAAAATCCTTATTATCAGCTTTTGGGGAGGCCTCTTACATTCTGTGCCAAGGCGAGTGCCTTACTTTCCTCACCCTAGCCCTGGCTCTGCTCCTAAGCCAGGCCTTGCCTCATCTCTCAGCATCCTCTTTTCTTCCTTTTTTTTTTGTCTTTTGTCATTTTTTTAGGGACACACCCGTGGCATATGGAGGTTCCCAGGCTAGGGGTCTAATCGGAGCTGTGGCCGCCGGCCTAAGGCACAGCCACAGCAACGCCAGATCCGAGTCGCGTCTGTGACCTACACCACAGCCCACGGCAACGCCAGATCCTTAACCCACTGAGTGAGGCCAGGGATCGAACCCGCAACCTCATGGTTCCTAGTCCGATTCGTTTCCGCTGCGCCACGATGGGAACTCCCAGCATCCTCTTTTCCATCCACACACTCTTGCCTGGACTCAGCCTGCCCACAGCCCTACCGCTAACTCTAACCTTAACCCTCACCTCCAGGCCACATCTTGCAGTACCAGTGGTGGATAAAGACTCAGGGTGCACTTAGGTTTTCATTTCTTAACAAAGGGCATGATCGCAGCGGTATTTAGGGGTATTATTTTAGCCCAAGGGAGAGGGACCTTTCGACTCTCCACACCACACCAGAGCTGATTCTCATTCCGCCGCTCACAGGGCAGACCTGGGGTCAGGGCGCGATAAGACGGAAAACTCAGACTTCGACTCTGAGCCTCAGGAGGGCAGGTTTCCGGCTACGCGGGTCTCATGTTGGCAGATCCCTCAGCTTCCAACAGTGCTGCTCGTGTGGACAGTGCAAACAGATAGGTGTTGTGTGAATGAATGAGAATGATCGGATGTGAAACAGACTATGGGCAGAAAGGTCTCATTCCTGGAGGTCCTAAGACAGGAGCTGCTTGAATGGAAGATGAAGAAAGCCACTTGGTGCTGCATAAGAATGGCCAAGTGTTTGTGGACTATGGCTCCAGAGAGTACAGCATCCTCGGGAAATGGGAAACCTCTCTCTCTCTTCCCCTCACCTCCCTCTCTCTCTCTCTTCTGCTTCATTCAAGTCCCCCTGAAAGGTCATTTCTTTGCACTCTCACTCACGACATGTGCACCTTTCAAGGTTTATCCCAAAGCACGGTCCTTCCCGGCTCCGTGCTGTCTCTGTATCCTAGTATCAAATGCCCTGGGAGGGAATCTGATTGGCCCAGAGTCGGTGGGAACACGGCTCCTCATCCAATCAGCTAGGTTCTCGGGGGGCGGGCTCCTGCTGTGCATGTGCTGCCCCCACTGGCGTCTGGGCGTGGCCAGCTGTGATGCATGCAGGGGAGAGAGCCATCCCGGAGGCCGTCCTTGCCTCACTGGGTGAAGGTTCAGTCCAGGAACCCACCCTTGGAAGCAACCATTCAAGGCACAGGCATTCCTTGCACTTAGGACAAGCGCCTTCCAAGGTCATCAATGAGAAGAGCTGGAAGAATCTAATGACTCATGAGAGAAATGGAGACAGCACTGACTGAATCGACATTAAGAGATTAGGCGGAGTCTGGACAGCTTAGCATGGCTGACACTGATGGCTAATAACTAAATACTATCCCAAGTCTCTTTCACCGCCTGTTGAAAGGCCTGTGTTAATCAGGGGGATGCTGGCTGTTGAAACAAGTAAATACCAAATCGCAGTGGTTTCACATCAAGGTTATTTATTCTTCATACAGCAGCCCCATGCAGGTACATGACTGGGGTGGGGGGAGGAGGGGGAGAGCGGGGTGGTTTCCTGCACATGGTTGTTCAAAGGTTTGGGCTGTTTCCGTCTTGGAACGTGCTCCCCGCCCCACCTCCAGCCTCAGCATCCTCTGCCTCCAGCTGGCAGACAAGGGAAGAGAGAGAGGGAAAGGTTTACAAAACAGAGCTTGGAAATGACACATGCCAGTTCTGCTCACCTTGCACCGGCACGTGCCAACGCATGTTACACATCCCCTTCAGCGCGAGAGGCGCTGGGAAAGAAATACATGCTTGGCTAGGCAGCCACTCCCAAGGACAGTGCTATGCGAAGGAAATGGGAGCCTGGGTTTTCGGCAAACCTCCACCTCCACCATTGTTACAGAAGCTGAAAGAAAGAAGCCCTAATTCTTCCTGTTTTCCATGACAGGCAGTCAGGGCCACGTGCAGTAATTCTGATTGGTTATCTAGAATTGGAAGTCTCCAGGACATCTCTGGGCTAGCTTTTGCTTCTGTCAAGAGGGCAAGTCTCAGCTGATGCTGGCAGATCTCCCCTACTCCTGAATATCAGCCTGATATTGAATGGAGCAGCCATTTGCAGGCATGGGGGTGGAGGAAGCCCAAAGGCATTGCAAATACACTAATTCAAAGTTTCGATGCGGTTGAGCTGTTGAGCTTGGGCTTCCCACCTCCCAGGGTAATATGTCCCATGCGGAAAATAGCCCAGTCTTTGTTTAAGCCACGGTTATTTGGGCATTCTGGTACTGGCGGCCAAAAGCATTCCTAACTCAGACTTCCCAAGCTGAGGTACTCATCTTATTTCAAAACAAATATCAATAGACTCGGAGTTCCCATTGTAGCTCAGAGGGTTAAGAACCCAACTAGTATCCATGAGGATGTGGGTTCAATCCCTGGCCTTGCTCAGTGGGCTAAGGATCTGGCATTGCTGCAAGCTGTGACATAGGTCACAGATGTGGCTTGGATATGGCATTGCTGTGGCCATGGTGCAAGCCTCAGCTGCACCTCGGATTTGACCCAGAGCCTGGGTGCAGCCCTGAGGGGGTAGGGGGAAAGCAAAAAAAAAAAAAAAAAATCACTAGACTCGAATAAAGGTTACAAATTACTGCTTTTTTTGACTTATCGACACCCAGTCCTGTGGTCGTTTCTGTGCACAACTATGGATTTGCAAACTTTTATATGCTCCTCCATGAAACAAAAGAAAAAAAAAAAGATAAGTAATAGAAGGGGTTCAGTCTGGCTTTCCTTCTGCAGGAGGAGATACAGTTGGGCCCTTCGGTGTTTTCCCCTTGGTAGAAGCTTAGCTTTTATATAGATATTTAGCTTTTATGCTTCACATTACAAACAGTTCTGGGAATATGAGCTACAGGGGAAAACAATGAATGCTCAAATAGGAAAATAAAAGTCCAATTTCTGCGTTATTTCTCCAGGGATCATTTCATTCGCCTATTGTAAGTTGTCTTTCCTTTTCCTCAGACCTGTGGATGCCTCCACCAAGATGCATTCTGAATCCCACCTTTTAAATTTTCCCCCGAAGGAGTTATTTATGATGATAATAGGTGTTGCCCAGCTCCAGGATTTTATAATAGAAGAATTCTCAGTGGCTTCTGATGAGTAACTTCATCTGGGACTCTCGCTGATGCTGGAAGACAATTTACCTGACAAGTGGCTATGGACCACCTACTGTGTGCCAACCACTCGCAGGGAGCTGGCAAGGCAAGATGAACAGGAGTCCGCCTCAGCCCACTGGACATCATCACAGTGTAGAGTGGACTCATGGGGGGAAACAGAAAATGCTCTACCAAGAGCATGGAGAGAAGGATTCCCATCATAATTGACACCTTGAATGTGGTGGAAGGACTGTGGAGAGTTTTAAGCGGGAAGACTTGACATGTTCTGATTTATGCTGTATAAAAATCTCTCTGGCTAACATGAAGAGTAGATTATGGCGTGGGGTTGACGCCGGGGAGCAATCATGTCACGCTGAGGTTGTCCAAGCAGGTAACGATGGAGGCTGAAAACAGAAAGCTGGTGGAAGGGGTGAAGGGCTGGGGTCAGAGTGGGGATATATTCTGGAGTGGAGCAGACAGGACACACTGAGCTGCAAAGGGAGAGAAATCTAGCATGACTCATAGGCCTGGAGCTTGAGACGGTGGGCAGGTCATGGTGAGCTCAATGAGATGGAGAATGCATAGGTGGAAAGCCCAGCTACTGATTTTCTTTGTGGAGTGGAGTTGGCAGTGGTACCAGGGTTTTTTTGTTTGTTTGTTTGTTTTTTTGTTTTTTTTTTTTTTTTTGCTTTGCTTTGCTTGATCAACAGTAGATACCTAAATGGAAGCCTGGAATGCAAGGCTGGACTGGCAAGACAGAAACAGAGCAGGAAGCCTAGGAATTCCCATCTCTTGATGAGTGCAGTGCAAACTCCTCTGGACCCTGCCTGCTTCTCCAGTCTTCTTTCAACCCTCCAATTATCCTTGTGTCCTTTGAAAGAACTAAGCTTGGTCCTACCTCAGGGCCTTTGCACTGGCTGTTCTCATCCCTTGGTTCACCTGCCCCTTAGATCTTCGCATGGTCCAGTTATTCATATTCTGCTCAAATGTCATTTGCTCAAGAAGAAGCTCCCTGGCAACCCAATTAAAAATGACCACTCTCAAAGTTCCCGCTATGTCACAGTGGGATTGGCAGCATCTCTGTAGCACCAGGACAAAGGTTTGATTCCCTGGCTGAAACAGTAGATTCAAGGATCTGGCATTGCTGCAGCTTCAGCATAGATCACAACCGTGGCTCGGATCTGATCCCTGGCCCGGGAACTCCATATGCTGCCCCATATTCCAGGAGCGCCCCCAAAACAAAACAAAACAAACAAACAAAATCCACTCTTACAATCCTACGTTTATGTCTTCAAAACAGTCATTGGTATCTGAAATTATTTCACGTCTGCATTCATTCACTTATTTATCATACGTGCTTTGCTACTGAAATGTTAGCTCCAGGGAGAATGGATTCTTGGACTGTCTTATTCACAGGACACTATTAAAGCATCTAACACATAGCAGGTGGTCAGTAAATCTATGCTGAATAATAAAAAGGCTTACATAATTATCATGAGTACTTTTCTTTGTTTCTTAATATATCAACCACTGTATTTAATTCTGCTTTTGTAAAAACTGATGCAAAGGGGAAACTGTATTCATTCCCAGAACTCCAAGGTGGTTAAACTGCAGAGTGAAGAAATTTCCACCTTTTACTGCACATGCAAGCATGAGCCAAATGCTCAAAGCAAGTTATGTTTTCCATTTGATGGAACATTTAACAGGCAGCAGAAACCTGCCAGCTAGACAAGGAAGTGTCATCCAAATAGTGCTGAATATCTAACTCAGATGCCTTTTGATGAGTGGGTCTTAGGCCAGCAACTACCTACCCCTGGAGAATGGAATTTACATCTATGAGCTTTGGGAAGTGAACCAAAGCAAAAGTGAGACTTCATCTGGGCGTTTCAGTTTGAGAAGTTAATCCAGTATGATATACGTTACTTTTGAATGAATTACAAAGAAAAGAGTTCCCTTTAGGTGAACATAGACCAGTGGAATCCTGGCTTGGTGAGAAATGACTAGGCTGCATTTCAGCCCCCACTGTCCCCTCAGCTGAGCCTATTTGAGTAGTGAACAATCTGTACAACTGTGCACAGTGGTCCTGGGGAGTGAAGAGGGAGCCTCCTGAAATGAGGTGAAATGAAAACTATGCTTTACTTTTTTAGGAGGTCTCAAACTGGCAGCCTTCAGGCCGAATCCTTTTCCCTAGACCTTTTCCTTTATTTCTTTTGGGGGGGGATGATTGCTTATCTATCATCCATACATCGATCCATAGATCCTACCACTTCTCTTTGTTAATTATACTCCTCCCAGAACAGGAAAAAATTTATGTTTCCTGTCTAAGTTTCTTGTGGCACCTGAATGAAGAGAAACAGAACAAGTAGGAAAAGATTTTAGAATGCCAGTTGCCTCTTTTATTCTCCTTCTAATTAACAGCTGCCAGGAGCAAACTTTCTGAAGTGAAATTTACAAGCAGAGAAGATAAATGTGTTTTTTAATTTGGGTCACTGACAAGGTTACCAATAGCGCTCTGTTATTGTTATTTTTTTTCTAACATGCCTTCATTAACTTTCTCTTAAAAAGTAGTACAAAGAGGTCCTAGATGTTTGATGATCACACTCCTCTCCCTAGCTACCCATTTTCAAATTAAGGAAACACTGCAGGCTGAGCCGCTGGAAGCCAGGGACTGCCTCGGGCCACTGCTTCTTTTACTTTGGTAAGGTCTCCATCTAGGCACTCCCCCCCGCCCCCCGAAGCCAGGGAGATGCTCTACTGTGAAAAACTCCAGTCGCAAGAGCTCAAGACCCACCGATGATTGAAGACCTAAGTGGAGGTCAGGTAGGGAAGTGGCAAGAGTGTCCATGAACTTCCCTGACAAAGGACAGGCCGAATGAAAAATAGCTGCTCCTTCCTGGAAACATGCTTTAGTCAACTGACACCTGCCTTGGCTGTCCAGTATCCATTCTTTTTCTGGTGATGCTTTCAATTCTTTTAGATTAGCCATCTAGATTCAGTGTGGGATAGACGGGACTGACCTACCCCTCTGCTCTAAAGTAGGCACAATAGTCAAGGCAGCCCAAGGTGATTCACAGTGATCGATTCAAGACATCCTTGTGACAATTTGGGACACTGAGAACTAGTCCCAAGACTTTGGCTTGAGGAAATGGACTTCCTAAGCTAAAAATATATAGACCTCAGTTTTCTGGCAGCCACCCAGCTATGCTGTGAGGAGAGGCTGCCTAGAATGAAGCCACCAAAAAAGAAAGCAGCAGAGAGAGCTGAACATAAAGACAATACATGTCCTAGTGACATTGTATTGGCTTTTGATCCAGCCATGCCTGTAGCTTGCTCTGTCCTTGGACCAACAGTTTTCATGAACCACTATGTTTCCTTTTTTTTTTCTTCTTTAAACCAGTTTGATTTCAGTTTCTGTCATCATAACTGAAATAGTCCTATTTATTATACCTGCAAGCAGATCTCTTCTGCAGAATTCACGGAGAAATCCAAAAGGTGGAAACTACTAGTGTGGATGCTGATCAATTCCCCATCTGCCCTCTCTGAACTCCAGGCCATATTGGTTAGTTTGTTTGTTTGTTTTTGGTCTTTTTAGGGCCGCACCTGTGGCATATGGAAGTTCCCAGGCTATGGGTTGAATCAGAGCTGCAGCTGTTGGCCTACACCACAGCCACAGCAATGCCAGATCTGAGCCACATCTATGATCCACACCACCGCTCATGGCAATGCCGGATCCTTAACCCACTGAGTGAGGCTAGGGATCAAATCCGCATTCCGCTAGATACCAGCAAGATTCTTAACCCACTGAGCTACAAAGGGAACTCCTCCAGGCCCTATTTTTGACATTTGCTGGATAATACTCAGAGTTGCCAATAGCACTTCACATTCAAATAAATTTAAAGGAGAATTCTTCCCTTTTACCAAAAAACTCAGTTTTCTAATTTCAGCCAATGGCACCACTATGATTCAGGCTGGGGGCATGAGAGTCTTCCTCTATCTTCCCGCCACATTTAACCCAAACATTCTTCCACCAGCTCCTAACAACCAACAACCAAATCCTGGAGAGCCCAACCCCTCCTCCAGACCCTGGTTTCAATGACCTCTGCTTCCCCTTTGGCCGCCCTGCTCCAACTCCATGCTTTACATCCCTTCTCTAGGCAGCTGCCAGGAAGACTTTCCTAAAACACAATTTTAATAACAGGATACTCCCCTGTATTTTAAAGCCCCTTGTACCACAGACTTCTAGTGGTTTCAAATAATTCCTCTTCTCTTACTTCAGACAAGACTCTGAATTTTCCCTGGGCACATGATCACCAGACTAAAGAGAGACTGAAAACTACAATTCCCAGCCTCCCTAGCAGTTGGGTACAGTCACGTGTCTAAGTTTTGGTCAGTGGGATGTTGAGTAGGAGTGATGTTGGGTAACTTTTCGGTGGTACTCTTGAAATAGTGGTGGGATGGAATAGCCCTGGACTCACCAGCACTTTGGGTATCTCTTCCCAACTCTACGTTCATGTGGATGGCTTGAAACTGGCCACAGTGAGATATTTACACCACGGAAAGTGGCCAAAGCAACAAATCAACCTCTTCTACCTACCATCTGGGATCCAGCTGTTAAATCTTCACCAGGGCCCCGCTGCTCTAAATTGAAGGCAAAAGCCTTTCTCCTCTTTTGCAGTGGTTGGAAGCAGGGTGTGGTGCTGGCCCATTGCGTTAAGGAGGGCAGCACTCCAAGGATGGTGGAGCAAGAAGTTAGAAGGGGCCTGGGTCCCCAGCACTGTGAAGTGACTGTACAACCCTCAATGGCTGATTCCTGGATGTTATGTGAGAATGAAAGAAAATTAAGAGAATAAGTTTTGTTCTGTATTTTGTTAATTACTGCTGACAGGAGTATACGATGGTATAACAACTTTGGAAAACTGGCAGTTTCTTAAGAAGTGAAACATCTGCGTACCCTAGAACTCAGTAATTTCTCTCCAAAAAGAATGAAAACTGACATCCACACAAAAACTTGCATACAAATATTCATAGCAAGTTTATGCATAACATCTCAAATTGGAAACAACCAGATGAATGGATAAACCAATTGTTAGTGTATCGCAGCATGGATTATAGCTCAGCAATAAAAAAGGAATAAAGTACTGATACGTGCAATATGGATAAATCTCAAAAAAAAATTCCGAGCTAAAGAAGTAAGATAAAATAGTATACTACTTATAAGTCAATTAATATGGAGTTAAAGAGAGGGCAACACAAGTCTACGAAGATAGAAATCAGAACGCTGCCTGTTTCAGCACATGAGGGAGAAGATTGCTCCTGAAGGACCAGAAGGAAGCTTTCTGCGATGACGAAACTGTTTTATGTCATTTTTTAAAATTGTTGTATGTCTTGATAGAGGTGTGGGGTACCTGGCTGTATGCACTTGTCAAAAGTAATTGCACCATAAAAATAAGATCTGTGCCTTTCAATGTATGCAAATTATGTCCATAAATCATAATAAACAAAAATAAAAACATATAAAGAATAAGAATATCTGTTGATTCCATAAAGAGAGAAGGAAGGAAAGGAAAACAGAAACAGACAAAGGCAGGAAATCTTTCCATGTAAATCAAACAGTCATATCTGGAGACTGACTGGGTCTCACACTTTTGGTCTTCAGCCTCTGCTGTCAAGAGTCCAGTGTTTCTGAAATGAGGAGAGTTATAGTTCCTGAAAAAGCACACGTGGTTTGCAGGCTGCTGCGCTTCTCCTGGTGCATGGCTGACAACATCAGTCAGTACATCCTTTCCCCCTCCGCCCTGGCCTCAGAATCCTTATTCTATTTTTTTGCCTTTTAGGGTCCCACCCATGGCATATGGGGGTTCCCAGGCTAGCTAGGGGTTGAATTGGAGCTGTAGCCTCTGGCCTACACCACTGCCACAGCCACACCAGATCCGAGCTGCATCTGCGACCTACACCACAGCTCACGGAAATGCTGGATCCTTAACCCACTGAGCGAGGCCAGGGATCAAACCTGCATCCTCAAGGTTCCTAGTCGGATTCATTTTTGCTGCGCCACAACAGGAACTCCTCAGAATCCTTCTTAACATATCGTTCTAGGCATCTGCTGCAAATAGATCAAAGCTGATCTATCTGCCATCTTGGACTAGAAATGAGAACCTGCAGAGATAGACGACCATCTCAACCATTTCTGTTCCACAGATACCCAGCATGATATCTAATGTGCGATGCCTGTTGAATTGATATGGCAAGAAGCATCCTCTGTGGCCAGAGTGTGAGCTCAGGTGGGTCGGGCTGGCCTGATACCTATCCCATCTCCTGCATGTCACCCTCTGCTGTAACTTCCTAGGCTCTACACATTGTGTCTTTATTTCCTCTTCCTTTGTCTCTTTTCCCTTGGCTTTGTTGCTTCAGCTTTTAATGCCCAGGGTAGGAAGTATACAGAATCTGCCGTGTATAAGCACCAATAAAAGAAAGGTCATGTTTACTCATTGCCCATAGAACAAGGTCTTCTGTCTCTCCTTTGCTGATTAAAATGACTTGATGGTGGAAAACCTGCTACACCTCACAGTGTAATTAAGCAGCACTGTTTCATCAGCAAGTTCACATTCATATAGCATCACATCTTGGTGGGAGAAAGTTACTCGCCCTCCCGCTGAATGAGAAGCTGCCCCATCTTCCTACCTACTGTCTTGTCATCTCAGAGGAACAGGATGCAACCTTTATAGGTAAGATGTACGTATTCCCACCCTGAACCCAATCGGAGGTGGCTACCCCGTGTTTCCACATTGATAGTTTCTGAAATTAGCCACCTCCGTTTGGGGAAAGAGTCTAGGTCCGAAGTGACAGTGAATTCAGACGAGGCTGTAGTCAGTGCAGACCCACTTAATTGGATGTGACAGCCATGATTTATTTACTGAGCAGCTCTTTGCTTCCAGCCATAATCACACCTAAGACTCATCTCAAATTCCCTGAAGTACAAAAACGCAGATTTTTTTTCCTAACAGTGGGGAGTCACAGTAAAGGAGGAAGAGGGAAGGGAAATACCACACAGGGCCCTGTAGCATGGAAGCAGTCATGGGTGATGCCGAAAGGAAAGGGCATGACCAAACTCCAATAAACTTCATTTATGTTACTGACGAATAGGAATTTCATAGAATTTTCAAGTGTTATTCTTCTTCGGACTTTTTTCCAGTCATTAAAAAATGTGCAAACCATTTTTCGCACTTGAACTGTAGAAAAATGGTTGGCAGATTGGGTATGACCTTCACGCTGTAGTTTGCGGTCCCCAGAGGGGTGTGAACCTTCAGGTCCAGGATTAGCCACTTTTACGTCAAGCGAGGGATCCTGAAGGTTGCAGGACTGTTTCATTCGGTTGATTGTTTAACCTTCAATTGAAGAGAATTCTATTCACCTCGATGTTTTTGTGGCTCTACCCCCATGCTAGACCAGGGAGGCTGGGATGGATGAGACCCAGCTCCCATCCTCAGGGAGCTCCCAGTCAAGGTGACATGTGATGACCAGGAGACTGCTTCTCAGTGGGATCCTCTAAGAGCTCTGATATGATTTTTCTTGGAATGAAAGTGCATGATTCACTGCCCAAGTCATTTCAGGTGAACCTCCCAATTAAAGGGAAAGACCCTCAGAGCTTGCAACTGCCCATATCCTGGAAGAAGTGGACATGGTCAAGGGGAATCAGACAAAGGTTTTGGAACCAACAGGGTTCCTGCTAATCAACATTTGGAGACTAGGCAGAGCCTCATGGGCTACTGGGAGGAGCTCTGCACTGTGGTAGGATGTTGCCCTTCCCTCCTCCCAGTGCTTCTCCCATATTCCCTCTGACTGCTCGAAAAAAGCCTAGAATTTTTAGCAATCCTAGTTATCTCCACTGACAGATGAATTGCTTCACCTGGGGAAGGTAATGTCCAGCTTAAGCGTCTCCTGTATTATGACAAGGATACAGGGATACCATTGAGCACCATTGAGCACCTGTCTTTCACGTATGGGCAATTTATTAAGTATCAAGACCCACTAGGAAGCAATCATCTGAGGTCTACTGGACACATCCACACCCGCTGCTCTGCTGATAAACGTGGAGAACTTGGCGCATTTATTTATTTATTTGGCTCAGACTGAACTGAGACCAGATGAGTCATCTCCTTTTTAAATGAATTCTACAAATGTCAGAAGGTGAGAGGATTCTGTGGTGTTCCATTTCGTATTCATTTAGTACAACGTTTAAAATAGAAAACAGTTTTCTTTTAATCACCTTGACCTAATTTTGATGTTCCGCTCAGCAATAAATGGATAGTTCCCAGAAATATCATTTAACCCTGGGAGGAAATGCTTGAAAAACTATGATTGCCTACCTCTACAACATTTTATTTCCTAAGAGCTCCAGGATTCCTACAAAGAAAGTCATAAGAAGGCAAAGGACTTGTGGAGATTTTAAAACATCAAAACAAAGCAGAGAAGGGGGGGATGGGAAGATGAACAGAGACAGAGTTGGGGGTAGGGAAAGAGGAGGAAGAAGAAAGGATTGGAAAACATCCAGGGGAGTTCCCGTCATGGTGCAGCAGAAACGAATCTGACTGGGAACCATGAGGTTGCAGGTTGGATCCCTGGCCTCGCTCAGTGGGTTAAGGATCTGGGGTTGTCTTGAGCTGTGGTGTAGGTGGCAGACGCAGCTCGGATCTGGCATTGCTGTGGCTGTGGCTGGCAGCTGTAGCTCTGATTAGACCCCTTGCCTGGGACCCTCCATATGCTGCAAGTGTGGTCCTAAAAAGCAAAAAAAAAAAAAAAAAAAAAAGAAAAGAAAACATCCAGATTGAAAGCAAGAAAATGGGAGCATGGGGACAGTACTTTCAAATAGCAACCTCCCCCTTACACTAAGCCAACAAGTTTGATGAAGGCAGGGTGACAGGCCAAAATCTGGAAGCCCAGTCACCAAGGCCTGGGCAAAGCCTGTAGCCGAGGTCTGTGATGCACCTTTCAAGACTCACTGAACATTTTCTCCCATTCACTAATGTTAGAAGAGTTAAATAGCAAGGTCTGTTTGCCAAGATGAGAGTGATGTACCCAACTCCAACTGGTGAACCAATAAAGAAGTGTATTACCTCCAAGGACAGGTAGCTCAGTGGCTGCCCTGGAGGCTTAATTAATTACCTAGCTAGAGAAAATTACCTAGAGTTAAAAGACTCTATTTCCTTTGTTCTCTCTTCTCTGCTACACCCTACACTGGTTTAATTCTCAAGCTGGTACACAAATGGCCATTGAATTCTAGGTGTCACATTAGACACAATGATGCCCAAACAAAGAGGGGGCTTTTCTCTCAAGAAACACCCATGGAGACCCAAGTCTATTCGTGAATCAATTAGTGGTGGAAGGCATGGATTTTTCCTTAGACCAGCTAGCTCCAAGTTTAAAGTTTTAAGATACAGCCCCCAAATCTCTGACACTCCCATCATTAAGAGGTGGGGTCTATGTCCCTTCCCATGAATCTCTGTGGGCTCGTAATAGCTTCAGCCAAACAGAGGATGGAAGAAAGGATGTGTGTAAATTGCAAGGCAAAGTCCACAAAAGATCCCTTGGAGTGCTTTCTTTGAAGGAAGCCAGCTTCCCTGGAAGGATCTGACTACCCTGAGGCCACTGTATGGGAGAGATCACGTACACATCTGCCACTGACAGCCCAGCTAACCTCTCAGACAACAGTCAGACAATGGCCAGCTCCTGGCCATGTGAGTGTGCCATCTTGGATGTCCAGCCCAGGAGAGCTCTTAGATAATTTCAGCCCCAAGTGACACCTCTACAACCTCATGATAGATCCCCAAGAGAGAAGGGCCCAACCAAGCTCTGTCCCACAAAACTATGAGCCAGATAAAACGGTTGCTATAAACTTCTAAGTTGCAGGGTGATTTACACATTTGACAGGAGCAACCAGAAAACCAGTCACATCTACTTCTAGAGCTGGAGGAGGGATCGATATTCCCTGAGGCACATGGATGGGTAAAAAGAGTGAATATATGGCATTCCCGATGTGGTTCAGTGGAAACGAACCTGACTAGTATCCATAAGGAGGCGGGTTTGATCCCTGGCTTCACTCAGTGGGTTAAGGATCTCTTGTTGCCATGAATTGTGGTGTGGGTCGCTGACATGGCTCGGATCCCGAGTTGCCATGGCTGGTGGTAGGCCAGCAGCTGCTGCTCCAATTTGAGCCCTAGCCCGGAAACTTCCACATGCCGCAAGTGCAGCCCTAAAAAGCAAAGAAAAAAAAAAAAAAAAAAACGGAGTGAATATAAGATTCTGAACTAAATCAGGAACCTGTTGAGATGGAGGAAATGGATGCTGGGTAGGCAACCAGCCGTTATTTCTACAACTCTGAAAAATCCCATGCATTGCCCTCCCATGAGTTCATTTATACAAAGCATCAACATGGTGCCTGGCGTGTAATAAAGACTTGATGAATGATCATTATTTCTATTATTATTCCATGTGCAAATGGGCTTAAGAGTTTCTTCCATACTCTCCCAAGGAGTTCACAAGTAAAACCGGGCTATCTTGTGGGCTTCCTTGCTGATCTAGATGGGGAGAAATACGCAGAGGCTAAGATAGACACATCTTCCTTTTGAATAAAAAAGGACCCCATAGCTAAATCTTTTCCATTTAGCTTTTTGTTTCTCCTCCACCTCCTGACTCATGATCGCCACACACCCCGCTCTGCTTTTTTTATAGCAGTCTCTCCCCACACGGGCATTTTTATCAACCTTAAGTACTAAGGTGCTGAAGCATGACCACCTTCCCATCTTTCTTGGTTTTCTGTAGATGGCCAACTCTCTTAATCCCTCTTATCTGAAACAGCCCTGACTCTTGAGATCTACCCCTATAATAACACACCAGCCAGAGTCAGCCAGCTGTTCTATATGCTTCTCAACTTACTTGGTGCCAGTGGACCTTTTTTACTTTTTTGAAGGTATGAGTGCAGATAGTTTATTTAGGTGATTCCAAGGTACAATAATATGAATGAGGAAGTGAGACAGGGGAGAAAAAGTAGCCAAAAAAACAGTGTGTTAGCAAGCAAAAACTCTACGGGATGACTGGGCCTTAATCCTAATCCAGAACCACCGAGCCAGTGAAGGACGCTCAGGCCACAGTGCAGCCAAAAGGGGCAAGGGAGTTGGGGTATTTATACCCCAACTGCTTTCAGTCATTTGTGAGGTGCCCCTGGAGGCAGGGCACTAATTCTCCAGCATTTGCAGCTAGACCAGGCTATGTCCCCTATAGAAGCCCTCAGACAGAGAGACGCCGAGCCTGGCAGGCGGACATCAGCCAGAGCAGACCAGAACGTCCAGGGCTGAGGAGACCCGGGTGGGGCTCTGACAGCCACGTCTGCTTCCATTACATCTCCTGTCTTCCAGACAATCCACGTCTGTCTGAGCCTTTAGGTTCTACTATTTCTTGCCGACTTTGATGCAGATCTTGATGAGCGGTCGGGAACCCCAACTATGAGGTCTCTTGCTTCCCCAGTTTATGTCTTTTGTCCTTTGTTCTGCACTGTCCTGTTTTTCCAGACCGGACACCAAACATTTACCCGCCACTCAGGGCTGAAAGAGATGCAACAGGATAATCAGCACAAAGGCTGACAGTGACCGGTGTTTCCCATCCTGACCCACAAGGAAGAAGACGCCTCAGTAACTGGCGCCGCGGTAGAACAAGTAGGGAGTCAGCTAGTTGCTTCTTTCCGCCAACGTAGTCGCCACCCTTATCCTGAGACAGTTGTTCCTTCCAGGAGAAGAGCCCCCACCTGCTCTCTAGAAAAGCCTTACCAGGGTATCCGTGTATGTCTAATTTCAGAGTGTGGACCGATCTCCACGTCTACCAAATCTGCTGCCTCCCGTGTTTTTCGTAATGGGGCTTTGTGACCCCTCCAATCAAGAGTCAGATGCCCCTCCTCCCCGATTCTAGGCTGGCTCAAGGACTGGTTTTTCTTTTCACGGCTGCATCTGCGGCATATGGAAGTTCCCAGGGTAAAGGTTGAATCACAGCTGCAGCTACCAGCCTACACCACAGCCACAGCACACAGGATCCGAGCCACATCTGTGAGCTTCACCACAAATCCCTGCAATGCCGAATCCCTGACCCACTGAGCAAGGCCAGGGATCAAACCCACATCCTCACGGACACGATGTCGGGTTCTTAAGTCGCCGGGCCACAGTGGGAACTCCGAGCCTAGCCACTTCTCATTTGTTCTCTTAAAGTCCTGAACTGTTACATGAGGAGGCTGATGAGATGATACAGAGGGAGGCAGACCTGAGGGGCCGAAAGAGGATAAGGGGAGAAGCCCCAGCCCATGGGGCAGACAGAGGGGTGAGACCGTCTTAGAGACTGAAGCCCAGATGGCTGTGGCATGAGGAAGCCATGCTATCTTATGTGAAGCCCAAGCCAGCGTCCTGGCTAAGCCATGTCGGACCAACCCAGGGAATCAAGGGCAAGTTAAAAGTAGCCCAAAGTCAAAAGAAGCAAAAACCCTAAGAGGGTAACGAGATGACTGGAGCTTAGTCCTAACCCACAACCATGGAGCCAGGGTCAGAGTACAGCCAGAAGGGGCCAGGGGCTAGGGTATTTAGTCATTCGTGAAGTGCTCCTGCAGGCAGGGTATTAATTCTCCAGCCACTAAGTTTGGGTGTGGGATACAATGGAGCAATTGAACTGCCTCAAAAAGGACTTTTTTTTTGGCCGTGCCTGTGGCATGTGTAAGTTCCTGGGCCAGGGATCGAACCCATGTCACAGAGGCAGTGGGGGCCACAGCAGCAAAAATGCTGGAGCCTTAACCCAGTGAGCCACCAGGGAGCTCCCTGGATTCTCGGTTACATTGCAATGACTGATGAATCAACAGGATTGTCTCATATTTCTTTCTTCAGTTTTTTATTTTATTTTACTGTTATGGCCTCACTTGCTGCATATGGAAATTCTCAGGCTAGGAGTCAAATCAGAGTAGCAGCTGATGCCTGCGTCACAGCCACAGCCACGGCAACGCTGGATCTGGCCTGCATCTGCAACCTAGGCCACAGCTTGCAGCAACGTCAGATGCTTAACTCACTGATTGAGGATAGGGATTGAACCCACATCCTTATGGACACTATGTCTGGTTCCTAACCCCCGAAGCCACAATGGGAACTCCTCTTTTTGTTTTATTGTTTTGACTTTGTTTTGTTTGGGGACAGAAGGCCCTGATTCAGTGAACCGAGCCAGTCCAGTGCATCTTCCCCAAACAAAAGCTCTCATAGCCACATAAGAAACCTTCTATAATTTACTTAATATTTTCCTTTACCACCATTTGCCTTTTTGACTTATAAATGTACTAAAGAATGAAACTTTATATGACTAGTATGAATGGGGAACTTGCAACTCTTGATAAAAATGGAAGGTTACCCTAAAACTAAATTTGTAGTTATCACCATTTAAAGGAAATAACCCCTCGACTGTCAGCCATGAACAAACCACGCTCCAGAACTTTTCCTTCAGTGTGCTTGTGAAAATTGTCTGTTCTTTTGTTCCTTGGTCTTCCCTTTCTTTTTCAAATCATTTCAGAGCAAAGCATATTTAATTTTTTTTTTGTCTTTTCAGGGCCCTACCCGCGGCATATGCAGGTTCCCTGGCTAGGGGTCCAATCAGAGCTGTAGCCGCTGGCCTACACCACAACCACAGCAATGCCAGATCCAAGCCGCATCTACACCCTACACCACAGCTCACGGCAACGCCAGATCCCTAACCCACTGAGCAGGGCCAGGGATCCAACCCGCAACCTCATTGACACGAGTCAGGTTCATTACCACTGAGCCTCGATGCAAACTCCTAAGCTACTCTCTTTTATGGTCTGATAATTGCCTGCCCACCCACAAAAGTCAGCTCTGTCAGGACCCTTTTTGGACTGTTCTGCTTCGTATGTAGGGATTGCACTTAGTAGGTGCCTGATAAATATGTATTAACTCAAAGAATCAATGAATAAATTAATGATTTATGGCTCAATGTCTCTCACTCACCCCACCAATCAAGAATAAACTTGTTTGAGTCTAAAGACTCTCCTGGGAATTTCTTTTTTCATAAATCAATGTTGTTTGCACAAACCCAAAGTGAAATGTTCACCCCTCTTCATATTTTAGTCAGCATCGCAATACATTTTTGATGGTGTATTTATTTTCTGCCAAGTAACAATAGGTCTGATGAAAAATGGCTAGCCCTGAACGGCCGCAAAGAGCGAGAAAGAATAATGCGTTGATTAATCAACCTTGCGGAATATGCAGCCCTCTTTCCTGCCGAGAGTAGGGGGTGGAGACACACAAATTAAAAAGGATGAAGAGGATCAATTTTCTAGGAATCAGAAAGCAAAGGGCGCCTGGAAGAATTCAAAGACATCTTTTGAGCTTTTGGGTACCTATGTCTTTTATTCTCCTACTTTGGAAAATGAGAAAATAAATATTTCCCACATTTTCATTAATCACCTAATCTTTTCTTCCTCTGATGCTCAAGGAGAGAAAGCGGAAATATATAAACATAATACTTAAATTTTTTTTTCCAGAACGGGATTAACACCTCAGTAGCCAAAAGGCTACATTCTTAGCAAAAGTAAATGACAAATAACCAAAATCTCTGATACTGATTTTTCAATGGGGCTTTCACTCTCTGACGGGAGAGGCACAAATGAAAAACTTCGGATCCATTTTTGTTTTCAATAAAAATCTTGTTTAACAGCATCATGAATATTCATGCTTTCGGCTTACTTCCAAATAAAAACAAGAGAAGCCAAATGAAACAAGAAAACATAAAAAGTAGTTCACTCAGCTGCACAAAGGTTTGAAGGACAAGATTTTATGTTTTAAGACATGTGCATCTGTTTATAAAAAAGAAAAGAAAAAGAAAAGAAAAAAGAACCTTACAATAACCAGAGCACCAAAAACTGCCAGAATCTACGTACATCAGCATTTCTTACATTTCACTTCTTTCTTTACTGACTTTGCAAATGTGTGTTATGTCTGAGGACAAACTACCTCATTGTTCATGTAATATTTTGCTGTAAATGAATTCAATCCAACTGATTTTTTTCAGATACTGAGCCTCAATTTTTTTTTTTTTTTTTTTTTTTAGCATATGGAAACTCTGGGGCCAGGGATCAAACCCACACTACAGCAGTGACAATGCTGGATCCTTAACCTACTGAGCCACCAGGGAACTCCTCAGCTCTTATCTTTGGCATCAAGAGTTTGATCAACTAAGTCTCCTCTCCTTACACATATTAAAACAAATGCTAATTAGTAAAATAAAAGAAGCGTGTACAAGAAGTAACTAAAATTTGGAATATTGCCAGTGGCAGGCTCACGAGACTTTTGGGGAAAGTTGCTGGGCATTTTTACTGGCCTTTAGTCTTCATGAGACAGTCACTGATAGCTGACCTTATGTGCTGAGGGGCTGAGGGGTAGACAGTGAGTAACAGCCTTATCTGAAAGCCTCAGTCTTACTGGGACTTCAACTATAAAAGAAGTGGGGTTCACGCTATTATTTTTTCTAGACCGTGGAACACCCAAAGTCAGGGTTGAAGGTCAGGCTTCTCCTGAGTTCTCTGTGCGATTCAGTATAGCAGCCACTAGCCACATGTGGCTGTTTAACTTAAAATGATTGAAAATTCAATACAATCCAAAATTTAGTGTCTCCATCTCATGAGCTGCTTTTTTTTTTCTCAATACCAGCTACAGGATTTTATTTATTTTCATTAAGGTATAGTTGATTTACAAAGTGGTGTCAATTTCTGCTATACAGCACAGTGACCCGGTTTTATACACACACAACACACACACACACACACACACACACACACATACATATATTCTTTTTTAATATTCTTTTCCATCATGGTCTATCCCAAGAGACTGGGTATACAGCAGGACTGGGTCCTGCGCTATACAGCAGGACCTCACTGCTTATCCATTCTAAATATAATAGTTTGCATCTACTAACCCCAGACTCCCAGTCCATCCCCCTGCCTCCCCGTTCCAGCTTGGCAACCACAAGTCTGTTCTCCACGTCTGTGAGTCTGTTTCTGTTTTGCAGATAGGTTCATTTGTGCCATATTTTAGATTCCACATAGAAGTGATATCATATGGTATTTGTCTTTCTCTGTCTGACTTACTTCACTTAGTATGAGAATCTCTAGTTGCATCCATGTTGCTGCCAATGGCATTATTTCGTTCTTTTTTATGGCTGAGTAATAATCCACTGTAAATATGCACCACATCTTCTTAATCCATTCCTTTGCCAATGCACATCTGGGTTGTTTCCATGTCTTGTCACCAGCCACCTTTCAAGGCCTTGATAACCTGCGGCCAAGAGGCTGCTATACAAGATAGCACATACTGACACAGACCATCTCCGTCATCAGGCAAAGTTCTACTCAAGAAAGCACAGGATGGTCCTTCTACCCCTGAAGCTACTTTTAATCATTTGCTTGTGCAACGCAGGACCCACATCCCTCCAGAGGCAGCCTGGGACCGCCAAAGCTTCACAGGTTTGTGGATATTTCACTGGAAGATTCTGGAACCTCCTAAGTACTAAATTTGATTCTATTTTCCAGGAAGTTGCCTCATTTCTGCTTCCGTGTGTCAAATACAGCATCTCCATGGGGAAACCTTCCTTCCAGTCATTTCACCAGGAAGCGGCAGCCTGATTCGACATCATGCACCACAGAGCTGAGAAGACAACTGTCATAAAGTCAAGGCTATTTTTGAGATATCGGGATTATGGACAGCATTATTACCTTGTACTCTGATGGGTACACAGTAATACACACATAGCCAAGCCCTGATAAGACTGCGTCTTCATACATTACATACTGGAAAACTATTATTACTTCCTCCGTAATGGAATCGTGATAACATCAGACAAAAATGAGGTTTCATCTCGGCTTCGGTCCAAACCGAGAAGTCATCTTAATAAACTGGAAACAGACTCAAAGCACAGACTAATAAGATGCTCTCTGGTCTATTTGTCTCTGGCAGTGGAGTAGGTTAACACAATTAGCTTTATGAAGCCCAAGACTGAAGCCTATGCAGCTACAGAAACACTAAAGCAGGAAAATGCCTCCAGGGGTCAGAAAAGTCATTGCCACAACTGAGGAGGGTGGGTCTGTGATGGGAAGAAGACAGAAGCACCGCTCCAAACCAGTGGAGCAGAAAAATGGGCTCAAATCTTCTAAATTTCAAAAGAAAACCAGAAACCAGAGTCTTATATAAAATTTCTTAAAAATGCTATGTTGGTCCAAGAAAACACTTCTTCAAGCCACCAGACCTTATGCCAGGTACTGAGTTGTGTTTTCAAGAACCAGTTAATAAAGGAGGAACAAAGAATCTGAGTTCATGTTCACGTTATTCTTCGTGATAGATTGCGAAGATGGTCATAATTCTTTCCTTCTCCATTAATGAGTCCTTTTTGTACTGTGACTTTGAAGTTCTCTCATTAAGAGGTGAGGAGGTCTCTGGCGATCCTGTTGTGGCTCAGTGGTAATGAACCTGTCCTAGTATCCATGAGGACATGGGTTCCACCCCTGGCCTCGCTCAGTGGGCTAAGGATCCGGCGTTGTCGTCAGCTGTGGTGTAGGTCGCAGATGCCCCTCAGATCCTGCATTGCTGTGGCCGAGGGAGAGGCCAGCAGCTGCAGTTCTGATTCCACCCCTAGCCCAGGAACTTCCAAATGCCGCCCCTGCAGCCCTAAAAAAAAGAAAAAAAAATAGAAATTATCTCAGCACATATTTTAAAAAGCAGCTGAAATAATGACATGCATTCAGAGGTGTGCCAAAGTTGGCACATCCTGGTTCATGAGGCCCACAGATTAAATTTTTAGGAATTTTGCGAACTGTGTAGTAGCATGAACAGAAGAGGTATTTACACCATAGAAATAAGGCCAACATGACAAAGAAGAGTTTCTCTTCCTCCTTTCTGGAGAGCTGGTTATTAAACATGCATTAGCAAACCTCTGCATGGGTCCCTGATATATTAATCCAGGCATCAAATGTAGTCTTTTTTTTTTTTTTTTGGCCGCTGCCTACAGCATGCAGAAGTTCCAGGGCTAGGGATCAAACCTGTGCCACAGCAGTAACCAGTGCCACAGCAGTGCAAATGCTGGATCCTTAACCACTAGGCCACCAGGGAACTCCTGTAGTTCCTTCTTTTAGAACATTTGCTTTTCCTTCCTAATGGCACCAGTTTCCTTTGAGGGAATTCTCTCTTATCCACTGCACACAGTCTTGGTATGAGAATGACTTTAAGGAGCTGAAGGTGGAAAAAGCCACCTTAGACCTTGGGCTTCTGTGTCCCACGTGCTCTGTATTCATTTAAATTTGTAGCTAGGGAGTCATTTGTTAGAAAACAGGAGTACCATCCGTCCCCAGAGGCAAACGCAAAGGTATTTTCAGGTCTTTTAATTTCAAAAGGCTATTTCCTATGTCCCTTTTTTTTTTTCTTTTTAGGGCCACACCTGTGGCATATGGAAGTTCTCAGGCTAGGGGTCAAATTGGAGCTGCAGCTGCCAGCCTGCACCACAGCCGTGGCAACACCAGATCTGAGCTGCAACTATGACCAAACAGCAGCTTGCAGCAACGATCCTTAACCCACTAAGCAAGGCCAGGGATCGAACTCGCATCTTTATGAACAGTAATGTCGGGTTCTTAACCCGCTGAGCCAGAACAGGAGCTCCAGTGTTGCCGTGAGCTGTGGTGTAGGTCGCAGATGTGGCTTGGATCTGGCATTGCTGTGGCTGTGGTATAGGCCGGCAACTACAGCTCCGATTAGACCCCTAGCCTGGGAACCTCCATATGCCGCGGGTGCGGCCATAAAAGGAAAAAAAGACAAAAAAAAAAAAAAAAAGAAATGGCTATGTGTATACGTATCTGTGAATCACTTTGCTCTACACTTGAAACTAACCCAACGTTGTAAGACAATTCTTCTCCAATAAAAGCTTTTTATACAAAAAAGGATGTAATAAGAAGCTTGGGAGCCGAGGGGGGGATGGAATATCAATTATAATATCAAAATATTGTCCTCCAGCAGAAGGTGGGCTGAGCGGTGGTTAAATACCCACAGTAGGTTGACCAGGAACGGGGAGAGTCTCTTGAACATCTTAGAGATGCTGGAGCGCAAGCGGTTACTGCGGAGGCCAAGCCGCTCCCCCAGCCTGCAGCCCGCAGCTCCGCTCGCTGGAGACCGTGCCGTTTCCACGGCCAGGCTGATGCAGTTGCACGTTCCCTTCTCCGCCTGCTCCTGCGCATTGCGGGAGGGCGTAACTGGGTCTGTCAGCCGGACTCAATCTTTAGCCCTTCCATCGGAGACACGCTGACAGCGGTCTATCAATTCGGAGAAACAGCCCCGTGCCCAAGGAGCCTGTTCTGGGAAGTGTTCATGAACAGCTAATGAAACGCGTGGTAATTGAACTGGGATACGCTCTCTGCCAATGTGATGTCAAGGGGATGGGCCTCGTCTTGGAACAGACCGTTCTGATGTTACCCCAGCCCCTTTCTTGCTGTTGCTTCCTTTTTCTTTCTTTTTTTTTTTTTTTAAGGAGCGATATTAAGATATACTTATCATAAAGTACAGACAAACTAGATTAGATCCTTGCTCTTTGGTAAACATGGAAAATAGCCTTGATTTCCATGGCTTCTTATCACCTTATCTGCTGCCATCATCTGGGAGGAATGTTTCAAAGGAACCAAGGTCGTCATGATGCCAGGCAAGGCCATGATGTTACCGACAGATGGGTGCCCACACAGGTTCATGGGTACGGTCCTGACTCACTGAGAACCACGGCTGGCTCTGAAGCCTGAGAGACGACTGGTCACAACCCACAGCTGTAATGATGCCCACTGTGATTTCAAGCCTCTGCATTACCGATTAGCATTCTGAGCTGGAATAGTCTTTGTCGAAGGGAGAGAGGGTGTCCTGTGCATTGAAAGATACGTAGCACCATTCCTGGTCTTTACCCACGAGACACCTGCAGAAGCCCCCACCCCAGGTTTTTATTTTTCCCCCCTTTATCCTCTGCACCTGAGGCATGTGGAAGTTCCCAGGCTAGGGGTCAAATCGGAGCTACAGCCCCTGGCCTACACCACAGCCACAGCAACACTGGATCCGAACCGCATCTGTGACCTACACCACAGCTTGTGGCGATGCTGGATGCTTAACCCACTGAGCGAGGCCAGGAATCAAACCCAAATCCTCATGGACACTATGTTGGGTTCTTGGCCTAACCCTAACCCTAATCCTAACCCTGTTCATCTAAGGGAACACAGGGGCATCCTTCCTCCTACAGGATGTAGAAGCTACACTAGAGATCAGTTAGACTATTTTAGCTGCAACTAGCTCTCAACCAAAAGGACCTGCAATGACTATCTATGGAGCTTGAGGAAATACACACGTAATAATAAAAGCATTAATGCAATAATACTAATAACAAAGTAGTATGTGTTAAGTGCTAAATATGCATCAGGCATTGTTATATTTCTATGTCAGTGAAGCCTCACGATAACCCTAATGAGCTATTGTTATCCTCCTACAGAAACTGAGGAGTTCCTGTTGTGGTGTAGCGGAAACGAATCCAACTAGGAACCATGAGGTTGCGGGTTCGATTCCTGGCCTCCCTCAGTGGGTTAAGCATCCATCATCCATATGCCTTGGGTGTGGCCCTAAAAAGCAAAAGAAAAAAAAGAAAGAAAAAATAGAAAGAAAGAAGAAAACTGAGGCCCAAAGAGGTTGAGGGACCTGCTTTGGTTGCATAGCTAGGAAACTGTGGGTCCTGGATTTGAATTCAATCATCCATCTCTAGAGCTTATACCTCCATATATATCTATAAAATATATACATGTACATACATACATGTATGTGTGTGTATATACACACATATATATGTATATATATGTGTACAGTTATACAATGTACAGTTATATACATATACTTATACAATTATATATGTGTATATATACGTGTGTTTATATATGTATGTGTGCATAGTTCAGTGGTATTGAATACATTCATAACTTGCAACCATCACCCCTACCATCCCTCTCCATAATTTATTTCACCTTGTAAAACTGAAACTCTGCATCCATTAAACAAAAACCCCCCGCCCTCACCCACAGCCCCTGACAACTACATTCTACTTTCTGTCTCTATAATTTTGACTCATCAAAGTTCCTCGGGTAAGTGGAATCATAAAGTATTTATCATCTTATCATTTTGACTGGCTTATTTCACTTGACATAATGTCTTTGAGATCTGTCCATGGTGCAGCATGGGTCAGAACTTCCTTCCTTTTTAAGGTGGAATAACATCCCAAGGGATATTTGGGTTATGGTTATGTCTTCATCCCCTGATGGACACTTGGGTTTCTCCCTCATCTTAGCTGTTGTGAGTAATTCTGCAATGCGCACTATAGAAAGGTCTCTCCAAGATCCCGATTTCAGTTATTTGGGGTATAAGGACAGGACAGGAACTGCTAGATCATGTGATATTTCTATTTTTAGTTTTTGAATGAACTGCCATTTTGGCTTTCACAGCAGCTGCACCATTTTCCCTTCCGATCAGTGGGACGCGAGGGTTCCCATTTTTCCACATCCTCATCGATGCTTGCTGATTTCTATTTATTTGATAGCAGCCAATCTATCAACTGGGTGTGAGGTGCTACTTTGTTGCAGAAGTCCACTTTTAAGCTCTAAGCATGGTAGGAACTGGGAACCCATGGTGGGGGGTGGTCTCCACGTTGAGGGTCAGCAGGAGAATTATAACATGGAAGAAAGCGATTTGGCTGACAAGGTGAAAGTGATCAAATCCCAGAATAGGTTGTTGAGAGGACTATGTGACTCGTTACAAATGAACGACGTGACAAACACTCATGCAAACAGGATCTTCTAGAAGTCAGGATTTTGACTTCAGGAGGCACCTGTCCCACACAGGTGACCCTGGGTGAGAGATGATGGAAAGGCTATGCCTTCCTTATTCTGTCGTAGCAATTTCTTTTTTAATTTTAATTTATTTTTATTAGACCATAGTTGACTTACAGTGTTGTGCCAATTTCTGCTGTACAGCAAAATGATCCAGTCATATATTTACATTCTTCTTCTCATACTATCTTCCATCACGTTCTATCCCAAGGAACTGGATATACTGTACAGCAATTTCCTTTTTCTAAAGACTCCTCTGAAAAGTTCAGAAGGAGACTCCTTTGGGAAGGCGGGTCCAAAGTGACTGTGAAATGCCAATGGACAATGGCATGTGAGGGACACACAAGCCGTGGTCTCCATTCTCTTCTAGGTGTTGCCCTAACTAGTGGTTCCAACTGGGCAACAGCCTCCATCCAGGTCTGGGGATGCTGGTCATTCTAGCTGGATGCTCTCCAGGTGAGATGCTGGAGAAAGTCCTAGTTGACATAAGTTAAACTAAGCTAGTGAGGTCAGACCTTGAGAACACGTACCCACTCTGGAGGAAAGAAGAGATGGGGGGCAGAGGGACCCAGCCATGGGGGAGTGAGGTCTTCAGGTCTAAGTGGAGAGATGGTCCATCATTGGTCCTGAGATCCACAGCCCCCCTCCCCCTCCCTTCTATCCCCTCCTACACTGCATCCTCCTGTCTCTTTTGATGTCCCAATTTCCAGGACCTCTCCCTTCTCAATAAAACAGTGCATCTTACTTCTGAAAGTAACCTGGAGCCCAGCGGGCCCTGCAGAACACACAAAGGACTAATAAATACAAGAAAATATAGTCAGCATCACTAGGAGCTTAGGAATGTGGAGGCTGAAATAGCAACAAGATTCTGAGAAAGGTTTTAAACCTGTAGGAATACATTCAGAAGACTTTTTAATCAAGGAAGAGTTTTTTTCCCCTCTCCGAGATTTTAATTCAGCTAATAGTTATTAGCTTGAGGTTGAAAGACAGAAATAGAGCACGTTTCTGATATTTTGAAACCCTGGAGTGGTGACATAACACCAGAGTAGCAAATCAGCACTTTCAAATACTCCAATATAAATGTAAATTGGTACAACCACTATGGAAGACAGTAAGGAGGCATCTTAGAAAACTAAATATAGAACTACCATATTATCCAGCAATCCCACTCCTGAGCATCTATCCAGATGAAGCTTTCACTTAAAAAGATATATGCATCCCTATGTTCACTGCAGCACTACTCACAAGCCAAGACATGAGCACAACCCAAATGTCCATTGACAGATGAATGTATTAAGAAGATGTGGTACATATACACGATGGAATACTACTCAGCCATAAAAAGGACAAAATAATACCATTTGCAGCAACATGGATGGAACTAGAGCTTCTCATGCTAAGTGAAATAAGTCAGAAAGACAAAGACAAATACCATATGGTATCACTTACACGTGGAATCTAAAATATGGCACAAATGAACCTATCTGCAGAAGAAAAACAAGCTCGTGGACATGGAGAGCAGACCTGTGGTTGCCGAGGGGGAGGAAGAGGGAGTGGGATGGCCTGGGAGTCTGGGATTAGTAGATCCGAACGATTACATTTAGAATGGATAAGCGTGAGGTCCCTCTGTATAGCGCAGGGAACTATATCCAATCACTTGTGATAGAACATGATAGATGATAATATGAGAAAAAAATGTATATGTATGTATAACTGGGTCAACTTTTTGTACAGTGGAAATTGACATAAAATTGTAAATCAACTATAATAAAAATTTTTAAAAACTTCAGTTACACATATAAACGCATGTATATATATATATATATATACACACATATACACACATATGTATATGCAAATGTGTATACGTGTCTATATATATATATATATATATATATATACATGCGTTTATATGTATAACTGAATCACCATGCTATACACCTAAAACTAACACGGCATTGTAAGTCACTTATACTTCAACTAAAAAATTTAATTTAAAATTAAAACTAAATAAATATAAAAAGGGACTTGAAAAGAAAGAAAATCCCTATCAAGCCAAAAAAATACCCCAGTACACCAGAACACTAAAATTCTCCACACTCTTACTGCAATGACTACTCACTCCTTTGGCTGGCCTCTCTTCTCCAAAAACATCCAGGGAAAACGTGAAGGCGCACGCTTAGGCATGTGTTAAATCGTTTGCAATAGGCCAAGCTGCAGTCTGGGGTAACTCGGGAACTAAGATGACTTTTAAAGCCTGAAAGAACCCGAAATGAGAGGCAGGACTTGGTCAATCGGACTCTGCTTCTTTTCTTTCCTCACGGAGCTGGAGTCAATTTTACGTTTAAACGATTCCCACAACAGTCAAATCGCTGGCAAATGCTTCCCTGACGCTGGGCTGCCTGGCAACCCAGATGTGTGGCGGGGAGCTGGGGAGTGGCTACCACCCCCGCCCCTGGGTGGGTGGGGGGCAGGAAACATTATTTCTTCACTTCTTCCCAAGCAGAAAGAAAATTGTTCCTCTTCTCTGTTCCAGAAGACTACATTTAAAATGACAAGCTGGAGAAAATGAAAACAAACCTTTCCTTGGGAGACATTCAACAGGGAAATGCATTTTAGACGCGAGTGTGGGGAAAAGAGTTCCCAGAATTTTTTGAATTGGCTCCACGTGAGCAGTCAAGGCCATTGTGTGTAAGCCCCCCACCCCCACTCGACCACTTCAGGATGAGTCTGGGGACCATCCAGTCATTCTCGAGGGCTCTGCATGACCCTGCAGACTGGATCTCAAAGGGTAATATAGAGCCTACACTTATCCAGGGCAAGCCAGGTAACTGGAAATTGCCTTTGAGGGTTTTCCATGTACTCAGACATAAAAGTGATCAGGAAAACACACACACAAACACAAAGACACACTCCGTAAAATTAAATTATAAGAGCACATGCACAGGCTGTGCTCACAAATTAGAGGAAAGGCACAAATTCCTATTCATCACGTTGCCTTCCCACTGCAGGGAACATCTACTGGAGCTGGCGAGGGGCACGCAGCAGTTCCGAGGCACCAAGGATAGAGGTGAAAGGCTCTGAAAAACCTCAGCTAGTCTCACTCCTCGGAGAGCACTGAGGAATGCCCCTTCTTCCAATTCCTGTCCCTCTAGAACCTCAGACTGTGACCTGATTTGTAAAACAGGGTCTTTGCAGATATAACCACTTAAGGATCTCGGAATGAGATTACTCTAAATAGGGGTGGGTCTGAAGTCTCATGCCTGGTTTCCTTTTTTTTTTTCTTTCTTTAAATTTTCTTTTATTGTTTTACAGCTGCTCCTGTGGCATATGGAAGCTCCCAGGCTAGGGGTCAAATCAGAGCTGTAGCTGCCAGCCTACACCACAGCCACAGCGACAGCGGATCTGAGCTGCACCCTCGACCTACGCTGAAGTTTGTGGCAAAGTCAGAACCTTAACCCGCTGAGCGAGCCCAGGGATTGAACCTGCATCCTCTCAGAGACAACATCAGGTTCTTAACCCACTGAGCCATAACAGGAGCTCCTCGGTTTCTTTCTAAGAGAAAGAGGAGGGCAATTTGAGACACAGAGGAGAAGCACAGAAAGGCTGATGTGAAGACCGGGTCAGAGGCTGGAGTAATGCAGCCACAAGCCAAGACCCCCCCCCCCACTCATTGGTTGACAGCAGCTGCAAGTGGCAAGGAAGCGCTCTTCTCTAGAGCCTTGGGGGTGGAGGTGGGGGGACACGGCCCTGCCAGCACTTTGAATTCAGACTTCTGGCTTCCAGGACTGTGAGAGGAAAAAAAAAAATCTCTGTTGTGTTAAGCCAGAGTCGGGTGCAATTTGTTCCAGCAGCCCCGGGACACCAATCCATTCTGCTTTGAGCCCTGACTTATGGATCAGGAGAGGCTGTGTGGCAGCCGAGAGAGACGAAGTCAGGTCCCCAGGCCAGCACGGCAATGGCTGCCCAGCGATGCTGTTTGAAAGATTGTAGGTAAAGCCCCCACTTCCAGATTCTTTTCAAAACCGGTAAACCGGTTGCAGGGGTCTTGGCATTCAGCACGGCAATAGTTATTGGGCACCGAGGAGAGGCATGTCCCTTTAGAAAGGGCACATGAGCTCCCCCTCTCCCCGTCCCCTGGCCCTGCCCCACGGGCCCCACCGGCCCGGCCATCTCCACCAGCCCCATCATTCTCACAGTAGAGGGTGTCGGTATCAGACCGGCCACCCCGCGGAGACGAAGAACTGTGCTTGGAGGCAGAGAACTATGCGGACATCTTTTACTGCTCTCATTAGGTTACACGTCGACCTGGTGCAGGGTCGGGGGCTGGTTAACTGAGATTACAGGGCGGGTGTGTGGGGGCATAGATCCTCTCGAGCACCCTCTGAGCATGCTCTGTGCTCCCCACCGGCTTCACACGTCTACAGCCCCTGGCTGGCCTGTAGAGACATCTGATTTAAGGCAGCAGCCAGTCCCTGCTTTGGCCGTTTTCATTCATCAGGAACGTGACATGGTACGAAGTATAACAAACGCTTGGAGTATCCGTGGCAACGATTCAACTTGGCAAGATCCTAAGAAAATTGTTAAGTGTGAGAAAGGCGACTGAACGTTTGCTCGCTTGTTGGAAAAGTCCTCAGTGGACTAGAGTTTGGGTTTTTTTTTTATTATTGCTTCAATGTTTAATGTGTGGTTGATTTAGAAGCAATAAAGGTCAATAGCAACACTCTTCTTGGCTACACATCATCTCGAGATAGATATAAATATATTTCCCATATACATATGTACACATAGGTAGACACATACATGTACATACACATACATATGTATACATACAGGATACACATATGTATGTATGTATATGGGAAATACATGTATATATCTCTATACAAACACACACACATATTTGGTTTAAGTATACAATTCAGTGACGTTCACCATATTCACAGAGTTGGACAACCGTCACCACTCTCTAATTCCAGAATGTTTTCACCCCTCCTAAAAGAAATCCCATACCCGTTAGCCATCATTCCCCACCTGTTTCACCAGGTCTGGGCAACCATTAGTCTATTCTATGTCTCTACAGAATTGCCTTCTCCAGGAATTTCCTAGACATTGGTGCGTCCAATATATGGTCTTCTGTGTCTGGCTTCTTGCACTCAGGACCAGGTTTTGAAGGTTCAGACACTTGGGAGCCCATAATAGTACTTCATGGCTACATGCTATTCCATCGTATGAATATCTCACAGTTTGCTTATTCGTGTATCTGTTGATGGACATTTGGGTTGTTTCTATGTTTTGGCTATTGTGAATAACGCTGCTGTCAACATTTGTGTCCCTTCTGTGTGGAATTAAGCATAAAGCAGCTCCATCAAGAAGCCCTACAATTGGTTTCAGTCTATGAGGGAAGAGAGGCCCAGCGGGTCCACTATCCACCTACCAGTGGTCTCTGGAGACCCCCAAGCTCCGCCCTGGGCTGCTTAGGAACAAGGTGTGTCTGTAAAGGGTGAACTTCCCGAAATCTTTGTGGAGTTGGTGAGAGCCAGGCTCTGACCTGCACCTGCATCCCCTGGTCAGACACGGAGGGTCTAGAAATGAGTCCCACTACACATCTCATCCTGCTTGGAAAAATAATCCTTCTCCCAACACACCTGCCTAGAAAAAGCTTCTTCCTTTAGCATCTCTCCTTCAAAGCTTCTTCCCTACCTCCACCCTTCATCCCTTTTGTTCATTGGTCAGAAAGATGCTGGCAACATGCAGCAGCTAGAAAGCGCACTTGACATTGCAATGACCTGGTTGGGGGAATTATTAACAATAATGACTGTACATATACCCAACAGTCGGACCAGAACAGAACTGACTCAGCAGGTCCCATATCAGCCAGGAAAGAACAGAATGCCACCGCCACAGCCCAGCTGAAGGCCCCTCACTGCTCTCTTATTTTGGGATCCTAGCTTTGCAAAGCCAGGGCTATTAAAGGCTGGATACCCGGCATAGCCTCAACTCTCTTTTACTCCTTTTTTATTCTTCTGGGAGGACTACTGCCCTACTCCATCATTTTTTACTTAAAAAGGAAAAATCAGGAGTTCCTATTGTGGCTCAGTGGGTTAAGAACATGACGGTGTCTCTGTGAAGATGTGGGTTTGATCCCTGGCTTCACTCACTGGGTCAAGGATCCAGCATTGCCGCAAGCTGTGGTATAGGTGGCAGATGCAGCCTGGATCCCTAGTGCTGTGGCTGTGGCATAGGCCAGCAGCTGCAGCTCCAATTCAACCCCGAGGCTGGGAACTTCCATATCCTGTGAGTGAGGCCCTAAAAAGAGAGAAAAAGAAAAGGAAAAGTCATCTCTTAGGACTTATTCCTGAAGTTTCCATGATCAGTCCTGACAGACAAACCTTACCCAGAAAAAGGCAAAGCAGCCACACACACGGCTGCTCTACAGTCAGTTATTCTTGAGAACAGGAGACGGAGAGATTCTATTTTCACTTTTTTTTTGGGGGGGTGGCTTGGCCTGAAGAGACAGCTATCCCGGAGGGGAGGCTGGTGGCCAGGCCCCCAGTTGATAGGACTTGGGGTAACTACCTGGGGTTGACAGAAACCCAGAGACACATGAATCCAAAGGGGTGATACCAAGTGTCTTGTTTCCTCTCTCCCTCTGTCACCTCTGAAATTTTCTGGATTTTTCCTTTGTCTTTTTAATAGCCATACCCAAGGCATATGGAAGTTTCCAGGCCAGGGAATGAATCCACGCCACAGCTACAACCTACCCTGCAGCTTCGGCAACGCTGGATCCTTTAACCCACTGCACCTGGGAACAAACCCGCACCTCTGCAGTGACCCCCCTGCAATCAGATCCTTAACCATTCACTGTGCCACAGCGGGAACTCCTGAATCCTGTGATTATTTTTCTGGGGTGGGGGGTGGTTAGGGCTGCACCCACGGCATATGGAAGCTCCCAGGTTAGGGGTCGAATCGGAGCTGCAGTTGCCAGCCTACGCCACAGCCACCGCAACGCAGGATCCTTAACCCACTGAGCAAGGCCAGGGATCAAACCTGCATCCTCATGGATACTAGTCTGGTTCTTAACCTGCTGAACCACAACAGGAACTCCAGTCCTTCAATTTTTAACCGATTATACTGATGGGACACTTAGCTCTTAATGGGGAAGGAACAGAATGAAAAAATACACTCTCAGAAATGAAATCGAGGAGAGACAATTCAGCAGGTTTTTGACCAAAGGGACACCCAGAAATGAGCCAGATCATTTCTTCATTTCCCACCAAATATCCACACAGGCTATTCAGATGGCACATCAAGGAGATAGACCAGCGGTTGTCAATCGGGGTGATTCTGTCCCTCTTGGGCAATGTCTGGAGATGGTTTGGTTGTCACAGTTGGAGAGAAGGGGCATCCAGTGACATTTGGTGGGTGGAGGCCAGGGTGTGGCTGAACATCCAGCACGCACAGGACAGCCCCAGAGCAAAGAAAGACCCGGCCCCAAATGCCCACCTTGCCAAGGCTGAGAAATCCTGGGGTGCATGCACCCGGTCTGCATGCGTGTCCCCTTGCATTATGAGCCACGAGACAGGACGGTTTGCTCGGGATAAACTCATGGTAGCAGCATAATGTAGTCGGGGAGTGAGGCAAGACTTTATGACTCTCTTCCATCCCTCGTTCCAATCACCGAGTGGCTGGGTTCTAAATTAGTTACACCTGGAGGAGAACATGTCCCCTCCCTTTCAGTGAATCACGGATTTCAATTAAGCCAGCTTAGTTTTAAATTGGAGGGGATGAGGGAGCCACCGCCTTCGCTTCTTTGGGGATCGATTTCAGTTGCTTCTTGATTAAGACCAGAGATGCCACGGCCTCCCCAACTTTCCCTTCAAGGATCTACAAGGTCAAGAGTCACCTACCTGGACAGCTGCAACTTGAGATAATGTGCAATGTGAGTCCAACACAGGGAGCCATTCTGCAAACTCAGTCCAAGACTAGGCTTTGAGGAAGAAATGCTAGCCTCAGCATCCTGGGTCTTCAGGTACATGGAGATGTTATTTTCAGGACTGATGACCCCCCCCCATTGTCAGTATAATTTTGAAAACCCTCAGAACAGTGAATAATGATTATGCTTGCTCTAAAGAATCTTTTTTATTTTTAATTTTTAAAAAATTTTTATGGCCGCACCAGCAGCATATGGAAGTTTCCAGACAAGGGATTGAATCTGATCCACAGCTTTGACCTATATAGCAACACGGGATCCTTTAACCCATGGAACTGGGCCGGGGATCGAACCTGCACAACCCCAGCAACCTGAGCCCCTGCAGTCAGATCCTTAAACCACTGTGCTACAGCGGGAACTCTGCTGTAAGGAAGCTTGATGTTATTTCAAGAAGCTTCAGTTAGTAAGTCATAAAGGAAAATAACTATGAAAAGGAAAGTTCCTGGTATAAATTTGACAATAGGTATTTGGTTTTGCATTAATTCAATAAATATTTACTGGTCCTTTACTACGCGCTCAGCCATATGCCAGTGGACAAGGGGCTGGTGCCGGTGGAACTGACCTACTGACAAGTGTTTGTAAAACATAGCTTTTTTTTTTTTTTTCCTTTAGGTTGATCGTTATTTTTTTTAATTTTTAAATTTTTTTTTCACTTTTTAGGGCCACACCTGAGGCATATGGAGGTTCCCAGGCTAAGGGTCCAATTGGAGCTACAGCCGCTGACCTACACCACAGCCACAGCAATGCAGGATCCGAGCCTCGTCTGTGACCTACACCAGAGCTCACAGCAACGCCAGATCCTTAAACCACTGAGCGAGGCCAGGGATCGAACCTGCAACCTCATGGTTCCTAGTTGGATTCGTTTCTGCTGCACCACAATGGGAACTCCAAGGTTGGTCATTATTATATATTTTTATTTTCCAAAATAGGCTTCTCAAGTAATGGGATATCCACAGGAAATAAAGCTTCAACCTCAGGCGTTGACTTTTGAGTCCCAGCAACTAATCTGATCATAAAGTAGGGGTGGCCTCTGAACTCAACGCACATGCTACACAGAAGGAAATGCAGGCTGCTTCCTCAAGTCCATGGAAGAGAGTATTATTTGTGAAAACTATAGTGTAGAAGTTTAGGCTGAGCTTCTTTTTTAAAATTTGTTTTATTAAATTATAGCTGACTTACAATGTTGTGTCAATTTCTGCTGTAGGTTTTTTTTTTAATTTTCTTTATTAAAGTATGGTTGATTTAGGCTAAATTTTCATATATGCTCTCAGCCCTATAAAAATTCCCAAGAAGTTTGGGCTGTCTGCAAGCATCACAATCTTGCCCAAAAAGCCATTTTCCAAAGAGACGATGGCAACTGTCCTTGGATTTCACAGTCAGGAGGGGTCTAGCAAGGTCCCTTCATAAATTCCCCTTGTATTTCTCAGCTGGGTTCCAGGGATAGGCCAGATGGATTTCTCCTGAGACAGACAGCAGCTGGATAAATTCGAGTTTCCATAAGCTGCTGCTCCTTTTTTTTTTTTTTTAGGGCTGCATGTGCAGCACATGGAAGTTCCCAGGCTAGGGGTGAAATCAGAGCTGCAGCCAGCAGCCTCTGCCACAGCCCACAGCAACACAAGATCCTACACCACAGCTCATGGCAAAGCTGGATCCTTTACCCCAGTGAGCTAGTCCAGGGATCAAACCCACACTCCCATGGTTACTAGTCAGGTTCACGACCGCTGAGCCACAACAATGAGAATTCTCATAAGCTGCTGCTCTTACTAAGCAGAAACAGCGTTGTTTCCCAGACTTGGATGAGCCTCATGCCAATGTCACTGTTTTGCCACATCTGTATAAGTCTTTTTGTCTTTTCTTAACGGAATTTTTTAGAATAGTTAATTAAAATTAATTATTAATTAATTTAATAATAAATTAAATTAGGGCCACACTTGCACCATATGGAAGTTCCCACGCTAGGGGTCACACAGAAGCTGCAGCCAGCAGCCTATACCGCGGCCACAGCAACACAGGATCTGAGCCTCATCGGTGACCTATGACACAGCTTGCGGCGACGCCAGATCCTTAACCCACTGAGCGAGGCCAGGGATCGAACCTGCATCCTCATGGATACCGGTTGGGTTCTCAACCCACTGAGCCACAGTGGGAACTCCTAAAATGATGTCTGTCTGGAACAGGAACATGTACTTTACCCGCAGTCTTCCCATCCCAGTCACGGAAGCTGCGTCCTACGTTCAACATCTTGGAGTCATTCTTGACTCTGATCCTCCTCCCATCTCTCTCCCTAGGACTTGGATCCGTGGTTGGAAAGATGAGGAAGGCGGTAACAAGGCTACTGCCTTTCCCGGCATCAAGCAGTATCCAACCCAGAACCACGTCATTGTTATTCTCTGGGCTGCAAGAGCTCTTGTCATTATAAAGCAATTTTTTGGCTCTTTAAACAAAATCGTGGTGAAGTGAGGATCAATACAGCTTTCAGGACAAGCTGGGGGTCTGTTGTTTTATGCAAAGCACGATGTCCTTTTTCCGCTAAAATAAAATTCAATGCTTATTGAAGTTTTGATGGATGTTTAGAAACGACCCTGTTAGTAAGAGCCAACATTGATAGAAACACTTTCACATGCCAGATACTGTTATAAGTACCTTACAAATAAATACCAGCTTCCTGAATCCTCCCATTCCTATGGCGTTAGGTACCAGAATCACATTGGATTTAGGAAACTAAGGCATGTGGAGAGGAGGGGATTCGCCTTTGGTCATAAAGTCAGGAAGTGGAAGAGACAGGACCAGAACTGAGGCCCGCTGGTTGCAGAACCGGCCATCTTAGTGATGGAAAACAGAAAATAGCTTCTCACCTTCAATGCGCTCTGTCTGAGTGTCTCATCTGCAGCGGAAGGCCCTGAATCTTAGACATGGGGACCCAGCGGTTCACTCGTACTCACCCCTAGTGGACGGCACAGACTGCCTTTTTTTTTTTAATTAATTTTTTTAGGGCCGCACCCATGGCATATGGAAGTTCCCAGGCTAGGGACTGAATCGGAGCTATAGCTGCCGGCCTATGTCACAGCCACAGCAACTCAGGATCCAAGCCGCATTTGTGACCTACACCACAGCTCACGGCAACACCAGATCCTTAACCTACTGAGTGAGGGAGGCCAGGGATCGAACTTTGCAACCTCAAGGATACTTCATTACTGCTGAGCCAAAACAGGAACTCCTCTTTTTTATTTTTTATTTTACAGCCACATACTGAAGTTCCCAGACCAGGGACTGCATCTGAGCCACAGCTGCGACCTTTATGCTGCAAGTGCAGCAACACAGTATCTTTTAACCCACTGTGCTGGGCCGGGGATCGAACCAGCACCTATGCAGCAATCCGAGCCACTGAAATCAGATTCTTAACTCTCTGCACCATGGAGAGAACTCCGAGCCTGTCTTTCTAAAGAGGGAGACATAGGTTAAGGGCAAATGGGAAGATATTTAAGACTCCGGAATTTTAAACCTTATTAACAGTGCTATCGGTTCCCTGTCTTCTGTCCTTCCTCTCCACAACCCAGGCTGGATATACTTATTTTTCAATAGAATGACAGGAAACCAAGGTGCCAAGGGATTCAGTGGAACTAGAACTCAAACCTTGCAGATCAGTATCTTTCCCCATCCATGGCAGGAGGATGCAAACCTGGATCCTTTTATCTAAATATCTCCTATCCTGGCCTAAAGTTGTAAGGTTGACACTTTCATTAAAACGTGGCAGTTGGAGTTCTCATCATGGCTCAGCAGTAATGAACCCGACATAGTATCCATGAGGATGTGGATTTGATCCCTGGTCTCGCTCAGTGGGTTAAGGATCCAGCATTGCCGTGAGCTGTGATGTAGTAGGTCGCAAACACAGCTCGGCTCCTGTGTTGCTATGGCTGTGGTGCAGGCTGGCAGCTGCAGCTCAGATTCAGTCCCTAGCCTGGGAACTTGCATAGGCGTGGCCTTAAAAAGATTAAAAACAAAACAAAGCAAAACAAAACAAAACTTATCCCTCCCTCACCCCAAAGGCAGCAGATGCCAGGCTGCCCGCTGAGGCTGAAAACATTAACTGTGTGGGGAATCCCCCATATGGCACATTTTATATGTTGTAAAAGATACAGGATTGCTTAATATCGCCGAAAGTAATGCTGTAAACCCTTCATCATGTCCCCAAACCCCTGGAGAAGAAGGACCTGGTAAAATTAGCCCACTTAACAATTGAAAGAAAAATGTATAAGGATGATGACTAGACTTCAGAAGAGAATTATTCAAATCCAAAGGACTAAGAATTACCTCGAGAAACTTATGAAAATCTTTGCATGCATTTTGTTAAAAAAAAAAGAAAAACCAACCCTTCAAAAAAGGATCATTCTTATGCAATAAAAATTAAACCAAAATGAAATATGCTATAACATTCCATCATTCTATTTTGCAAATATTTTTCCCAGGCAGTTCAAGCAACATACGATTAATTTCTTTTTATTTGGAAAAGAACCAGCAGAGCTGCAATTATAACCTAAGTCCTTCTTAATAGAAAAAATTTATTTGATTTTTATCATCTTTATCTTTTAAACAAATCTTAAGCAATATTTTTTTCATTATTATGTATGAAATCCTGGGCCACATTTTAACAGGATTTGCTTTAAGTGGCTTTTCCCCAATATTAATTGTCCTCAGATAACAGGCGCTCCTGAACTAAACTTTACATCATTATGCATAATGACAGAGCAGGCCCGTGACAACTTTGGTGTGATCTGCTGAACCAGGAGTGGTAGCGGTAGGTGGGTTGCTCTGTGAGTTATTTTATTTTATTTTTGATTTATTTTTTGGCTGCATCCATGGCACGTGGAAGTTCTAGGACCAGGAATCAAACCCAAGCCACAGCAGTGACAACACCAAATCCTTAATTGCTAGGCCACCAAGGAACTCCCATTCTGGGATTGTTTTTTTTTTTCTTTTTTAAGATATGGAATGCCTCTGCTGAAAAATTTTCTGTTTGGGCAGATTCCTTGTTTCATTTGCTAAACTGTGCTCACAAACTGGCATTCTCTTAGCTGCTGTCAATATTTAACCCCGCCAAATTAAAATACACATATATTATCCTTGGCTTTTTTCACATTTACACCCAGAGTGAGAAAGCCAAAGCCTATGTCTTTTCTTGGGTCCTCTGAACATGGACCTTCAGTCATGCAGCTATCTGCATAGCTACAAAATTTAAACTAAAATCATCATCATCACCATCATCACCATCATCATCACCATCAGCATCATCATCATCACCATCATCACCACCATCATCATCATCATCATCCAAATCCAATGGTAGTCCAAGGTCAAAAAAGAGATTCACTGAGTCTTGCTTCTTTGGGGTACGATCCCAGCCCTCTCTCCCCCACGCCCTAACGTACTGTGTAAGGGGAGCAGCGGAGAACACCTGATCAGGTGCAGAATTTGGCTTCTACTCTTAAGCAGGAGATCCCGGAAGGTGGTGAAAATTAATGCTTCTCCAATAGGTATCCCAAACTGCCCGTCCATTCTCACCATAGGCACGGTCAAGACCACAGTGAGCACCTACCTCAAAATGAAGAAGTCCACGGTGGAGTTGTTGGCCACGGTGACATAGGCGGTGACCACGTCTCCCTGCTTGACTGGCCCGGAAGGCAGCCAGATGGCCACGTTGGCATCCAGACGCAACTCGCTGAGCTGAGCGCTGTCCTGGGTGCGATAGAGGCGGACGGCGCCTATCCTTTGCAGGTGGGCTGTGCTTTCCTCCAGTCCCTCCTTTCCCGGGCGGATGGCATTGCCTTTCCGAATGTCGCCACCAGCACAGTCTCCGCGCTCATCCCCGTCCCCCGGCTGCACGGTGTAGTAGAGCTCCACGGGGCTGCCCTCAGCGGGCTCCAGGGACTTCTTCCTCCCGGCCACCACCGTCGGGG
>PVHT021183555.1:25342433-25393094 GCA_004024745.2 Catagonus wagneri | reverse complement strand
GCGCCTATCCTTTGCAGGTGGGCTGTGCTTTCCTCCAGTCCCTCCTTTCCCGGGCGGATGGCATTGCCTTTCCGAATGTCGCCACCAGCACAGTCTCCGCGCTCATCCCCGTCCCCCGGCTGCACGGTGTAGTAGAGCTCCACGGGGCTGCCCTCAGCGGGCTCCAGGGACTTCTTCCTCCCGGCCACCACCGTCGGGGAGCTGAACCAGCTGGCCAGGAGCTCCAGCTGCGCCACGCACAGCCCCAGCGCCCCCTGCAGCCGGCAGCTGCCCCGCACCTCCCGCGTCTCCCGGAAGGCAAACACCCGCAGGCAGGGCAGCGGCTGCGCCTGCGCGGGGCCGGGGTCGTCCCAGTCCCTGCCCACCACGTGGAACAGCACCTGCACCCGCGGCCGGCTCAGGTAGACCTTGTCCCGCAGGATGTGCGCCTTCAGCTTCCAGTGGAGACTAAACTTGTTGCTCGGACCTACAAAGTTGGACGTCGACATCAAGTCCAGGGGCACGACCTTTTCCACCGAGAAGGGCCCATAGCTAGCATTTAAGATTGGGGACCGCCTGGCTTTGTAAGGGTAGAAGGACGCGACTCGGGACTTCAGGCTGGAGTTGCGCGTCAGGTCCTGATTGGTCTCCTTCAGGAAGAAGGTGGTCTCTGCTCTGAGCACGTGGTAGGTCACCGGCAGATAAGGTGGCAGCGAGGAAAACCTCTGGATGTTGTCTGCGATGCCTCGGGCCTCTATCACTGCAGGAAAGAAAAAAAAAAAAGACAAGATGGGGTTATCACTGGGCTCCTTAAAATTCATTTAGAAATGACAGGTAGGAGTTCTCGTTGTGGCACAGTGGAAATGAATCCGACTAGGAACCATGAGTTTGTGGGTTCGATCCCTGGCCTCGCTCAGTGGGTTAACCATCCTGCATTGCCGTGAGCTGTGATGTAGGTTGCAGACGCGGCTTGGATCTGGTGTTTCTGTGGCTGTGGCACAGGCCGGCAGCTGTAGCTCTGATTAGACCCCTAGCTTGGTCTCCATATGCCAGGGGTGCGGCCCCAAAAAGCAAAAAAAAAAAAAAAAAAGAAAAAAAAAGAAATGACAGGTAATTGACAAGCAACATAAATACAGAGGTAAACATTCTGAAGTCCACTTGGCTAGAATTTTCAGGTTCCTTCTTAAATGACTACATGCTCAGAAAATTATATATATACTTAGAGTAGGTTAAAACCTATTAAATGGAGACTTTTGTATGTTAAGAATTGCTGAGTGGTGGCAATGTCATGGAGTCCCACCTAATAGAAAGCTGGCAAGTTACCTGTGAGTATAAATTGGGTATATCTATTTTTTTTTAAATATTATTTGTTTACAATGTTCTATTAGTTTTAATTGTAGAGCAAAGTAGTTCAGTTATACATACATGTGTGTGTGTGTGTATATATATATATATACACACACATATATACACATATGCACATATTTATGTATATATGACATTTAATATATACATACATATGCATATATTATATATGATATATATTGTCATATATGTATATATATATATATATATATATATATATAAAATACACTCATATAGTCTTTTTCAAAATCTTTGTCCTTATAGATTATTACAAGATATTGAGTATAGTTCCCTGTTTTGGGGAACTATACTCAATATCTTGTAATAATCTATAACTATACAGTAGGTTCTTGTTGGTTATCTATCTTATACATAGTAGTGTGTATATTCTAATCCCAAACTCCTAATTTATCCCTCCTCCCACCCCCCCTTTCCCTTTGGGAACCACAAGTTTGTTTTCTGTGAGTCTGATCCTGTTTTGGAAATAAGTTCATTTGTATCATTCTTTAAGATTCCATATATAAGTGATATATGACATTTGTCTTTCTCTGTCTTTCTTCACATGGTATGATAATGTCTAAGTCCATCCATCTTGCTACTAATGGCACTGTATCATTCTTTTTTATGGCTGAGTAGTATTCCATTGTATACCATATCTACTATACCACATCTTCTCTGTTCATTCATCTGCCCATGGCCGCTCAGGTTGCATCCATGTTTTGGCTGTTGTAAATAGTGCTGCTATGAACACTGGGGTACATGTATCTTTTCGAATTACAGTTTTATCCATGCCCAAGGTGTGGGATTGCTGAGTCATATGCTCACAATTTTTAGCTCTATTTTTAGCCTTTTTTTTTTTTTTAACAGCTGCACCTGTGGCATATGGAAGTTCCCCGGCTAGGGGTCGAATCTGAACTGTAGTTGTAGGCCAATGCTACAGCCATAGCAATGCCAGATCCAAGCCGCGTCTACAGCCTACACCACAGCTTGCAGCAATACAGGATCCTTAACCCACTGAGCAAGGCCAAGGATCCAACCCACATCCTCATGGAGGCTATGTTGGGTTTTTAACCCACTGAGCCACAATAGGAGCTCCTGTTTTCGGGGTTTTTGGGAACCTCCTTGCTGTTCTCCATAGTGGCTGCTCCAATTTACAAGTGGGTATATCCATTAATAACTTGCATGAGTTTAAAACATATTTAATGACACTGGTACATGAACAGAAAAACAGACCAATGGAATATAATAGTTCATAAATAAGCCCATGTGCATCTAGAAATTCAGTATGTGATAAAGGTGGCACCACAAATCATGAGGCAAAACAGACTGTTTAGTTAATGATGCTAGGACGACTGGCCAGCCATTTGGCAAAGACATACAATTAGAACCATACTCACACCGTACACAAGAATAAACTTCAAATGCATCAGTGATCTAGGTGTTAAGAAAATGAAAAATGTTCAGTACTAAATGAAAAAGTGAGCAATTTCCTCTATAACCTGGGTGTAGGGAAAGCTCTCCAATTATGACTCAAACTCCACATGCAATTTAAAAATGATAAATGTGCATATGTGAAAATTGAAAAAATCTTTAACATAGCCAGAAATATCATAAACAGGGTCAAAAGAAAAAGAGCAAACCAGGAAACATTGCAGACTGCTCACTTTCAATGTTTAACTCAGCCTGCAGATGAATAACCATTTTGTCCATGGTATTTTAAAATGATCTCGATGAATGAGGACCTTCTTAAAATTTTTTCCTTAATTTTTAAATTTTTAAAATTACAGTATAGCTGATTTACAATGTTGTGCTAATTTCCACTACACAGCAAAGTGACCCAGCCATATACATATACGATCCTTCATCATGATCTGTCCCAAGAGACTGGACATAGGAAACTGTTTTTAAAAACTGGGGCGCATCTGGTTTTCCAGGTTCTATTAACCTGGTTTTCTCCCCACCTGGCAGAAGCAACAATAAGAGAAGATGCCCAGCAGGTCACCTTGCTCAATGAAGTTTCCTGCTGGACCCTCCGGTGCATTTGTTTTAAAACACTGACGAGCACCTTCAGCTGGGTAAGTCAGTGTACACTGGAGGTTCAACTCGGAGCCAGGCGAGAACAGCATATCACCCCCCACTTCCTGGCTTTGTCCATCTCCAGCATCAATAGTGGTCCACCCAGTAGTCTCCCTGCTGATTGAAGTTTGTCTCTAATGCTTCCCCTTGGGTTTGTACTTACACCGCTGGGGCTCCACTAAGCACTCACTGCTCACACGGAAGTTACAGTGCTCCAGTTGCTAACTTGGCAAAGCCTAAGAAACCCATGGCCTTGCCCCTGTATTTCAAAACCAGACCAGAAAGCCCAAATAAGTCCCTGGTCATATATATATATATATATATATATATATAGAGAGAGAGAGAGAGAGAGAGAGAGAGAGAGGGAGAGAGGAAGAGGGGGGGGGGAAGGACAGGCACGCTCATTCCTCTCTCTCCTCCGATGTTCCAACCTCCCCTTCTGTCCTTGATTCTAACTGCAGCCAGAACAGCCCATCCAGCATATGGGGTGGCCCCCATGCCTCTCTCTTCTGGAAGTTCCTCTTCTCGGCAGGGACACTGGCGGGCAGATCAAAGCTGTCTTTGGAGCTGTAGCCAAATGCACTTGGGTTGTCAAGATGGCTTTTCAAAGAAATAGCGATCTCCCCTGTTCTCTGCCCAGAGGCGTTGTTATTCCGAGGTCACCAGTAACACAGGTCCTTTGCCGGCCTCTCTCTTGAGGGATGTTTCAGCGCCTTCTGTTTTAACCCATTCATTTCAGGAGCAGGTTAAAATACTCTCAAAAGGCCCTGCACAATATTCCAGAAAAGGTCTTGGATTAAAGAAGAATCACTGACTACCTAAGCAACTTGTAGAATTGTGTAAAATCCAATGGACTAATTGCTACTGTTGATGCTTTTATTCATCCCTCTCCAAGAAAGCTGTTAAACCTTGAAGTATAGAGATTTAGACACTCATTTGTTTGGAAAAGGTAGTGGGCCAAGGGCTCTCTGAAGGAACAGAGAGAGGATTCTAAGGGCCATCTGTGCAGGGTGTATTCCACACCAGGGAAGCTTGTCAGCAAGCCTTTTCACTGTTCTTCACTCTGCCTGCACATAGAAATTCCTTTTTTCTAATTTTTGTGTCTTTTTACTTAAAAAAAAACTCTCAAAAAAAGAACCTTTTAAGCAAATGCTGTTTATTTTTGATAAAATAAAGCCAGAGTGGGCTTGCAGCCTTGTTTTCTCCTCTCTTAGGACTCTTCCATTATTTAAGTCCCTCTTTATCCTTCCCATGGAACAAAAAGTGCCCAGCCCTGCTCAACCTAGTTCTGAAGTTCTCCAGTTCATGAGAGATTTAACTTGAGCTGAGAAGAGACAGACCTTGTAAAGAAGCGCGTAGGGTCTAGTCTAGCAGCTAATGACATGAAGTTTGGCCATAGAGATCTTAGGTTGATCTACTCAATAGCCACGCAATTTGGGGCAAGTTTTTACCTTCTTGGACAGTTTTAGTTTCCATAGATGGATGGATGGGTAGATGGAGGAATGGCCAGATAAATGCCTGGATGGATGGATGGATGGATGGATGGATGGATGGATGGGTCATTGGTTGGGTGAGTGGATGGATAGATGGGTGGTTGGATGGGTGGATGGATGGATGGATGGATGGATGGATGGATGGGTTAATGGTTGAATGGATGTTTAGGTGGATGGATGGATGGATGGATGGATCAATGGTTGGATAATCAGATAGATGGATGGAAGGATGAGTATATAAATAGATGGACAGGTGGATAGACTTATTTTTGGTATAATAGTACCTGTATTAGACCTATGACAAAATAGCTCCCATTCTCCTCCCGTCTTTTGTGCATGACTTGACAATTTTCCCTTCAATGTTAGGAGTCTATTGCCCAACTCCCTGAATCCAGGTTGGCCTTGGATTTGCTGTGGTTAATGGAATATGGCAGAAGTGACCATGTACCTATTCCAAGCCCAGGTCTCAAGAAGCATTGCACTAACTCTCTTTTGAGCTTCTGCAAGATTTGGAGGATGACTAACTATAGGGTGGGGAGAGGGCAGGATTATCCCAGCTGAGGTCATCCTAGATCAGCCAATCCCCAAACAAGTGAGAGAGCCCAGCCAAAATTAGCCAAGCCCAGCCAAGATCAGTAACCACTAGACTCAGAAGAAATTACAAGTGAACTAAATTCACTAAATTACAAGCACCTAAATTTGGGGGGGGGGGTTAAGGCAACAATACCCAATGGGGGGAGCTATTAAATATCAAGAAATTATCAGGTGTAAGAATCTAAAGACATGGGGACACCATGACACTTTCTCCTTGGTGGGATTAGAGTAATTCAAACAATTGAAAGGGGAGTCACTCTCTCACTGGTGAGACTCAAGTGGTTTCCCACCTCATAGATGCACCTCCAACTCCCAATGTCGTGAACCCTCATGAGGACGCCTGCCTGGAGCCCTGAAAGACCCATCCGCACCCTCACACACTGTGACCCTGTGTACAACTCCCAAGCTCATCTCACATTTCAGGGAGCTCTGATCTAGTGTTTGAGAGAGGCAGAGGTGATCACCAACCACTTTGTGGTATTTCCCTCCTGATGCTCTATCTGCTGACTGCAAGGAGACCACCCCACAGTTGCTGTAACCCAGTGAAGCCCAGCCAGATGTGCGCCCTCTCACTCAGGTTCATCTGCTCACCGCTGCCTCTCCCAGGAAGATGGGACTCTTGAGCAGTTTTCCTCTATCTAAAACAGTATTGCTGGGGAACTCGGAGGCTGGTTTCCCAAGGCCTTGGAGAAGGGAAGAGGGGAGCAGTGGACAGCTGCCTCTTTCCATCTGGTCTCATGGCTGACAGCACGTTCATCGGCCGTCTCCCTTCCTGTTTATCCATTTTCTTTATCTGCACTTGCCTGTCAGGGTTGGGGATATTGTGTCCTCCATCAGCTGTTCATCAGACAACTCGACCGCCAGGCCGCTGCCGGAAATTGAGTTCTTGAGATTCTGAGATAGGGAGCGCAGGAGATGTCCCTGCCACTTAGCACCCAGCCAGAATAACACCGGGTGGTGGTGGGGGGCGGGGGGAAATGATCCTTCAGCCAACATCACGCACCGCCCCCGTCATGATGCTGGCTTGGGGATGTGTTGACCACAACGGATTCTTTAGAGTCGATGCTCTCCGAGCTGTGATGCTGTTGGAGGGGTCAGATCTAGGGTGCATGAGTGGAATAGGAGACGAGTTCAGGAGGGGGTCAGCTTGAGCCAAGGATCAGAGGAGGAAAAGCTCAGGACCTGGGTGTATAAGGTGTGGAAAGTCGGTCCAGGAAGGGGGCTGGGGCCCGCTATTTCTTGAATGGGGTAAGTGATGGCTGCTTATAAGACACTGCGGTGAAAATGCTAAATCCCACTACCCTCGGCAGTCAAATAAGATAAAACCGCAAACTCCTGGAATAACCCAAATGCACAAGGGCTGCTGTTTCAGGGGGGTGCAAAGGCCTTTGCTAAAGGATACCAATGGTTCTCAACCAAGCGTGACTTTGCACCTTGGAGGAGCCTGGTAATGTCTATGGGAGACATTTCTGATTTTCCACAACTAGGGGGGAGGGCGTGCTACTGCCACCTAGGGGAGCAAGACCAGCGATGCCTTGGACATCCCCCAATGCACAGGACAGTACCCCCCACACACCCCCGTCAAGAAACGTTCAGTCCAAAATGCCAGCAGTGCCAAGGAGGAGAAGCCCTGATCTAACTTGATTCTGAGCAGGTGGTCAGGGGTTTATCAAAGATGCCAGCAAGACAGAGGACGGATTTACAGCAAACCCTAACCCTTTCCAGCCCAGCAAGAGAAATGTATCCCGGTGTTTAAGAACAGCCCTGAAGCCGGACCAGATCCAAACATGACACGAGCTAACTTTCTTTTTTTTGCAAAATTGTCATCTCTCTAGTGGGAATCATGTCAAAACCAACCCACTCAGGGCAAGAAGCAAAGCATCCAGCGCTTAGAACGCGCCTAACCATCGGGAGAAGCGGCTGTGCCTCTTTTCATCATTATCACTGTGATGATTATTTCAATCCCGTAGATAAGTTATAGTAGAAAGGCTTTCAGGCTACCAAAATGTGGGAAAAAAAAGTGACAGCCATATTTCATTACAGAAAAAATTGGATGATAGCCATGTGAGAAAAGAAATCTGAAGTCGATCGAGGTGGACTTTTTTTTTTTTTATAACTTCAATGGCCTGTCCTGCTCAGACATCTCCAGTTTACCTGTACACGATGATCAGAAACCTGCAAAACGGAACCCTGCCTTTCCCCACATGCCTCAAGGAAGACCCTGATTGGATTGGCCTGCCAAGTCACAGCCCCTTACTTGAAACACAAACTGGCCTGAGTGCTTTGAGGGTTTTTTCCTCTCCCCCTCCCCCCCATTTGTGATTTATAAACATTCCCCAGACACAGAATGTCTCTCTCTGCTAAATATGGTGCCCTGTTACTTTTTTTCTTGAAACAAAAGGCGCCTTGATAGATGGATTATTTGATTTCAATGCCTCTTCTGAACAACACCCCCCCAGTGTCCTCTGCTGAAATTACATAGTGTGGTTTGCAATTTCGAAAGAGTGAAACTTTCCTTTAAAAGAGCAGGTATTTATATTCCCTTAGGGGGCCCCTGGTGGTAACACACGCCTGCCCCTGCCCAATCCGCCCCCCCAACCCCAGCCCTGCTTTTCTCTGGGAAAAGTCTGTAATCACACAGGGATTCCTCAATAAGACCCCTGGAAGTGGAGCAAAGAAGTCATTCCTTTCAAAGACAAATTTCTCTAAAACACCCAGAATCATAGACTTTATCAGCTTGAGAATGGTGCTTTGCATAGGCACAGAGGGAAATATTTAGCAGGACCCATTCTACATCTAAAAGGCAATCTTTCAACAGTCCTGCTTTTTGGCAAATGGCTTGATATTGGCCAACGGCTCTCCTGGAGGCCAAGAGGCTGACCTCTTTCCATCCATCCCTGCAACATGGCGTGGGCCCCGAGTCCCCCAGGGGCTCTGACTGGCTCCAGACAGCTCCTCCATGAGAAGATGTAGGTATTAGTTTCCTATTGCCGCTGTAATAAATTACCACAAGCTTACTAGTGTAAAACAACCACGCAAAATATTTGTTTACAGTCCTGGTGGTCAGAAGTCTAATAGGAAGGGGTCGGCAGGGTGGCAGTCCTTTCGGAGTCTTCAGGAAAGAATCCCTTCGTCACCTTTTCCATGTTCTAGAAGCTACCTGCATGCCTTGGCTTCTGCCCCTTCTTACATCCTCAAAGCTTGCAGTTTCTTGGGAGTTCCCATCAAGGCTCAGGGGTTAACGAATCCGACGAGGAACCATGAGGTTGTGGGTTCGATCCCTGGCCTTGCTCAGTGGGTTAGGGATCCGGCGTTGCCATGAGCTGTGGTGTAGGTTGCAGACGCGGCTCGGATCCCGCGTTGCTGTGGCTGTGGCGAAGGCCGGCGGCTACAGCTCCTGTTAGACCCCTAGCCTGGGAACCTCCATATGCCGCGGGTGCGGCTCTAGATAAGGCAAAAAAGACCAAAAAAAAAAAAAAAGCTTGCAGTTTCTCCTCCTTTCTGACCTCCTGCCTCCCTCTGATAAGGACCTTGGTGATTACATCAGTCCATGTAGATGACCCAAGATCATCTCCACATCTTAAAATCTTGCACTGGGAGTTCCTACTGTGGCTTCGCAGGTTACAAACCTGACTATTATCCATGAGGACGCAGGTTTGATCCGTGGCCTCACTCAGGTGGGCCAAGGATCCAGCATTGCCATGAGCTGCGGTGTAGGTCATAGATTCAGCTCGGATCCTGCGTTGCTGTGGCTGTGGCATAGGCCGGCAGTGTAGCTCTGATTCGACCCCTAGCCTGGGAACTTCCATATGCCGCGGGCGCAACCCTAAAAACCAAAAAATAAAAATAAAATAAAATGAAATCTTTTACTGAGTCACATCCGCAAAGTCCCATTGCCAGAAAAGGTCACATATTCATAGACTCTGACAACTGAGAAATAGATGTCTTTGTGGGGGTCGGGGGGAGCACTATTCAGCCGACCACAGATGGCTTCCAGAGTGTTCTGGAGGAGCAGGTGGTTATCACAGTGACAGGCATTTAGAGAGTGGGGTCCAGCTCTGCAAGGCCCAAGATGGTCCCAGGCTACAAAGAGTTGCTCATGTCCTGCATGACTTCTGACTGTCCTTCTGGACATCCACAAAGGTGAGAAACCCGTTAGGATTACCCAAGCCAAAGACCTACCTCAAACACCCTCCCTGAAAACTGAGGGAGGGACAACATCATACAACACTGTGCATTTTCCAGAACTGCAACTCCTGGGGTGGAGACCATGCTTTTGATGATGCTTTACTAAAAAGCTGTTTATCCTTTTGGAAAATTACATTAGCAATGCCCAGTCTGTTTATGAAATCCAAGTTGCCCAGATACTGCTATATGAGACTTCATTTGTGGTGGACATACCCATGCTGATTCTTTTTTTTTTCTTTTTTTTTTTTGGCCACACCTGTGGCTTATGAAAGTTGCCAGGCCAGAGGTCGAGTTGGAACTGCAGATCCAAGCTGCATCTGCAGTCTGCTCTGCAGCTTGTGGTAATGCCGGATTTTAACCCACTGAGCAAGGCCAGGGATTGAACCCACATCCTCACAGAGACAACACTGGGTCCTTAACCGGCTAGGCCACAATAGGCTCCCACACTGATTTGTTTTTAATTACATATATAGGTAGGTTATAAGATTATGAATTTAATTTTATGATGTATAAAGCTAAGGGCTGAGAACCATTGGTCTAATCCAGGGGTTGGCACACTTTTTTTTTCTCTTAAAAGGCCACACAATGAACATCTTAGGCTTTGCAGACTTAGAGGTAAAATCGGTATTAGGCAGGTACTTAGGTAACTATTTAAAATGTAACCATTCTTAAATTTTTACATTATTGTGACTTAGCCTATGGGCCATACAAAAACAGGTGGTGGGCTGGATTTGGCCAATGGTCCAATGTTTGCCAATCCCTGGTTTAAACTAAATAGGGTAATTCCAGGTCTGTTTCCAGTAACTGCTCCAGTTACATACATGCTTAAACAAGTGAACTAAATGTTTCATGTTTACAACATTCTATTTCTACTTCTATATACCCCGTAACATGCTCACCATAAAAAACTGGTTTCTAACCATCATCATACGGTCAAATCCCCGTTACCCATTTCACCCATCCCCGCTCCATCACCTCTTTGGTAACCACCACTCTGTCCTCTGTATCTAGGTGTCGTATGTTTCTGTTTGTTCATTTATCTTGTTTTCTGTTAATTGGTTCATTGGTCATTACCGGTGGGACTATAAGCAGCCACTATGAAAGAGGATGGAGATTCCTCAAAAAATAAAGAATAGAACTGCTGTATGACCCAGCTGTCACACTCCTGGGTATTTATCCAAAGAATATAAAAATACTCATTTGAAAAGGTATCTGTTCCCCCATGCTCATTGTGTCTTTATTTACAATAGCCAAGATTTGGAAGCAACCTAAGAGCCCATCAATGGATAAATAGAGAGTGAATATGTGATAGCTATCCATCTAACTATATAGATAGATATTGATGTCTAGATAGATAGTTATCAATATAGACAGACGCAATGGAATACTACTCAGCCATAAAAAAGATGAAATCTTGCCATTTAAGACATCATGGATGGATCTTGAGAGTATTACCCTAAGTGAAATAAATCAGATGGGGAAAGACAAATCCCATATGATTTCACTCATATGGAAACACTTGGATGGTCACGGTCGGGGTGGAAGAGTACTACCACCATCTAGCGCATGGAGGCCAGGGATGCTGCTCAGTACCCTCTGTGCCCAGGACTGCCTCACAACTCAGAATTACCTGGACCCAAAGGTTAACAGTGCTGAGGCTGGGGAACCGTATCCTTGGCCAGGACATGGTTAAATGTTATTTAAATTTAAGAATGGGTTACATTTTAAATAGTTACGCTGTTCTCCTGGGAGAGAAGCCTTCACCCCTGAGAGAACCATGGAAGCAAACGCCTCCCTACCCAGAGGCAAGCAGGAGACAAGGTCACCCTGCAGATACCGTCATCCATCCTGAAACTGAGGGACATCCTGAGACAAAGCCAGCGACTGGGGGTGGAGCATGGTGCTGGAGTCCTCGGTCTTGACAACAAGGGGGGGTATGTACACCCTGAATCTTGCCTCCCCACTGCCCTTTCCCTTAGGGGAACCCATGTGACCGTGGGGCAAAGGGGTTTCCTCTAACTTTCAGCCAAAAGCTTCTACAATGGTACACCTTGCCTGCAGCCACTGAGGTTATTTGGCTCCACAAGTCATAGAAAGAAGGGATCAGCACACGTTTTCTGTCCAGACCCAGAGAATAAATATTTTAGGCTTTCTGGAATGAATGGATTCTGTCACAACTACTCAACTCTGCTGTTCTATCAACAAGGCAGCAAAGGAGTTCCTTGGCAGTGCAGTGGGTTAAGGATCTGGTGTCGTCACTGCAGAGGCTGGAGTCGCTGCTGTTGTACCGGTTTGATCCCCAGCCTGGGAACTTCCACATGCCATGGGTAAGGCCAAAATAAGAAAAAAAGAAAAAGAAAAAAGAAGGCAGCCAGAGACCAACATAAAGATGGTAGTGCCCATGCTCCAATAAAACTTTATTTATGGGAGTTCCCATTGCGGCTCAGTGGGTTAAGAACCTGGCTAGTATTCGTGAGGACGTGGGCTCGATCCCTGGCCTCTCTCAGTGGGTTAAGGATCCCCTGTTGCCAAAAGCTCCGATTCGACTCCTAGCCAAGTAACTTCCATATGCCGCAAGTGCGGCCCTAAAAAGAAAAAAAGATTATTTATGGATGCTGAAATCTGAATTTCATAGCCTGATCATGTCAGAAACATGAGTCTTTTATAAAATATGTTTTTTAAAACCATTTTAAAAAGTCAGGGTATTCTTAGTTCACAGGCCATCCCAATGCAGTGGTGCCAGTGTCTGCTGACCTCCTAAGCCTTTCAAGAGTCCTGTTTCATGCAGGTGAGGGCTTTCTTGGTGTTTTCTTCAGGGTTCTTTACCCTCTGACCAACATACAGATTTATTCATAGATCCAAACTGTAAACACGGTTCTTACTACGCCTCCAAAGCAGTTTAGAAATGGATGCAGAAAAAAAAAAAAAAGATCAGATTCAAACATCAGGAGAGATTTAGAGTTGCATAATATAAGCATTTACAGCAGAATTTAAATAACTGCATTTGATGTTCATGTAGCATATGGTTTTGCGATGTTTTGCTGTGTCTATTCAAAGAGAGAAGCATCTATTTATCACAGATGGTGGTATTATTTATGATGGAACCTTACATTAATCCTGAGAGTCTCAATTATCTCAATTCATGTAAATAAAAGAGAACAGCATTCCTGTTCTTTAGGACAGTTTTTTCCCCTCAAAAATAAAAAGCTTATTTTTAATATAGTCCACATATTTTCTTTCTCACTAATTACGGATAATTAAAAAAAAAAAACCTTCCATAACCCATTGAGTCATCCTCATCCCCCCTATCACACACACACACACACACACACACACACACACACACACACGTCTCATTTTTGCCTGGTTGTTAGCATCTGTAGTTTTGTCTGGTTATACCAGTATTTAGGATGATTATATTAATAGAAGTCTTAGGTTCCAAAGCAGAAAATGCTTTCCTGATGGCTGAGTAAACAAAAAAGAGGAAAGAATCCATCAGGAGATGAAAGCGTTTTCTCTTTCATTATATATAGTCTTTAACTCTTCCTCTTGTGAAAGGGGACATTTAAACTGAGGCTTCCGCAAAGGATGGAGAATTGAGAGGGGAGAATTGTGAACACTCGGGGCTTGGGAAGGTAAAAATCTCAGCCTCGTGAAACCCGCAAGACTGGTGAGGGAGGATGAAAATAGCAACACAGCCTGTAGGTCCAGACACTGTGTCTTGTATATCAAGTCCTTTAAACTTTCCACAACCTTATATGTCAAGTACTCTGACGATCACACTTTATACCAAAGGGGATGGAGATTCAGAGAGGTTCCATACCTTACCCAGCATCACACAGCTAAGAATACTAGAAGCAGGATTTCAGCTAAGGACCACGGGCTCCCCTTTACACAATCCTGCTGCAAGACATACGCTTTATTAAAGTTCACGTCTCACTTCCTGCTGCGTTTTTCCTACAGAGAGAGAGAGCCAGCTTGGTGAAAATAATGATGGGAGGACTATTATTAACTAACGCCGTGCCGGTCTAGAGACTGGCCAGGGCACCAGTGTGTGTTGCTAGACGGTGACCTGTCCCCCGCCCCTGCCCCAGGCAGGCAGAGTCCGAGTGATCTCTGTCCTGGACACATCAGATCATGCTCCTCTCTGACTGAAAACACTCCATCCTATTCACCAGGGTCTGTGAACATGCTGATGGGAGCCGAGGGATTCAGACAACAGGTGGAATGAAGGTGAATAATCAGCTGACACTTAGATACGGAGCATGCTCCCATTTCACCACAGGGGCCTTACGGGTGGCAGATGGAGGAAGGCGAAGAGGGTTAAATTCACACCTTATTGAGAAGGACCCAGCTCGTCCTGCTGGCTTCGAAGATGTGGAAGGGGCCACAAGCCGAGGGGTCTGCACACCTTCTGGAAGCCGGAAAAGGTGAGAACCCGGACTGGCCCCTGGAGCCTCCAGGAGGAACACAGTCCCACTAACCCCTTGATTTTGGCCCAGTGAGACTCACCTTGGACTTCTGGCCTCCAGATCTCTGGGATTATACATTAGTGATTGATTGATTGATTCGTTCGTTTCAAATATCCACTACATTAATGTCTTAATGCAAAATTAAGAGGCCAGTCTTGGAGTTCCTGTTGTGGCTCGGTGGATTAAGAACCTGAGTAGTATCCATGAGGATGGGGGTTCGATCCCTGGCCTCGCTCAGTGGGCTAAGGAGATGGCACTGCCGTGAGCTGCAACATAGATCACAGACATGACTGGGATCTGGCGTTGTTGTGGCTGTGGTGTAGGCAGGTCGCTGTAGCTCCAGTTTGACCTCTATCCTGGGAACTTCCACATGCTACAGGTGTGGGCCTTAAAAAAAACTACTTATTGAATGAATGACAGAGTGAATGAATGAATGTGTGTCCTGTGGAACACAGGTGGTCAGTTCCTAAGCACCCTGAACTAATGTCCCTGCCCCTCCAGCATCTCTGGCCTTGGTCTCCCCCAGGACTCTCAGGGTGGGCCCAGGTAGCCCCAGAGCCTCCTGGCTGTCTGCACGGACTTTCCCTTTTTTTTTTTTTTTAAGAGATGCCTCCTGTGAATTTAGTATCTGGTATGTGTTTAGGCAGCTGCCACTGTTTCCCTCGAGCTACGTGTGAAGCCAACAGTCTATTCAAAAGTGGAAACAAGATCGTCCCAGCTACGGCATCAAAACCAGGGCAACTGAAACAAACAACAGAAAACATAAGGGGAGAGGGGGAGCAAAGGGAGGGACGGGGGAGGGCACGGCTCAGTCTGCTCGGAGGAGGATGAAACCTCCTTCCTGGACGGCCCACAGAGCAGCCTTGCTGGCAGCAAGCATGAGGCCGGCAGGACATCCGAACCTTGGCTGTCCCACCAGCACCATATGCTTTACGGGCGGAAAGGCGGGTCCAAGCCAAGGAGCTCAGACCCAAAGGGACCTTCTGTAGCGAAAGGCTCTCATGATGGACCTCAGATCTGAAGGAGTTTATATTCCAGTTTACAAACAAGGCTTGAGCATGAAAGAACCTGACTCCAGAGCATCCTAGACCGTAGGTAGGACACACAGTCAAGGATAGGATGGACCAGTGCTGGCCAGAGACAGCCTGGATGACTTCCCGGAGGAGGCAGGTCAGGAACAAGTGATATTCCAACCACCTTACACAAAAAGGGAATCTATATGCTCCTGAGGTCAACAAGCCCGGCCTGAGGCAGAGAAGGTTCAAGGTCTACAGACAATGTCCTCGGGAAGTTGTTAATCGTGAAAATGGGTGGTCCAAACATATTAGGGGCTTTCTTTTTCTTACCAAATAAAAAGTCCTGAGAACCTTCTCGTGATGGGCAACCTCTCAGCAGCATTACTGTAAAACAGTTCCAGATTGCTCCCCCACTCCACCGCCTCACCCGCTCCAGGAGAAGACAGACCACAGAAACCCTCAGCCTGTGACACTGAACAAACTCCCTCTTTTGAAATATCCCCAGATTTTTCCTTGGCCCCCTTCAACCAATCAAGGACCAGAGGTGGAAAAAGGAAGGGAGAGATGACAAAAGGAAGGAAAGGTGGGTTGCCAGGTCTTTGAAATTAGAAGGAGCATGTAACAATTTAGATTCTTATATGTATATGTGTATATATATATACATACACACACACACACACACACACACACACGACTGGGTCGCTATGCTGTATAGCAGAAATTGGCACAACATCATAAATCAACTCTAATTTTTTTTTAAATCTGAAAAAATTTAGATTCTTAGTTTCATTTGAAAAATTGGAAAGTGGGGCGATACCAGGCTAGCCAGCCAGCCTGGCAGCTATTGACTGGAGCCCAGAAAGAGCTGCCCCCTTAGGTCTCTAGGTCACAGAGATCCCCACCTGGCTGGCTCCTGTATCTCTGCGTGGGTAACCAGAGGGGCATTCTGTCTCCACCCCCAGCTCACCCAGCCCAGAGGAGGGAAGCTAACCCAGCCTAGTTTTCTCAACCAAATGAGTCCTGGACACAGATGCTTGGCCTTAGCCCAGGCTCTTTGAAGTGGAGAGCGCATCCGGTGTTCAGAAGACTTGGCTTCCTCAGCAGGAAAAACTGGAGAGGAGGAGCCCAGCCATGAACACAGGGGACACTTCTAAATGGAGCCACCAGAGGGCGCTCTCTGGGTGGGTGGGTGGGCCGCCCAGGTGAGGTCAAAGCCAGGGAGGTCTGGGGCCACTTGCAGGCCAGCTAGGAGCAAGCAGTGGGCATCCAGTCGATCACCCAGCCAGGGACACCGTGGCTCGCAGTTCTCCAGCTCTGCAACACCCAGCCTCCAGCAGCCCCCAGAGCTCTCCCTGCAGTGCTGGCCGGGGGTGCCTCTCATTAAGTTTTAGTTGTAATGAAACAAGAGCAATCTGGCGCTTTAGAATTGCTGGAGCCAAGCACAGAACTCAGGAAACTCCAATGCTAAGGAGCAAAAGGCTAGGTTTGTTGTCTCCAAGTCAAGGTGCACGTTTTCTCGAGCTGAATGATGCTAGACGGCTGGTTGGCCAGAGGCGCCCATATTTCCTTGTACAGAGGCCCTGTGTCTAGAAGGACAGCAGAGACAAAGTTCACCAGTGACACAGAGGTCAGGCCCCCCCAGCCTTGGGACATTGCAGACGGTAGATACTGCGCAACTCTCTGTGCTTCTGGGTTTTGCAATCACATCATTCATTCGTAAGATAAATATAAATTGCGCAAATGCTATGCCCAGCAGACTGCAGAGTGCGCACTGCGATGGCAGTGACAATGAGGAACAAACAGCCTGGTGCGCTGAGTACCATCAGGGAAGAGAAGGCGTGAAAAGAAGGAGGAGACTCAGGGATAGAGTGAGAGACGCAGACGCTGCCGCAAGGGGGCGGGAGAGCCCGGTAATTAAGGATCCATCCCAGGCCCTGAGGTCCCAGCTGTGTCTCTCACTAGCGTGCGACCCTCAGGCCAAGGACCCCACCTTTCTTTCCCACCACATCCCCATCTATAACAAGCAAGACAATAGTAACGATACCCGCCTAACAGGGTTGGTTGTCAACGAGACAGAAGAATCAACACGGTGGATCGTGTTTGGAGCAATCGCGGCCTAGAGTAAGCATGACGAAGTGATTTCTGACAAAGCAATTGTTTTTATTATTACTCTACAATCAACCTCTGAGTAACTGGGGGGCGAGGGGCGCCAGCCCTACCAAGTTGAAAATCTGAATTCCTAGGGGTTGCTCCTTATTCTCAGATTCAACCAATCGCAGACAAATAATTGTAGTTTCAACCAATCCCGGATTCAATCAATGGTGGATTCAACCAATCGCGGATCACCTAAGAACACATTATTTACCACCTGGGGGGGGGGAGATCCCAGTATAAGTAAGTAGACCTGCGCCATTCAAATCTGTATTGTTCAGGGGAAGGACTGCACTTTCTTGCCTTTCCTCACTGATCTCTTCCCGGCCTCCCCCCCCCCATCCACTTGCTGCCCCCAGGAGACTGTGAAAATCAGGCTTTGTGGAAGGATGGATGCAGATTTGGGAGAAACACAAGGAAGGGAAAATGGAGGGAAATTCCTGGGGCTACCTCTGCACAAGGGTTTCAAGAGATCTGGAGGGGACCAAACAGATTCCCCCTCTTTGGCCTAAACCTAAGCAGAGACCTCCAGAGTCAAGAAGATGAGGTGTTAAATGTTGGTCAAAGAGACAGCTGTGCCAGATCCACTGAGCCGGAGCCACTGAGCTGGAGAGCCACAGGGAGGAGTCAGCACTGAATTCTGGAAGCAGCGCCTGGGAGGGAGGGACGCAATCCAATTGAAGCTCACCTGGTTAAAGCAGAGCCTTTTAGGGCTCTGACCTTGGAATCTGCTAAGAAAAACACCCATGCAATAAGTGAGGAATAACACACAGCCCCCAGCACACTCGGCTTCCAACCATCTACCTCCCAGCCAGCCGGGGCCAAGTCCGTCTGGACCTGAGGGCTGCAGCCGGGCTCTGTTTCTGGAGAAGTCCTGGCCAGGAGGAGGTGGGCAGAAACTCTCTTTGAGTTTCCAGCTCAGAGAGGAAGCAGGCTGTAAGGACACGAGCTGATGTTCACAGCCACCTTGTGGGGTAAACCTCACCTATGATCAAACCTCCCCACCTACTCCCTTTCTTTGCTATGGAATTAAGCTGCAAATCAGACTGCCTTCTGGAGAGACTGGGGGACTGAGACTCATTACACTGTTGCACAGTGGTGATGCTCAGAAGGACAGCTGTGTACATGCTGGACACAGAGTTTCTGACAGCTCCTCCCTGGCTGTACAACCTCACAGACCTTTTTTCCTTTCCTAACTTCCAATTCTCCCACGAGAAATAACTCTGCAAAAGGTCAAGAGAATCTTTAAATACATCCTGCCTAAAGCAGAAGTCGTGATTTTTTTTTTTTTTAACATATCACGGACAGTTCACAGGCTGGGTATTCTTATACTGGCATTGAATTTAATGGAAAAACAGAAAATTGGGGGGGGATAAAAATCGGATGAGGGCCGATCAACCATCAGGAATTGGTGTTTGCACTTCTCAGGTTTTCAATAAACCCCTAGGATTATCGAAATAGGTGATCGTGCAATGGTTAATCCTCCTAGGATTATCGAAATGGGTAAAGCGGGTCAAGAGATACTAACCTGAAGTTATACAATAAATAAGTGCTAAGGATGTTGTAGTTAATACTCTGTATTATATATTTCAACTCTGCTAAGCAAGTAGATCTTCAAAGTTCTCACTGCAAGAAAAAGATCTGTAACTACGTGTGGTGATAGTTGACTAGACTTACTATGATGGCCATTTAACAATATACGCAAACAATGAATCATTAAGTCACAACCCGGAAAAGGGATTTAATGTTACATGTCAATTACATCTCAATTACAAAAAGGAAAAAAAATCCTCTAAGTCATCTTAACTCCATTTCACAGGTGGGAAGAATGAGGCTGAGAGGCTGAGAGGCTGGCTAGCCATACAGAGTTCCAGATCACATCATCCAGATTCCAAAAAGCCCTATTGGTTTTATTTTTATTTATTTATTTTTTGGGTGGTGCCCAGGGCAGTCGGAAGTTCCCTGGCCAGGGATTGAACACGTGCTACAGCAGGGACAGTCCAGGTTCTTAATCCACTGAGCCACCAGGGAACTCCTTCAGCCCTTTCTTACAACATTCTGCTACCTGCATCTGTCTGTAAAAGCTTGAAGCCGAAGTCCATCAAGGGTTTCAGGTATTTCCAGAACCAGTGAGAAAAATCAAGATGGGACGCTATGTTCTGCTCCTGGCCTGTCTGTGACAGATTCTGGGGACTGTGAATAGTTCAGGTAACTGAAAAGGTGTCAGGATCTGGATTGGGCCATGTCCTGCCTGGATGGGGGCTTCTGGGGAGACTCCGTTTAGGCAGCATTCAGCATCAGGCAAGTTAAGCATCCATCATGTGTGTCAGAAAAGGGAGGGCTGGCGGCTGTCACCAGGGAGTAAAGGGAGACAAAGACCCCTCCGCAGTTTCTGGGGGTGGGGCGAACATCCACCTACTAAAGGAGGTTTAAGATTAAGCAAACCCCAAAGTTCCCAGAAATATGTGGAAAAATCAGAACAGAACCAGAGGGATTCATAAGAAGAAAGATCTCCCACATCCTCTCTGATTTCAGGAGACCCCCCGGGATTCTCCTGTGACAAGGAATCATCCTGTGTGTCCCCGCGTGGTGGCCTCAAGGCAGCGATGGGGAGACCATCAGATGCCTGGAAGCCAGGCTCGCCTCTCTCAGAATCAAGGGAACTTTGGGGTCTGATCTTTGACTCGGGGGACGAGGCTGCCTCTCCTCATCCCTGAAAGTGGTCCTTCAAAGCTCTTCCCGCAGTGGTGCAATGGGATCCTCGGCGTCTAGAGAGCCCTGGGATGCAGGTTGAATTGATACCTTGCCCAGAACGGTGGGTTAAGGATCCAGCTTTGCCGTGCTTTGGGGTTGGTTGCAACTTAGGCTTGGATCTGTTCCCTGGCTGGGGGCTCTGCATGCCTGGTCTTGGAGCTCCATATGCCACGGGGTGGCAAAAAAAGAAGGAAAAAAAATTAAAAGAGCTATTCACCCTTCTCTAGATGGAAACCAAATAGTAATTCTGGCTAATACAGGCACTGTTCCCCCCGAGTCTGAGAAAGGGGCACCCCTCCCATCTCCTTACCCAGTCATGCTAGAGTCTGGATCCAGCCCCCAAAAGCAATGACTTGAGCTAACCAACTCACGATTTCCTCTCTAAGCAGTCCCCTTGGTCTTCCAAGAAGGAAAAAGCCAGACTTCAGTCCCGGCCGTCATAATTTAGGTCACTCATCTGATTTTTCCCTCTGTGCTCTTTTCTAGAACCTGACTGCCTCTTTCTGTTTTGTTGGCTTAATTTTTTTTTTTTGTCTTTTTCTTTTTAACTGAACAGCTTAGTGAAAATCCCCCCTCGCTATTAGTGATCCGGCCACAGGACCACGGCTAAACAGATGTTAGTTCTCATAATAGTGTAAAAAGCATAATTACTCAGCTAATTCATGACCATTCCGATTGGGGGGCATTTCTCAGTGAAAGGGCATATTTAGAGCACTAGGTTTCCTGGAAGCAGAGTAGAACTTTGTGAGCTGTTGGAAAAGCAAAGTGGCTTAGTTTTCCCCTCTCTGAGCTTCTGATGCTTTTCTGCAGTACTGTGTCTTTATGGGAAAGTACTTGCTTGGAAAAATTCATTCAAGTAGCCTCTAAAAACACCGAAGATCCTGTGCCCTGCAAAGTCAGGAATAGGGAGAGAGAAAACAGAAATCCCTTGAGTGGGAAGAGAAATTTTAGGGGACCAGGGGGCTTTGTGTGATAAACCTGCCTTTTTTCTTTCTTTTTTTAGGGGTGCATCTGCGGCATATGGAGGTTCCCAGGCTAGGGGTCTAATCAGAGCTACAGCTGCTGGCCTACACCACAGCCACAGCAACGCCATATCTGAGCTGCATCTGCAACCTACACCACAGCTCCTGGCAACGCCAGATCCTTAACCCCACTGAGCGAGGCCAGGGATCAAACCTGCGTCCTCATGGATGCTAGTCAGATTCGTGTCCGCTGCTCCACAATGGGAACTCCTCATTTGCCTTTATCTTGCCCACAGATACCCACAGGGCTTCCTGGTGGGCTGTCCAGAGGCAGAGCTCCATGGGAACAGGCTCAAGCATCTGTCAGGGTGGAGTGGGGCTGGCCCTGAGATTACTTCCAGGGCCCAGGGCATGTTAACAGTGTTGTGTTTGTTTCACTGCTTATGGGAATGGAGGGGCTACTGGTATTGTGAAGGCTGGTATACCCACCCCATGACTCACTTCTAAGCTTCTGCCCTAGAGAAGCATGCACACGGGTGCACACACACATATGCATCCACAGATCCAGATAAACACAGATATACATATATACACATACATAGATATGCACACATTCACACACTTACAGACACATATGCACATATACACACATATGTACATATACCCATGCACCCACACAGATACACACACACATATATATGCACTTTTACATGCATACACACGTATATACACACATACACAGATATACACATGTATTCACACACTTACAGACACATATGCATATATACACCCACAGATACAGATACACGCACATATACCCACACACTTATACACACATGTACACATATGCATACGCATACTTAGCTATACACAGAGATATACCCACAGACATACACACACATACACACAGGCACCCAGAGATACACACACAGATAATAATACATACACACACACCACATGCACTGGGAGAAACATGCAATGAAGTTCATGCTCTTACACAGTTCAGCAGAAAATTAGAAACAATCTAAACGCCCTTCTATTAACAGAGGAAAGATGGTTAAAACATATTTAAACAAAGGAATGCTAGAGATTAGTTAAAAGGAAGAATCTGGAAAGAAGAATGGCAACACATTGTTAAGTATTAAAGCCGGAGGCTGCAACTGTGGGAATTCATTATACGAGTCTCTCTTTTTTGTATGTTTGAAAACATCCGATAATAAAATGTAAATGTAAAAAGTAATAAAAAGAGTGACCTAGGTCTGAGCTTGCTGTCCAGTACAGCAGTCACCAGTCACATGGGGCTATTGACATTTAAATTAGATGAAATTAGATAAAATTAAAAATTCAGCTCCCCGGTCCCCACGCCACATTTCCAGCGCTCAGTGGACACTTCAGCTTGTAGGAGAAGCTACCTGGCCCTATATTCAGCAACATAGTGATTAAAAACATCTTGAGTTTAAAGAACAAGGGAAAATACGCTGTACAGTATGATGGCATTTACGTATCTTTCCAAAACCCAGAAAACCACGCTACACTTTTGGGCATGTATCTGTGTGTGCGCCAAGTGGGAAAAGGGTCCAGCTTCAGGACCAGCTCAGAGCAGCGGATTCCTTGGCCCAAGGAGAGGCTGAAGTATCCTGGAGTGGCAGCCGGTTGCTAAGCAACAGGCAATTAGCTGAGCCATCAGGGCATTAATGCACTATTTGTGTTCCCGAAAACAAAGTTAAGAATGAATACAGAAAACGAACCCCCCCCCAAAAAAAGGCATCTCTGAGTGAGGTGCGTGGAGGCTGGGGTGGAGAGTGGGGGTCTTCTCCAGGACATGGCAAAGAGAAGGAGGTTGGAGAAACAGACCGTGCGCGATGGTCCCCTCTTTGTGGTCATCCTCCCCTCCAAGGCAATTGCCCTTTCCTCTTAGGAGGTGGAGAGAGTGTCCGTCACTTTTCACTGCGTACAAACAGCAAAGGAAGTTCCTGAGAAGTGCTCTCTTCGAGCCACTGAAGTTTGTGCCTCGCCCCTGGCGCTCTCTCAAGCTGACAGATGTCACCTCCTTCTAAGCTGCTCTTTGTGGCTGTCCCGGTATTAAGTCCTCTCCAGCCTGCCAGCTGGGAAAGCTCCTTCTCCGATCTGTCTCTGTAGAGCCTGCCCCGTGATTCCAGCCTTCCGATGGGAGAGTCTTTAAAACAGGAGTCCCTGGAGGTTATTCCCTGGAAGGGCTGAGACAGACTTCCTTTCTCACACCCATAGGCTTGTTGTGGTTACGTTAAGCCTTTTCACAAAAGAGCACCCATGACAACTCAGCTGAAGCCCTTTCTCTGCAAAGATTCATGGCCCCCACTGCCCCCCAGCACACGTACGTGTTCAGCATTATCAGCTTTATTTTCTTAGGAGTCTCTGAATCTACGGAATGGAGGGGAATACAAAACACGGAGGACAGGTGCGATGCTTCAACCGGGCTGGCGGGTACACGGCTATCCTCCTTACTCACGGATTCCGGATTCCGTACTTGTGAGCCCACCCACTGGCCGAAGCTGATTTGCAGAGTCAAATAGTAATCGAGGTGCTTTCAAGGATCATTCGCAGAAAGTGTTGAGAGGCCTGAATTCGCAGGTTCCCCAGCTGAGGTCTGTCAAGAGGACATTTTTTTCTTTCTTGTTTTATTTCTCGGATTGTCCGTAAACAAGTGTCATTTTCACGGTCAACTTAACGCCATGTTTTTCGCCTCTGTGCTTTTTGTTCCTAATTCCACCATTTAAAACAACATGGTGCTACATTTTTCAAAGAACTGTAACAAATTCATCTAAAATTTATGAAGCCGTAAAATTGTTTAATAAATTAGGAGATCCATAGGAAAAAAAAATGGCACAGCGCCGTACTACCAGCGTTCTCAGGACAAGAAGGTTACCATGTGTCTTATGGGGAAAAACATGTGTGTGTTAGACACGCTTCTTTTGAGCATGAGTTCTAATCCATTGGTTGTGAGTTCAGTGCTAATGAATCCACAGTGTCTATTAAATCAGCTGCCTTGAAACAGAAACACACATAAAATCAGGTTATGTACTGATCGATGGACGAAGATGTTGGTGACCAGAGGCTTGCGGGATCCTGACCCTGCAGTGTTTTCTTTCGAGCAATAAATAGTATTCACGAATTCAGTGTTCACAGCCTCTTTCCAGAACAGAAAGTACTGTGACTAACAAGAATAATGAATACTGACTGTCTTTCTCATTGTTATCTCTGCCTTGGAGAAGAGAAGTTCACATAACATATTTTGCTACCAGAGTATTTAAAATCCTTTCTCTTACTATGAATGGATGATACCTGGGGCATTATGGAGCTTGCGTAGAAGAAGTAATTCAAGAAATGGGAGGAGAAAAGGAAGAGGAGTTCACATTTACAGAAGATGTGCTATAATACTTTGATAAAGATTAGAAAAATTTGAAACCAAGCAGGATCCTTCTCAGGGACAGACCCCCGCCCACCCTCCATCCCACATCTCCTGCCTCTTATTTGCAGAAAAGCTTTAGCCTCCTAAAAGCTGAGTTCCAAAGAACACATTTTATCAGACAAGTGAGAAAATGCAGAAACCGAGGGAAACGGTCAAATAAGACAAAATCATAATAGTTCAGTTATAAAACAAAGTCAAGGACCTTTCGTTTCTCCTAGGATATTACCTAGGATAGATAATATCCTAGGTCATGTCCTCGAATTGTTCTGCAGATGCTAAAACCCCCACCACGATGAAGCAGCTAACAGCATGCAGACCACAAACACACAGACCCCAGACCTTTGGAAACAGAAGATTGGTGATTGAGTTTCTTGAAATATGCCCTATGACTTCACCATCAACCAGAGAATCATGCACCAGTTGATCATGCAGCCTGCAACCCTCTCTCTCACCTTGCATTTAAAAACTTTTTCTTGAAAGCCATCTGGGAGTTCAGGACTTCTGAGCATAAGCTGCCCATTCCTCTGCTCGGTGTCCGGCAATAAACTCTTCACTTTCCTTCACCACCACCAGGCATCAGTAAATTGGCTTTGCTGTTTGTCAGGTGACAGAACCCAAGTATGGTTTGGTAGTGATTTAATTCAAACCCTCATCTGACAAGATGCCCCCAAGTACCCTCCTCCCTCAGGCATCCTTCCACACATAGTGTCCCAGTACCTACTGTGTACCAAGCGTTGCTCTAGGCATGGAGAATGGAATAGTGAACAAAACAGACCCAAACCCTGCCTTTCTGGAGCTTCCTCTTGGTGGGGAGAACAGAACCATTAGCAAATCAATAAACAGCACATGTAGCAGATGAGATTTTTTTTTCTTTTCTTTTCTTTAGGACAGCACTTGAGGCATATGGAAGTTCCCAGGTCAGGGGTAGACTCAGAGCTGCAGCTGCAGCCTTCGCCACAGCCACGGCAATACCGGATACTTAACCTGCTAAGCAGGGCCAAGGGTCAAACCCACATCCTCACAGACAGTCAAGTTTTTCATCCGATGAGCCACCATGGGAGCTCCTATGTCTACTTCTAAACCTCACGACCTGCGATTGTGACCTTATTTCCTTGGAAAAAAGGCTTCCGCAGGTCAAACTGAGTTAAGGATCTTGTGAGGAGATTGTGCTGGATTTAGGGTAGACCTTTAATCCAATTGTAAATGTCCTTTTAAGAGACATAAGAGGAGAAGGCACAGAGAAGAGGAGGGACCATGTGGAGACGGAGGCAGAGATAGGAGGGATGCGGCTACAAGCCAAGGATGCCAGGAGCCACAGAAGCTGGACGAAGCATGGCAGCTTTCATTGTGGTTCAGGGGTAACGAACCCAACTAGTATCCATGGGGATGCAGGTTCAATCCCTGGCCTTACTCAGTGGGTTAAGGATCCTGTGCTGCCATGAGCTGTGGAGTAGGTCGCAGACATGGCTCCGATCTGGTGTTGCTGTGGCTGTGGCATAGGCTGGCAGCTGCAACTCCTATTCGACCCCTAGCCCCAGGAACGTCCATATACTGCAGGGGTGGCCCTAAAAAACAAATAGAAAGAAGTTGGATGAAGCAGGACGGACTCCCTTGTCCTACCCCAAGAGATTTTGGAAGGTATGGAGCTTAGACTTCTGGCCTCTAGAACTGAAGCAGATACATTTCTGTTGTAAATCATGCAGTAGGTAGTCATCCATGATGGCAGCCTTGGGAAACTAACACAGGTTGTAAAAAGCCCCTCAGAGAAAACCGGGTAGAACTCCTCAAATGGTGTGAACCTATTCACTAAAGCACAGAGGGTCAGACACAGAGGCTGTAGCTCAGCTAGAAACACCTCCCAAGAAATCAGTCCCTCTCCCCCCCCCCACCTACCCATCAGCCTGCATCTTTCCTCTCCTCTCAAGAGCCTGACCCTGTGTGTGGGCGTGGTGCCTGCACAAAAGGTTCCAAGGAGCAACCCAGCTCAGCATCTTTCACGCTTCCTATTGTCCTGTGAGCAGAGGGAAATCAAGACATCTTTGTTGCCTCCTGAACGGGTCCTGATCCTACTCGCAAGCCCAGAGAAATCAGCATCACTATGACAACTTCGGACCAGCATCGATCCTCATGGTGAGAGACATCTTAACGATGCCAATTAGCGCCTTGATCAGGGCATCCTTGAAACTGTGTTCTCCTGTCAAAAACCGTGAGGGGAATGAAATCTGTTTGTTTTATGAAGTCTTGATCTCCTCACTGGGCAAGGAAGGTGTAAATGAACAGATGTACTTAATGCTTTAAGAAAAAAAAAAAAAAAACTCTTCTTAAACCTCCAAGGGACTTTTTTTCTCCAATGGGTATAGTAACAACTTTAAAAGCCTGGTTAAAATGCTCAGATTCCTGGCTCTAGCCCAAAGCCATTCTCAAACTCTTCTTAAACCTCCAAGGGACTTTTTTTTTCCAATGGGTATAGTAACAACCTTACAAGCCTGGTTAAAATGCTCAGATTCCTGGCTCCAGCCCAAAGGCATTCTCATCCAGCGAGCCCAAACTGGATCTCACCTAAGCACAGAAAACTCATCAGAGTTCCCTTCGTGGCACAGCGGAAATGAATCTGATTGGGAACCATGAGGTTGCAGGTTCAATCCCTGGCCTTGCTCGGTGGGTTAATGATCCGGCGTTGCCTTGAGCTGTGGCATAGGTTGCAACTGCAGCTTGGATCCCACGTTGCTGTGGCATAGGCCAATGGCTGCAGCTCTGATTGGAACCCTAGCCTGGGAATCTCCACATGCAGCGAATGCGGCCCCAAAAAAGATCCCCCCCCAAAAAAGAAAACTCATCGATGGAAGTGATGTGGGAGGAAAGAAAATTTGAGATATGAAGTTGGACACATTAGAACTCAGCACAACATTGTAAATCAACTGTAATTTAAAAAAAAATTTTTTTAAAGAAATCAGTTGCAGGAGTTCCCATTGTGACTCAGTGGTTAACGAATCTGACTAGGAACCATGAGGTTGCGGGTTCGATCCCTGGCCTTGCTCAGTGGGTTAATGATCTGGCATTGCCGTGAGCTGTGGTGTAGGTCGCAGACGCGGCTCGGATCCCGCATTGCTGTGGCTGTGGTGTAGGTTGACAAGGAACCTCCATATGCCCTAAAAAAAAAAAAAGAAATCAGTTAATCAGTTGCCCTCAGACCTCTAACAGCCTGAGAAAAAGAACAACACACTGTTCTTTTTTTATTTTTATTTTTTTATTAATGTATAGTTAATTTACAATGCTCTGTCAAATTCTGCTACAGAGCAAAGTGACCTAGTTATACATATACATACATTCTTTCTCTTGTATTATCTTCCATCATGTTCTACCTCAAGTGATTAGATATAGTTCCCTGCGCTGTACAGGAGGACCTCATTGCTTATCCATTCTAAATGAAATAGTTTGCATCTACTGATCCCAAAGTCCCAGTCCATCCCCCTCCCTCCCCCCTGGAAATTACAAATCTGTGAGTCTGTTTCTGTCTTGTAGATAGGTTCATTTGTGCCACATTTTAGATTCCACATGTAAATGACATCATATTTGTCTTTCTCTTTTTGACTTAATTCACACAGTATGAGAATCTCTAGGTCTATCCACGTTGCTGCAAATGGCATTATTTCCTTCCTTTTTATGGCTGAGTAGTATTCCTTTGTGTGTATGTACCACAAAAAGTCATCTTAATCCATTCGTCTGTGGATCAGTCAGTCAATTCTTTACATCCATGACTCTTTTTTTCCCTTTCACAGTAACAAATAACACACAATTCTCTGATGTTTGAAGTTGATGCTTAACCAAAAGAGCTATTCTGAAGTTTTTTTTCCCCTATCAAGACCTTGAGGGACAACATTGATAATTATTAGAGAAATGCAAATCAAAACCACAATGAGGTATCACCTCACACCAGTTGGAATGGCCATCGCCAAAAAGTCTACAAATAATAAATGCTGAGGGGGAGTATAAAGAAAAGGGAACCCTCCTACACTGTTGGTGGGAACGTGTGCAGCCACTATGGAGAACAGTATGGAGCTTCCTCAGGAAGCTGAAAGTAGAATTACCATATGACCCAGCAATCCCAGTCCTGGGCATATATCTGGAAAAGAAGAAAACTCTAGTTCACAATGATACATGCATCCCAACATTCACAGCAACAGTATTTACAACAGCGGAGACATGGAAACAATCTAAATGTCCATCAACATAGGAATGGATAAAGAAGGTGGACCTCGAGATGATCATACTAAGTGAAGGACGTCAAACAGAGAAATACAAGTACAGTACGACATCACTTATACATGGAATTTTAAAAATAATACAAACGAATCTATGTACAAAACAGAAACAGACTCAGACATAGAAGAAACTTGTGGTCAGCGAAAGGAAAGGGGGGTAGGGAGGAATAAATTAGGAGTATGGCATTAACACATACACACTACTATACATACAATAAACAACAAGGATTTACTGTATAATACAGAGAATAATATGCCTATCTTGTAATAACAACATGGAAAAGAATCTGAAAAAAAGTATATATCCTGAATCACTTTGCTGTACATCTGAAAATAACGCAACAATTGTACATCAACTATACTTAAAAAAAAATAAAAAAAAGACCTTGAGCGAATAATCAAAGGAATTTTACGGTGAGACAAGTGGAAAAGTTTCAGATTCCTATCCCACCAGCCCCGAACACATTCTATCAGCAGTTTCAAAATTTAGACCCTGAGACCTTCATAAATCAGAAGAAGAAAAATAATCTCTCCAACGCACCTGGTTACTTGGAGCCCAGGAAATAATTAGGGCAGGCTACCGCAGTATTTCTTTGGTTCACTTCCTTCCAAAAAATCCTTAACTTATGATTTCAAACATTCTCTTAGTGATTACAGCTTCCTGATGATTAACAGCTGCAAAGTCATCAGTATCTTCTGAAGCTTTCTCCAAGGGGAAGAGCGGAAACCAGCAGAAACCTGCAGTAACCCTCTTGCTTAAAAGCCCGAAGCTCCCCTTTGCACTTAGAATAAAACCTTAACCTCTTCCTGTGACCTCTGTGGCCCAGCATGGCCTGGCCTGGGGCTAGTTCCCCAAACTTACCTTCTCAATCTCCCCCTTGCTCCCTGAACTGCAGACCCAGTGGTCACCATTTTTTATTTCTCCCTGGACACACCATTCTCATTCATGCCTGTGCATCCATCACCTTTTATTTTTTCTTTTTTGTTTTTTTAGGGATGCACAATGGCATACGGAGGTTCTCAGGCTAGGGGTAGAATCAGAGCTGCAGCTGCCAGTCTACACCACAGCCGCAGCAATGCCAGATCCGAGCCACGTCTGTGACCTACACCACAGCTCACAGCAACACCAGGTCCTTAACCCACTGAGTGAGGCCAGTGACTGAACCCGCATCCTCGTGGATACTAGTCGGGTTCGTTACTACTGAGCCACAAGGGGAACTCCTCCATCACCTTTTCTTGGAACATCTCACTCTCTCTCTCTCACACACACACATACACACACACACAAGCACACAGTCCTTTAAGTGTGTCCTCATTCCCACACTTCACTTGGGTCTCAGCTCACTTACCATCTCCTTAGAGAGCAGAGAAGGCTGAATTAAGTCTCCTGAAATGATAGGACCCAGTCCTAACACTTGGTTCTGTGAATGTGACCTTACTTGGAAGCAGGATTTTTTTTTTCTTTTTTAAAATATTTTTAAAATTATAGTTGATTTACCATGTTTTGCCAATTTCTGCTGAACAGCAAAGTGACTGAGTCATACACATATACACACACACATATATATATACACACACACATCATATAGGTATATATATGATATGTATATGCGTATATACAAATGTATATATATATACACGTTCTGTTTCTCATACTGTCTTCCATCATGTTCTATCGCAAGAGACTGGATATAGCTCCCCGTGCTGTATAGCAGGACCTCATTGCTTATCCATTCTAACTGGAATAGTTTGCATCTACTAACCTCAAAGTCTCAGTCCATCCCACCCCGTTCCCCCTCTCCCTTGGCAACCACAAGTCTGTTCTCTATGTCTGTGGGTCTGTTTCTGTTCTGCAGACAGGTTCATCTGTATGATTTTAGATTTCACATACAAGTGATACCATGGGGTATTTGTCCTTTTTCTGACTTACTTCACTTAGTATGAGAATCTCTAGTTGCATCTCCTCCTCCTTCCTCACCTTGAACCTGACTGTGTTGCGTTCAGCCATGTGGTGATAATGGGTCTGTCAATCCCCAGCCCCATTCCCTTCAAAGAGTTTCTCTATTCCTCGGTCTACCTTGAAGGGAGAGGTGATCCAATTCCAGTCAATTTTAATTAAGGGCATATCTACTTGGGGGAAAGGCTTTTCCTTTCTTGATAAGAAAGGATGAGACGACTGACCCCATTCTTCTTTCTTTCTTGATTGAGGATGTGACACCTAATGGGACAGAAATAACTATTGGAGCCGGAAGGGGGAAGCCAAAGATCTGAGGGAAGCCAAGCATAAGAATAGAAAGACCCTGGCTTTCTGAAGACATCTTTGAGTCACTCAAGCCCAGGAATTCCCACCATGTCCCCTCCAAAGTTCTTGTTATTAAAGACAATTACAGCCTTGGTGGCTTAACATATCCTGCAGCCCTAAAGCATTCCTAACTAACCTAATATTGTTTGTGTTGTGTGGATGGTACTCAGCGCAGAGCACCTAGTCTTTGAACATGAATCCAATCTTATGCTCCCATGCATAGTATCACGTCCTTTAAAATGGCTTTTAGCAAACTGCATTGGGAAGTAGCTAAAGAGAGACGTTTCAACAGTTAGTTGGTTTTGAAAACTCATAAACATTATGGTTAGAAACTAAGCCTATTTCCCTCTTAATTTTGGTTATTCTAAAGCCTGCAGTTCAGCTGTCATCCGTCTTTGGTAATTGTGCCTAAGTCCACATGTTATAAGCCTTTTGTTTACTAAGCTTTTAGTTTCAACTTCCTTCCCAGCCCACATTTCCCCTTTGCTTCATTTTTCTTTATTTTAAATGCACTTAATCTTCCTGTCTTGTCAGCATCTCTGGGAGTCTTCCTTTTTGAACAGGACATGATATAAAAAATTAATATGCAGGCATGCAAATATCTATTGCCCAAAGGAGCAGTTAACACATCACCAACTTAGCTGGGAATGATGACTTTATACATGATAACTGGCTTTTTGTCACCAGCAAACCTAATCCTTATTCATTTCATCTTGAGATTGCTCTCCTCTCTGTTTTTGTCTCTATTTCCTTCTGGAGTTACATGTGTAATTTGGATATGGAAGTCAAGATAATTCCAGTTACATGAGACGGGAAACAACACACCAGCTCGCAAATGCATGTGCACATCACACACACACACACACACTTTTACAGGTAAGAGTCTTGTATTGCTTCTAATAAATGGAAATTCCAGGAACAAAGACTCAGCAATGGCTCAATCCGGGTGCTCAGATAACCTCATAGGACTCAGCTCTCAGCCTCACTTTCCCGCCTCGCTCCTCCCAGACAGGACCTCCTTTCCAAGTGGCAAGAGCGCTGCCAGCCTTCAGCAGAGACAAAGCAGATTAGCCGTGGCCTGGGGCTGAGGGGTGGGATTCCTGATTAACCCCAGAGGGGTAGGAGGGATCTTACGGGGTGATGAAAGTGTCTTAAGGAGTTCCCTGCTGTTTTAGCCATTAAGGACTCTGTGTTGCCACTCACTGCTGTGGCTCGGGCCTGACCCTAGCCTGGTAACTTCTGCATGCCAGCGGTGCTGCCCCCCAAAAAAGTGTCTTAAAACCAGAGTTACGGTGACAGTTGCACAATTCAGTAAAGTTACTAAAAATCATTGAATTGTATACTTAAAAGTGTATATTTTAGAGTATGAAGATTATACTTCAGTCGGGTTATTCACATGAATAAAAAAGGATGACAGCGGCTTACATTCCATCACCTCAGCATTCCCAATGGAAAGATCAGGCCTCCCCCTCAGCAGTCAATAAAAACCCAGAATGAGTCTCATTGGCTCGGATTGGTCTAATTTGTGTTACACACCCCATCTCTGAACCAATCACTTTGGCTGGGGGTGTGTGTGACTGCTTTGATTGGACAGGCATGGGTCACAAGCCTTCCCTGGAGTCAGGAGGGAAGTCAGTTGCCCTTAAGTTACCTTGACAGAGAGGGAAGGGCAGTTCCCCAAGGAAAATCCGGGTGCTGCTACCAAAGAAGTAGACACTGTTCCTCATTAAGCAAAACAACAACATCCACCCACTGACACACCTCTGCCCCCACGAGGCCGAAACCCTTTGGCCCACAGCATCCTCGTCCCTTCAAATTCCACCCTGCCAACATCACATGAGTCTCTGGAGCATTACGACTATGGATTGTTCTAAAGCCAAAATACACAGAGTGCAATTCCCAGCTTCATCATTTGTAGCTGCATGAGGACAATATAACACTGATCTCAACAGGCTGCTATAAGAATTAAAAGAGCTAGTCCACAGAGAGTTACAGAACTGTGCCCCGGAGCAGAGTAAGCTCCTTTTAAGTGTTAGCTATTATTCTGGGGTTGTGCGGGAGAGGTTGAACTCTATGAATAAATCTGAATCTGAATCTGTTTGTTAGTTTTAGAATCTGTGCTGGCAATTCCTGGTTCAGCCCCTGTCCATTCTCTACTTCTCTGGGTGCCCTGGGGAGCTGGACTCCCAGACCTGCTGGCTCAGAGGTAAGCTGGAGCAAGATGCCTTTCCACTTTGTTAATGGTGTGCCTCTCTGGTGGCAGCTTCCTTCCTCTTTCATATCACCTCCTGTTACCCCAGGAAGGAGGGGCCCTGGCTCCTGACATCCCCCACAGGGCTTCCCTCTGCTGTGTATCCCTGGGTATCTCAGAATAGCTTGCTTGCCTGTTCCTTTCACCCTGCTCACAGAATAGTCAATAGTCCCTTCACGGAAGATGCTTCATTTGAACCACACTGGGGAAATCTGGTTCTCACTGAAATGCAGTTCACTAAAGGAATAGTCCTCCATCACTCTTGGGTCATGTTCAAGGCTTTAATAGTTCACCTTGTCCATTTTCTGTTGTCTAAAGGAAACCATTTCGGACCCAGGGAACCGGGTGCTCAGAATGCACAGGCCAGGTTATTGATGCAGGAAGGTGTGGCTTCCCCTGAAGTCCTGGGTCTCCAGCTCTGGCGCCAGGCTTGCTGACAGTTACCTGCCCTTCTCGGCCACAGCCTCCAAGATAGCAGCAGAAATGGCAGATGACAGGTGCCGGCATGGGGGGAGGGAGGATCAGTGAAGAAAGGATAGGCTTTCAAGAAATGGAAGCTCGGAGTTCCCTTCATGGCTCAGTGGTTAACGAATCCAAGAACCATGAGGTTGCGGGTTCGATCCCTGGCCTTGCTCAGTGGGTTAAGGATCCGGCGTTGCCGTGAGCTGTGGTGAAGGTTGCAGATGCATCTCGGATCCCGCGTTGCTGTGGCTGTGGGGAAGGCCGGCAGCTACAGCTCCTGTTAGACCCCTAGCCTGGGAACCTCCATATGCCGCGAGTGCGGCTCTACAAAAATGCAAAAAGACAAAAACAAACAAACAAACAAACAAAAAAAGGAAACTCGATCACCCAGAAACACAGCCTAGAACCCAACTCGAGTTTAAACGCACGCTCATGTTTGGGGTGGAGTGATAGCCTGGGAACCCAGATATGTGAGCGGCTCCACCGTGATGCGTATATTAATTTAGAATCAGGTATGGGGAGTCTCCTGAACAGGAACAAATAAGAAACTAACACGTGTCCACCTAAGACCGAAGCACCGGAGTCAGGACACTCCCAAGAGAGCCCGGCTCCAAAACCCAGCCCCCACCCCCAGCCTCAGGACGGGGCGAGACGCCACCACTGAATGAGAAAGACATCCACCCAAGGTCCGCACATGTGGACAGAAAGCACGTCCCAGGTGATGGCTTTCCATCCAGGTAAGAATCAGAGGACCCTTCATTCAAATGAAGGGCGGTAAGGATGGGTCTCTATTCCTGGACGTTCACTCCGTGCGGCACTCCTAACGGATGCTTCTTGTCCGCATCCTGTTAAATATCCCTGTAACGGGGCGCCCTCACCCCATCTTACACCGGAGGACTCTGAGGCTCCTGAGGTGGAGGTCACCTGCCCAGCATTACGAGGTCAGGCTGTGTGGACCCGAGGTTTCACCTGGGTGGTCTGACTGAGGACAGATGCTGTACCCACCCCCAAGCCTCTGTGCTTTTTGTTTTTTGTTTTGTCTTTTGTCATTTTAGGGCTGCACCGCAGCATATGGAGGTTCCCAGGCTAGGGGTCTAGTCGGAGCTGTAGCTGCCAGCCTGCACCACAGCCACAGCAACACCAGATCCGAGCCGCGTCTGCAACCTATACCACAGCTCATGGCAACGCCGGATCCTTAACCCACTGAGCAAGGCCAGGGATCGAACCCACAACCTCATGGTTCCTAGGATTCGTTTCCACTGCACCACGACGGGAACTCCCTCTACCAAGTGCTTAATATAGCGTCTAGCACTGAAAAGGGATTCAATATTCATCTATTTTATATATGGTAGCAGAGGGCACTATAGTCAATATCTTGTAATATCCTATCATAGAAAAGAATATGAAAAATATATATTATTATTGTATATACTATATCTATTATTGTATCAATTATATATTATATATCATATATATCTATATTATATATTATATAGATATGTCTATATTATTATATATCTATAGTATATACAGATATATCTATATCATTATACCCACATATAATATATATGCACACACACATACATATAAACTGAGAAACTAACAAAATACTGTAAATTAATTATACTTCAATCAAAAAGGGGTACAATTCTTACTCTACAGCACAGAGAACTATATCCAATCTCTTGGGATAGACCATGACAGAAGATAATATCAGAAGTGGAATGTAGGAGTTCCTGTTGTGGCGCAACGGAAACGAATCCGACTAGTAACCATGACGCTGCGGGTTCAATCCCTGGCCTCGTTCAGTGGGTTAAGGATCCGGCATTGCTGTGAGCTGTGGTGTAGGTCACAGACAAAGCTCAGATCCCATGTTGCTATGGCTGTGGTGTAGGCCGGTGGCTATAGCTCCGATCCGACCCCTTGCTTGGCAACTTCCATATGCCAAAGGTGCAGCCCTAAAGAGCAAAAAAAGAGAAAGAAATGGAATGTATATATATGTATGAATGACTGGGTCACATTGCTCAACAGCAGAAATTGGCACAACATTGTAAATCAACTAAACTTTAATAAAATTTAAAAGGGGGGGCTCAATCAATAAGGATTATTACCATGATCACCATGGTTACCATCCTCACCTCGTTTTCATCTTCGTTGCCATTAAAATTGAGTGCCTCCCTGAATTTACTAGTATCCTAAAACATCAAAACAACAAGTAACAACCACTCATGCCTACCCTCCCTTTCGGGACACTGAAATGCCCCCATGGAGCCTCAGAAAACACACTTTAGTAAACCACACCCCTGGAGCACCCTCAGTCACCCCATAAATACTCAGGATGCAGCAAGGTCTCAACAGTCCAGGGGAAGGTGAAAACCGGCCCTCTTGCCCTTGGTATCTGTCCTTGAACTCTGTGCATTGACTTTGAGAAAGCACACCTAAGACCCTCAGTCTCCCTGTCTGCAGAATGGGCTAACAGTGCCTGCTTTTGAAGTGAAATACTAAACAGTTACTGGAAAACAGTGAGAAGAAAACATGGTCTGTATTTCCGAGGATCATTTTGCTGGGAGACAAGATACTTTCCAAACAATGGGCTGAGTGAGGGGCCTCCAAAGCCAGAAGCATCATTTCCTCCCCAAGCACCCTGTTCATCCCTCATACCTCCATGCCCACCCTCAAACAGCGACAAGCATAGTTGCAAAACTGGCTGACGTTTGTGCAGGGATTACTATGTGTCAAGGACTGGGCCCATAGTGAGATTATTTCATCCTTGCACGAACTCACAAGGTCCTGTAACTGTCACTGCTATTTTACCAGCGGGGAGATGGACACACAGAACATTTAAGGAAGTTAACTGCCCAAGATTAGCTGTCTGGTGGTTAGTTATCAGAGCTAGACTGGAATCCAGGCATGTCAGACCCCAGGCCTGGCAGTCTCACCCACTATGCAACCTGGCTTCTAATAAGGCTCCCTGTTACCCAAACCAAATGATGCTGGTTCTGGCTGGCCGTACAGCAGAGCAGAGGGGACAGATCTGTCCAGGGTTACTACGTGCAGCTATGCAGGCTGTGAACTGCACAAAGGCTCCTAGTCGATAAGGCACGAGTGGAGGTTGAGTTCTGCTCCATGCTCCATGGGCTCCTGACAACATCCCAATGTGATACCCACTCCTTCACCTCCCATCACCTTCTTCACCTCCCAACTTCAAGGGACATACAGTTAGTGTTGCCTAGACCAGCACCTCAACTAGGGGCCAGAACAGAGTAAATTTCTTAGTAGTTACATTGTAAAAGTCAAAAGAAAGTGGTGAAACTGATTTAAATAACGTTTTATGTAACCCACTAAGACCACAAACATGATTATTTCAAAATGTAATATATATGTTGTATATTACACACATATACATATACATGTAATATAATACATATACAGCATATATAATATACATGTGATATGCGTACATATATAATATATACGATATACTTGTAATACACACGTATGTAATATATGTGTGACATACATGTAATATACATACACACATGGTATATATATATGATATGCGTGCATGCATGGTATATAATATAAATGTAGTATACATACAATATGGTATATATATAACACACATACATATACGTGTGGTATACATGATTTGTGAGATTTTTACATTCTTTTTTGTTTTCTTTTGTTTTGTTTTGTTTTTGTTTTTGTTTTTTGCTTTTTGCTTTTTAGGGCCGCACCCACGGCATATGGAAATTCCCAGGCTAGGGGTCAAATTGGATCTACAGCTGCCGGCTTACACCACAGCCACAGCAGTGTGGGATCCAAGCCACATCTGCAACCTATACCACAGCAACACCGGATCCCAGACCAACCAAGTAAAGCCAGCGACAGGACTAGAATTCCCACGGATACTAGTTGCATTCATTTCTGCTACACCACGACAGGAACTCCAATTTTTACATTCTTATTTCTTCAAAATCTGGTGTGTATTCTTCATTTCCAGCACATCTCAATTCGGACCAGCCCCATTTCCAGGGCTCACGACATGTGACTGCCGTCTTGGACAGAGCAGATCGAGAGTCACCAGGAGATGACCACTAGAGTGGCCTGCAGGCTCCTGCAGCAGAGAAACGCCCTGAGACGAGGACCCTCACTTCCACTCAATAAGATTCCGAATTTTATACTCCAAAATATAACCACTGAAAAAGATTTAGTGTTGGGCTCCTACACTGTTGGTGGGAATGTAACTTGATACAGCCGCTATGGAAAACAGAGTGGAGGTTCCTCAGAAAACTAAATATTGAACTACCCTATGATCCAGCAATCCTACTCCTGGGCACCTATACAGACAAAACTGTAATTCCAAAAGATACAAGCACCCTTATGTTTACTGCAGCACTACTCACAATAGCCAAGACATGGAAACAACCTAAATGTACATCAACAGATAAATGGGTTAAGAAGATGTAGTGCACATATACAATGGAATACTACTCAGCCATAAGAAAGAATGAAATAATGCCATTGGCAGCAACATGGATGCAACTAGAGATTCTCATCACTAAGTGAAATAAGTCAGAAAGAGAAGGACAAGTATTATATAATAACACTTCTATGTGGAATCTAACATATGGCACAAATGAACCTATCTACAGAATAGAAACAGTCTCATGGACATGGAGAACAGACTTGTGGTTGCCAAGGGGGAGGGGGAGGGAGTGGGATGGACTGGGAGTTTGGGGTGAGTAGATGCAAACTATTACATTTAGAATGGATAGACAATAAGGTCTTGCTGTATAGCACAGGGAACTATATCCAGTCTCCTGGAACAGACCATAATAGAAAATAATTATGTTAAAAAATAATGTGTGTGTGTGTGTGTATACACACACACACATTATTTTTTAACATAATTATTTTCAGAATAATTACAGCAGAAATTGGCATGGCATTGTAAATCAACTATTCTTTAATAAAAAATTTAAAATTAAAAGATTTAGAGTTAGAAAAATAAGAGATTCAGACACATACTTTGAAAAAAACTTTTTATGTAGACAGAATTTAAACCCATGAGCCTGGGTGGAGAAGGATGCAGTTTTGAAGGCAAAAAAATGACTATTTTAAGAGACTGCCAGATGCTGAATAAAATAAGGATTCATGAGCTAATATAAATAAATATGTAACCAGACAATTAAATACATAGAAAAATGGGGGTAAGGGAAAACTCTTGGTCCCAAACCAGGTGGCAAATGTAGAGGAAGACAGGAAGTTAGAAACTGGGCGGGGGGGGGGGGGGTTCAGCTTTTGGCAACCATCACAGTAATACTAATTTTAAGCCAAAAAATCATCAATGGATATGAACACGAATAGGTAATATTTTGAAGAATTGCAATGTCTTTATGTTGTCTTGAAGTACCCTAAAATACTTAACGGTATTTATTATAATAAAGTGACTTATTTCCACATAGTGACTTCGAAGTGGAGAAAAAAAAGTGATCAACAAGCCTGGAAGGTGACAGACGGAGAGCACACAACTCGAAATAACGCACATCTCCTACAAGGTGTCCCAGCCAGCAGCGCACAGTCCGAACCTAAGTGTGAGGAAGCATCAGGTAAAACTAAACAGAGAAGCATTCCAGAAAATAACCACCACTCTTTAGCTGTAGCAGGGTTGTGAAATCACAGAAAGAATGGGAACTCTTCTAGATTAAAGGACAGTAAAGGGACCCTAACAACCGAAAGCAACACATCATCCTTTAAAAAAGTCTCACTGATGTACAACGCTGTGTTCCTTTCAGGCGTACAGCAAGACGATTCAGTTACAGTTCCCTATGCTCTACCGCAGGTCCTGTTGTCTCCTTTCTATATAGCAGTGTGTATCTGCTAATGACTTTCTTTTGCTATAAAGGCCATTGTTGGGACAACTGGAGAAATCTGAGTAAGGTCTGTTTACTTTTCTGGCTGTGCCCATGGCATGCTAAAAGTCCCAGGTCAAGGATCAAATCCGCACCAGAGCAGTGACAACGCCAAATCCTTAACCAGCCTACTGTGCCAGCAGGGAACGCCATAAGGTCTGTAGATTGATTATAATATTATGTCAATGTTAATTTCTTGATTTAAATTAGACTGTGGTGATGTAAGAAAAGAGTCTTTTTTTTGGAAATTTAGGGATCAAAGGGCACTATGTCTTCCATATACTCTCAAGAAGTTCAGGAAAAAGTGTGTGTATACATATTATAGATAGGCTATATATATATCTTTACACACATATATATGGAAGGTGAGAGAGAAAGAGGGAGCTGGACACAGCAAATGTCGCGGAATGTTAACACTTGGGACATTTGAAGATGGAAAACCTGGGTGAAAGGTGTGCCAGATTCTTTGTACTAGCCTTACAACTTCTGTATTTCTGAAATGATGTCAGGATAAAAGCACTTTTAAAAAATAGAGGATGTGGACAAATGCCCAGGCAGGAAATACTGAGGAGCTGAACAGAGCAGTGGACTTAGGGAAAGAAAGGATGCACGAGAAATCAAAGAGGTTGGATCTGCGGGACTCTGTGACCCACAGGAGGCAGGATGGGGCAGGAAGAGGCCAAGGTTTCTGGGTTGGCTAAGCGATGACGTCATTGTCCACCTCTCACAATGGACAGCAGCACCTGCAGAGAATCTGGACCGTGCTGGGGAGGTCAGTAACGCAAGGTGGGGCACGTCCCACGGGGCTGGGCTAATTCAGACTTCAGCATCACTTTCCAGTCCTTTGGGTCAAGGGATGTGGGAGGGGAGGGGAAGGGATTACCACCTAGACAGATTATGCAGCCCCAAACGACTCACCAGAAAAGCGAGCTCTCTCCAAGATGGCCATCGTGCATAATGAGGGCGTGTTATTTAGGATCTGAAGGAAACGCTCCTCAAAGACTGTGCTCCGAGAACAGACACATCCTTGGAGCCCTCTGTTTCTGAAATAGATCTATCCTCTTTTGCACACCCATCAAAATCAGACCTCCCCAGCCTCTCCAAGCTCGCATCTCCCCCTCCACTATCCAAGCCTCTCACACGGGCCACTTTTCTGCACAGCCCGGGGGCGGGGGAGGGTGGTATTTTCTCCTACTTCGGGCCTTCGCCCATCCTTCCATCCTGGGAGGCTCTCCTCACTGCTGCCTCCCTCATTCCATTCTACTCTCCATTCCAGGGTCAGCTCTGCACAAAGCCCTTCTCTGATGCCTCTTTTGAAGGTGCTTTAAATTCTTGGCCCTTCCCAAGTCCCCTGTCATGTCACCTATTCCACTGCTTTAGACTTTTCTGACTTCCCCTAGATGACTGCTGCACATGCTTACTTTCCATCTCTGTCCCCAGGGATGTCCTAACGCACCTCATCCTTCTTTTTTTTTTTTTTTTTTTTTTGCCGTTTGTCATTTTAGGGCCGCACCCGTGGCATGTGGAAGTTCCCAGGCTAGGGGTCTAATCGGAGCTGTAGCCGCCGGCCTATACCGTAGCCACAGCAACGCAGAATCCAAGCCACATCTGCAACCTACACCACAGCTCACGGCAACACCGATCCTTAACCCACTGAGCAAGGCCAGGGATCGAACCCGCAACCTCATGGTTACTAGTCGGATTCGTTAACCACTGAGCCACGACGGGAACTCCCGCACCTCATCCTTCTTACACAAGCTTGTGTCCCCATTCTGTAACATAGCACCCAGCGCATAATAGGTGCTTAATAAAGGCCTGTTAAAGAAATGAACAAAGCCTAGGAAGGGTCTTAGAGCACTCCAGAGCAGCTCCCAAATTTCACAGGGGCGGATCCTGAGACCCCCTAAGTGGAGATCATCAGGGGTCCCCCGCTAATTCCCTTGCTGCCTGGCAGAGGCTGGAACACAGTTCCATCACACAAACTCACTTAGTGAACGGAAGGGAGACAAGGGTCATTTTACATCTTGCAAACTGCGAGGTCAGACAGCCACCAGGGATCCAGGAAACCATCAAAAAGCTCTGTGGGAGTTCCCTAGTGGTGCAGGGGATTAAGGATCTGACATTGTCACTGCTGTGGCTCAGGTTGCTACTGTGGTTTGGATTTGATCCCTGTCCAGGGAACTTCTGCATGCTACAAGTGTGCAACCTCCCACCCCCAAAATAAACGCAAGCTCTGTGTTCTGGGGATATAGAAGCCCTGTCCACCTGGGAAGCAGGACTGTCAAGGGTGAATATATGTTTTGGTGACATACCGTTGCCCTTTTTATTTTTATTTTTAATATTTGGATAAGATGTGAATTATTCTGGCCAAAGGGCAGATTGCAGTAGATGGCTTGCAAAGATGGCCACGATAATTCTTCTTATCCCCATATGTAAGCTTGCTTATTTATTTATTCATTCATTCATTCATTATTTTTATGGCTGCACCTGCTGCATATGGAAGTTCCTGGGCTAGGGGTTGAATCATAGCTAGAGCTGCAACCCACACCAGAGCAACACAGGATCAGCAACATGGGATCTGCAATCTATGTCAGAGCTTCCAGCAGTGCCGGATCCTTAACCTACTGAGCAAGGCCGGGGATCGCATCTCCCATCCTCACGGAGACTATGTTGGGTTCTTAACCTGCTGAGCCACAACTGGAACCCCTGGTTCCCTTTTTAAAAACCCCATCTCACAGGACTTGTCAAAGCAAGTAAGAAAATGTGCATCGTGCACTTGTCCCAGAGGGGGAAACGGTGATAACTGCATCAAACAGCGTTTGCCAGAGGCTGGTACACCGGGAAGTTGCTGGTGGGGGGACATCCCCAGGGAAAGCAAAGGGAAGCAGATGACAGCTCCCCCCGCCCCCAACCCGCATCCTGGGCCTGGGGAGGGAGCGGGGGGGAGGCGCCCGATTCCGCCCAGCACACATCTTGTCTCTGTGAGCTGGACTAAGGGAAGCGATTCACAGCCCCTCCCCAAACTCCGTCTCAGCAACAAAGCCGGCAATGTGTTTCATCTCGGCCCATCGGATCCAGCTGAGTTTACAGCAGTGGGTGGCTTTCAAACCTAACATTTGATCAAAATGAAAAAGTGGCCCTTCCTTTTACCCGGTGACAAGCCTGCACGTATAAATCACAGCCTTCCCCAGAGAAGGCTCCTCCGTGTACAATTGAAGGGGCAGCCCGCCCACCTCAGTCCCCATCTGGACAAAGGGGGCTGGGGCTTTTCCAGGGGCCCCGGGAGCTTTTAAAGGCCCCCTTGTAAAAAAAATAAAATAAAATAAAAGGAGACACCATCTGAGCACAACCGTGGGCGGGGAGGGGGGAGGAGGTCCCCCTTGGAGATTTGCATTTTATTTGGTTTGAGGGCTCAGTGGAAATCACACTCCCAGTTAGAAGGGCGTTCAGGAATGCAACGCTAAGATCACGGATGTACGAAGATGTCTGGGTTACAGACATGATACGCTTTTGGGCTCTAAGTAAAGGGAACGGACGAGTGTGCATCTGGCTGGCCAAGAAGTGTCAGGATGGCCATTCTCAAATTAGCCAAGTCACAAATTAATTAGGAGTAAAAATGTTATGCTAGTCAATTAACAGTAGTAAGAAGATAACAGTGCAGTATAATATGTCATCGTATAGTAATAATGACAAGAGCAGCAACAGGTTGCAATTGCATGGAGCAGTCACCTACAGCTGGCCAGATGCTCAAACATCTCAAACACTTGACATCACCATCTCCTTAATCCCCTTTACAAGCTTTATTGAGATAGAGTTACATATAACATTGTGTACATTTAAAGTGTACAGTGTGGTGATTCGATACACGTACATACTGGGAAATGGTCATCGAAATAGGGTAAGTTCATACCTCCATAACATATTTTTTTGTGGGGGAGTTGGTGAGAATTTTAAGATCTACTCTCTCAGCAACTTTTAAGTGTATGACACAGCATTGTTAATTGCAGTCATCATGCTGTACATCAGATCCCCCAAACTTGCTCATCTCACAACTGAGGGTTTATACCTTTTGACCAACATCTCCCCATTTCCCCCACCCTCATCTTTATTTTCTCCGTTTCTGTGAGTTGCATGTTTCTAGATTCCACATAGAAGTGACATCATATGGTATTTGCCTTTCCTTATTTCACTCAGCATAATGCCCTCAAGGCCCATGTTGTTGCCAATGGCAGGGATTTCCCCTTTTGATGGCTGTATAATGTTCCATTTTAATTTATATTGAAATAGTCCATATTTTCTTTATCCATTCAACCATCAATGGACATTTAGGTTGTTTCCATGTCTTGGCTATTTTACATAATGCTGCAAGTAGCACAGGAGTGCAGATATCTCTGAACTCATGAGATACATACATACAACACACACAGCACACACACACACATATGTGTGTGTGTGTGTGTGTGTGCTGTGTGTGTGTATAGTATGAGATTATATACATACTTTAGGAAAGGAAATCTTTTTTTTTTCTTTAGCCACACCTGCAGCACGCAGAAGTTCCTGGCCCAGGGCTTGAACCCATGCCACAGCAGCAACAACCCTGAATCTTTAACTGCTAGGCCACCAGAGAACTCCCAGAAAATTTTTTCCCTTTTTTCCCTTTTATTTTCCCTTTCCCACAGGCTGCACCTGTGGCATAAGGAAGTTCACAGACTGGGGGTCGAATTGGAGCTGCAGCTGCCAGTCTATGACGCAGCCACAGCAACACGGGATCTGAGTCACGTCTATGACCTACACCACGGCTCACGGCAACACCAGATCCTTAACCCACTGACCGAGACTGGGAATAGAGCCCACATCTTCATGGATACTAGTTGGGTTCGTAACCCACTGAGCCACAACGGAAACTCCCCAGGAAATCTTAATCCTTATAACAACCTTATGTTACAGGCGCTATGACTGTGCCATTTTACTGATGGGATAAAGGAACTGGCCTATAACCAGAGAACCCAGGGAGGGGCGGGCCTGAGGCAGGACACATCACCCACCATGACTCTACATGTGTGAGTCCTTGCCTCAGAAAAACAGCCCCGCATCCCCTGCCTCACACTCTAGCCAAAGCCTGAGGGTACGGGTCTGAACAGAACCTACCAGGCCTTCAACTCCACTGTAAGCAGCGGAAGTGGGGTTGGAGGGAGAAGGCTTCAACAGGGATTTTCTTTTGAAAAGTCAAAGTTATGAAAATAATTGCATTTGCTTTGCCTTTTTACCTAATGTAGGTTTTAATGAAGACCACGTGCTTGCCTTCATAACAAAACAAAGAAGGAAATGTTACTTTCCGTGGAAAAAATGTCAGACTTGACTTATCCCCACAAAACTGAGCGATGGGACTATAGGTATGTTTCTATTTATATTTGACGTTGGAAGCTCAGTCCTAAAGAAGGACTTCTTGTGGGGCACCAAGCTCAGCGTGCTTCCTCCGTTTTAGGGAGGCCTTCTCTCGATAATCAAATCGTTCTCTTTTTCTTCTCCCTTCTTCACGGATGAGTTGGTAGAACCCGCATCAGATGCTCTCTGGCCCGGTTTCTGGTGGTTTTACATGGAGTTGGAACAGCTCAACAACAATAAAAACTCATGTTCGTGGATTTGAGGAAATTCTGCATCTTGATTTGAAAACATACTTCGTAAAACGTTGCACTGCTTTGCATTATATGCGTGGATGTTTCCAACATGCCTAAGTTAGCGAATGATCAAGAAAAAACTCTTGACAGACAATAGCTAGAACACTTTACTTGCTTTTTAAGTCGTCACAACATTAAAGGATCTTTTCCTGAGATGAAACCGCTTGCCTTTTGACACCATCAGAAATCAGATGATGAACATATGACCATCAAGAGGCCCTCTGACAAATGGAAAGGATTCAGGGGTGATGCAGTCACTACCTCACTGCTCCCCAGCTCCGGACCATATTTACACTCTTTCATGGAATTTCAGGTAGCATTTGCTTGATGTCTACTGCTACAAAATTTTTAATGCCTTTTTTTTACTATTATTATTGGTGGCATTATGCAGTGGCTTGATGTGGGATCTCGGTTCCCAGACCAGGGATTGAACCTGGGCCACAGCAGTGAAAGCACTGAGTCCTAGCCACTAGGCCACCAGGGAACTCCTGATACCTATTTTTGTTTGTTTGTTTTTGGGGTTTTGTTTTTGTTTTTGTTTTTGCTTTTTTTGCCTCCATGCAGAAGTTCCCGGGCCACAAACTGAACCAAAGCTGCAGCAATGACAATGCCAGATCCTTAACCCTCTAAGCCACCGCCTTTGGGAAAGGCATTGGACTTGGTTTTGAGCTGAGCCCCCAGCTGCTGCTCAGTTAACCTGGTCACCTCCCAGTAAGAGCATAGGGTACGGATGGACACAGCATCACAGAGGCAGGGCTGGCTCTTGTGTCAAAGCAAACATTCCTTTCCTTGAGAAATCCAAGGCAGACAAAACCAGGAGTTCCCGGCTCTTGACGTTTCTGGCCTCCTCCTCTTTCTTCACACTGATGAATGGATTCCCCATGATTTAAACCTGCTGAGGTTGTGGAGTTTCAAACCTTCCTGTGATTCTCACTTGTCTCCTTATGGGACAAAAAAAAAACCAGCCTCTTTGTTTCCTAAAGAAAGGAGTTCCCTGGTGGTTCAATGGGTTAATGATCTGGCATCATCACCTCTGTGGCGCAGGTTCGATCCCTGGCCCAGGAACTTTTGCGTGCTGTGGGCACAGCCAACAAAAAAGAAAAGAGGAAAGGGGCTTATCCGAAGGACTCATGCGTTCTCAGGATGGTTGCACATCTTTCCCAGAGTATCATTTGGAGAGCTGAGTCCTCCAGAATTGGAGGCATCTGGTCTCCATCTTCTCTCTCAGCCACAAGGGTAGGAAGAAAAAAAATTAAAAGAAAGAGGAGCTTGAAGAAATATGTTTCAGTTTTTGTAGGTCCTCAAAGGCTTGAAAGCAGTTCAAGATGTTCCCCCATCAGACCATGCATTTTCTTTGCCCGATGACTAATGTTTCAAGACCACCTATGGAGACATTTGCTATGTGGTGAAGTCGTGACTTCAAAGCATCTGTACTTGCTGAGGGCACCTTCTGTTTTCCCTGGTATCCACTCCCTGGAGATTACCCGCACAGACTCGCAGGCATCCTTGGAGCTTCTGGCCAATAGTTGGGCCAGAGAACACAGCCGTCCTTGCAGAATTTCAAATAGTCTTCCCATGTTCCTTCCCTCTCGTTGAAAATTCAGTGACATCAGCCTTCTCTCTCTGCTTCGAGTTTTCAGACAAAGGGAATCTTCTGGCCCACCTGGACCACCTTTTGGGTTACACTTAGGAACTCAGGTCCATGTAGGCAAGGTGAAGATCTAGGACCAAGGGAATTCCCATTGTGGCTCAGTGGGTTAAGAACCTGACTAGTATCCTTGAGGATGAGGGTTCGATCCCTGGCCTCGCTCAGTGGGTTAAGGATCCGGTGTTGCCATGAGCTGTGGTGTAGGTCACAGACGCAGTTTGGATGGGGTGTTTCTGTGGCTGTGCTACTGGCCAACAACTGTAGCTCTGATTAGACCCCTAGCCTGGGAACTTCCATATGTCGCAGGTGAGGCCCTAAAAAGAAAAAAATAATAATAATAAAATTGTTCTTACAGATATATTCATTTCACACCTGATTCTTCTCTTAGACCATCAGATCACTCAGAGCAGGCATTACTGTTGTACAGCTGGGGAAGAGGGAAACCTTAGCACAAAGCAGACACTCAATAAATACCTGTCAACCAATACACAACTCACATTCAAACCCACTGCAGTGACGCTCATTCTTACAGTTTAACAGAAATTATCATCATTATTTTTTTTATTAAAGTCTAGTTGATCGACAATGCTGTGTTAGTTTGAGGTGTACAGCTAAGTGAGTCAGAGTGAGAATGCAAAGTGAGAATATATATATCCTATTTTAGATTCTTTTCTTTCTTTTTACGGCTGCATCTGCGGCATATGGAAGTTCTAGGGGTCAAATTGGAGCTGCAGCTGCAGACCTAAGCCACGACCACGGCAATGCAGGATCCAAGCTGCATCTGTGACCTATGCTGCAACTCGTGGCAACGCCAGATCCCTAACTCTCTGAGAGAGCCCAGTGATAGAATCCAAATGCTCACAGTGACAACATCAGGTCCTTAACCCTTTAAATCACAATGGGGACTTCTAGATTCTTTTCCATTTAGGTTATTAGAAGATATTGAATATAGTTCCCTGTACTATATTGTTGTGTCCTTGTTGTTTATCTATTTTATATACAGTAGTGTGTATCTGTGAATTCCCAGGTCCTAATTTACACCTCCCTTTTTGGTAACCGTAAGTTTGTTTTCAATGTCACAGAAATTATTAAAAAATTAAGACATCCTTCATCCCGAGTCCTTTCGGGTTCTAAATTGTTATTTTGCCTTCCCTGCTCTAAAACGTCACTCTCATTAGCATGCTTCAAATTAGTTTGATCCTGCTCTAAAGACTAATTAGCCACTGTCTTTACATTAACACTAATCAAGGGCCTGTTAAGAGGTGTCTGTTTGAGAAGCAAGACCAACATGAACGCCCAAGAAGGAACAGAACATTCCGTAGGTGCTGGAGGTCTGTCGAGCTGCCACATGGAAAGGGTTAGAGATAATATCTCAGTAGGGAGTTTGCAAGAGGAGCCAGCCTCGCAGGAACACAGAGTGCTTATTTACTCTCAGAAGAGGGTCAGAGGAAGGATCTGTTTGAAAGGAGCCAGGGTCTTTGTTCTTGATGCAGCTGCAGGCAATGACAGGCAGAAGGTCCTCAGAGCTCTTCGCAAGGACCAGGAGGTAGAATGGCTGGTGATGAGAATGTGGCTTTTGCCCTTCTGCTACCCCTGTGACCTCTCGGGCTTCCTGCAGCCTCAGTTTTCTCAACTGCAAGATGGGGACACCATCGCCTCCCTTGCTGTGATGGGAATCTGGTGCATGGCAGGCAGTGACAAGTGTGCACACATCTGGCACACGGGAGCCAGCACTCGCTGCGTGTCTGCTGCTCCTGGGTGTGTGTGTGGCTCGGACCAGTCTGTGTTTGTCTTCCTGTTTTCTTAAGAGATCCTGGGGCACATATTCAAGTGCATCCCTGTGTGAGCAGGTTTTCTTGCCACACATCTTGAAGGCTCAGGTACGCGTTCAGATTTTGTCTGCTTCTCCCTTACGCTCCTCAGGACTGTGTACTGCCTGTCCCCCGACCTGAGCCCCGATGTGCTTTGGGGTCACCCAGCCCCTTCCAGCCCTCAGCCCAGGCCCGTGGTCCTGCCCTGGGGTCCAGGACTGGATTCCATGACCTGCGTGGTCAGGACCTTTGCCCCCAAACTTACACACTTTGCACTGGCTCTGTGGGAAGCTCCGGATAGAGACACACACCTACGCAACCACACACACCCGCATCCCACCCCTACCTACACACATACACACATCACATGCACACAAACACACACCACCACCTCCCACACATACACACACTACCAGTTACACACACAACACACAATTTGAAAAAGTCACGATACTCTTCTGATGTTACTTCAGAGCACTTCCTACCAATTTTTTAGTGAAAAAAAAAATCCAACTCTGACATTAGAAAATGCAAAAAAGGAACAGCAATACTTTCTTCTGCTTATGAAGCACACGTGTCAATTCAGACAGCAAGCCAAGCCACAGGTTCTCATGGTCCGAGCTGGGTAAACAGATACTAAAGATGGAAGGGGCTGCACTACGAGGGGGTCAGGACACTGGCTTCTTTACCAGAGAGGTTTTATAATCCTTCTTCCTCTGAGGCATCGTCAGGGGTGGAGGCCCCAACATCCCTCCACCATTGTTTAAAATTTTCACCTCTCCCATCACAGGGGAAGCCACCCAGGGAGGGGGGCCTGCCCTGCTCTGAGCCTCTCTGCTCTGGGGGCTGCAGTCCTGTGTCCCACTCATGGGGCCTGGAAAACCGCACAGCTGGAGCTGGAAAGAAACTCAGCTCGGGTGGGGCTGCCTGTGCTGGGCGGGGGTGGTGGTGGTGGTGGTGAGGTGGGGGAGGGGAGGGGGCACCCTGGGAGGGGTGGAGGGCCCTAGGGAGGGGTGGAGAGAGGCACATTTCTTCTGTCATCTCCCAGAGAGGCAACAATAAGCAGAAACCCAGGACTGCACCGGTCCTGCTCCTGGTGATGGGGGTGGGACCCCATGCATCCTTTGGCCTCTCTCTCTCTCTCTCTCTCTTTTGTGCATTTTAGGGCTGCACTCGTGGCATCTGGAAGTTACCAGGCTAGGGGTCCAAACAGCGTTGCAGCTGTCTGCCACGTCAACGCTGCATCCAAGCCACCTGCGACCTACATCACAGCTCGAAGCAGTGCTGGAGTCTTAATCCACTGTGTGGGGCCAGGGATCAAACCACATCCTCATGGATACTAGTTAGGTTTCCTAGCCCGCTGAGTCACAACGGGAGCTCTATTTTTTTTGGGCGGGGGGCACACCCACGGCATATGGAAGTTCCCAGGCCAGGGATCAACTGATGTCACAGCAACAACCTGAGCCACCAGAGTGTTAATGCTGGGTCCTTAGCCCGCTGTATCACAGGAGAACTTGGACCTCTCTTAATTTAGCGATCTGACTGCCTCAGGACTAAAAACCACACATACTGGGGGTGATGGAGCTGATGCGGGAACCGTGGGATGGCATCACGGTAGGTAAGACAGCCAGTCTTGAGTTCCTGCTGTAGCGCAGTGGGTTAAGAATCTGAATGCAGTAGCTTGGGTCGCTCTGGAGCAGCAGATTCAATCCTCACCCCAGGCAAAGTGGGTTAAAGGATCTGGCATTGCTGCAGCTGTGACGTATGTTGCAGCTGTGGCTCAGATTCAGCCCTTGGCCCAGGAACTGATATGTGCCATGGGTGTAGCAGAGAG
>PVHT021183555.1:25296043-25341433 GCA_004024745.2 Catagonus wagneri | reverse complement strand
AGAAAGAAAGAAAGAAAGAAAGAAAGAAAGAAAGAAAGAAAGAAAGAAAGAAAGGGCAAGCAAGCTAGGCTTGTAAAGGCACTTCACTTAGTACAAGCATGTCTAGGTCCATCCATGTAGCTACACATGGCATTATTTCGTTCTTTTTTATGGCTGAGCAATATTCCACTGTATACTCGTACCACATTTTCTTTATTAACTGATAGAATTCTTGGTCCCTAATATTTTTGACTTCCACAGAGCCAGGACCTCATTGAAATATTTCTCCAGCATTTGGCAGATATAAGCCAGGGATGCTTGGGAGTGACAGCTATGGGACAGAGAGGACTTTTGAGCTTTTCCCAAAGAATTCCCTTCTCATTTCCATGCTCTCAGGTTGGACACACAGATCCCCAAACACCTATGCCATTTGAAAGAGGGGGCACATTGAAACCCTCTATTCAACTCACTAGGTTTCTTAATATAACGTATGGAGATGTGAAGATGCAGGCGTGTGGTGCTTGGGTGTGGATTGGGAGAGAGGCAAAGAGGGAGACAGAGATAGAGACTGAGAGACTTTACATGACTTTGAAAATACATGAGATTTCTACCTCTTCTATTTACCTTGGATAAATGGTAAAACTCTTTTAGGTGGAAATAAGGATGCCTGGAGCAGAAAAACAAAAGCAGCCTCCCAAGAAAGGCAAACCGCGGAGCTGACAAGACTCATTACAAGACCAGCCATGGCGTGGGGTCTCTGGAGTGGGCAGGAGGCTGCAACATTACACATGGTTCATTACAACTGAATTAAAGGCTGGTTCCTTAAGAGCTCCAGAAATTAGGGACGGTCAGCGGCAACCTGATTTTCCCATGAAAGCAGGAAGCAACCCGTTCAAGTCTGGAAAATCACTAATTATAGAGTTGAAGTTATTTAAATGCAGAGACACACACCCCCCTTTGTCTCTAGCTTTCTGTTTTAACTCTATAGCTTCTGGGTGTCAACATCCTTTTCTCTAGGGAACTGTGGTCAGTTAGAGAATCATTGATTTCCTCCAAACTGAGCAGGCAAGAAAGGAACCCAGTCTAAAAGCACTGTGCTTGTTTGTGTGTGTACAGTGGGGTCAGACACATGGGGCTGATGAAGATTCAACTCTCTAACAAAGAGAATAATTTCCAGCATCACTCCAGGTGGTTCAAATAACAGTATTTTTTTTTCATAAAGGAAAAACAGGTTGCAAATGATAAGAAAAGCAACAATGAATCGATGCTGCTCACTTGTTTTTCTGTGCCCTGCACTGTTTTTCAGCAAATCACACACTTCCCCTCACCCATGCTCACTTTGCCCCTATGAAGAGAAAAGGAAGACCCCAGGGGCTTGAGCCATCTACCCCAGTTCACACAGCCCCAGTTCACAATAATCAGAGTCAGGCTGTCCTGGTGCTCTGCTCTTGAGCCCTGCAGGAAAGCAAAGAGCATCATTCACAGGAAGCACATACCCTGATAAGAGCCTCAGTGGGAAGAGATGCTGAGCAAAGTAAGCATCTTAAATGGAATGGCTCTTTCTGAGCAGTGCTTGATGGTCCCGCCCTGGGCTTCTATTCAGAAAGTGCTATGGGAAACAGCTTCATGCAAGCTACATCTGCAATTCCAGGAGCAGTGACCATTGACAGCATTGTAAGGGGGAGCAGACTTTTGGGGTTTCAGATGATGGCTTGATAAGCACCTCTGTTTCATAAGAAACATCCCTTTGGAGGCTGGGTCCAGGAAATCTTTGCTGCCACCATGTTGCTGGCTTTTTTTCCCGTGCAGGAGAGAATGATGTGTCTAATCATATTTCCCTTTTCACTTGGGCTGCCAGGAAACCCCTTAATAAAACCATTTTTAAAAATAGTTTTTTAAAAAAAACTCCACAATGGCTGGAATTCCCATTGTGGCTCAGTGGGTTAAGAACCCAGCATAGTATCTGTGAGGACGTGGGTTCAATCTCTGGTCTCACTCAGTTGGTTAAGGATCCAGCATTGCCGAAAGCTGTGGTGTAGGTCACAGATGAGGCTTGGATCCGGCATTGCTGTGTCTGCGACTGTGGTATAGACCTGCAGCTGCAGCTTCAATTTGACCCCTGGTCCAGGAACTTCTATGTGCTGCAGGTATGGGTGTAAAAAGAAAAATAAAATAAAAATTAGTAGCTAGAGTTCCCTGACGGCGCAGTGGGTTCATGATCTGGCATTGTCACTTTGTCACTGCTATGGTTCAGGTCACTGTGGTAGCAGGGGTTGGCCCAGGAACTTCCACATGCTATGAGCATGGCCAAAAAAAAAAAAAATAGTGGAGTAATCCAGTCACTTACCACAGAAAGGTGCAACAGTCCTCCAAACTTTTGAAAAAGTTACTTGGAACCACATAGAGTTATTTTCAAATATCTAAAGAAATAGGAAAGTACCTTCTTCTCAAATCCCTAAACTGTAATGAGTTCTGTCCAGCCACCACCTGACGTCATCTGTTACCATCAGCTTCTGCTACGTGCGGACCCTGTGGCTTCAATGTGCTATGTCTCCATGGGGACACCTCAGGGATGCTGCTGATCATGCACTAGGAACAGGATGTTTGGACCCTCTGAAAACCACCAAGACCCCCTCCATCATCATCCTCTTCACTCCGCAGTCGGTGCCACTCACATCACCACTGGTCAGTGGTGAAGGGAAAAGCTCTCTGTCCACTAATAGAAAACAACCCCAAACACAAGGGATCCATGAGGCGGACAGCCACACGGCCAGCAGCACAACTCCAGCCCTGCCATTCCTGGGAAGGATCGAAGCAGGATGAAATGAAACCCATCTGGTCTAGAGAGAAGCCTCGGCTCGTGGAACATAATCAGATGTAAAGGCTTCTCAACACTTGCCCGGCTTTTAAAGCACCTCCACAGCACAGAAGGAAAAGGAGGAGGAAATGCTGGCCAGGTGATCACACTCTCTGAGAGTGATGAGTGACATCTCAGCCAGGGGTGGCTGGGGGTGGGGATCTGCTGGGAGCAGAGCTTCCACTCCTTTCTCCAGCTTCAAACGGGTCTGGGGGAGTTTCTATCTTATGCTGTCAAGATAACCTGACCCCTTGACTAATATGTTCACACAGTGATAGTTAGGAAGATATTCTGACAAAGAACTTAGCACAAAAGGATGCTTTTCTTCCCTTCTGTCTTCTTACCCAACAGCTTCAAAGAACTGTGGCTAGGTGAACTTGTAAAGAGGGAGATGGAGTTGACTGTGGTAAAATCTCAGAGAGGGGTGAGGAAAGAGAGAGATGGAGCGAGAATGACATACAAATATCAGTTAGGATAACTCAAAGCAAAAGTGGTTTATGAAATAGATAGAAATGTACTTCTTTCTCAAGCCCAAAGAAGTGAAGTAATCCAAACTGGTTTGACAGCTTCATGATGTGAGAGACAACCCCCCTCCCCCCAATTCACATTCTCTGCCTATGCCTTCTACCTCATGGCCCAAAAGGGCTGCACCAGTTCCAGCCATCATGCCTATATTATAAGCAGCAACAACAAGAAGAGAAGAAACCTATCTCCAGTCCTTTTAAAACAACAAGAAGAGAAGAAACCTATCCCCAGTCCTTTTAAAGACATTTGCTAAAAGTTGCTCATCCCACATCTATTTATGTCCATTGTAGAGATCAGTTAGTTCCACCCAGCTCCAGAGAAGACTGAATAATGTAGTCTTTTTTCTTGATAAGCTATACATTTTTGCTTGAGTCTAAAAGTGTGGCTGGCATTGAGCTGAAACAGTTCCAAGTCCTATGGAGTAAAATAAAACACTTTGGGGGGATAAACGGTTAGTAATGACAGTAATTTCTCTCTTATATCAACAGACTATTTCTATTTCCCTTTGCTATTTCAAATTAAAAGGAATCCTGAGAATTCTCCCAAGAACTAGTAAAAAGAGCAAAAGTGGTCAGCTTGCCTTTTCATCTTAAACATCCAGGGGAATAAAAAACAACACAGAAGCTGGTCAGAGTCTTCACCAGTAAAGGCTCAGAGAGAGCACAGACAGCATACTTTCCCAAACGATGTATGTTCCATCTCATCTTCACAGAACCCCATTTCAGTACATGGTTAGTAGTCTGGGTCACCGAAGGTGACTGATGCCAAAATTAGCAAATTGACAGACTGACCGATTCTCTTAATATATCAAGTCGCTGCTTTGACTATTCATGTCCCTTGCCTGTTTTCCCCTACATCATTCCTATTTCCTAATTGATCTGTAACAACTCTTTGTATATTAAAGATAAAACGCCTTTGTCATCTTGCTGACACCAACATTAGTTTAACAAAATAACGGGTCTTTTAAAAAAGCTTAGAATGAAGAGCCGAAGTTAGAGTGTCCAAGTTTTGAACAGAATTGGAAAGAAAAACTATTTGACCAAGAGAAATAAGATGATGATTTTAGGCAAAAGCAAATGCGAGAAGACCAAAGACCACTTCTGTGCAAATATCCCTCTTTGTCTAAGCTCCCACGTGCTGAGATAACTGTGTCCCCAAGCTCTGAAGGCCTTCCTTCAGCACATCCCCGAATTTCCAACAGAGCGTCTCTACCAAATGAAAAGGCAAAATGGAATAGCAGTGAAAAGTCATTTTAAGGAGCTGCTGGCACCCTGGATGAGTGTAGGAAGATAGGCAAAAGCTCCTTGTAAACTCAAAAGAAAGGTCCACTTTCCCAACTGTCAGGCAATTTTGCTTCCCAACTGTCTGCCCAAAGATCTGCATCCATGAACATGTCTGTGGTAGACGAACAGGAAGAAGACGTGGTCCAGAATCGTCCCCCAGAGAGTATCTGTTTGGACCCAGCTCTGCTAAGATCCTGGGTCTGGGGAGCCTCTGACCAGCATCCTGGGTGGGTGGGTAGGTCTGAAGCTGCCCAGAGGCTGCCTGGAGTGGGAGAAAGGCTGACTTTCTTTTTTCCCTGGCTTGGGGGTGGGGAGAGATGTCTAGATTCTAAAGGGCTGCCTCTTTGAATGCAAGGAAAACCAATTGGTGATTGGTATTTAGGACCCATGGAGTGGAGAAGCCACACTGAAGGGGTGTTGGGGGGGAATGACATGGGATGGGGTCCCCTCTGTGCAGCCACGTCTTTGTGGAAAGATGATAAACAGCAGTAAGAGCAGCTCCAGCATCTGTCCCTCTGCACTGGCCCATCTTCCTCCTCGTAAGTGGGGTTGGAGGAGAAGAGGGTGAGACAGGCTGAACGGGTACATTATGGGAACAGCAGGTTGGTCTGAATCACAACTCTTGATATGCGAGTGCAATGAAATCTGGGGACCCCCTCACTGCTCTGAACTTCCGGACTCCTCCAGATAAACCAGACAAGGCAAGATGAGAGCAGAAGAGAGACAGGCCTCCTCCAACCCCCTGGGCTGACATCCCGCCCTCCCCTCACCCCCCAAGAACTTAAAAGGAGAAGCCTCTGTAACTTGATCTCCTTGGCCTCAGAGAGCTGGGGGCCCTTGGCGGTGCCTGGCAGGTCTCCCCAAACACAGACCACATGCCTGCAGGGGGGAGGCCGACCTCCAACGCTTTGAAGGAAGGAACTGCCCCCAACCAAGACACACACTCCAACTGGGCTCAGAAAATAAGCATCAAGGCTAGAAACCCTTTTTAAATTTGCCTTCCAGATGTGCAAATGCAGACAACCGGGGGCGGAAGCAGGGGGTTGGGGGGGTGGGGGGGGGCGCAGACTCAGACAGACACAGAATATCGTTAAATGCTTCAGTTAAGTCCTCCTTAAGGACCTCATACTAATCATTTAAGCCAACCAACATCTTTACAAAATCGAAGGAATTATTCAAAGACGTCTGTGCTGGGTATTTCTAAGTGGAGACCCAGCTTGCCTCCGCCCCTGACATCAGGCAGAATGACTCAGGCAACACTTAATAAATCTTAAGACCCTGGGATGGATTTTATCCTCTGGGCGGAGAAAAAAGTATAGATATTTATACACACACACACACACACACACATATGTATATATTTCAGGAAGGGAACTGAGAAAGAACAGGATCTAAGTGTAATCACTTGACTGATCAGAAAGCTACAGTCAAAGGCAGTCAAGGGCTCAGGCAGGGGTGGGAGGGGACACAATGCCTGCTTTGGAGAATTTTCCCAGCTTTTCCTTCTGTCTATCTATTAAACAATATTTACTGGACACCCACCACAGAGCAGGCCCTGTGCAAGGACCCAAGATAACAACAGTGAACAAAACAGACAGAATCCTGTCCCAGGAGGCTGCCATCCTCCCAGGGGTTGCGGATGAGAAACAGTAAACAAGGCATGTAGTTTGAGTTCCCTGGTGGCTCAGTGGGTTAAGGATCCGGCATTGTCACTGCCATGGCCGGGGTCAGCGCTGTGCCAAGGCAGGCAGAAGAGGGGAAACACTGACGGTGGAAAAAGGGAAGCTTCAGGTGTGTCACTGTTGTCATGGAGAAGCTGAGGTAGACCCGAAGCCTGGAGTCCCATGCGATCCATTCACCATGCCTGGCTTTCCCGTTGGCCAGTAGCCTGGCTTCCCCAGGCTGGTTACTGTAGATAAAGAGTTGATTTTCTAGGCAGGTTGCTGCAGGTTATAGTCAGTTCTATTTTTATATATGGTCCGACCACTGTCTGTATATTCAGCCTCTCCAAATACATTCCTAGCCCAGGAATTTCCACATTGCTCCAGGCATGGCCAAACCCCCCCCCCCCCCAAACAAGGCACTTAGTAAATAAGCACATTTTATAACAGCTACATTGTTAAGTGCTATGGAAAAATAAGGGAGCGCCAAGTGAGCTGGTGGGCGTAGCTGCACTTATTTTTTAATAGATTTAATTCCTTAGAGTGGCTTTAGGTTTGCAGAAAAATTAGGTGGAAAGTCCAGAGAGGGCCTAAATCTCTATCCTCCCCCTTCTCTCTCACACACAAAGTTTTCCCTCTGATTTGTATTTTGCATTAACATGGTACCTGTGTTAACAATCGATAAAATAATATTGATATGCTATTATTCATTAAAGTCCAGAATTTACATTAGGGTTCACTCTTGGGCTGTGTATAGCCTATAGGTTTTGTCAAATGCATAATGTCCTGTATCCACCATTACAATATCATACAAAATAGTTTTACTGCCCTAAAAGTCTTCGGTGCTTTATCTGTTCAGCCTTATCTGCCTCCCAGCCCCTGTCAACCACTGGTCTTTTTGCTGTCTCTATGGTTTCAGCTTTTCCAGAATGACATAGATTTGGAATCGTACAGTAGGTAGCCTTTTCAGGTTGGCTTTTTCTTCTTCTTTTTTTTAATGGCCACACCCACAGCAGATGGAAGTTCCCTAGCCAGGGAATGAATCTGAACCATAGCTGTGGCAATGCCAGATCCTTTAACCCACTGTGCTTGGCTGGGAATGGAATCCGAGCTTCAGTAGTGACCTGAGCCGCTGAAGTCAGGTTCTTAACCCACTGTGCCAGAGCGGGAACTCTCAGATTGGCTTCTTTCAAAGAGCAATATGCATTTAAAATTCCTCCATGCCTTTTCAAGGCTTGCTAGCTCCTTTTGTTGAGTCACAGAATAATATTCCATTGTCTGCATGTATCACAGTTTGTTTATCCATCTACCTACTGAAGGACCTCTTAGTTGCTTTCAGGTTGTGGCAATGATGAATAAAGATGTTGTCAGCATTTGCATGCAAGCTTTTGTGTAGACACACCTTTTCAGTTCAGTTGGGTACAGACCAAGGAGCACGACTGCTGAAAATATAAGTTTGTAGGAAAATGCCCAACTATCTTACAAAGTAGACATGACATTTTTTTTTCATTTATTTATTTATTTATTTATTTATTTATTTATTCTTTTTAGGGCCACACCCAAGGCATATGGAGGTTCCCAGGCTAGGGGTCCAATTGGAGCTGTAGCTGCCACCCTGTGCCACAGCCATAGCAACACAGGATCCGAGCTGCGTCTGAGACTTATACCACCGCTCACGGCAATGCCAGATCCTTAGCCCACTGAGTGAGGACAGGGATAGAACCCGCAACCTTATGGTTCCTAGTCGGATTCGTTTCTGCTGTGCCAGGATGGGAACTCCGTATTTATTTATTTTTAATTAAAGTTTAGTTGATTTACAATGTTGGGCTAATTTCTGTTGCACACTAAAGTGACTTAGTTATATACATCTACACACCATTTTTGAAAATATTCTTCTATATTATTATTTTTTTATCCCAGGATAATTGAATATTGTTCCCTACGCACCAGAACTTTTTTTTATCTTTTTATGGCCACACTTGTGCCATATGAAATTTCCCGGGCTAGGGATCAAATCAGAGCTGCAGATGCAGGCCTATGGCACAGCCACAGAAACACCAGATTAGAGTCGCATATGAGACTTATGCTGCAAGTTGAAATAACACCAGATCCTTAACCCACTGAGAGAGGATAGGGATCAAATCCACATCCTTATGGAGACAATGTCAAGTCCTAAACCCACTGCACCACAATGGGAACTCCAGTAGAACCTTGTTAAGTAAAGAAAATCAGGATTTCCCTTCATGGCGCATTGGAAATGAATCTGACTAGGAACCATGAGGTTGAGGGTTCAATCCCCGGCCTTGCTCAGTGGGTTAAGGATCCAGTGTTGCCGTGAGCTGTGGTGTAGGTCACAGACGTGCCTCAGATCTGGCGTTGCTGTGGCTGTGGTGTAGGCCGGCGGCTACAGCTCTGATTTGAACCCTAGCCTGGGATCCTCCATATACGCGGGTGTGTCCCTTAAAAAAAAAAAGGAAAAGAAAATCAAATCAGAAAGATAAAGACAACTAACCATATGATATCACTTATATGTGGAATCTAAAACATGGAACAGATGAACTTATTTACAAAACAGAAACAGACTCACAGACTTGGAGAACAGACTTGTGGTTGCCAAGAGGGAGGGGAATTTGGGGGCTGCACTATTTTTCGTTCCCACCAGCAATAAAGGAGGGTTCCTGCTGGTCTACATGCTCACCGGTACCCGGTGTGATCAGTGTTCCGGATTTTAGTCCTTCTAGACGTAGAGATGTTTGCGGACTGCAGTTTTAATTAGGATGACTTCTGAGAAGGTGACACCGAACAAACACTTGACAGAGGCAAATGAAGCCATGCAGATGGCCAAAAGTCTACTTCTGCAGATTGCTGATTTTTTTTTTTTTTGTATATAAGTTGGATACAATGTTGCTCCTTTGGAGAAGGAGTAGGAGATGACCATGACACCAGAAATATACAAACATACCTAGAATGCTGTGATGAAAAAAGGGTCCCCAAGTTCTAGGAGTCAGAGTCTAGGACCTTTGCGGGAGGAAAACCAAGGTGGGTTCCACCACCCTCCCTGTTGGGTTTACCACACTCCCGTTACATGGAGAGCCGGTCTGCATTTCTAGCCCTCAGCTTCTGAAAACATACATTGTTTTCTTCCACACGAGTACCCGAAGTGAACTCTGGGGCCACAGTGGACCTCAGCACACCACGGCTGTCACCATATATCTCCTCTCTAAAGAACTTCAGCTTTCACGTTCCTTTCCATGCCTTTACCCAAGAAACACTCTCCTTGGCAGTCCAGGTCACTGCTGGCCCATCCCAAGAATATCTCACTTCTCTGAAGAGGCAGACAATGAAATCAGCTTCCACTATGTGGAAGCTACTCAGAACCAGAATAGGCAAAATGAACACCCAAAGTCTGAGTGTCAAAGTTTTCTTTAAAAAGTTTTTTTTGTGCTTGATTTCATAAAGAAACCCTTAGAAAGGGAAGACAGTCTTTTACAAAAAAATTTACTGTTCTCAAGCAATTCTAACTAGCTTGAGCATTTGTCTTTTCAAGGTCAAAGTGGATTAAAATGGGCCGATAAGGGTCAGCAAAGCCAGGGAACCCTTCCAGGCACCGAGGGACAAGGGTAGGAAGAAACACGTATCACTGAGAAGAGTCTGGGGAGCAGTCAGTTGCTGGATACTCTCAAATCCAGGTCCCGTGAAGTCATTTCTCATCAGGATAAACACAACTCCACAGCAAACCTCCACGGGTTTTTGTTGTTGTTGTTTGTTTGTTTGTTTTTTGTGTCAGAGTACAGTTGACTTACAGTCTTGTGTCCATTTCTGCTGTACAGCATAGTGATCTAGTCATATATTTATATACATTCTTTTTCTCATACTATCTTCCATCACGGTCTATCCCAAGAGACTGGATAGAGTTCCCCGTGCTGTACACTAGGACCTCACTGCTTATCCATCTAAATGGTATACTCTGCATCTACCAACCCCAAACTCCCAGGCTATCCCACTTCCTCCCCTCCCCCTTGGCAACCACAAGTCTGTTCTCCTTGTCTGTGAGTCTGTTTCTGTTCTGTAGATAGGTTCATCTGTGCCATATTTGAGATTCCACAGATAAATGGTATCACACGGTATTTGCCTCTTTCTCTTTCTGACTTACTTCACTTAGTATGAGAATCTCTAGTTGCATCCATGTTGTTGCAAATGGCATTATTTTGTTCTTTTTTATGGCTAAGTGATATTCTATTGTAATATACGTACCACATCTTTTTTATCCATTCATCTGTTGATGGACATTTAGGTGGTTTCCATGTCTTGGCTATCGTGAATGGAGCTGCAGTGAATACAGTGGTGCGTATATCTTTTTGAATTGTAGCTTGATGAGTACCATCTTACCATTAAAAGTACTAATGATGAACCAGAACAGAACTAGCCTTAGATAAATTATGATCCTTTGGAGTTCCCACTGTGGCTCAGTGGTAATGAACCCAACTAGTATCCATGAAGATGTGGGTTTGATCCCTGGCCCCGCTCAGTGGGTTAAGGATCTAGAGTTGCTGCAGGCTGTGGTCACAGATATGGCTCAGATCCCATGTTGCTGTGGCTGTGGTGCAGGCTGACAGCTGCAGCTCTGATTCTACACCTAGCCTGGGAACTTCCATATGCTGCAAGGGCAGCTCTAAAAAGAAAAAAATATATATATGATCCTCGTCTTCCACTTAATCAGTCATAGAAGAGTCTGTGTCACGTGTGTGGAGATAATTCCTACCTGCATATTTAAGTTGTTACGACACCGGTGATTGAAGAGTTAAACTTGCATTAGTTGAAACATACACTTCCATGATATACCAATGAGTTTTGTCTCTATTTGTAAAAACAAGTAGTGTCCCCTCCCTGGGATCTAAGAGATGCTATGTTTAGACCTCCCCAGCGGTTCATGATATTGGTCTACCTACTTAAGAGAAAAAAAGCCATGTCTGGTTCTTCATTGAATAGGTCTTATTGCTTGGAGAGCTTCTCCGGGTGACAGGTAAAAAGCAAAGGCAGAAAAGGCAGGTGTCAAGCACTCAAGGAATTTAATGCAGAGAAAAGGAGTGTGAAGGTGAGGTTACTGGGGCTCTGTGTCTCCTGGTTGATATTTCAGGAACTTCCTTCTTCCCTGGGTGTCACAGTCCTCAATTACTACAGTATCAGAGTTTTGCGTGTTTGAGAACTGGGATGGAAAAAAAAAAAAATCTACCTTCCAGTTAGTGCATCCATTTAAAGAGCTCCACAAGGAAGGAATTAAGCGGACAGGAAATCATCCAAACATGAGGATAAAGGGTCTGACAGAGAGTATTTGAAATATGAGAAGGGGTGCTAAGAAGTCTCCTGAAGAAAAGAAACAGCAAAGAGGCTGATATAATTGCAAAGGGCAGCCAGCGAACAAAAGAATGCAGGAAGCCCTGCAAAGCACATTCAGACCCCAGACCCTCCTTCTGGTTTGCAACTGTAATTGGACTTCCAGAACTGCTCCAGAGGATTTCAGAAATTTGGATTTCCAAAACCCAGCGATAAGGTTCTCAGGTTTTTGTTCTATCCCAGGAAGGTGCATATGGTTTCAAGACATTTTCTACTAGTCACATTCCAACCTGAGAAACCAGGAAAGGGTGGAAATGTGATGGAGAGTCCGCCTCAGAAAAATCCACACTCTTTTCTGCCTCCAACGGGGGCCTTGGCATTGGCTGGGCTTCAGAAGCCCAGTTACTGGTGAGGCGGGGCTGTAAACACACCAGGAGTATCCGGGAACAATGGGAAAATATAATCAAGGACTCAAACCCCATCACAGTAATAATTATCGTTATCGTGTCATTCTCTCGTGGAATATAATAAGCCAGACGCTATAATCTTCAGGCAAAATGTTGCAGAAACAGCTGGAGTAATGAAAGCACAGGCTAACAAGATCAGAGACCATGGAGGGGAAGAAAAAGCAAAAAAAAAAAAAAAAAAAAGAGAGAGAAGGGAAAGAAAACAAGATACTCCCAGCCCATTTCTCTCCGAAGCTCCTTTCTCTCCCCGGAAGCCAAATTTCTCCACACTCCATTCCTCTTGTTCTCTTGAAACATTTTCTTAAAGGCTGACTGGTTTCTGATTTCCACGGCTTTCCACTTCAGTTTGTCTGGCCAACATGGAAAGAGGCCAGACATGAGATAAACTAGCAACTTTCAACACAAAAGCGACGGAGTCTCAGACCAACAGCTATAGAACTCTTTGCTCGGTGCCACCTTCTCCAGGAAGCCTGCCTGGACTACACGGAAACTAGCCTGGGATGTGCTCACTTCAGACTCTTAGGAGGCAAAGGAAGATGATGGCAGAGATGTGGGGTTCTTTAAACCTTTCAGGGTCACAGGGACTTTCACATAAGACACAGCAATTATCTAACGTCTACTATCTCTCCCTGTAGAAAAGAGGAAAGCGGGAGTTCCCACTGTGGTGCAGCAATAACAAATCCGACTAGTATCCATGAGGATGTGGGCTCGAGCCCTTCCCTGGCCTTGCTCAGTGCGTTAAGGATCTGGCATGGCCATGAGCTGTGCTGTAGGTCACAGATGAGGTTTGGAGCCCACATTGCTGTAGCTGTGGTGTAGGCCAGCAGCTGTAGCTCTGATTCAATTCGACCCCTAGCCTGGGAATGTCCATGTGCAGCGGGTGTGGCCCTAAAAAAAAGAAAAGAAAAAAAAAGGGAAGAAAGGGCACCCTTGCTTAGGTACAGATGGTTTCCCATCACAGTTGGTTGATTTCATCCTTCGGTCTAAGAACAACAGTAGTAAGCCCTTTGGAGGAATAGCTGCACATTTAAGAAAAATGATGCATATGTGATATTTAAATTTTAGAGCAGAATAAAAGCAATGACTTATCAACCTTTCCGAAGAATGGTCTTGCTAGGAATAGTAACCCGGTTTTAAATATAGAGTTGCAGCTGGGACGTCTTCATGGTATAATTACTTAACTGGAGACATTCTGTTATGAAATGGGCTCCCAGTGTCAGCACAGACCCCTCCCCCCCATAGAACGACAGACTGTGGGGAGAAAAATTCTCTTCCTCACAAAGCCCTGTAATGACCAGGGCTATAAATAAGTAAGCATCTATTTACATATGCACGTATTCAGATGCAGTCACAGAGGCACGCATATATTTTTATAAATTCAGCCTCTTCCCATCTAATGAACAAACTCAAAAACAAATTCTATTTTATCCAGTGCGATACTATGAGTAGTAATTAAAAGAAAATCACTTAAACATTTATGGCCCAATATTAGACAAGTGTTTCCACAATGAAGCTGGTTCTATTTATTTAAACCACAAAATGATAATGGAAAATTACCCTGATCACTTAAACTCCAATACTACAGAGGCAAAACAATACCCCCCCATTGATCTAATTTAATGAGCTGAGATAAAGCACTGTGGACAATTAAGGATCAGATCTAGGAGAACACCTACACTTGGTGTTTCCAATGAACTAATCCTGGGAAGGACGGTTTAGAATGACAGAAGGAACACAGAAGTGGGATTGGCTTGGGTTAGGCTTGGGGTTTCACCCTGTTCATCCAGGAAAGGGTTAGGAGTCTGTAGCTTGCTTGGATTCCAATCCCAGCTTCCCACCTTACCCCCCTATGCCACTACAACCTGAGTGTCCTTAGACAAGTAACTTACTCTCTCTGAGCCTTAATATCCCCGTCTGCAGAATGGGAGTAATTCAAGTATCTACCTAGGGCAGATGCCAAAAGGCCTGAAAAATTAATTCTGGTTTATCACTCTGTCACTGAGTGAGCCAGATTATTTTACTTTTTTTTTTTTTTTGCTTCAATTTTCCTCCCTCATAAAACGGAAGTCACTACTGGCACTTCTTTACAGGCTACCATGTGAATTGAATGACATTATCTAAGCATGAGTGGTACTCAATATAACAAGCATTTTTACAAATGATGGCTATTAGTGATCCTTCTTGTCTACGGCCACACCACCCCAAACGCCCCAGTCTCATCTGCTCTTTCTTAACCCCATTCCATGAGAATCTATCAGTGAGAGTCAATCTTTCTTAGTTGTTGATCTCTCTTTTAAATGCCAATGTACAAAACATTTAAAAAAGCATTATGCATTTATTGTATGAAGTTCAAATATATAAAATGATTATTATACAGTTGATCAATAAGAAAGGTGAGGCTATTTTAGGGAATACACACATAGCTTAGATTTCTTTGCAAAGAAGTCAAAAAGTGAGATATTATCCCAGAAGTCATAAAATGATCCCACTAGCACAATATGATCACAAATCATATTCTTCAATCACAAATAAGCAGCATCTAGGTTTGCACAACATTTTGCTGAGAATACAGAAAGGGATGAGTTAAATCAGTAGGCTCAACAGTGAGATGATGAAAATACTCAAAATCTGTAAGGCACAAGTGCTGAGGAGTTAAAGTGGAGTCCTGCGTCCCCCTGCCAGGCCTCTTGAAGAACCCCTGGGGACACAGTCAGTGGGGGGGGGGGGGGGGGCGGTTCCCAGGAGAGGGACTGGGCTGATACTGAGGCGAGAGCATAGGACAGTGGCTACTTCAGTATTTTTGCAACTACTGACCCCTCTCTAGGTCAGACCAGCTGACTGTCTGTGATAAAACTAAGGGGTCTTCAAGATTCCTTCCAGCTTTTTATAAATCCCCAAGTTTCCAAATTTTGTTGAGTTAGGGTTGAATGGAAGCAGTCACAAAAACCGGAGAGATGAAAGCAAAGCAGTGGATCTCTGCTCCTGTCTCTCCCTTCCCACACAGAAATACACACTATCAAAGTCACACATATATGCACATATATGCACAACTCACACACACACATATAGTTAATTAATGATGTGTCAGTTTCAGGTGTATAGCAGGTGTATAGTACACACACACACGTACACACACAACACACTCAGACAGCACCCTCTCACAAGCATGCCCTCACATGCTCGCACACACAAATAACAAGCAAACCCTCAGAGATGATCATATTAAGCGAAATAAGTCATACAGAGAAAGACAACTATCGTAAAACATCGCTTATTTGTGGAATCTAAAAAATACACATGAACTCATTTACAAATAATAGAAATAGACACACAGATATAGAAAACAAACAAATGGTTACCAACTGGGAGAGGGGTGTGGGAGATAAATTAGGAGCTTGGGATTAACAGATATACACTACTGTATATAAAAGAGACAAACAACAAGGACCTACTGTACAGCACAGGGAACTCTACTCAGTACCTTGTGATAACCTATAATGGAGAAGAACCTGAGTGTTTGTGTGAGTGTGTGTGTGTGTGTGTGTGTGTGTATACTATATACCTGCTATACACCGGAAACTGACACATCATTAATTAACTATACGTCAACTAAAAAAATAACCAGCACAACCCTGCACCTGACTGCCCAAAGCAGAAACCCATGTACCCATCTCACTGTATTTCCTAGTGCCTGTCTCTGGGACCCACAGTATCTGCAGCGGATTTTGTGCTGTCTAGAAAGTGGAAGGCCTCCTCAGAGCCACTGGGCAGACTGCCAAGATCCCAGGCCACTTGGAAGACTTGCAGAGCCTCAGGCAACCGCAGCTCCTTGAAGAATAAAGATAATCTCAGAGCCGACTGGGAAACGTCCAATCCCCCTCCTGGAAGAAACGGAGAGAGAGCAAGGGCTCTGGACACCCTGGCAGGGGGAGGGCGCAGAGTGCTTCCTCTGGGGCGTCACCTGGACAGGTGCGCTGAGGAGCTGCAGGAATGGCTGCTAAGTGGGTTATGGCCTTTTCTTTTTAATCCTTCAAGAAAATCAGAGGCAGTGCCAGAGGGCTTCAGCTTAGAACCTTGACATGTGAGAATTATATGGTCTATCACTTCCAAGAACGCGGCTGCGGCTCACGGCAGAGAGCAAAGGAGAGAGAGAAAAATACTTGTTCAGTGAACAGCTGGTAACCGTTTCAAACAAGAAGATGGCAAACGGTCGTGGCTCGTAATATTTCGAGATGATAGTCCCCGGGCTGGGTGAAGAAACAGCTCTTCTAACAACAGAAGAAGGACAGCAGCAGATCAAGGAGAAACGCTATCCTTGAACAAGTCACCGAGCTCTGCCTTTCAAGAAGCAAAAGAACGACAAAGGGCTCAGATGTCTCAGAGACATTAAGAAAACGCTGAAAACAGTCTCCTGGAGAAGCTGGTCCCCATGTGCGTGGCCCACCTTGAGTATCCTTACGTGCAATCAAGAACAACTGGAAACTTCTTACACGCCTGCCACCTAAGAAATGATTGCAGGCACAAGGCACCCTTGCAGTGTCAGTCCCAAGGGCTGAGATGCAACTATTCAGTTCATAGGTGTATTTGAAAGTACCACATTGGGCAACAAAGCAAACTGGAGAAAGATACTCTATGACATTCTCCATGCCCAGTTTTAAAACAAGCTATAATGAACTTTGCCGCCTGTGGTTATGCCTAGATTACTAAAAGTTCAAAGACAGTGGATGAAAAATTAACACCAAATTCATGTTAGCGGCTCGCTCTGGAGAGAGATGGGCGAGGGGTAGAAAACAGAGGGAGGGGACAGTAGAGGGAGGGAGAGACCAGGAAATACGTTCTGGGGAGGGTGCAAAGAGGGTTTCAATGCTATCGGTATTATTTGATTTTTCTTTAATTATAAAAAGATCTAAAGGCAACATTTTTGGAGGTCTGTAGCTTTGTGATGGAAGTTGGCAATACCATTTTCTATACAGATTATATTTTTAATTGCCGTTTTTAAAAAAGGCCCCCATTTTCACTTTTATCCCAGGAAAATGTTAACAGCAACCCACACGGACATCAAATGTTTCTGAGAGCTCCCTTTTAAATTTTTCCCTCTTCACTGAAAACCGATGGATGGTATTTTCTGCTAAGATTTTTTTCCCTACCAGGGATTTGGCATGGGGACAGGAGACAAAAGCGATGCCAGGCCTGTGAGAATGATTTACAAAAGAAAACAGGGAGAGGGATCCTCCTTAAACAGCTGTCAGGAAACAGCCTCTAAGATGAACTTCACATTGATGTATTTGACAGAGACTTTCAAAAAACGTGTTTGCAACCATAAACCTAAGGTGAACTATGGGCACACACAACTAAGAGGAATAACCCTCAGTTTGGAGAATCACGTTTGTTCCTTTATCCAATCAAATCGTTTCCATGGCAATGGAAGTGTACACAGCATCACCATGTGGGCATTTGTTATGGGGAGATTCCCAGAGGCATTAGCTGGCAGTATTCACCCACCAGGTACATTAAGTGAGCAGGCTAATGTGCACCGGTGGCTGCGTGCCTGGATAGGCACCCAGGGGCTGTGTCTACTCTAAATTCGGTGCTTTCTTTTCTTGAGGTAAAGTTGGACTCCGATGAATGAGCAGTTAGTTGTCTTAGGGCTTGAGATATAACATCCTATGCGGTGATGCTTTCTTCTTCCTGGTTCTCTGGCTCACCCAGACCCCTCCCTTCTCTTTGGTGTGGTGCAGACACCATCAGAACAAAAGAGCCCCTAACCTACAGGCAAAGAGAGCATTTTGTGCCACACGAAACCCACACGCGAGCATCTCAGCGATGGGGCTAGGAGGGAGTTTATCACAGCCCCATTTCCCAAGTGTCCTTCCAACCTGATGAATCAAAGCTCAGCCCCTCTAATGAGGGCGATCTTCACTAAATATCTGGCTTTAGATATTGGGGAGGTTATTTTTTTCTTCTTCTTCCTGCTGAGCAGCCCAGACCATCTTGGGACAAGCCTAATGGCCTCCACATGCCTTCCCCGTGGGGTCCAGCTGTGTGTACCCCCATCCCCCACATCCCTGCCTCTCCATTAGAGAAACAGCAGGAGGCTGCAAAGAGCTCAGGCCTCCAGGGCTGCCAGACGTCTGCACACCATCTGAGGATCAAGGAGCATCCATCTGCACGATGATAATTTAAACCATCTCCCTCGTCTGCAAACACAAAGAAGAAAGGAACTGCGGGCCGGGCTCCTTTATCAGTCCAGGAAGGGGAGGCACAGCTTTGTTCCACTTCCCCTCCAAGAACTGATATTTTCACAAACCACTAAAAGTTAACTCTCTTGCCATGGAGCTATACTGACCACACACGCCTTTGGCCACATCCAGTGACCAGAAGGCTTGGCAGCTCTCAGTGATTCAAGAATTCTTCTTCAGCTTTTCCAACTGTTTCCTTTCTTCCCAACTCCCTGATGGAGTTTACTGAGATCAGAGTACTAAAAACAAAAAGGAAAAAATTTGTTTTTGGAGTTCCTGTTGTGGCTCAGCTGGTTAAGAACCTGACACAGTGTCCCTGAGAATGTGTGTTGGATCCTTGGCCTCACTCAGCGGGTTAAGGATCCAGTGTTGCCACAAGCTGTGGCATAGGTTGCATATGCAGCTAGGAGCCAGCGTTGCTGTGGCTATGGTGTATGCTGGCACCTGCAGCTCCTATCTGACTCTTAGCCTGGGAACTTCCATATGCAGCAGGTGTTGCCCTAAAAAGAAAAAAAAAAAATTAACAGAAAGAAAAAAGTCCATCTAGGCTAATACTACAGTTTTCATCTCTGAAATAATCCCAAATTCAACTACATTAAAGTCTTTGAGAGTGAAATGCTGAATTACTTAGACGAAACAAAGAGAGATGCTTTTCACATGCCTGGGTGACCAAACCTTGTCCTTAGCCAGTAATGTCTGCACTGATTTGTCACTCAGGGAGCAGGGCTGGCCCTTCCCTTGTCAGTCCCAGGGCCCACAGCAGAAATCTCTGACTCAGGAAAAAGGCAATGGAAGTTCCCATGGAAACCTCCAGCGAGGGATCATGAAGACAACGCCCAGAGTTAAAAGGATGACCAAAGATAAATCACAACATTTATCCAAATCAGGGCTTCCTAGGAGCGGAGAGGGAGATCTGGGATAGCCAAAGCCCAAACAATGCTGGCTCTCACCAGACAGCCAGCACTTCTGCCCTTCTGTCCACTCCAGGTTTCGGGATAAGCATTAACTTTACGGGGATATTTTCTTCCTTGGAGTTACTGGAAATCCACAATTCCAATTTGGCCTTATTCATGTATAGCCAATATTTTTCACCTAATGATTTTTTTTTTTTGGAAAAAGATGTCTTTTTTTTTTAAATCTTTTTAAGGCCACACCTGCAGCATATGGAAGTTCTCAGTCTAGGGGTTGAAACAGAGCTGTAGCTGCAGACCTATACCACAGCCACAGCAATGCCGGATCCTTAACCCACTGAGCGAGGCCGGGGATGGAATCTGCATCCTCATGGATACTAGTCAGGTTCATTGCCACTGAGCCACAACAGGAACTCCAAGTCTTTATTTACTTGCAACACTGATTGGTTTCATTTTTATTTTTAAGTGAAGTTTTGAGTATAGTTCCCTATGCTATACAGTAGGTCCTTAGATGATTATTTTTTTCTACCAGCCCATCCAAAGATTAACCTTACTTTCAGGAAGAAAAAAAAAATCACATATGTATATATACACATACACACACACACACACACACACACATAATATTAAGGCTTTGATGAGCTAGTTATTTTGAAATACTTCAGCTTAAAAATAGTTTTGAAAACACAGCCATCCAATCACTGCCTCTCTCATCCTTTGCTTACTTGTCATTACACCGGACATTTTCTTGTCTATTGTTTGTTCATTTCTACCTGTCTGCCTCACTGAGTGGCCCCACGTTTAGATCAGCCTGCCCACTGAGATCTGCAAGGCGAATGAATGATCTAACGGTATGGTAAGACACGGATCCAAGCTGCCTTAGGGTGGAACATGTGACACAGCCAAGGGGTTTGAGGAGAAATAATCTAAGGGGAAAAAGAAAATCACTGAAATTTTTAACTTTTTTACCTTTTCTAACATTTTTCCAATTTTTTTTTACATTTCGTAACATTAACATTCTCCCCTGGGGGGAAAAAAAGAATATGTAATCTTGAGCTTCCCAGAATTAAGGAAACTCAAGCTAAAAATCAATCCAGGAATGGAGTTCCCGTTGTGGCGCAGTGGTTAACGAATCCCTCTAGGAACCATGAGGTTGTGGGTTCGATCCCTGGCCTTGCTCAGTGGGTTAACGACCCAGTGTTGCCGTGAGCTGTGGTGTAGGTCACAGACGTGCCTCGGATCCTGCGTTGCCGTGGCTGCGGCATAGGCCAGTGGCTAAAGCTCCTGTTAGACCCTTAGCCTGGGAACCTCCACATGCCGTGGGTGCGGCCCTAAAATGACAAAAAGGCAAAAAAAAAATCAATCCAGGAAAAAAAAAGGCTCTGCTCTGGTGAAAACGTAAGTAATCCCTGAGTGCTATTTTACTAAATTTTTGAGAAGGAAGAAGAGATCTTGTGAAGTAATGAGATCTGGGAGCCAGGAAGACAAATGATGGGTCTTGAAACTTTTCTGCTCCCTGCCTTCTTCCATCCAGCGCAGTCCTGGGGGTAGGTCAAGGTCTCACGGGGCCTAATAAAGATCCTGCTTCAATACTGCTTCCCTGAAAGTGACAGACTAATTATGCAGGCTTCGAACAAGTCCTGGTAGGAGCTGTTCCATCAGTTTCAATTTTAGACATTGAGATCCCTTGGCTGCTCATCCATCAGCAGGCTTGGGGCAGGATGAAAAACCCAGACCCCTCTGAAGATCTGGGGCGATCTGCACGTCTGTGTTTGGAAAGTCGTGACCCGGAAGTGGGTGCACATCAGGCAAAGGCTCTGACGCATTCACCTTTGTCAATCCTTTCTGGCAGATCTGGCGACTAGAAAGGCGCAACCCTGCCAGGCTAGGTAGCACAAGCTTCTCAGATCCTGAAGACTGACCAGGGAGGGTCCAAGGAGCTTGGACAGTGAGCTGAGTGAGGCGGTGGGGATGAAGGGAGAGCGAAAACCAAGATGGATTTTTGCCTTATTGCTTTCTTTGGAGTTTGTAACACTATGAACTTGTCAAAAAATACAATACAGTGTAACACATGATATGTTCCAACCTAACTGGTCAAAATTATATTTATCTTCGAAAAAACATTCATTCATTCATTCACTTACTCGTTCATTTATCCCAGTGCTGAGTACATACTGGCCATGTTCCGCGGGCCCAACTCCGGAGGACCTAGAAATCCCACCCAGCACAAATTCGATCACCACGCAAGGGCGAATCACATCTGTCCTGTTCCTGTGGGGCCATGACCCAGGCACAAGGAGACACCCCAGCTGACCTTACATTCAAAGAAAGAGAAACTTCTAGTGGCCCAGCAACCGCAGTGGAGATGGCTTAGGTCAACTGCACAGCTTTTCTTACTGGGAGGGCAGCGTGATGGTCAGGTTTGGGGGCAAAGCATGCCCAGGCCACTTAGGTCACCGTGCAGGGGACCAGTGGGTGGCACTGGGGCGAGAAACCTACATCCTTGTTAGTAATGACTGTCAACTGGAAACAACCATTTGTCCCTCCATAAGGGACTGGCTAATGAGGACAAAGGGACTCGGGGAAGTGCGTGTTAACTAATTTATTTATTTATTTATTTTCCTTTTTTTTTTTTAAGGGCCACACCTACTCCATCTAGAATTTCCGGGCTAGGGGGTCGAATCGGAGCTACAGCTGTCGGCTTACAACACAGCCACAGCAATGCAGGATCCGAGCTGCATCTGTGACCTACTCTGCAGCTTGTGGCAAAGCTGGATCCTTAACCCACTGAGCGAGGCCCGGGATCAAACCCAAATCCTCATGGATACTAGTCAGATTCTTAACCCGCTGAGCCACAACAGGAATTCCAGAAGTGAGTGCTAAAATGAAAACACCTCAGAGTTCCCTGGCAGCGCAGCAGATTAAGGATCCAGTGTTGTCACTCCCAGGCTTGGGTTCGATCCTGGCCAGTAAAATTTAAGAATAAATAAATAAATATATGAAATGAAAACATTTCCAAGACACATGGAAGATCGCGGTGAAGAAGAGTGTACACACACTACATATTTTAAGTAACGTTTTAAAAGAATTTTCTTTTTTTTTGTCTTTTTTGCCTTTTCTAGGGTTGCACTCGCAGCATATGGAGGTTCCCAGGCTAGGGGTCTAATCAGAGCTGTAGCCGCCAGCCTAAGCCACAGCCACAGCAACACAGGATCCGAGCTGCATCTGCAAACTACACCACAGCTCACGGCAACGCCGGATTCTTAACCCACTGAGCGAGGCCAGGGATCGAACCCACAACCTCATGGTTCCTAGGCAGATTCGTTAACCACTGAGCCACGACGGGAACTCCAGAATCTGTATTCTTCATATACATTTATATACATATACAATGTACACACGAACACACAAACGTATTTTGTTTTCTGAAAGGTTCACAACAAATTATTAATAGTGAACATACAGGGGTATTATCTGCAATGAGGGCTGGCAGCCTTCCATTTCCATGTTCTCCTCTCTGCCTCAGTCCAGTCTGTAGACACGTGGGGTGGCAGTGGTATTGTTATTGTAAACAACCAAGAGGTTATCTGGGCATTGAATTCATGGGCCCGTGATTAGTTTATCTGTTTATGTTTCCCTATACAAAATACACAAGAGCAAGACTAGTAATTATTAAGACAATGAATGGGAACAGGACGTAAAGGAATCTCTATTTGCAATGAAGGCCTCAGAGCCTGGTGGGCGTGTGGACCGCACAGGCCTTTTTGCAGAATAACCAGGCATCACCGAGCAGGCCATTCCAAACTCATCGCTGACACCTGAATGAACTCAAGGGTTCTGCTTTGAGGAATCTGGGGTAAGGAACTGACTCCTGGGAATTTATACTGATTGGCTTAAAAAAGGAGTAAGTGATTTCCAGCGAAGTCTGTTTATGCAGTGTTGTCAGGGTAAAAAATTGGAAACAATTGAAATACCCATCCATGTGACTGAATGTAAGAAAATTAAAGTCTTGTTCTCAAAGATAATTTCTTGAAGTCAGAAAATGCTCACAAAATGATATTAAATGACAAAAAAAACCCAAGCCAACAAACCTGTGAAAAATCTATATATGCCATCTGGTTTTAAGATAGATAGATAATATATCTATGTATTTATTATCTATTATAATATTTGTTATACATATTACATTTATATAATACATGCAATTATTTATAAGTATACATATACACTTGTATGTTACATAGAGACACACACATGAGTGAGCAAATGACCACTAGATTACGATAAATGGGCAGAAAATACATTGAGAATGATTGACAGTGGGTGTGACTGAGTAGGGCTGACGGGTGGCTTTTATTTTATTCTTTCCATGTTCTACTGGTTTTAGTATCTGAAAAAACTTGGCCACAAAATTGCCCTTGTTTAATCTCACCCCCTACAAGCTGCTATGCATTCTCCCCTTTGTGCTTACCTTTCCCATCTTAGGGAAGACGGACTGGGAACAGGATGATTGACAGGGGGCCCTGTTGACACTGATAAAGGTGGTCCCACAGAGATTCTTTCTCTAAGCCAGACCACATGTGTTTAAAAAGGAGTTTCTGGAGTTCCCATTGTGGTGCAGTAGAAACGAACCTGATTAGGATCCATGAGGATGGGGGTTCAATCCCTGTCCTCGCTCGGTGGGTTAAGGATCCAGCATTGCCGTGACCTGTGGTGTAGGTCGCCGATGCGGCTCGGATCCCACGTTCCTGGGCTGCGGAGGAGGCTGGCAGCTGTGGCTCCGATTCGAACCCTAGCCTGGGAACTTCCATATGCTGCAGGTGCAGCCCTATAAGAAAGCAAAAACAAAAACAAAACGCGTTTCCGTGTGACACACCGTAATAGGGTGAAGGCATATATGATCTGTCCCTTCATTTAAAGTTCTACCTGTTAACCAAACGTCTTTTTTTCAAGGCAAGTTTTCTGAAAGCACTGCTTGCAGGCCTTCTTCCCTTCCTTCTCAAGGCAGATGCCCTCCTGTCCTTTCCTTCTTTCTTTTTCTTTCTCCCTCCCTCTCTTAATCGATGCCACCTCCCCTGCGTCTAGTGTTTTCGCTGCACACAGGTACCCAAGCATCCGTGGAGGAGTCTGGCCGGAGAGCGGCTGAGAATCCTTAATCAGGCAAGCTGCCTCCCTTGTTCCCTCCAGGATGCTGTCTTGCAAGGGAATTACATTTTCTCCTCTGCGATTGGCCGCCTGCTGGTCCCTGATGCCAGTTCTGTTACTCTGCTCATTGGCAAAGCCGGCAGATCCTATCTGGAGCCTGGGGAGGCGACAGAGGCGCATCTATCAGTAATCTAATCCCACACGCCTGGTGAAAGGAGCCAATATTATCGCAGCAAAGACTTGCCTCTTGCTATATTGATTTTTATATTAACAATAAAGGACGGCCGGGCCCCCAACAAGCAAGGCTGCGAAGGGAGGATGAACATTCCCCATGTCCCTGTTGGCCTGCAATTTGTGAATATTCTTCAGCTGAAATTCCTGCTTCGTCACGCCTGACACTCTCGCCTTTGAGGCTGGTGGGCTCTCCATTCTGTGTCCAGTGGCTCTGGGCCAACCTTCAGCTGATGGACCAAACGTTTTGTCTTCCACGTTCCCAGTCAGCCCAGGCTCGGGAAACCTTGTTGCTTTAAATGGATAGAATCCTTTCCTTAAAAAATGTTACTGGACTAGAGCTAACTTACAAATGTGTCAGTTTCTGGTTACAGCAAAGTGAATCAGTTATGTATACCAGCGAGGGTGTGGAGAAGGGCATCCACCCTGCACAGCTGGGGGGAACATACATTGGTACAACCACTATGGATAACAGGATGGAGGCTCCTTTAAAAACTGAATATAGGAGTTCCCGTTGTGGCTCAGTGGAAATGAATCCGACTAGTATCCGTGAGGATGTGGGTTCGATCCCCGACCTCGATCAGTGAGTTGTGGATCTGGTATTGTCCTAAGCTGTGGTGTAAGTCACAGACGAGGCTCGGATCCTGCATTGCTATAGCTGTGGCATGGGCTGACAGCTGTAGCTCCTATTTGACCCCTAGCCTGGGAACTTCAATGTGTCGTGGGTGTGGCCCTAGAAAGAAAGAAAGAAACAAACAAACAAACAAAAACTACATACAGAACCACCATATGACCCAGCAATCCCTTTCCAGATTTTTTTTTTTCTATATAGAGGGCACTGCAGAATACTGAGTGGATCTCCCTGTGCTGTACCATACACAGGTCCTTGTTACTCATCCACTCCATATAGTGTGTATTTGTCAGTCCCAACCTCCCAATCCATCCCTCCTCCCCGTGTTTCCCCTTTGGTAACCATAAATTTGGTTTTGAAATCTTTGAGTCTGTTTCTGTTTTATGAATAAGTTTTTATATCATTTTTTATTAGAGTCCACCTATTAGTGCTCTCATATGATAACTGTCTTTCTCTGACCTTTGTCTAGTAGGTCCATCCATGTTGCTGCACGTGGCACTATTTTATTCTTTTTTATGGCTGAGCAATATTCCACTGTATACATATACCACATCTTCTTTAATAATGGATGGGATTCTTGGTCCCTATTTCTTTTGACTTCCACAGAGCCAGGACCTCATTGTAATATTTCTCTTGCAGTTGGCACTTGAATTCTGCATTCTTCTCAAAGTTTTCTTGCCTGGTGCTCCCAATGCTTCACCAAAAAAAAAAAAAAAAGATATTGAGAGTAACTATTGTGGCTCATCGGTAATGAACTCGACCAGTACCCACGAGGATGCAGGTTCAATCCTTGGCCTCGCTCACTGGTTAAGGAACTGGCGCTGCCGGGAGCTGTGGTATAAGTCGCAGACACAGCTCAGATCCCAAGCTGCTGTGAGCTGTGGCCTAGGCCAGCAGCTGCATCTCTGATTCATCCCCTAGCCTGGGAACTTCCATATGCTGCAGGTGCGGCCCTATAAAAAGCAAAAGAAGCAAAAAAAAAAAAAAAAGACATTAGCTGATCTGCTTGTCTGTCTGTTTCAGTCCCATCCCAACTAGAGACCCACAGGCCCAGGGACCCTGTCCAACATGTTCACAGCTGTATCTGCAGCCCTAGGACAGTGTAGGCACTTGAAAATATATGCTCAATGAATGGATGAGTTCTGCTTTATTTTACACAATGACACAGCATATTTAACCTCTCCTGGGTCTGCTCCTCCTGTTTATCATTTTAATAGCTATCTCTCTTTCCATATGGGCAGAGCGGCAGGGTGAAACACTCCATGCGAAAGTCAAGAAAACCGGAATGTTTCAGCTAGAGATGATTCAATGCCTACTGCTGCACAAAATAGTAAAGAAAATAGCACCCCCTAGATGCTGCAGAAGGATCTTCTTGGGCAGCTTCTTGGTCCTGATTTCTTCTGGTCACTGCAGGGAGCACTTCCAAGTGATGGGTATGTGAAGAGATGAAGCTGGTCCGCGTCCTGTGGAGGAGCCATATGTTGTTTTTCATTCTCCAGCATCATCCTTAATAGGGAGTTTCCTCTTCCCCACTGTGTGTGGCGTTTGGAAAGAAGGTGGCCCTGTGACTTATTTCTGTGTCACAAACCATCTCCCAAGTTCCCAGCTTAAAACAACAAGATTTATTTTGCTCACGAATCAGCAATCTGGGCAGAGCTCAGCTGCGATATCCTGTCTCAGCTCCATGTGACATCAGCGGAGGTGGCTCAAATGCTGGAAATTAGAATCTTTGAAGACTCATTTGCTTGTGTGGCAGGTGATCTGTCTGACAGCTGGGCTTGTGAGCTGGAACATTCACCAGTGGCCTCTCCATGGGGCTTGAGCTTCCTCACAATGTGGCAGGTGCCAAGGGCAAGTGACCTGGGAGAGACAGGGAGGGGTAGGCAGAAGCCACACTGCCTTTTATGTTCTGGTCTTAACGTCACTCAGCATCACTTGATCTGTTTTATAAAGCACAAGACCACTCGGGTTCAAGGGCAATGGAAATAGTTTCCACTTCTTATTGAGGAGTAGCAAGGCTCTGGAAGAATTATGGGCTGGAAGTAGTCTTTCACATTAAACGAGTCAAGGTCCTGGCTTCCTACTACACAAGCTGTAGGTTCCCTGATGGATCTTCCATCGCATCTTCTACTCAGTCCTGTTAGGAGTAGGCAACAGGCCAAATGGATGCTTTCTCCCAGAAGATCTTTCCGTAATTGAAAAATGTGTGATAACTGTAGATGTACATGCAGTTTTAAGAAATAGTACAGATATCAGTGGACTCTACTAAATTTCTCCCAATGGCAACATGTTGCAAAACGATACTACTACGAAGTCACAACTGGGATACTGACATTGATACAGTTCACCATTCGTTTTTTGTTTTGTTTTTTTCTTCTATTAAAGTATAGCTGATTTATGATGTTGTGCCAATTTCGTAAAGTTACCCAGTAATATATATATATATATACACACATTGTGTATAAATGTGTGTGTGTGTGTGTGTGTGTGTGTGTGTACACATTCCCTTTCTTATAGTATCTTCCATCGTGTTCTATCCCAAGAGACTGGGTATAGTTCCCTGTTCTATACAGTCAGACCTCCTTGCTTACCCATTCTAAATGTAATAGTTTGCATCTACCAACCCCAAACTCCCCTTCCCTCCCACTCCTTCCCCCTCCCCCCCAAATCCCCATTCATATTCAGACATCTCAAGTTTATAGTCACGTGTCTCTTGGCCTGCAACCAGTTTTATCACATGTTGGTTTGTGTCGGTTCATGTTTCCACCACCACCGTCAAGATACAGAGTTACCCATCACAAGGATTCCTCCTGCTGCCCTTTTCCAAGCTCCCTTGAACAACATCCCTCCCTAAGCCCTGGCAATCACTAATACATTCTCTGGTTCTGAAATTCTGTCTTTTCAAAAGGTTATTGAAATGGAATAATGCAGGACATAACCTTTGCAGAATGGCTGATTGTCAGTCAGTATATTTCCTTGGATATTCACCTAAGTTATTGCATGTATCCATTGGTTCCTTTTTTTTTTTTGTCTTTTTGCCTTATCTAGGGCCGCACCCATGGCATATGGAGGTTCCCAGGCTAGGGGTCTAACAGGAGCTGTAGCTGCCGGCCTTCGCCACAGCCACAAGAACGCGGGATCCGAGCCGCGTCTGTGACCTACACCACAGCTCACGGCAATGCCGGATCCTTAACCCACTGAGCAAGGCCAGGGATCGAACCCGCAACCTCATGGTTCCTAGTTGGATTCGTTAACCACTGAGCCATGACGGGAACTCCCTCCATTGGTTTCTTTTTGTTGCTGTGTAGTATTCCATGGTGTGGATGGACCACAGGTGGCTTAACTGTTCCCCTGTCAATGGACATCTTTCCTCAATTTGTATTTTTTTAAATTTTTTTATTTTATATTTTGTCTTTTAGGGCCACGTGTGCAGCATATGGAAGTTCCCAGGCTAGGGGTTGAATCGGAGCTGCAGCTGCTGGCCTACGCCACAGCCACAGCAACACCAGGTCCGAGCCGTGTCTGTGACCTACACCACAGCTCACGGCATCGCCACATCCGTAGCCCACTGAGTGAGGCCAGGGATTGAATCGGTGTCCTCACGGTTAATAGGTTCATTACCACTGAGTCACAACTGGATCTCTTCCCTAGAGTTTAGATCATAAACAATGGCATAAGGGCCAAAAACATGGTTGGGGTGGTTGGTTTGCCTGGTTTTCAAGAAGGGCACCCTGAACAAAGTGCCCCTTTTGCAAATCATGGTTGAAATTTTTTTGATCTGTTATAGTTTCCAAGACATATTTTATGAGTCTCTGAAAGACTTCTGACAGGTTATATTTTGCTTCAGTTATCCCTAATCATTTTCTTTTCACTTTTTTTTCTTCTTCTTACAGTCAGACCTGCAGCATAGGGAAGTTCCCAGGCTAGGGGTCGAATTGGAGCTGTAGCTGCCGGCCAACACCACAGCCACAGCAACACTGGATCTGAGTCGCATCTGCAACCTGCAACACAGCTTGTGGCAGTGCTGGGTCCACTGAGCAAGGCCAGGGATTGAACCCAATTCTCATGGACCCTATGTCAGGTTCTTAACCCACTGAACCACAATGGGAACGCCCCCCAAATCAGTTTCTATGTCAGGCAGCCAAAGAATCCCATCTGACTTAACCCTACATAAAAGGGTTTCACATCAAATATCTAGAAGTGGATACTGATGGCCTTCGATTTCCTGTAACACTACTTTAAAATTCCTCATTACCTTATCTCTTATGAACTATTCACCTTCTGGATGGGTTCCTATCAACTGGACTTTAAAAAGACACAAGAGGATCAGCAAAATAATGGAAAGAACCCACATCCTAAATATAACGGCACAAGAAACATCCTAATAAAAAGTCATGCTCCAGGAGTTCTCATTGTAGCTCAGCGAAAACAAACCTGACTAGTATCTATGAGGATGCAGGTTTGATCCCTGGCCTTGCTCAATGTTTAGGATCCAGCATTTCTGTGAGCGGTAGTGTAGGTCACAGATGCGACTCAGATCTGGAGTTGCTATGGCTGTGGCATAGGCTGGCAGCTACAGCTCCAATTTGACCCCTAGCCTGGGAACTTCCATACACTGCAGGGCACAGCCCTGAAATGCAAGACACACACACACACACACACACACACACACACACACACACACACGGGGTCATATTCCCAAATCAACAAAAAAAGTCAACAGTAATAAAGCTGACGTCTACAATGATGCAAAATGAAGAACTGTAGGTACTCAAAATTCAAAGCCAACAAACAATAAAACAAACACACACAAGAAAGAAAAGCTACAGCAGAATCAGAAAAGGTACAGGTGGAATCTCGCTCAATCTCACATTTCACTGCAGCTTGACGAGGGAAATAAAATGAATTGATTTTATGACACTGGCAATCCATCTGAGAAAAAGACACTTAAATAAAACACCCCTAAGAACAAAAACAGAAGTGTTTCTAACAATAACTTCTGGGGCCTTGGGTTGTCTTATTAGACTCTCGGGGAAGACGATTAAAGAACTTTCTTTTTCTCTTTTCTTTTTTAATGTCTTTGAGATCCACAAATTTTATGCTGACATTTTTTCCCCCTAAACATGGATGCTAATGTCTTTATCACTTAGAAATGTCCAAGGTCTTGGGGCTTTTTCTCAGATGAAAGTCAGACCTATCACATATTTGAGGTTTAAGATGGGAAACGAGAGTGAGGTTTGCTGGTTTTGGCTGCCTGGGATTCAAAATTCCTTTTTTTTCCTTTTTTACAGCCGCACCTGCAGCATATAGAAGTTCCCAGGCTAAGGGCTGAATTGGAGCTGCAGCTGCAGCCTGCGCCACTGCCACAGAAACGCCGCATCCAAGCCACATTTGTGACCTACGCTGCAGCTTGTGGCCATTCCAGATACTTAACCCACAGAGCAAGGCCAGGGATTGAACCTGAATCCTCACAGAGATGACGTCGGGTCCTTAACTCGCTGAGCCACAGCCAGAACTCCCAATATTCCTTCTTTCAGTTACAATACCCTCATTTCTTATTGCAGTAACTGCCTCTCCCCCATTGAGTGAGACTCAACACAACAGTCATCCAGCATGTGAGCCATGCTCAGCTCTCCCGACGGTTTCTGAATCTCTTGGGGAGTGAAGGTACGGACCACAGAGATGCAGAGACCAGTACTGGTAAGCTTCTGGTAACCAGACTCACAGCACAGTTCTCAGGTCTGGCTTTTACTGGTGCTGGAGATCCTACTCTCTTTCCCGTAATTCCTTCTCTGTTAGGTGGACTGCAGTGTCTTCTGCTTCTGACCAGCAAGGAACCCTACTCTATAGCAAAGAGCAGTAACTCAGGATCCTAACCATTTTGTGCTATGACTGGCATCATAGCCACCCCTCCCTCCCTGGGGCATCTTAGCCTAAGTCACAAAGGTAGGGAATCTGAGTCATAGGGGATTTTTTTTTTTTGTCTTTTTGCCTTTTCTAGGGCCACACCTGCGGCATATGGAGGTTCCCAGGCTAGGGGTCTAACAGGAGCTGTAGCTGCAGGCCTACGACACAGCCACAGCAACAGCAACGCGGGATCCGAGCCACGTCTGCAACCTACACCACAGCTCACGGCAACGTCGGATCCTTAACCCATTGAGCGATGCCAGGGATTGAACCCGCAACCTCATGGTTCCTAGTCGGATTCGTTAACCACTGAGCCACGACGGGAACTCCTCACAGGGGATTTTTAAGACCTACCCAACTCTCAAGCTTGAGACTAAGACACAAGTCACCCAGGAGAAGTAATGTTCCTGGGGTCCTATTGACAAAGGGATCCGTGCAGGATAAACCCTACAACTTCTGATTCCTAGTCAGTGCTCTTTTCTTCTGCCAACTCTGCCTCTTGCAGAAGAACAAGTTACCTCTATTCGGGTTTCTTTCCTACATTTCATGTAAGCCCCTTCACATTTTAATAGGCTAGACTGTAACCTATCTCTCGGTGATCATTTAAAAATATTCAGTCTATTGACAACCCCCCCAATTCAGTTTCTTCTGTCAGTTAATGAAAACTTAGACAAACAAAATACGGGATTTTTTATTTAAAGTTTAGCATAAAAAATGGCACGCAATTAGCTGGCAACAGACGTGATCTCAGCAGGGTTTCAATTATGCTATGGGTGATAGTTCCCTAATTCAATACAAAGCTGTAATTAAGAATGTAATTAACTCGAAGTTGTTCTCATGTCATACAACATGAGAACACATAATGACCCTTGTTCTTGTACAAAACCCTTTGGCAAGTCGAATTATTCCTCTGGGGGAGTGTGTGTTTTTACTTATCATTTAAGTACATAAAATAATTTCCAACAGGCATTTAGCCAAGAGATTGGTTCCATTTACAATGCCAGGGAAATGCAAGCAACAGAATTTTCCAAGCACCTGATCCCCAGGGACCTGGGGACCTAGAAATTTGGAATTGCTTTTTGTTGCTGATAAAGAGCCATTTGTGGTACAAGGCAACAAAAGAGAAAATGCCAAAAGTGGTCCTGGAGGAATTTACCTTCAAATACAAGTCAAGTTCAATATCCCTTCCCAACTCTATTCTTGATTCATTCCACAGTAAGCTTTAGAGCTGGGGCCATGTCTATATCATTAACCACTGTGCCATCAGAGCCAGATTCCAATCTAGCATCTTCTAGGACCTAACAAGGACCTCTTGCCTCCATGAACTTAAAAACATGCCACAGTGTCTATGAGATATTTTTTAATATCCTATCTGAGATGGTAGAATAAATAAATAGCCAAGCCAGAATTTACTTGCTTTTGAAACCTCTACATTTTCCCGCTGATTTATAACCTTCATTCTCCCAGAAAACACGCTGTTCTAAAAATTCCTAAGGGAATTATGGAAAAGGAAACAGAAGAGAAACAGAGTGTATCAAACTTTCTTTTAGGCTTATTGGTTCATCTTTCACGTGTTGCTTCATTTGTTTCCTGATAGATAAGAGTTTGCCTCCTTTTCTCCTTTCATGTTTAATCATCTGGTGTTCGAACATCAAGTACCAGGATTTGGAACGTTAGAACATTTAATATACATTTCTGGCTTGAAAAGATAAACTTGTCAGCAGTTGGAGTTTACTGAGCATCTGTTCTTACTTCTTTTTATTATACAAACACACAGCACCCTGGGTTCCCCCTAGGGCTTTGCTCCACAAAGAAACCAGCTGATAAAGGAGAAAGTTTTGCTTAGGAGAAAAAAAAAAAAATGAGTGCATTACCACACTTGGCATAGGTGAAGAGAGAAGAAATAGTTTATTCAGAAGACAATCATAAAATGTTTTGAGCACCAAGAACTCCTCCCTGGAATCTAAAGCTGTGTCTGGAAAATGTTTAGTTCTTGAGCAAACAGAAACAAAAGGCGAGCCTCTGCAGTATTGCTGTAACTACATTTAAAACGCTTATGGGTGATGACTACCCTCCAAATTCAGGTTAAATAGATGCAGGTCAAGGTACTAGATCTTGTTTTCAGTGATGCGTTCACAGGTGCTTAGTCCATTATTAAAACATAACTAAGTTACTATATAAATACAGGTGAGTCATACATAGTACAAAGAAGGGAGTGTGTGTCATGGATCAAGAGCTATGATGAAGCGAATGTGACGCCTGTAGTCAAAAAATAAAAATAAAAATGGAGCAAAAACTGAACCAAGGCGATGTAACACTGAGATATTTCAAATCAAACAAGCCAGCCAGAGAGTTCCCGTTGTAGCTTGGCAGGTTACAAACCCGACTAGTATCCATGAGGATACTGGTTTGATTCCTGGCCTTGCTCGGTGGCTTAAGGACTCAGTGTTGCTGAGGCGTAGGTCACAGAATTGGCTCGGATCCCGCGCTGCTGTGGCTGTGGCGTAGGCGGGCTGCTGCAGCTCTGATTAGACCCCTAGCCTGGGAACCTCCATATGCCGCGGGTGCAGCCCTAAAAAAAATTGTTTGCATTAAAAAAAAAAAATCAAACCAGCAACTGTTCACAGTAAGGAGACCGTCTCTTCCCCTGCAGCAGAAGCTCATGGGGGGTTTCATTCTAATTTGCATCATGGTCTTTTGTGTCCATAACAGGAAAAGCCACCAGGTGAGTTTCCCCATTTTTCTAAAGCTGCACTTCTCTCTGCAAAGCCCAGCTTCCTCCACAGATGTCACGGTTGATCTTCGCTTGGGTTCTTTCTGAAGACCTGGCCTCCCCTCCCTGGAATGGAGCGGAGCGTCTCCCATATGGGCCCCAAATCCTTAAACGTTGTCTCGTCTGCTGGGTCAGTTTTATCGCACAGGGAGGGGAGATGGGAGACGGGAGACAGGAGACGGAGGAAGGAACAGGAAAAGGAAACTCGCTCCAGCAGCTTTACAAGCAGAGCGGAGATGGACAGACCTCCGAGGGCCCCCCACACCCGCCCGACCCTGGGCATCAGCGTGGTCTACGGGGCTCTCTTGGAACAGGGTCACCAAAACAGTGACAAGGGGGAAATGGGTTCACAGGTCTTCGAGGCTGCCCTTCATTCAAATAATTAATTCATTTTGAAAAAGCACTCCTTCCCCTCTTTGCCCCCCTCTCCGCTTTTTTTTTTTTTTGCCTTTTGCCTTTATGTAGAGCCGCACCCGCAGCATATGGAGGTTCCCAGGCTAGGGGTCTAACAGGAGCTGTAGCCGCCGGCCTTCGCCACAGCCACAGCAACGCGGGATCCGAGCCGCGTCTGCAACCTACACCACAGCTCACGGCCACGCCAGATCCTTAACCCACTGAGCAAGGCCAGGGATCGAACCCGCAACCTTATGGTTCCCAGTCGGATTCGTTAACCACTGAGCCACAAAGGGAACTCCTCCCTTTTTTCTTTTCAAAAACACACCCTTTTCCCCTGCAGGAAAAAAAAAAAAAAACTCACTGGGTGGCTGCTATATGAGGGCCCTAAAGCTGCCAAAATAAAGGACCACAAAGTGGGTGCCTTACACGAGCAGGACTTTGTATTCTCACCGCTCCGAGGCTAACATCAAGTCCAAAATCAAGGGGCTAGCAGGACCCCACTCGCTCCGGAGGCTCCTGTGGTCCAGCCGTTCCTCTGATCTCCACCATCCCTGGAGTTCCTGGCTTGTAGAACCGTCATTCCCACCTCTGCCTCCCTCCCTCCCTCAGCACGTGGCCTCTCTCCCTCTGTGTCTCTCTGCGTGTCCCCCCCTCCTCTTACAAGGACACCGCTCCTTGGATTTAGGGTCCGCCCTACCGAGGGTCATCTCGTTCTAACTCAACGAATTACCTCTGCAAACGGCTCCCCTTCCACACAGAGCCATGTTCCGAAGTTCTGGGGAACACGGATTTGGGGACACCCTCGTCAACCCACCCCACCCCTGAATGTTCCCAACGGTGGGCTGCTCACTCTAGGTTCTTAATTAAACACCGAGGAAGCCATGAGTAAGTGAACTTTCTGCCAAGGACACATTCAGCAATAACTTTGACCAGCCCCAAATTCGAAGGTCTGAAAGTCAGCCATTCATTCATGCCTTTGCCTGTTCAAATTTTTTTTTTCCTTACACACCACAAAAATTACCTGGAAAGCAAATGCTCAGCTTTGCAGGTAGGACAGAACCGGAGAACACATTTCTGCCTTCCTTTTTAACCCCAGGGATGTTTTTGGCTCCAACAATCCGTGATTGACGAAACAGATGTCTCCACAGAGCGAGATAAAAGTCCTTTGATCTCTGAGAGATGCTTGTTTGCTTTCTGTGCCAAGAGCTATTAAATAGATTCCAAGTTCAAGTGTCTCCCAGGGACCCTAACCATTTCTAGGGTTTCTCACCCTTTCTTCTCAGCTGTGAGTGATGGATTTAATCAACTCCTCAGACAACCTGCAGCAGGATGAGAATATCTAGCCTCAAACAAGGGGGAGCAGGTCCTTTTTTTTTTTCTTTGTGGGAACTCAGAGAGTCTCGGGGGGGGGGGGAATATAATAAAATAAATTCATCCCCACAGGCTCAGTCATTTCTGCACCCTCATAGTTATAACTCACTTGTTCCATACACTGTGTCTCCTCCGTAATTCTGCTCACAGCGCCGGGGCTATGAAATCACCTTGTATATATAGCATGAATACCTGAAGGCCATTGCCGCCAGCCTCCACTCTTCTGAAGAGGATCCTGACCAGTTGTTTATGCTTCTCTGCTGGCCACACCTACAGCCCCAGGGGCTGTGTCCTCATTTTTCGAATCCTAGTAACCACCTCCAGGACTGCACAGAAAGGACACCTCGGCATCTAAATCCACAATCCTGCCACTGGAAATGAGTGCGGCTCCTTCTTGAATAAAGACAGTGAAGAGCCCGTCATCAGAAACAGTCAGTTTGGCCTCTGGGAAAAGACTCCTCACTCCCTCTGGGTCTCCACTCTGCCTTTAGGAGGCCGCGTGCAGGACGGGCAGAGTGGGTGGAGATTCCTGGCACAGAGATGGGGAGCTTGGTGGCATTTAATGCCTGCGACGGGGCCGGGTCCTGTCGTGGCTCAGCAGAAACAAATCCGACTAGTAGCCATGAAGTTGCGGGTTTGATCCCTGGCCTCGCTCAGGGGGTTAGGAAGCTGGTGTTGCCGGGAGCTGTGGTGTAGTTCGAAGATGTGGCTCAGATCCCACGTTGCTGTGACTGTGGAGTAAGTCAGCAGCTGCAGCTGCAATCTGTCCCTAGGCTGGGAACCTCCATATGTTGTGGATTTGGCCCTAAAAAGCAAAAGAAAAAAAAGGGGGGGGCACCGAGGGACCCTGGACCAGCGGCTTAGCTCCTCTGTGCTTTCATTCTGGGACAATGATAAAACCACATGATATCATACCTGCAGGAGTCAGACAGCAGAGGTAAAAGCGTCAGTGGTTAGTGGCAACGGGGCTCTCTGGAAATGCAGTTTTGGGGTGAGTTCGCAAAAGGCTGTCCCTGCACTTGCTCTGGGTTAACATATCTCCCCATGTCTCAGACCTCTCCTCCTGGCCCAGAGCCAGCGGGAGGGTACCTGTTTGCAGCTAGGAGGCCTTGTGAGAAAGTGGCAGAAAAGGCTGAAAATCATCTCTCCCTCTCTAAGCTCGTCTTTCTTCTATGTTGCTGGTCAGTGAGTGGAGGGCCAAGGGGTTGAGCAGCAGCTGGACGTGCCGCCTCTGTGGTCCCTCCCCTGCCCGGGCACACATCACAGTAAGGGAAAAGTCAGGTCTCCTCCCCAGCCCCGGTTTGCAGGTAGCGAGCCTGATGTATCTCTGGTGCCACTCAGAACCAGCCTGGGAATGAAGATGCAAGACTTTCTCGGGGCTGTCCTAGCAAACGACCACCAACTGGGACCTGTCCCCTCACAGCTCAGGAGGCCGGAAGTCCAAAGTCAAGGTGTGGGCAGGGTTGGTTCCTCCAAAAGGCTCTGAGGGAGCATCTGTTCCAGGCCCCCGTGCTGGCTCCTGGTGGCTCCTGGGAATCATTTACTGTAGTCGGATTGCTCTGGTCTCTGCTTCTGTTGTCACATGGCCTTTCCTTTGTTCCCAAGGCTCCCTCTGCTTTTATCTCTAAGGACAGTAGTCACTGGACTTAGGGCCCACCATGCTCCAAGATGAACTCAACTAATTATCTCTACCAAGACCTTATTTCCCAATATGGCTACCTTCTGAGGTTCCAGGTAGACATGAATTGGCCTGGGCAGGGGGAGGGGGGACACTATTCATATCACCACGGAAGGCAACTCAGAAGAAATCAGAACCGAGAGAGGGAAGGAAGACTCTCAAAGGTATCTTTGGGGTTCCTGGATCCCCCTATACCTGCAACCGTCTTCACTGTCACACTTGGTGAATGATGAGTCCATCAGGTGCATGGACTCCTTTCAAAGTAATTTGAAGTTAGATTTCTGTCACTTGTAACTCCGAATCCCAGTGAAGTCAGTCTGGGATAAGTTTGAAACAGGGCCAAGGAATGCGGTTCAGCTTCTTTGAGTCACCCCCGGCCGAGCACAGCCACACGCAGTGCGGAAACATGCTCCATAATGGCTGATAAAGGCTGAGGGCATGGTGTGGATCACAGACCTCAGAGAAGCAGGGCCTCGCTGGACCCCCGGAGGGCAGGAAGGATGAACAGGCAGCCTGGGAGACGACGCTTCTCCAGGCGAGTCATCACCTGCAGAGGCAGGTGACACAAAACGGCAGCAGCTGAGCGGCCCTGACCTCCGCTCGGGGAGCCCCGCCTCTTCCGTGAGGGAGAGTGGGGACAAAATAATGACGCTGGAAGTACTGTGGGTGAATCAAACTCACCTCTGGGCAAACCACATCAACCCCATCGACATTTGGTGGCAGCTCTGTCACTATAGCAACATGTTCAGACTTTGCCCTTAGGAAAACAAAAGTAGAGAAGGCAGCCAGGGACATGGGCCCCCTTCTTACCGTCGTCATTGTATCATTTTCATTTAGGGCCAGAGCAGCAGTTCCCCGCTGTGCACATTCAATGGGGGGAAATAAAAGCCCAGCATCTAGTTCACTAAGTAGGTGATATCTCACTATTCTATAATTACCCCGAGTCCCAGGAGGAGTAGGATGGGAGGGAGACAAGGCTGCCTGCGCGACCTTTGCATCCAGCTTAGCCGAGTTAATAAGTGAAGGCTGGAAAGTAGTCTGGACCTTCTTTGATCAGAGTGCTTGAGGCGGCTGGTTGGAACACCTGGGAGGCGAGGGAGCAGGCTTCCTGTGACGGGGTCTGACGCCTTAGCTCTGTTGGCCATTCACGTGCTTATGAGTATAAATAACACTAATATTATTCTACTTGCATTTACTGATATTAAGATAATCAGTATTCAAATAAAGTTGGTGTATGGTTGGTCCCTGAACAACAACTTAGGGGATGGGGTTCTGACCCCCAGACAGTTAAAAATCTGTGTATAACTTAGTCTCAGGGATTCCTCCAAATTGAGGATCTCCTTAGATTCAACCAAACTCTGGATCGTGTGCTGTACCATCTACTACTGAAGATACTACATGTGTAAGCGGACCGGCATCTGCATTGTTCAAGGGGCAACTGTGTTTAAAAAACAATTTAACAATAGTAACTAAATAATATGTATTTCATTATATAATTAATGCAACGATTAATGACAGTATCATCATCATCATCATTACGGTGGAAATACTCATTCACAAGTGCTGGCAGGCTTGCAGCAGCACTATTCACAATAAACCAAAAGGTGGAAAAAAACAAAACATCTATCAGCCCATGGGTGGGTCAACCAAGTGCCCTAAGTCCATACAATGTAACACTGTCCAGCCTTAAAAAGGAATGAAAAGCCACTACATGGGATGACATGGATGAAGCTCCAAATCATTATGCTAAGTAAGAGAGACCATATGTAAAGATCACATATTGCAAGATTTTTTTGAGGAGTTCCCGTCATGGCTCAGTGGTTAACGAATCCGACTAGGAACCATGAGGTTGTGGGTTCGATCCCTGGCCTTGCTTAGTGGGTTAAGGATCCGGCGTTGCCATGAGCTGTGGTGTAGGTCACAGACGCGGCTCGGATTCCGCGTGGCTGTGGCGTTGGCCCGTGGCTACAGCTCCTGTTAAGACTCCTAGCCTGGGAACCTCCATAGGCTGCAGGTGTGGCCCTAGATAAGGCAAAAAGACAAAAAAATTTTTTTTGATATGAAATACCCAGAATAGGCAAATCCACAGAGACAGAACATAGAGGAGTGGCTGTCAGAGGCTGGGGGCTGGGGGTTGCAGATTGAGTGTTAAATGGGTACTCGTGATCTTCTAGGGTGAAGAAAAGTTTTGAAATTAGAGCGAGGTGATGTTTACACAGCATTGTGAATACACTCAACACCACGGAATTGTACATTTTAAAAAGCTTAATTGTATGTTGTGAGAATTTCGCCTCAATTTGAAAAAAATGTACGTGTCGGGGCTTACTGTGGGCTACGAATTTCTAGTTGTCAAAGATCCTGAGACTCCGTAAGGATAGGTAATTTACCAAATGTCACAGAGGTAAAAAGAGAAAAAGAAAAAAAAGGGAAGCAAGCAAGATGTACATCCTTCTCCTTTTCTGGCTTCTCACTCCTGGGCATGACTGTCAAACAAAAATTCAAGTGTAGCTCCGAATCCTCATCTCTTCCACCCAACCCTGCCAAGTCACGTGTCAGTGGGGACAGGTGACAATATTACAGGGGATTTGTGTGTGTGTGTCTTTTTAGGGCTGCATCCATGGCATATGGAAGCTCCCAGGCTAGGGGTCGAATCAGAGCTACAGCTGCTGGCCTACACCACAGCCACAGCAACACAGGATCTGAGCTGCATCTGTGACCTACACTGCAGCTCATGGCAATGCCGGATCCTTAACCCACTGAGCAGGCCAGGGATCAAACCCGCATCCTCATGGATACAAGCTGAACTCGTTACCACTGAGCAACAAGGGGAATTCCTTGTAGGGGATTATTGAATGGATCTTTCTCTTGCTTGAATGAAGATATTGACCTCTACCCCAAATGTCTGCTGGGCTTTTTGTCATCATAGATACACCACCTCTTCCAAAAGACTTGCCATGCCCCAACTCAGAGGTGACAATTAGCCCTGTCACCACAGCTGGAGGAAGAAGCTTTCCATCACATTTTCAAAATGCCATTTTCCTCTATGGGGACCACGAGAGGCAAGGTAATGGAATCTAAGAGCTAATTAGTTCATATGAGGGGGGACCACAATCCAAGGCAAGACGCTGGAGCTGTCCCCAGAGCTTCTGAAGACACCTGAGAGCAAATCTCTAGCCAGGACCCAGTGCCCAGCGGATGTTTAGTAAAGGTCAGCCGCCCCCCAAGGATGAGAATGGCAGCTAACAGGCTCTCCACCTCATCCTCCTCGCCAACCCTCTTCCCTCTGGAGAGAGGGCAGCTTCTCGAAGTTGGCACTAAGACACACCATGCAGCCAGCAGAGCTTTCTTGAGCATCAGCGACTTGTCGGACACAATTCCAGTTTGTTCTTTGTATTCTGGTCCCTTTAACTACATTTCTCAGTACCACCTGTTGTCCTAAGCAGGTTCCTGGGATGTGAAAAAGAGAATGAATATCCAGAGTCTAATTTACAAGAACTAAAGGGGGGTGGGGTGGATAAAAGGACTGATGCAGGGAAGGCTGTTTGATAAGACTCAGAAACACACAGAATAACTCATTCACTGAGGTTTAAGCAGAAAAGGAAATGCTATGAGCTCCCAAAGATGGGAAATTTTCAGAGGGAAATGCCCTGGTCCATAAGACACTGGATGTAAGAGCTCAGATGATGTCCAGGGAACACTCTAGCTGCCTACAGTGGTGTGGGCTTCCTTCTTAGGCGACGTGGCTCCAAGATTCACATCCCAGGTGAAAAAAAAAATCTCCTAATTGTTGCAGCCCAAATCCCAGGACTGCTATTGGCTGGCCCCGAACGGGCGCCTCTTTGAGAAGCCACCAATCTGTGAACCAATCACTAACTCGAATGAGATCTGCCATTCTCATTGGCTGGTCCTGGGTCATGTGACAGCCTCCAGAGCCTGGGGGTTAGAAGCCTCATACAGAAGGACTTAGAACAAGGAGGGCCTGTCACCACCACCAGCCCATAGAGGAGATGATCTTTTATAAAGAGGGCTGTGAGTTCTGGGTAAGGAAAATCCACCAGGGTGAAGGGCCTGGTGGGGAAGTGGGTATTTCACACGTGAAACTGGGACTCGAAAACCCAGGGCATGAAAGTCACAGAACAGGGAAATCTGGTGTTCTTCAGAATCCTGACATCGCAAAAAAAGCACTGAGGACCATTAATTTTGAAAAGAAACGAAAAAGTCAAAATGCCATTAAGAGATAATGCAGTTTTTGCTTTCCTTAATTATTAATAGACATCGAGGAGTAATTTAGAGTTATATTAAAACTGGATGAAGGAATTCATAAAACATTTGGGTCACAGGAGATTATGGAAATATCTGGCCTCATTTTCATGTCACCTGATAGAAATTTATCCTGCAAAACAATTGTGAAATGTAATAGCGTATATTAAAATATGGGCCCTTGATAGCTTTGCTATCTTTTATTTTTTTTCAAATTCTGAGAGCTGAAGCTTAGATGCCGATGATTTGGAACAGAATAACATCAAATTGGAGAATTTACTCAAACATTCCTAAATTTCTAAGACACATTTTGGCCCCGTGTTGGGGTGAATATTTGTACATTTGACAACTGGGCATCCTGTCTTGCTCCTTGATAGCACACGGATGTGTGGTGGGAGAAAGATAGCACCCTCCCCCACTCCATCCAGTCCAAGTGAAAAAGTAGTTCCGCCACACTGACAGGGTCCCTGGAAGTCGCCTTCCTCTCATGGTTCCATATAACCACTGGTGGGCATGCGGTCCAATTGTGGCCAACTGGCTTCTTGCCAAAGTCTTTGAATCTTAAGGATGCCAGAAAGAAGGACGTCATTCATTCCAACCATGGTGAAAGGCTTCAACTAGTTCCTGCCTTCGATTCCTATAACAATAATTCAGGGCTTTCCAGCATCTTCTCAATGTCAAGAGCTAACCCATATCCTCTTTGTTTACAATAGCCAGAGCATTTTTTTTTCTTTCTTTCTTTCTAGGGCCACACCTTCAGCATATGGAAGTTCCCAGGCTTGGGGTTGAATCAGAGCTGCAGCTGAGGCCTACACCACAGCCATGGCAACACGAGCTCTGAGCCACATTTGCGACCTAGTCTGCAGCTTACGGCAGTGTCAGATCCTTAACTCACTGAGCAAGGCCAGGGATGGAACCCACATCCTCACCGAGTCTACGCCAGGTCCTTAACCCACTGAGCCGCAATGGGAACTCCCAGAGCCATTTCTCTGCTTACAGCCAAAGAACCGTCACTCACCCAACAGTTAACAATCCCAGAGCATCTGCAATTGCCCAAAAAACTATGTCACCCCATTTAGGAATACTAAAGAAGAAACAAATGAAAACACAGCTCACATGTCCATAGTCCCTTAATTTTTTGGAGAATCATTTTCTGAGTGCCTACAGGCTGCTATAGCAAAATACTACAGTCTAGGAGTTCCCATTGTTATGCAAACGAATCCTACTAGTATCCATGAGGACTCAGGTTCGATCCCTGGCTTGCTCAGTGGGTTAAGGATCTGGTGTTGCTGAGAGCTGTGGTGTAGGCCACAGGTGCGACTTGGATCCTATGTTGCTGTGGCTGTGGCTGTGGCTGTGACTAGTAGCTTCAGCTTTGATTCAACCCCTAGCCTGGAAACTTGCATATCCATGAGTGCAGCCCTAAAAAAAAAGAAAAAAAAACCCTCTCCCCCTCAAAAAAAACAAAAACTACAGTCTAGGTCGCTTATAAACAATAGACATTTACTTTTCATTGTTCTGGAGGCTGGAACATCATGGTGCTGGCATGCTTGCGTTCAGGTGAGAGCTCTCTTCTCCACTGTCCTCATGTGGAAGGAACCAGAGAGATCCGTGTGGTCTCTTCCATAAGGGCACTTGTCCCAGTCACAAAGGTCCCACCCTCATGGCCTAATCACTTCCAAAGACCCTACCTCTTGACACCAACACCTTAGAGGTTAGGATTTCAATATATGAATTGTGGCTGGATGCAAACACTCAGACCACTTCAGCCCTCCTGAATGCTTTCATTTCTGCTTTTCTCCCAAACCTCAGCCACAATCCATTTAAGAGATGGGGAAACTGAGACTTATGAAAGGCCTTCTCTTTTTATATGCCTTTTTTTTGTTGTTGTTGTTCTTGCTTTTTTAGGGCCATGCCCACAGCATAGGGAAGTTTCCAGGCTAGGGGTCGAATCAGAGCTGTAGCTGCTGGCCTATATTACAGCCACAGCAGCGCAGGATCCGAGCAGCATCTGTGACCTACACCACAGCTCATGGCAAGACCAGATCCTCAACCCACTGAATGAGGCCAGGGATCAAACCCATATCCTCATGGATACTAGTCAGGTTCGTTACCGCTGAGCGACAATGGGAACTCCTTTATACGCCTTTCTTGAAGGCTACAGAAACCAGAACACTAAGAACAACTGCATACTTGCCCCAGAAATCCTGCTGTCACATAAACATCACACCTCACACAATTATTAGAATCTTTCTTTAGATTTTCCCCACCAGAAAAGAATATGACAAAAGAAAAAGCAGAAACCCCCAAACTGCATGACAGACTTTCTCCACAGGGCAAAGAGGTGAGTGTTCTAAACTGAAATTTTTACTTGCCAAGCTTTTCCAAGTCAATGGGATGGAAGTTTTTCTTGGGATTAAAAAAAAAAAATCTGCCTTCCCGACCGAGAAATGACACCTACTGTCACTGGTCCCACAACAGGACACTCTTGGGATGGATATGGAATCAGACAAGACTTCCTTTACTGCACATGATGAGAGGTTCTGAACGCCTGCACTGAGTCTCAAGAACATCCTGAAAACGGATTCCTGACTCCCTGGGATCTTCTCTAAAATAAGGGTCCCGTCATAATTCGCAACATCTCCAGGCTACTATCGGCCCAAGACACTATCCATGGAGGCCAACACCAGTCTCAGGATCAAACTAGAAATTTCTGCCAGGAGGCAACACAGTGTTGAACAAATCCAGACACAGATGAAGCTGGCATTAGATTTTCTCTGTAATAGATTGGGGGAGTCTTCTTAACATAAGTGATTTGCAAATGGCAGCTCTTTGGATAGCTGCGGGGAGGTCTTGTTTTTAATCACCAGCCAATTCTTCCATTAGAGCATAAGATAATGATGTTTAAATGTCATCTCATGCCCACTGTTTAACAGCTGTGATTTCGTCATACCAGATAATTTAATTTTGAATGAAAAAAAAAAGCCACAAAAACCACAACACAAAGGCGCAGAATCATCTCAAGTTCAGTGGACACTTCATATTTAGAGAATGTCTTCAGCTCTCAGGCTTGAGAGGAACTGCAGGATTCAGGTCTTCCTTCTGGGGGCTTGGGCCACTGGGAGCCCAGAGGACAATGGTCAAACTGGGGGCAGCCTCCAAACTATTACAGGGTTGTCTCTTTCTCCTTACAAATAAAATCCTCACCCTTGAGGTGGGTTGCATGCATGTGAGGAAAGCAAACCCCATTTCCCATCTTTTACTGGGGACGAATCCACTGGCAATCAGCCTTCCTCTTAGCCACTGTCCATTGCCATTGCATTCCAGCCCCTGCACATTGGTTCACGTCATTGCCAGATTAGAATGTGCCCCTTCAACTACACCCCACCTTGAAACCTGTCTTTCTTCCTATCCCTGCTGTCCTGTTCAAGGCACCTTTCCCCATAGACTGGCCAGGTTCATCCTTCTTCACCTCTGCACCTTCAAATCTATAGGGTCTTTCAGTAGAAACTGTCTTAAGTGATCACTGAAGCAAGACTTGAATTTTGCAATAAAATTTCCCACATTGTACCACATATGCTGATGCTTTCCCTTCAGACAGATTAGATCCCAGGCTCCCAGAAGGCTGTTTCTAAAGCTTAGCATATACTCATCACTGCATACACAGACAGCTCTCTCTCACACACACAATTTTAGCCAATACTGTTCCTTCCTTTCTTCCTTCCTTCCCTCCCTCCCTCCC
>PVHT021183555.1:25261476-25295043 GCA_004024745.2 Catagonus wagneri | reverse complement strand
CCCAAGGTCTATGGAAGTTCCCAGGCTAGTGGTCAAATCACAGTTATAGCTGCGGGCCTAAACCACAGCCACAGCAATGTGGGATCCAAGCCACATCTGTGACCTACACCACAGCTCACAGAAACACTGGATCCTTAACCCTCCAAGCGAGGCCAGGGATATACCTGCAACCTCATGGATATTAAGTCTGGTTCATTGCCACTAAACCACGATGATAACTCCTAGCCAATGCTATTTCTGAATGCCCGTGGGGGCTCAATCCATCCTACATTTGTTCCTGGCCAAAGAAAAAAAAGAGAAGATGCATTTACAAAAGAAAAAGGATGTTTTTCTCCTCTGAATGAAAACAGTTTTCAGTCACTTATTTGTCACTCATGATTTCTGGGGACACCAACTGTATCAGCTGGCTTTGTTACATAACGAAACACCCCGTCACTTATTTGACTTAAAACAACGCACCTGTATGTAGCTCATAATTCTGGGCTCTACTGGGCTCAAGTACGTGCCTGCAGTGATTGTCAGGCTAGTTGGGGCTGGCTGGTCAAGAATGACTGTAGTCAGAAAGCCCTTCTCTGGACTCACCTTCCAGAAGGTTCCCCCCCCACCAGCCCCCACCCCCAGGCTTATTCACAAGGCAGTTCAGAAGGAGGCAGGTGCGTGCAGAATCTCCTGAGGTCTCAGGGCCAAACTGAGAGGCACAACATCAATTCAGCCACATTCTCTCCACCATCAAATCACAAGGCCAGTTGCATTCAAGATGCAGGGAGATCACACTCTATCTTTAATTTTTTAATTTATTTATTATTATTTTTTTATTCCATGCATACACTTTTGGCATAGGGAAGTTCTGGGGCCAGGGACTGAATCCAAGCTGCAGCTAGAACCCATGCTGTAGCTTCAGCAACGCCGGATCCTTTAACCCACTGCCCCAGAGCTGGGGGTGGAACCCTCACCTCCGCAGCAACCCGAGCCACTGAAGTTGGGTTCTTAACCCACTTGGCCATAGCTGGAACTCCACCAACTCTACCTTTGAGGCGGGAGAAATTGCAAAGCAGTGCACACACCAGGAGGTATGGAGAACGGTGACCATTTCTGCAATCGACCACAACAGCCAATGATGTCAACAGCTGTTGTGCCTGCCGATCTTCCCTGATGCCTCAGGCTTAGGACCAGTTTCACACCCTTTCTGTTTATTAGCAACTGGATGAACCATTGCATTTGTTGCTTGCATTGGCCAGTAATCACATGGCCAGGAGTCATTTTAAGAGACAGGCTTGAAATTCTGCAGAAAGTAGGAATAGAATTCCTCTCTCTCCCCAAAGTAAGACACCCTGGGGAGTCAGGTCAGAAACAACGGACCCCGCCGTTGCTCTACTCTCAGGATATCTGCCCCTAAACTCCCATCAGGAAAGATAATAGGGCTCCTGCAGGAAGGACGGAAACACAAGGGTTGATCCCAGACATGCTGAAGCCACCAAAAGCTTGAACCCATTTTCACTGATAAATTTTGTATGCCTGCGGTCAACGTACTCTTCAGTTTATGGAGAACAAATTTCCTTGTGCCTAAACAACAGGTAGATGGCAGGATTGTTTCTATTTCCACACCCATAAGAAGAAACTTGAACCCATGTGGTCTGGTCAAGTCATAAAATTTGACTTCATGCCCTCTCAGCCGAGTAATGAATGAATACAGATCCTGAGGTCTTGGAAGGCAAAGCTGTGTCCCCTTTTGTCATTCTCCCCTTTGGCGGACACCCAAAGACTTTCACGGAAATCCAAGAAAGGTAGCCATGTGGGGGCCAAGGAGTTAAGATCTGAAGGGAGGTCCTGGGCTCCAGACGGCTCTGGGGACATAGCTGCAAATTTCATGGACGTTCACATCACACTCTACGCGAACACAGTCCACCTACACACACGAACACAACTCAACAACACACACGAACACAATCCACCGACACACACTTGCCTGATTTGCTCCAACCTTCTCCCAAATGTTCCCTCTGCTTCAGAAACTGCATTTTCCCTCACTCCTTTGAAGAGGCAGCAAACACTTTCTCATGTGTGTTTTTTTCTGCGTGTGTCTGTCTTTTTTGCCAACCTCCATCTGTCTGTCTGTCTGTCTGTCTCTGTGTCTCTCTCCCCTCCACGCACATAAACGCACACACCAGGTCTCCCTGGACCGACCTTATCATCTCACTCTATTTAAGAGCATCCTGGTTGCCTCTCCTTTGCTGACTGGCCAATCCCATGTGCCTTCCTTAACTCCAATGGAGAGTCTGGCTGGACTGACTTATCTTTTCAAGCCCAAGCCTCAAGACAGGCATTGGCTGCCCTGGCAGCAGGTGTTTCTTATCATCAAACCAGTGGTGGCTTCAGGTGGAAGATGGAAGTCTCATGGTGTGAAATGTGGTGGCCCTGCATCAGACTCCGAGGAAGCACAGAGTCAGAGGCAACATGACTCTCCTTGCCTCCCACTCCAACTTGGACCAACGTCTCTAGCACAAACAACTGTGAGTCTTCAGAAAATCATCAAACATCCAGAGTGATGGTTACAGGTAAACAGTGGACACAGAGCTGCATCAGGACATGTAGACTTTGCTATTAACAGCATCATCCATCACCAAGAAGAATTTCTCTTACTCATCCCACCAATGTTTATGCAGCTGTTCTAAGCATTAAATGTTCTAAGCATTAAACCCAACCCCACACTGGGGAGGTGACAGTAAATGAAATACATCCAACCCCTGTTCCCATGGAGCTTCAAGTTAAACGGGGACAGCACACGTTGACACGTATATACACACTGGGTAAGCGACGATGGTGTGTATCTGTCCTCCTCTGGCTGGGAACAAAGTTGCCTGAAGAAGTGAGCAGAGGTCCTACGCCTGGGTAGGTATGGGTCCAAAAGGACTTTACCCTTATTTGAAACTTTAAATCTTTTCCCAAATGAACGTGTTCACTTACTATTTTTAAAATAATTAAATTAATATTTTTAATTAATTTAAGAATAAATCAAAAGGATGTATAGTGGAAGGGCAAATCTCAACTGGCCACCTGTTGTATGCTTCCATTTCTGGAGCATTTTTGTCATGACAAAATGATGGAGATGAAGAACAGACCGGTGGCCGCCAGGGGTAGGAGAGGTGACAGGAAAGGAAAGGTGTGAATCTGTGCAGTAACGACAGAGGACAGAGCCGGTATCCTCCATACGGTGGCGGCTGCAGGAATTTACACCTGGGATCCCATGACGGAACCAAGCCCAGGCATTGTCTCAACGCCAATTTCCTGGTCCTGATGTTGCACATGAGTCATGCAAGATGTAACCACTGGGGAAAGCTGGTCTTGGGGCATCTCTGTCCTGTGTTTTGCAGCTTCCCATGATTCTATCATTATTTCAAAATATGAAAGAAAACAGATACAGAAACACAAAAATCAAAATAACAAGTGGCCCTGAAGTAGCCAGAAAATTTGGCAGATCCAACACAGCAGGATGGCTGAGGTCTAGGCGGAAGCGTGGTGGTGGCAGGGGTTGAGGTCAGAGAGGTTAAACAGAAACCAGACCACACTGCGAAACTGGAGATGAGGCTCAGAGCAACAGGGAGCCACAGGAGGGGTGAGCATGGGAACAGCACGATTGGGTGTGCATTCCTTTTTTTTTTTTCCTTTTTATGCCTGAATCAGTGGAGTATGGAAGTTCCTGGGCCAGAGGTAAATCGGAGCTGCAGCTGCCCCACAGCTTACAGCAACATCGGACCCTTAACCCCCTGAGCCAGGCCAGAGATCAAACACACATTCTCACAGAGATAAGATTGGGTCCTTAACCTGCTGAGCTACAACAGGAACTCCTGTATTCTTTTTGTTTTTAATTGAAGTGTTATTGATTTGCAATGTTGTGTTAATTTCTGCTGTACAGCAAAGTGATTCAGTTTATATATGTGTGTGTATATATATATATATATATATACACACACACACACACACATTATATATATACATGTATATATAATATATATAATTCTCTTTTAAATGTTCTTTTCCATTCTGGTTTATCATAGGACAATGAACACAGTTCTCTGTGATACACAATAGGACCTTGTTGCTTACCCCTCTGTGTGTTACAGCTCGCGGCTCCTAACCAAAGACACTCTGCTGACTCCCTAAACCAACTTTTGGGCAGAAGTGGAGATGCCCAACCAAGAGTTACTGAGAAGATAAAATGAGAGGAAAATCTGAAAATGTTTTGTAGCCTTCAAAATTACACTCTGCAGCAACACAGATGGACTTGATCATACTAAGTGAAGTGAGCCAGGCCAAGACGCATATCATAATGATTATCATAATGATATCGCTTATAGGTGGAATCTGAAAAAAAAAGATATAAATGAACATCTTCACAAAGCAGAAAGAGACCCAAAGACATAGAAAACAAACTTACTGTTACCAAAGGAAAAGGTGGGGGGAATAAATTAGGAAGATTGGATGGACAAATACACAACTACTATATATAAAACAGATAAACAACAAAGACCTACCTTATAGCACAGAGAACATAATGCTCAATATTTTGTAGGAGTTCTGTTGTGGCTCAGTGGAAACGAACCTGACTAGTATCCATGAGGATGTGGGTTCCATCCCTGGCCCCACTCAGGGGGTTAAGGATCCGGCATTGCCGTGAGCTGCAGTGTAGGTCACAGATGCAGCTCAGATCTGGCATAGCTCTGGCTGCAGTGTAGGCCGGCAGCTGTAGCTCCAATTTGACCCCTACCCTGAGAACTTCCATATGCCACAGGTTCGGCCATGAAAAACACACAAAAAAATTTGCAATAACCTGTAAGGGAAAAGTATCTGAAAAAGAATGCACACATGTATGTATGTAACTGAATCACTGTGCTGTACACCTGAAAGTAACAGAGTACTGTAAATCAACCCTATTTCAATAAAAAACATTAAAGTTAAAAAAAAAAAACTAGACTCACAGCTAAATGCAGCATTAGATAACCTTGCAGGCAGTTATTTCAAGCACGAGGAAATCAGGGGAGGGAGTGTTCCCTTTGGGCTCAGTGGGCTAAGGACACAACATCGACTCTGTGAGGACATGGATTTAATTTCTGGCCTTGCTCAGTGGATTAAGGATCTGGCATTGCCACAAGCTGCAGTGTACCTTGCAGATGCAGCTTGGATCTAGTGTTGCTGTCGCTGTGACACAGGCTCCAGCTGCAGCTCCGATTCAAACCCTGGCCCAGGAACTTCCATATGCTGCAGGAGCAGCAGTAGATAAATAAAAAAATAAAATAAGGGGGGGGGTATTCTCTCAAGTCTGAATCATGAGGAAATAAATACTTTGTGGAACTTTTCCCTCTGTTTGCTCTCTGGCTAAGCACTGTTTTAATTTTGAGTTACAGCCAGGTTGAGCAGGGACCTACAATTTGTTTTCAATGCCTGGGGTCTCTAAGGGATTTGATCAGACCCAGGGTAAAGGATGGTGTTTTGTTCTCTCTACTCTAGCCTTACTGAGATATAACTAACATATAACACTGTAAGTTTAAGGTGTACAACGGTGATTTGATACAAGCATATATTATGAAATGATTACCAGAGTAATAAGGTCAGTGGATTTTTTTTTCTTTTCTTTTTTTTTTTTAGTGAGATCATTTAAGGTCTACCGTCTTAGCAACTTTTGAGTTCACAATACAGTGTTTTCCTTTTTTTTTTTTTTTTTCCTTTTTAGATCCGCACCTGCAGCATATGGAAGTTCCTGGACTAGGGGTCAAATTGGAGCTGCAGCTGCCGGCCTATGCCACAGCCATAGCAAGGCCAGATCCAAGCTGCATCTGCCACCTTACGCTGCAGCCTGTGGCAAAGCTGGATCCTTAACCCACTGAGTAAGGCCAGGGATCAAACCCACATCTTCATGGACACCATGTCGGGTCCTTAGCCCACTGAGCTAAGGAACTCCAATACAGTGTTGTTAATTATAGTCCCCATGCTGTACATTAGATCCCAGAACTTATGCCTCCTACAGCTGGAAGTTTCTACCCTTGGCCCAACATCTTCCAACCCCCCAGCCCCAGCAACCACCACTCTCCTCTCTGCTTAAGGATTATGTTTTAAAATTAAAGCAAATCACTACACTCAGAGAGTTTTCCCTTAGCCTTACATGGGTGTCAGAAGGAAAAACTTCAGATGAGACACTGAACCTTAAAAACAAACAAACAAACAAACAAAAAAACAGTGTGCCAGTCAGATGTTTCTCTGCAGAAGGAAAGGCTAAGAATTAAAGTCCCAGCTTTTCAGTTCAAATCCAGGGTGCTTTCTAAGCTAGCATTCCCAGGCCCCAGTTAACCGTTAACCCAACAATGGAGAAACAGAATGGGGGGGGGGGGATCCTGCATTAATTAAGGCAAGACAGTCACTACCCTGGGGAGGTGAAGCTTATTAGAGACTTGCAGCCATGCTAGAGGCCGTAAATTACTTAGAGGCATGACCGAGGAGTAATCCAATAATCCATTTATTACTTTAAATAAATCTGGCTCCACACGAAAGCCCTTCTGAGTTTACAAACCTATAATATTCACAGCAACTGGCCCCAAATCAACGGGGGGCCATCATGTCCAGCCCAGCTTCTGCCTGGTGTTCACAGCACAGAAAATTAACCAGAGGCAAGCAGTCAATACTATATTATCTCCTGCACTGCAGTTATTTATTCTATTTGCTGCTCTTCATTTCAAGTCCATGCCAAGTGCAACGCCGGCCAGTCTAACCCCTGCAAACAACCTCTTCACTCTTTCTGTGGAGTCATGCAAGTTTAAAAAGGCATACGCTAATATAGGTCCATTGCAGTTAAGAAAAAATATTTAAAAAAAATTTTTTTTAAAAACCTTACACGGCAGAATTACAGTTGTATCTCCCATGTCCATAAAAACACAGGATTCATTTCATCCAAAGATCACAGGATGAGTTTCCGTGGAATATGCAGGCTGGGAAGTTTGGTCTAAATCCAGTAATTCCCAAAACAGCACACAAATAAATATCTTTTTTGCTTGGCCACCCCTACAGCACGTGTAAATTCCCAGGCCAAGGATCCAACCTGTACCACAGCAGTGACAACGCCTGATCCTTAACCTGCTAATCCACTGGGGAACAACAATTCTTTTATTTTGTACTGTTGTCTATTTACTTTAACGCCTATTTGAAGAAATGATTCCAAGTATATTAAACACTGAGAATTAAAAAGTATGACCGCTAGAGTTCCTGCTATGACACAGTGGGTTAAGAATAAGCAGCTTGGGGAGTTTCCATGGTGGCTCAGTGGTAACGAACCCGTCTAGTATCCATGAGGACACAGGTTCAATCCCTGGCCTTGTTCAGTGGGTTCAGGATCCAGTGTTGCCTTGGGCTGTGGTGTAGTGGCTCAGATCTAGCACTGCTATGGCTGTGGTATAGGTCGGCAGTTGCAGCTCTAATTCAACCCTTAGCCTGGGAACTTCCGTACAGCTCAAGTGCGGCCCTATAAAGACAAAAAAAAAAAAAAAAAGGAATCAGCAGCTTGGGTAGCTGCAAAGGCATGGCTTCAATCCCTGGCCTGGCACAATGGGTTAAGGATTCCGTGTTGCCACAGTTGTGGTGTAGGTTATAGCTTGCAGCTCAAAGCATCCTAATTATGATACAGTTGTGGTGTAGGTTATAGCTTACACTCAGATTCAATCCCTGGCCTGGAAACTTTCATATGCAACAGGGCAGCCATAAAAAAAATTTTTTAAAGTATGATTGCTAAGTTTAAGAAATGAGTCAATTCGAGCCAATTTAAAGACAAGGATTAATTCCTTGCCTACTCCTGATTTTACGCACCCCTCCGCTTTGCCACTGTCATAGCCATGGACCTAACTGAGGGCCAACTCCATGCTTGGTTTCAAGGGTTGGTGCTGATCTGTCTAAGGTCATCCAACTCCGTTCCCTGGGACAGGCTAAGGAATGCCTCTCAGTTTTTAATTTGATGAGCGATTCAGGAAGAGAGGGGACTTCTGCCATGGTTCTCCCCCACTGTTGAAAGAAAGCCCCAAAAAGCTAGTCTATTTCCCTAGCCATCAAAAAACAAACCCATGTACCTTGAATGCCATAGGCAACTATCCTGGGACCACGAGAACAACAGTTTTAGTATGAAGCCATCCCAGATGATGATGTAGGAGAGAGAGAGAAATGTTGACCATTAAGAGCAACAGAAAGCCACAGAACCAATTAAGGTGGGAACTGCCCTACCTTTGGAGTTAGTACCAGTTGGCATGAAAATGGTTTTTACTTGCAGCTCAAAGCATCCTAATTATGATACCTCAAATGTCAAACTCTGGTCTGAACACTAGATCAGCTCCCAGTGGGTTCTCCACTGTGTTCAGGGTTTGGGCTTTGTTGATCATATCATGCAATAGTCTCTAAAATACAGTGCTCCTGCAATAAACAGAGGCGACAAGGAGAGATAAAGAGATTTGGACACAAGAAAGAAAGGGAGAGAATGAGAGTGACAGAGGAAAACAGTGCGTATTCATTCTTTTTTTTTTTGCCTTTTTGCCTTTTCTTGGGCCACACTCGCGGCATATGGAGGTTCCCAGGCTAGGGGTCTAACAGGAGCTGTAGCCACTGGCCTTTGCCACAGCCACAGCAATGCGAGATCCAAGCCACGTCTGTGACCTACACCACAGCTCACGGATCCTTAACTGGATCTCAGCTGGATCCTTAACCCACTGAGCAAGGCCAGGGATCGAACCCACAACCTCATGGTTCCTAGTAGGATTCATTAACCACTGAGCCACGACAGGAATTCCGTATTCATTCTTCTAAGAAGTATCTCACTCTTATTTTTCATGGAATCCTCACTCCATATCATCTTGGAGATACGGAAATTAACAAGGCAAGGTCCTTGTCTTCAAGAAATGACAGAGTGGAGAGGAGACAGAGGGATGGACAGCTAACTATGACTTGAAACGTGCAACACTCTGCATGGCTAAAGAAGGAGGGGTCAAGGGAAACTGAGTTTACTGTTACTGAGGTGGTGCTTACATCTGAAAAATTCCCTGAAGGGGAGTTCCCTGGTGGCCTAGTGGTTAAGGATCCAGCATTGCCTCTGCGGTGGCTCAGGTTCACTCCCTGGCCTGGGAACTTCTGCATGCGGCAGACATGGCCTAAATAAATACGTAAATAAATAAATCCCTTGGAATCGAGAAGCACATGGTAGAAAAATCCTGCAAGTCTAGTCAAGGGTTCCATCACACCTAGTAGAGAGCTGAAGGGGGCAGGCTGCTGAGGAAGCTCCGGATGTCAGAAGTTCGGTGTGGTCTCTGTTTACTGTCCCTGTGACTGTGGGTGTCAGTGTTCCATCTGTGAAATGTGAAGGGCAGCTGCCTTACTCTCAAGCTGGCGTGAGGCAGAAGGTCTTTGGGAAGAGCTCCACGAGATATTTCTTTGGGGCTTACAGCAAACACTGGTTCTGCAGATTTAAGCCAAAGATGAAGGAACTGAGGCATTCACATCAAATATTTGTTAATACAACTACGGGATCAATTGTCAAACATCAGATGTCTCTCTACATGCTTGGAACGCCCCTGGCCAATTCCCCAGCTGCTTGCATTTTACACTTTTTCAAAAATCAAGAGAGCAAAACTATCACTATGTTCTTGGCGATGGCCTTCAGGAGTCCTGGGGGAGGGAGGGAAGTGATTTCCGCTGTCATTGAGTATGGTTGGGTGGTTTTTAACAGATGTGGACATGAAGAGAATGGAGGGACCAGTCTTGGTCAAAAGCATCACGGGACATGAGCCATGTGGATGTCCCAAGGCAACCATCTTGCTGTTCTACCAGCATGTTTTTGGACGGTTCACACGAGGGGGTTTGTTGAGAGAGATGCCGAGCTGGACCTTGTGATGCCCTCGGAGGAAGGGATCCCATCCTTCTACCGTATCTCCTTGAGATGCCCCCCTCCCACCCCAACTCCTGGAGGCAAATGCCTGGAATTCCTACTGCTTATTAGCAGACCCAAGATAAGTTGCCCCTCTATTTCATCCTGATTCCTCAGGAGACCCGATCATCTGATTCCCCTCTGGAAATATTCTGTGCCAAATGAAATCTGAGTGAGGTCATTAATTATGAAAATTCGCGATGCGTAATTATAATAATTACTCTGATCACACAAACATTACACTGCCATGAATAATTGAATAGGAATTGTGCTTTTCGAGAGAACGGCAACTAAAATAAAACCCAGGGAGGCGACAGGGAGGGTGCACCAGACAGACGCTCGGGTTTGTTCTGAGGGAGGCTGGATTGTCACCAGAAAGTTCATTCCTTGACATCAAGGATTATCCCTGACCTTAGCAGGCCAGGAAACGGAGAGGTTATAAAACGAGCACCACTTCAGGAAAAGATGTTGTTCATCCAGTAGCAAAGCAAATCTTTAAAGAAGAAAAACTGATCGGTTCCGTTTTATAATACAAATAGATGGGGACCCTCAAGGGCCCCCAAGCGCTTCAAAATTGCATAAGGAGCCAACTCAAAAATAAGTGCAAGTTTTCTGCCTCCCCCCGGGCCCCCTACCGCCAGGATGCGGGGAATGTCCAATTAAGCAAAAACTCAGGAAAGGAGGAAGTCAGAGTTTGCATTAAAGAAAGAAAACCTACTTACCCTGTGACTTTTCTGACTTACCACTAAAAGTTTTGATTTGTAGTATCTTGTTAAGTTTGTGAAAGAGCTACAATTTCTGCATGAAACAGTATCCTAAGGTTACACAGTTAAGTTATTTGGGAAGGCCGGAAAGTAGGATTTACGCTGGGGAGTGAGGCATACGGAATTCAGAAAGGTACCTGGAACCCAGTTTTGTTTTGTTTTTTTTCTGCCATGCCCTCACAGCATTCAGAAGTTCCTGGACCAGGGATTGAACCCAGCCACAGCAGTGACCAGAACCACAGCAATGAAAATGCCAGCTCCTTAACTGCTAGGCCACCAGGGAACTCCTGGGACCTGGCTCTTAAGGAGGATCTGAGATGCTGATGAAGAATTCAGGAGACACTACATGGTCAGATTTACACAACTCCTTACTGTTTACATACAATAAGCTGACCTGAAGGCTTGCTCCTTGGCTTTCAAACTTTTTCAAACCAAGATCTTTTATCATAAATGCATTTTAGGAGTTCCTGTTGTGGCTCAGCAGGTTAAGGACCTGACTAGTATCCATGAGGATGTGGGTTCCATCCCTGGACTCACTTAGTGGGTTAAGGATCCAGTGTTGCCACAAGCAGCAGCGTAGGTTGCAGATGAGGCTCAGATCTGGTGTTGCTGTGGCTGTGGTGTAGGCTGGGAACTGCAGCTCTGATTTGTCCCCTGGCCCAGGAACTTCCATACACAGCAGGTGCTGCCATAACAAGAAAAAAAAAATCAGTGGAGTGCCCTGTCATTGAGATGAAAAATATGACCAAACTAATCCATAGTAAAATAATATTTCAATATGTATATTAATAATATTATATACATGGAAGATCAAATTAAGCAGCCATAAAAGAAAAAAAAATGCATTTTATAATGCAAGCCAGCACATATACACACAGAATACCCAGACCTATCATGTGACAGTACTCTGAGAGCTTCTATGTTGTTCCATTAAATTCCATTTATTAAAAAGCAATAATTGGTGGGATCTAAAATATGGCACAAATGAACCTATCTACAGAACATAAACAGACTCACAGACATGGAGAACAGACTTGTGGTTGCCAAGGGGGAGGGAGTGATATGGATGGGAGTTTGGGGTTAGTAGATGCAAACTATTACATTTAGAATAGATAAGCAATGAGGTCCTACTGTACAGCACAGGGAACTCTATCCTATCACTTGTGATAGAACATGATGGAAAATACTATGAGAAAAAGAATATATATATATACATATATATGTATATATATATGTATATATATATGTATATATGATGACTTGGTCACTTTGCTGTACAGCAGAAACTGACAGAGCATTGTAAATCAACTACACTTTAATAAAAAAAGAAAAAAAATGGAAAGAAAGCAATGCTTGCAACAATCCACCAAATTAATTTCTCTACATTCCTATATATTCTGTAAACAGCTACTTATGAAATGCTTGCTGTGGAACACGAATGTCAACTGACCTGTCAATAAACAAAGGATGTTGAATCTGCCCCCCAAGGGGACCCAGGATGAAGAAAAGCAGGATAGTGACCCCAGCGAGCTAGAGCTACATCAAAGGAATGATTTCAAGGAGCCCAGATTCTTGCATCTTCCCACACAGAGCAAAGCACTAAATTCACTGACTGGAGATGTCTGGTTTTCTTTTTTTTTTTTTGTCTTTTTATCTTTTATGTAGAGCCGCACCCGTGGCATATGGAGGTTCCCAGGCTAGGGGTCTAACAGGAGCTGTAGCTGCCAGCCTTCGCCACAGCCACAGCAACGCGGGATCTGAGCCGCGTCTGCAACCTTCACCACAGCTCACGGCAACGCCGGATCCTTAACCCACTGAGCAAGGCCAGGGATCGAACCCGCGACCCCATGGTTCTTAGTTGGATTCATTAACCACTGAGACACGAAGGGAACTCCGATGCCTAGTTTTCTTTAATGAACAGTAAGCTTTTGATGTTCCAACTACCTGGACTTCGTTGCAAAAACCCCTAAATGTCCTGGTTCCCGCCTTGCCTCTTTGGAGCCATCCCTCATTGCTGGCTGAGAGGCTGCCTCCCAGCCTTAAGTCCTTAGCAAGTCCGCCGAATCAAACATAATCCTCAACTTGTGTGGGTTTTTTATTTTCAGTTGACACTACTACATGTCCAGCCCTGCTCTATAGGTACCAGGGCTTCAGCTGCAGACAAAGAAGACAAAATCCTGGTTCTCAGGCAGCTTACATTCTAGCAGAGCCCTTTAGAGAAACAAGACAACTCCGCTTCCCACACTGGCTCCTTGCAGACGCTAGCAGGATTATCAACCTCCTTGTCACGGACACAAACCCAGGCTCAGAGTGGGAAAGGGCTGGAATCTGAAGGAGACAGGCCCATGTCCAAGGACCCCCCTCTATTTCCTTGCACCTTTTGGGGGTCAGGAGTTTTTTGGCTGCAAGAACCATGAGAAAATAAAAGGGAGGGAGTTCTCGCTATGGCGCAGTGGGTTAAGAATCCAACTGCAGCAGCTGGGGTTGATGCAGAGGCATAGATCTGATCCCGGGCCTGGCGCAGTGGGTTAAAGGATCCAGTGTTGCTGCAGCTGGGGCTTAGGTCACAGCTGAAGCTCAAATTCAATCCCTGAACCAGGAATCCCACATGCCGTGGGTGCGGCCATTTTAAAAAAAGTTTATTTTGGCAGGATCCAGTCCGAAAAACAGCAAGTGTTCGAGTTATACTGACCCTAGGGCTTGAACATAAAGACTTGATGATACAGGTCAGAAACCAAAGATGGATGGTGAGGTACCCAGAGACTACAGACTGAGCCACTACAGAAGCCACTGGCAGTCCCCGGTGGGGGGGGGGGGACAGTAGAGGGAGGTGGTGTTTCCTGAAGCCAGGACCAGCCATGGTGCACAAAAACAGGACACAGAGGGATGGGGCTGCCCAGCGGCCACCAGAGTCACCGAGAAGACCCAGCCTGGCTACAGGCAGCCCAAAAAAGCAAAGCAAGAGAAGGAAAGGAATTCTTGGGCTTCTCTCCTTCATACTCCCTCTGGTCCCTTTCATTGGCTCCTAAAAGACATATGTATCCAGGGAATCTGAGCTGCGTGATTCCTGAGGATGCAGACGTGAACAAGGGAACCAGGGATGGGCCTGAGGGCAGCCAGGCAGTCACTCGGCCCAGGTCTTTAGTGGAAGAACCCCAGGGTGCGTCACCCAGGTGCAGGAATCCATCAAGCCATAGGAAAAACAGGAAGTTAATCAGGGGCTCAAACTCCTAAAAGACTCTCCCTTTTCTATCCATATCTTCTTTATCCATTCCTCTGTCGATGGACTCTGAGGTTGCTTCCATGTCTAGGCTGTCATATGCAGTGTCGCAATGAACACTATGGTACATGTATCTTTCTGAGTCATGGATAAAGAGGATGTGGTACATATTTACAATGGAATATTACTTAGCCATAAAAAGAATGAAATAGTGGCATTTGCAGCAACATGGATGGGCCTAGAGATTATCATAAGTGAAGTTAACTAGTGAGAGACAAACATCATATGATATCACTTATATGTAGAAGCTTAAAAGGATATAAATGAACTGATTTGCGGAACAAGAACAGACTCACAGACTTTGGAAAACTTACAGTTACCAAAGGGACAGGCTGGAAGGGAGGGGTGGACTGGGGGTTTGGGCTGGAAATGTTCTAAAATTATGCTGTGATGATGGCTGTACAACTATAAATAAAATTCATCGGGAAAAAAAAAGACTCTCCCTTCTCTCTCATCTAATTCAGTCTCAGTTTGTCTGACAAGGATGAGTTCCATGCACTCAGTTGGAACAGCTGCAAGCAGCTCCTAGCCTCAACATCAGCACTGGAGGAAAGGGACATCAGGCAATGGAGGGAGACATTTTTTGGTTGTCACCACTGGGAGACAATGCTGCTGGCCTCTAGTGGGGAGGGGCAGATCCTCTGGACTATGAGATTAAAAGGGTGGCTAGACAGAGACAGGTAGAGATGGACTGTAAAGTGCTGCGTGGCATTATTTCATTCTTTTTAATGGCTGAGTCACATTCCATTGTGTGTGTGTGTGTGTGTATGTGTGTGTGTGTGTGCGTGCGCCATTCTCTGTTAGGTTGTTTCTGTGTTTTAGCTGTTCTACTAGTCGTGCAATGAAATAATGCCATTTGCACCTACACGGATGGACCTAGAGATGATCATACTAAGCAGAGTAAGCCAGATAAACACAACTATCACATGATATTGCTTATATGTGGAATTTGAAAAAAAAATGATACAAATGGTAGAGGTAGAAACCCTGAACTACAAGATTTAAAGGGTGGCTAGAGGAAACCAGGAGAGATGGACTTATTTATGCAAAAGAAACAGACTCACAGGAGTTCCCTTTGTGGTTCAGCAGTTAGCGAACTCGACTAGAATCCATGAGGATGTGGGTTCGATCCCTGGCCTTGCTCAGTGGGTTAAGGATCCGGCATTGCCGTGAGCTGTGGTGTAGATCGCAGATGCGGCTCGGACCCTGAGTTACTGTGGCTCTGGCGTAGGCTGGCAGCTGTGGCTCCGACTGGACTCCTGGCCTAGGAACCCCCATATTCCGCAGGTATGGCCCTAAAAAGACCAAAAAAAAAAAAAAAGAAAAGAAAAGAAAAGAAAGAAAGAAAGTCTCACAGACACAGAAAACAAACTTACAGTTACCAAAGGGAAAAGGAAAGGAGAGAGAAAAGTAGTTTGGGATTAACAGATACACACGACCATATATAAAGTAGATAACCAAAAAGGACTTACTGTAGAGCACAGGGAACTCTACTCAGTATATCATAAAAACCTTTAAGGGGAAAGAATCTGGAAAAAATACCTATACATGTAATATAACTGAATCACCGCACTGTACACCTGAAACTAACACAACATTATAAATCAATTAGACTTCAATAAAATAAATAAATCAAACTAAGGGGGTAAAAGTGCTGCACGAGTGCATGATGGTTTTAAGTTTTATTCCACCCCTGAATATTGATTTGTCCTTGGATGTATACTCAGAAACCTTCTAGTATCTTCTCCCTGCCACTGGCTCTGGCCACAGGAACCTCTCCTAAGATTCCCCAGTGCCCTCTCGGTCCCCCCTTTCTGCTCAGGTTAACTGCCTCCTGTCTGGGTCTGAAGGCTGCAATGCTGGCCTTCACCAAGAGGGTGGCACCCTCTTCTACAGCTGGTTTCTTTTCTGAAACGATGGAAACGCCTCTACAGGCTAGTTATGCTCTACCAACCAGGAGGTGGGTTGTGTGTCCATCAGAATCCCGGGGCTGCGTTTAACATTCAGAATGCTATTTGATATTTCATATTGGGAAATTAGAAAATGACTTAGGTTTTATGTTACATGAGCCACAGAAGTCCAAGTTCAAATATCTCTCGTTCTTTAGAACTGCAGAAGATGGAACAGGATTTTTTTAAGGAACAGTATATCCCTCTGGGAGAAGGAGAGGAGAAAAATCTCTGGATTTTCAGACTTCTTCGAAAAAAGCAGCAGTTCCTGCTGTGGCATAATGGGATTGGCAGCATCCCTACGCCCTGGGACAGGAGTTCGATCCCTGCCTGGAAGAGTGAGTTAAGGATCTGGCTTTATTGCAGCTGCAGCATAAGCCACAACTGTGACTCAAATCTGATGCCTGACCCAGGGACTTCCATATGCTGTGGGGCAGCCAAAAAAGAAAAAAAGAAAAGAGCATATATGTTTAAAGTTGAGAAATAAAACCTTCAATACTGGTTTATTTATTTTTTGTCTTTTTGCCTTATCTAGAGCTGCACCCGCGGCTTATGGAGGTTCCCAGGCTAGGGGTCTAACAGGAGCTGTAGCCGCCGGCCTTCGCCACAGCCACAGCAACACGGGATCCAAGCCGCGTCTGCAACCTACACCACAGCTCACAGCAACGCTGGATCCTTAACCCACTGAGCAAGGCCAGGGATGAAACTCGGAACCTCATGGTTCCTAGTCGGATTCGTTAACCACTGAGCCACGACGGGAACTCCAATACTGCTTTATTGATGAAAGTCAGGTCCAGAATATTTCAACACCCAATTGAGGAGATTGCAAAACTGCTAACAGTCTTGTGAGAGAAACCTCCTGGTATGATCATTCATGACTTATTACTCTCAGTGCCCTGTTGTTAAATGTTCCACTACGTGTACATGGCTGCAAAGAATATTCCTTTGTCTTTCACTTTCTTAAACGTTAGGGAATCGTTCTCCGCCTTTTCCAGAAGCCCTGATCCCAAGTTACACAACAGAGGATGCAATCAAGAAATTCAAATCATGGTCGGGGAGGGAAGCAGCAGATACCAAATCTGCCCGCTGCCATCTGCTGCTGCCCCCTAGGCCAGTGTTTGCCCAAGTTCAGAGTCAGAGATAATTTGGGGTAAATGCAGAAAGACTTTTAAACATGTTAGCAGTTATGTATTTATCTTAATTTGGGGGGGATGCAATTAGCATATAAAACAGTGACTTTTGTAGAAAGTATCGCTTTGGGCAAAACTTAGATTAAAAGAAAAGATATGAGATAGGGAAAAATGTCATTAAGTAAATGGAAGTAGAGATGATGCTAATTATGGCAAAAATTGTTGAGAATCGTATAGGATAAACTGCAAAGGAGAAAATGCTGATTTAAAAGTTACGAGCAATTTTCTGTCTTTGAAGATGGGGGCTTAAATATACCTGTGGGGCATATATCCTTTCTTTCAGAAAATCTTCAAAAATGAGTTTTTTTTGGTGTGTGCGTGTGTGTGTGTGTGTGTGCGCGCGCACGCACATGCACACGCACCCTTTCAGTCTCACCCCTCCAAACCCAGTACCCTATGTTCCTGGAGAAAACTGTGACGTCACCATTAACCTGATGAAGATGTTAAATGTTTTGTCTAGTTATGCAAATGGATTTATAAGAGGACGACACCCGCAGAGACAGGAACTTTACTTTTTCTCCCAAATATGCACTTAGATTCCCTGGTGTCTAAAAACTAACGTGTAGTCCTGAGGGTGTGCGCACCTGGCGCGTGCAAGCACTTTCTCCAGGAGCGGCTGGAACACCAAGCAGAGCTGGTTACCCTGGGGCAGTGAAGGCAGTGGCGAGAAGCAGGGAGAAGTGATTTTCTTTTCCCTTCAACTGTCACTGAAGAGAAGGCTGTGACAAGGGGCTTACATAACAGGTGACACAGGGATCCAGCAGTGTGTGCCAGGCTTCCGGGACTTGGAGTTGGGTGGGAGCTACAAGTTTATCAGCAACAACGCGCGGTCCCCTGTAATCCCTTCACCTTTCTGAACATCCTGTTAAATTTCACAACCTGATCTCCACTGTGCCGGGGAAAGGGGTGCTGGATCCCCACTCCACAGCTGGGGGACGCCTAGGACCCGTGCCAGAGAGACAGCAGTGCCTCCAAACACCTGCCTCTGGGATACTTGTAGCTACAAAATTCTGTAAAGCGGCAGGGCAGCAGAAACCAAGCCTCCTTGAGGTCAGGGCCTCCCGGAAGTAGCTAACGTGGTGGGGAGGAGGGGGGCAAGGGGTTTCCCACAAGCAAACTTTTGGGTGTCTTCTGCCATGTTAGCTGGGACATTAAAGGGAAGCCTGAATACTGCAGGGATCCCTGGGGCCACCTGAATGGTCCGAAGATGACACTGAACATGTCCCCATCCAGACTCAGCACTCAGCATCCAGAAGAGCCAGATCCATCCCAGCTGCACACAGCTATTACAACAGCATCAACATGGATCCAATCAAGGGACATTCTACCAAAATACTCACCTGTGCTTTTCAGGGTTATGAAAGACAAAAAAGGAAAAGGAATTCCCATTGTGGCTCAGCGAGTGAAGAACCTGATATAGTGTCTGTGAGGCTGTGGGTTCAACCCCTGGCCTCACTCAGTGGGTTAAGGATCTGGTGTTGCCGTGAGCTGTGGTGTAGGCCGCAGACGTGGCTTAGATCCAGTGTTGCTGTGGCTGTGGTGTAGGCCGGCAGCTGCAGCTCTGATTCGACCCCTAACCTGGGGACTTCCATATGCTGTACACGCAGCCGTTTAAAAAAAAAAATGTCCGAAGAACTGTTCATGATATTTAAAGAGACTGAAGGAAAGTGACAATTAAACACAGTGCGTGATCCCGGATGGCCTCTGAACCAGGAAAAATGTAGCTTTCCTTTGTTATAATGGACAGGATGGGACAATTGGCAACATTTGAATTAAGTATGTAGACTGGTAATAGTACTGTTGAGTAGTGTCCTAGTCTCGATGTTGATTGCTGTAAAGCAGTTATGAAAGAGAATGCTCTTGTTTTAAGGAAACAGACACTGAAGGGGAATTGAGTGTACAACCAACTATGAAGAAAATTAGCTTAGGAAAAATATAAAGATACATACATTTAAGTTATATACACATTTTAGTCATGGCACAGCGGAAACGAGTCTGACTAGGAGCAATGAGGTTGCAGATTCGATCCCTGGCCTTGCTCAGTGGGTTAAGGATCCGGCGTTGCCGGGAGCTGTGGTGTAGGTTACAGACTTGGCTCGGATTCCACGTTGCTGTGGCTGTGGTGTAGGCCAGTAGATAGAGCTCCAATTTGACCCCTAGCCTGGGCACCTCCATATGCCACAGGTGCAGCCCCTCAAAAAGCAAAAAAAAAAAAAATAATAATAATAAAAATACATATACAGTTTAAAGGTATGCAATTTAAAATATGTTAATGTATTTATACACATATATATACATATATATCTGGAGAGATAGAGACAAAAAGAGAAAGACAGAGAGGGAGGGTTGGGGGGAAACAGAAACAGAAAAGGAAGGCTGAAGCAAACATGGTAAAATGTTAATTGGGGGGAATTTAGGTGAAAAGTATACAGGATTCTTTGCATGGTTTTGCAACTTAAACTCTAAGATTATTTCCAAGTAAAAAGTTTTAAAAAAATACTACAGTGCAGGAAATACTTTATGCACAGTAGGCATTATTTAAACCCACATTTCTCAATCAGGGCTGAAGTTTTGCCCCAGGAGACATCTGGCAATGTCTGGAGACATTGTTGGGTGTCACAACTGGGAGGCATGGGCAGTGGAGTGCTGCTGGCATCTGGTCCTGCACAGGACATCCCCCCCACAAAGAATTATCTGGCCCCAAATGTCAGCAGTATTGAGGTTGAGACACACTGACTTGAATATTTAAAGAAGAAGAAGCAAGATTCTTCACAGACATCAGCCACAGAAGTACTGGCCACAGAAGTATTGGCATTGTCACTTAATACAGCCAATCTTCCCCTTCAAGCCTTCTCTGTGTGTGTGTGTCTCTTGTCCAACATCTCAACTCATTCTACCTCATCTCTGCCAAGTACACCAAGAGCCTGTGCCAGTGGACACTAATTTGTTCTGCCTAGCAACCTTTCTCTCCCTTCTTCTGGTACCAACACATCCCTTCTTCTGGGAAGGGCTCTTCTCCTAGCTTAAATCAACTCTGTGGCCTGGAAGGGAACATTCATGTTTTAAGGATCTGACTGCTACAGCCACATGAGACTGTGCTCAAACAGGGCCAGTTCTAGCACCTCACCCTTCCTACCAAAGCCAACTGGATGGGGGTAGACAATTGGCTGTCTTGAGGCCACTGCCTAGACTGCTTAAGCCACAAAGCACTTCACATATTTTGAATTTGTTGCCAACACTTGAAAGCTTGGGCATTTCGCATTTTTAAAAATCCTGATTTCCTTGCTTACTTGAATCATTAAGACTTTCGTGCTCATGTGTAGGGATAACAACTGTACTCATCTCTTGGGTGGGGGTCACTGTGAAGAGTAAACAAGTTTGCATATACATATATGAGTGTATCTGTGACACAGAAGAAGAGCCTTCAAGAATACTACTCAGTCGCTTGAAAAAAAAAAAAGTATCTAGGTACGTTAAAAAATACTTAGGTACTACAAATGCAAAGGTATTTTAATTGAGTTTATTTAGGATCCCCCTACACCTGATGTCTTGGTAATCACTGATGCATATCAGGAACATTAAAAGGGCATCACATACTCCTTCTTTATCCTGTCTGAAACAAGGCAGCTAACTAGTGTGATATGGTCCATACTCATCTCTGGTCAAAGATGGGTACCCTGGGGGTTCCTGTTGTGGCACAGCAGAAACGAATCCGACTAGTATCCGTGAGGATGAGAGTTCGACCCCTGGCCTCACTCAGTGGGTTAAGGATCCGGCATTGCCATGAGCTGTGGTGCTGTGGTGTAGGTCATAGACACAGCTCGGATCTGACATTGCTGTGGCTATGGCATAGGCCAGCAGCTACAGCTCTGATTCAACCCCTAGCCTGGGAACTTCCATATGCTGCAGGTACGGCCCTAAAAAGCAAAAGCAAAAAGAAAAAAAAAAAAGGATGGGTACCTTGATATAAAGAAGTTGCAGAAAACTCCTGTGCTTTTGGATTAGAACTGAGATATCTGTGGGAACTCACGGCTTTTGAGAAAGAGGGGCAGAGTGACCGACTAGACAAACAGAGGTGTTACTGTATGTAGCACTATTTCTGGACTGAAGCACCCAAACAGCAATAAGCATCTAGAACCTAGATTTTGGTTTCTAAGTACCATTCTCTACAAAAAGGAACTGAGCTAATTCTAGGACTAGGGCAGGGAAACTACAAGATGACTCTGCAAAATCTTATACTCAGAAAGTTAGGAAATGCTTAAAGAATACCGAGGCCACATCAAAAGGACATAGAAACCATGAAAAAAACGACTCCCACTGGCTAAATCTGGGATATTCTGAGCATCAAAAGAACCAGTAATAACAATGAAACATAAGCCACAGAATACAAATTAATCCATGAGTCCATTCTGTTAGTAAATTCGTAACCGAAATACTGAAATTCTAACAAGAAACGGAAATTTTACATTGTCTCTGAACACCTGCTCATAGAATATGTATTCATTTCAAAGCGAGTAAGAACAGCTTCACTAGCGAAGCCTGGCAGACACACCTTCACCAAGTCAGCAAGAGAACCTCATTAATATTGTGACAAATTTAAATCAGGCGGTGCCTGATTAAAAGCAATGGGAAGAGCAGAGCATTTCCCTTCCTGGGATACCCCTGCCAAAGGTGTGTAATCGGCATTGACACAGACAAACCCAAACTGAGAGACATGAGGCAAAACAAGTGGCCTGGGATCTTCAAAACTGTCAGGGTTGTGAAATTCAAGAAAACACACAAGGAAAACAGAGACCTCATGACTTGAAGGAGATTATTGAGACAAGAGGGGACACTGAATTACGGTCTGCGGACTGTGTAGTAGTCACGTGGCAATGTTTACTCCTGATGATCATGACACATTGTGGATTTGTAAAAGACTGCCTTTGTCTGTAAGAAAACACACAGCAAATATTCAGGCGTGGTGAGCACACATATTTGCTCAGACACTCAGAGACGGATCAGGGGCCAGAGTTCTAGGCACTTGTTCTTACAACTTGTCTATAGGTCAGAGCTATGTTAAACGTAATACCAACAGATATCCAACTCCTTTCCACTATGTGACTGAGTTTATCCATACATGTGTCTGTCTTAAAAGGAAAGAGAACCTAACCCAGATGGTTCACGCACCATTAAGAAGGGACTACTTCAGGAGGAAACAAAACAATGAGGTACCACCCACCCACACCGGTCAGAATGGCCATCATTAATAAGTCTCCAAGTGACAAATGCTGGAGAGGGTGTGGAGAAAAGGGAGCCCTCCTACACTGTTGGTGGGATACGTAAATTGGTGCAGCCACTATGGAAAACAGTATGGAGGTTCCTTACAGAACTAGAAACTGAACTACCATATAATCCAGCAATCCCAGTTCTGAGCATATATCCAGAGAAAAGCATAATTCAAAAAGATACACGCGCTCCAATGTTCACTGCAGCACTGTTTACAATACACAAGATATAGAAGCAACCTAAGTGTCCCCTGACAGATGAATGGATAAAGAGGATGAGGTATATAGATACAATGGAATGCTACTCAGCCATAAAAAAGAATAAAAGAGGAAGTGGGATGGACTGGGAGTTTGGGATTAGTAGAAGCAAACTAACTAATCTATTACACGTAGAATGCATAAGCAATGAGATCCTACTGTATAGCACAGGGAACTATATCCAAATCTCTTGGGATAGACCAGGATGGAAAGTAATATGAGAAAAAAAATGTATATATCTACGCATGACTGGATCATTTTGCTATACAGCAGAAACTGGCACAACACTGTAAATCATATATACTTTCACCAAAAAAAAAAAAAAACTGCCATTTGTAGCAACATGGATGGACCTAGAAGTTATCACATTAAGTGAAGTAAGTCAGACAAAAGATAAATATCAGGATATCACTTATATGTATAATCTAAAAAAAGATACAAATGGACTGATTTATAAAACACAAAGGATGCACAGACACAGAAAACAAATTTATTGTTATGAAAAGGGGAAGGGGAGCAGGGATAAATTAGGAGTTTAGGATTAACATATACACAGTAGTATATAAAATTGGTGAAAAACAAGGTCCTACTGTAAAGCACAGGAACTATACTGAGATCATACAATGACCTATAATAGAAGAGAATGTAAAAAAGAATATATATATATTTACATATATGTGTAACTGGATCACTTTGCTGTACACCTGAAACTAACACAAGACCATAGACCAACTAGACTTCAGTAAAAAAATTTTAAATGCTTATTGAAAGTCAAAAGAGGCAGGAGGAGAAGGAAGCGTTTCTGCCCCCAGTGAGAGCAGGGGGACTTCTGCCCCCAACAGGGGACTTCAGACAGGAACTAGAGCCACAGGGGGACAGAGTCACAGGGAGCAGGGGGAACAAAAATACTCCAGCCCTTCTCCCTTCCTGGTTGCTCTCCAACCTCTGTGAGTGCCCCACTGGCCAACTCCAGATGGGGTACAGCAGGTGCAGGAACTGCCCCCTGCAGAGGTCAGCCTCCCAGGGCACAGAGAAAGATGGAGAGTGTGTCTGGGATGTGGGCACATGGGGCAAAAAAGACAAATGTACACTATCTCACTGGACCTTTTCCAATAACTGTGAAATAACATCTTCCGGCCCCATTGCACAGATCCAGAAACTGAGGCTCTGTGGGATTAAAGAGCAGGCCCAGACCAACACAAGGGAGCAGAAATTTGATTCGGGCTGGTGTGAACACCACGCCTTCTTCTTGCCTCCCAATAAGGAAGGATCAGACGAGGCTGAGGTCCTGACTTGCTGACTCAAGCTCTGTCTGGTCCTGTCCTTGCCCTCCAACCAGCTCTCAGGCCCTTCACTTGCATCCGTCCCTTTTCGCCTTCGATACTGAAGAGAGAGAAGGGTTGACAGGTGAGTGAGAAACGATGCTTGCTTCTCCTTGGTTCAGGCAAGAATGACACAAACTCAATTAAGGAAGCAGGTCTTCAGTTCTGCCTCCTTTTCGTACCCACAAACTCAAGTAGATTTGTGAGCAGAAAACACAGACAACTTGTTTTCTGTCTTGTCTACCTGTATGGCTCACACTTCTGAATTCGGGGATGTAGGATTATTTATTGGTTTTTTTAATGGCCCCAATCATTCGCCATTTTTCTGATTGCAACACCCCAATTCTCCTCTATACCCTACTTCCAGCCCTTGCAAACTCCTCCCACAGCTCCCAAACAGGATAACTAGAGGACACTGTCTTTTACAGAACAGGTTGACAGGTTCAGAAATGGCACGTGAACCAAACAGGGCCAACAATACATAGTAAGACCCTTCCTGGGTTCATCAGGTATTGTGTAAAGGGTAGTGGACCTTGATCCCACATGGGGAGGAGCCCGGGACTGCCAAGACCACCACCTGGAAGCTAAAAATGAAGCCAGCGCAATGATAGGCAAAGCAAAGAACTAAAGAAAAAATATTCTATGTCATAACTGAGCACCTGGATCGAGCTATACCTGATAACTATTTTAGTACAATTTCACCACCCCTTCCCCCACAAGACATCTTGTACCCATCTGCAGTCACTCTATATTATTTCAGCAATTTACTCAGTTGTGAAGAGACAGTCCCCATCAAGGATGTTTTCCAGTGTTTACAGTGAAATTCTGGTCTCGGTTTTAAGTTGATTTCTTTCATGTGGCCACTTCTGGAAACTCATTACTTGCAAAGGCGGGAGCCCCTCTTTCTCTTGCCTGAAAGAAAAAGGCAGAGAATACAGACAAGGGTGGCCACTTACAAATAAAGTCAGTGATTTGAAAACTCTGCCTCGGGCCAGCTCATCTGAGTATGACAGGTTTATCACAGACCTTCTCAGTTTCAATCCAAGGGACACTTTTCTGGAGTAACTGATGGAAAGAAAGGATAATGATGGATTCCATTCTTGTCTAGAGACCTTTGATAAAATGGTGGCTATCCAGGCATTTGCAGCACATCAAACTTCCCTCCCCATTTTTCTGAGGTATAAAGATCTAAGAAGTGAACTCAGGTTGAAAGACAGACACTACGAGAAGCCAAGGACAGAATGAAGTCATGTTCACTCCCTCCTTCACTAAATATTAAGGGCTGTGTGCTGGTTCTGGGACTGAGGAGCAACACAGAGATACACCACAATGACAGAAACAGAAAAGAAACTCTATACTCATGGAGCTGAAATGCTAGCGGCAAGGCTGATGGTTCAACAAATAAGTCATACCTACAGATTATCAAGTGGTGATAAGTGCAAAGAAAGACACAATAGAAAATGAGCATAGAGGAGTTCCTGCTGTGGTTCAGCAGGTTGAGAACCTGACACTCTTCTCTGAGGATGCGAGTTCGATTCAGTGGGTTAAGGATCCGGCATTGCCGTGACCTGTGGTGTAGGTCGCAGATGCAGCTCAGAACTGGTATTGCTGGGTTGTGATGTAGGCATCAGCTGCGGCTACGAATAGACCCCTAGCCTAGGAACTTCCATATGCCACGGGTAAGGCTGTAAAAAGAAAAAGAGGGGGGTGCACAGAAGGTGCCGTAATGGAGAAGAGCAAATGGCTGGCGTAGACCAGGAAGACCCCCACGACAAGATGAGCTTTGAGCGGGGAGCTGAAGAAGCTTACAGTGGCTCTCATAGGTATTTAGATGTTACTCCACGGCAGGCATGTGCAAAGGTGGGAGCCTCCTGGGGTGGTGAGACCCAGCAAGGGGGCCAATGGGACTGGAAAAGAGTGTGCATGGGAGGGTGTCGGGGTTGAGATGAGGTCAGATGCCTGTTGGGGGTCAGAGTTCACGTAGCACCTTGGACATCACTGACGACTGTGGCTTCAGCTTAGAGCTGAATACAGTGGGAGCCTCTGGAGGGTTCTGAGCTAAGAAGAACATGATCTTCTGGTCAAGAGGAGTCTGAAGAGGGGACTTCTGCCAGCAAGATGCAGCTGGTGTGTGCTGGGGATGCAGGGCATCGTGGTCCTTCTCTTGTGTCATTAAAGAAAAGACTATCACTACAGGATTAGCAGTAATTGAATAAAAAATGGATAGAACCAAACCCTTAGCAACAAGCGTGCTTGGAGAAGAGGAAGTCAAGACATTGGAGAGAGGGAATAAAATGCCCCAGATCAGGGACTCCTGGACTACTGAGTAGAAGTAAGAAGCTGATGTTTGGAGACTTGTTGCAGACAATTGAGTTTTCTTTGGCGCCGCAGTGTAAGGACCCAGTGTTGTCACTGCAGCAGCTCAGGTTGCTGCTGCAGCTCAGGTTTGGTCCCTGGCCCAGGAATGTCCACATGCCATGAGTACAGCCCAAAAAAAGGGCGGGAGGGGAGGAACAGAGGAGACAACAAGAGACGGAAAAAAACAATCTCTAGTGACATTGACTGACCCCTGGATCCAGCCATGCTCGAAGCCTATTTGTTTGTTTGTTTATTTACCTAATACTTTCTTTTTCCAGCAACACTCGTCCTATTTCCCTTATTTATTTTTTGGCTTTGGTACCATTTATGTAAGCTGGGTTTTTCAGCATCTGCAACTAAAGGGGTCATGACTAACGAACTGAATGATTTGGCGCCTATTCAAAGACCAATTCCACTGAACAGGTGGGGAAGCCTTGTCTCAGGGCCTCCAACACAAGTTCATTGTTTCCCATGGAGACAAAACCATGCTTCCAGGGCCACATCCTGTTTATGGGATGAATGTTTAATTTTTCTATTTACTTTTTATTATGCCGGCTTAAAATCATCATGAAGCTGGAACTCCATGATAAGAACAGAAGCGGTCTTCTGTTCCGCGTGCTTGTGCTGGGGGTGGAGTGGTTGCCTTAAACTCCTCTGTTTATTTTGAGAATAAGAGAATCCCTCATTGCCCCAGAGGACTGCTAACATGTGCCAAAGTGGGCAGTGTTATATCCACATTTCAACAGCATCTGAGTCCACAGAGACGGTGAGGAAACGCAGTGGAGAGCAAACATTATAATGAAGGGGCCAGAGGGACCGACTGAGCAAGAAAGATGAAAAGAGTCAAAGGCAGGGTTAGGCGAGAAAATGAACCGAGGTGGAGGGGCGGGGGGAGCTGCTTGGGATGGTTCTGATGGCTCTGCGACCCCAGAGGGAGAAGGACTGATGAAGACGGTATCAAGAGTATTACGAAACTAAGGCAAAAGGAATTAGGTCTAAGCTGTATTTAAGCATGAAGTACATCAAGGGATGTCTCAGAATATAAACCACTGGCTCTCTGTTTAGGTGGATAATAAATGTTCACCTCACGCCTGAGCTTTTCCTATTCCCTGACACGGTCAAATCCACTGTTTTTCTAATTCTTTTTATTTCTTACACTATTCTCAGTTATTTAAAAAAAAAACATTTCTATGGGTAGTTTCTCTTAAATTTTTTTCTTTTTGCTGATTCTTCTTCTCCGTGGCTTTGATAATTATCCTATGATAACGGCTGTGATTTATTGAACTTTTCCGGTGTGTCGGATAATAATACCACGTGTCAAGTGTCCCTGTATGACCGGAAGGGGACAGATGTGCAAAGCAGGCACCCCGTGGAGATGGAGGCAGAGATGGGAAGGATGTGGCTACAGCCAAGGAAACCAGAGGTCAACAGAAGCTGAAAGGAGGAAAGAAGGACCCTTCCTTAGAGTCTTTGGGAAGAGCATGGCCCTGCTTGCATTTGATTTGGACTCCTGGCTCTGAAACTGGGAGTGAGAACCTTTCTGTTATATTAGACCACCCAGTGTGTGGTAATTTGTGACAACAGCCTCAGGAAAAGAATGCACTGTGCTAAGTGCCTCCTGCCCATTGTTTCCGTGAAAATATACTCACAATCCAGAAGAGCTGTCTTTTCTTCCAGTTTTTGCTACACACTTGCAAGAGGTCCAACCTCTACTTCATCTTTTTTAAAAAAAGTATTCATTTATTTAATTTTTACCTTTTTTTTTTTTTTTGCCTTTTCTAGGGCCGCACACGCAGCATGTGGAGGTTCCCAGGCTAGGGGTCTAACAGGAGCTGTAGCTGCCGGCCTTCGCCACAGCCACAGCAACGCGGGATCTGAGCCGCGTCTGCAACCTACACCACAGCTCACGGCAACACCGGATCCTCAACCCACTGAGCGAGGCCAAGGATCGAACCTGCAACCTCATGGTTCCTAGTCGGATTCGTTAACCACTGAGCCATGACGGGAACCCCTAATTTTACTTTTTTTTGGCTACTCCTCGGCATATGGAGTTCCCAGGCCAGGGATCAGATCTGAGATGCAGTTGCAACCTATGATGCAGCTGTGGCAATGCCAGATTCTTAACCCGCTTTGCCAGGCTAGGGATCAAATCTTCATCCCCCCACTGCAGAGATTCTACTGATCCCGTTTGCCACAGCGGGAACTCCCATTTTGCCCTCTTTTGTAACATCTCTTCAATTTTTCTCTGGGAAAAATATCTTCCTCCCTTGAATACAAAATGGTGCAACTATTCATCAGGCGGTCTCCATCTTTTCTAGCCAGGGATGGGTCTACGTCAACTGTTCCCATCCCTGGATACACCTGAGGATCACCTGAAGAGCTTTTCAAAGATGAAAATGATCAACCCTGACTCTAAGCCCACCTCCACTCTACCACCACAAAGATCCTGGTTCAGTCTGGTTAGGGGTAGAGTCTGGAGATTAGTATTTGGTTTCTTTTGTTGTTTTGTTTTTGTTTTTTTTGTCTTTTTAGGGCTGCACCCACAGCATATGGAAGTTCCCAGGCTAGGGGTCGAATCCGAGCTGCAGCTCCCAGACTTCACCACTGCCACAGCAACTGGGGATCTGAGCCATGTCTTTGACCTACACCACAGCTCATTGAAACGCCAGATCCTTAACCCACTGTGTGAGGCCTGGACTCGAACCCGCATCCTCATGGATACTAGTCAGTTTCAGTGGAGCTGAGACACAATGGGAACTCCAGCATTTTTTTTTTTTTAAGCTTCCCAGGTGATTCCGAAGTTCAGCTAAGATGAAGGGATTCTTTCTCCCCAGAATCTAAAACATGAGCATAGAGATAAAAACAAATAATTGGAGTTCCTGTATCCCAGCAGTGGTACCCTGAAGCCAGGCATCAATTATAACCACAGGAATCCCTGGGAACTTCAGACTTTGAGGAAACTGGTCCTTCAGTGCATCTTCAGGGTCCTAAGCTCCCGATCCTTATTCCTTAGGTGGCCATTAAATGTTTCTGCTGCTAATACCAAAGCCATCTGACCAATTCATCCAGAAACTGGCAGAACAGATGCTTAAATTTAAGCTTCCGTTTCCATGATACTAAGCCTCATTAATTAATCCATAAATGATAGCTCCCCATGTTGCTGACAACATGAAGGGTGTGAAAGAAGAAAGAAAAAAAAATATTTCACAGAAGGGTGTTAAGAGGTACAAACTTCCAGTTATATAATAAGTAAATCATGGGCTATAACACACAGCACAGGGAACACAGTCAATACTACTGCAAAAACTCTGTAGATGGTTACTAGACTTACTGTGGTGATCAATCCATAACGTATATAAATGTCCAATCACTCACTGTACACCTGAAACTAATATCATACTATATGTCAACTATAATGATTTTAAAAATGTACATAGAGATGACAGTCTTCTACATCAATTGAGTTGCCTAGGATTTCAGACATTTGCAAGTGTAAACTTAACACCCTTAATGTACCACTAAGAGCATCTTTAATCAGAAAAAAAGAAATGTACAAACTGCAGAAGACAAGGACTCACTCACTAAGGAGATAGCTATAATCATTGTTTTGGAAATTTTGCTAATTCAGACTCTGGCTGGGCTGTGTGTTACCCTTGTCCTCTCCTTAAAGGCAGTCATTTCTAAATCCCTAAGGTGTAGAAACACTTTTGTTCGGCTCAGCACACAGGTAAGAAACAGAATAAAAGTCTTGCAGAGAAAACAGTTTCAAGGATATCAGAAGTACCTATTCAGAAACAAAGGCAAGACAATTAAACGTAACTGGTATCCTTCTTCAAAGTATATACAAATAATCTCTGAGTAGAAATCCCCCTAGCCAAACCCAGGGTGTAAAATGAATGCACTGGAAAAGAATTATAGGGATTCCTATGGTGGCTCAGAGGTAATCAAAACAGTAACCACGAGGACTTGGGCTTGATCCCTGGTCTCACTCAGTGGGTTAAGGATCTGGCATTCCCATGAGCTGTGGTGCAGTTTGCAGACGTGGCTTGGATTTGGCATTGCTGTGGCTATGGTATAGGCTGGCAGCTGCAGCTCAGATTCATCCCCTAGCCTGGGAATGTTCATAGATGTGATCCTAAGAAGACGAAAGAAAGAAACAAAGAAACAAAGGAAAGGATTATAGGGAGAGGAAAAAAGTACTAGGAACATAGTGTTTTAAGGTTCTTACACAACATATAAAGCAGTATGACAATTTGAAATGTAGGCTTTGATTAATTAAAGATATATTTTGTAAACCTTAGGACAATGACTAAAATTGAAAGAAGTATAAATAATGAGCAAATATGGAGATAAAATAGAATCATTAAAAATATAGTCAGTATGAAAGCAGGCAGAGGAAGAAGGGAAAGGAGTAAAGAACAGATGGTGCATAAAACAAAAAGCAAGATGATAAGATTTTAATACAAATATATCAATAATCATATTAAATATAATGATTAAAAGCAGAGATCAGACTGGATAAACAAGCAATTGCAACCACATGCTGTCTATAAACAATCCACATAAAATATAAAGACACAGATTGGTTTTTTCAAAGACAAAAAAGATATTACAACGCAAACATTAATCAAAAGTAAGGTAAGGTGGCTGTGCTTAGGTGAAATGGACTTCAGAATAAGGAATATTTCCAAGAATAAAGAAGAATATAACAGAAAGAGAAAGGAGTCAGTTTACCAAGAAGTCATTAAAATACTAAGGCTGTATGTACTTCAAACAGTGTTTCAAACACATAAAGGAAAACTGACAGACTTGAAATGAAAAACTGACAAACCCAAAACTTAGTTGGAGATTTCAACACTTATCTCAGTAACTGATAGAACCAAAAGATAAAAAATAAGCAGGAATATAAAACACTTGAACATCATTATAGACATTAGAGAATCCTTGTAAATCTCAGGTTAAACAAATACTTCTTAGATGTACAATCAAAATACAATTACTGACAGAAAAATTAGCACATCAAACTTCATTAAAAAATCTTTTGCTCTTCCAAAGACACGTACTGGGAGAATATCTGTAAACACATATCTGAAAAAGGACTTGTAATCCATAATATGTAAAGTACCCTCAAAGATCAACAATATGAAAATAACAAAAATAAAAATGGGTGAAAGATTTAAAAAAGGCATTTCACCAAAGAAGATATAAGGATGGCGAGTAAGCAGAAGACTGCTCAACATCATTCATCATAGGATGAAAGTTAAAACTTCAAAGATGGAAATTCCTGCTGTGGTACAACAGGATCAGTGGCATCTTTGGAGCCCTAGGATACAGATCCAATCCCCAAGCCCAGCACAGTGGGTTAAGGATCTGGCATTACCACAGCTGCAGCATAGGTAGCAAGTATGGCTCAGATCTGATCCCTGGCCCAGAAACACACATGCGCTGGACCACCAAGTGGGGCGGGGAACCCTTCAAAGATAAATGCTACACAGCCATCAGGACTGCTAAACAAAATCAAACAAAAGCAAATCGATAACATTAAGTGGTCGTAAAGATACGAAACAATTCTTATATGTCGCTGGTGGGAAGGCAAAATGTGTGTCCACATTTGAAGAAAGTTTGCAATTTCTGATAAAGTTATATGTATAGTTATCATACCACCCAGTAATTTCAGTCCTATGTATTTACCCAAGAGAAATGAAAGCACATTCACATGTAAACCTATTTGTGAATATTTACAGTGATTTTTTCATAATCACCCACAAATAGAAGTAATCCAAATGTCCTTCAACCAGGAAACAAACAATGGTGTATCCATTCCATCCATTTGATGGAATATTATTCAGCACTGAAAAGGAATAGACTGATAGGTGAATATTAAATGCACTGTGCTTGTGAAAGAAGATTCAAAGATGCATACTGCTGATCTCATTTCTATGGAATTATGAAAAAGGCAAAATGATAAGGACAGAGAACAGATCAGTGGTTGCCCAAGGCTGCAGGTAGGGAAAGGAGGCAGCTAGACAGGGGCACCCAAGAATTCAGGGGAACCATAGAAATGTTCTCTACCTTAACTGTGTTGGTGTTGACATGACCATGTGCCTTTATACAAACTGAAGGTCTATCCACAAATGGGTGAATTTTATCATATGCAAATTATATTAATAAAAGCTGACTTTTAAATAAAGGAGATTGCTGTAAAAATATTCTATCAATCAGACTTTCCATTTATTCCATTAATTCAGTAATACTCCCTTTCACTCCAATTAATATAACCAAAGATTCGTTTTTATTAACCTTGATTCTCATGACTATGGATGTATGAAATATCTAATACATCCAACGGCTTCGTTTTAACCCCTGCTCAAGAAAGTGCTAACTACTAATATAATTCAGAGTTCTGAGTTCTTCTCTGCCTGCCTCCAGCCACCTTTGTCATTAAGCTAACAAGGAATGTAGAGATGAAAGAGGATGAGCTGGAGGTGCAAATTCAAATGGCCAAGGAGAAGGGACAGGCAGGTAAGAGGGGAAGAGAGGCCTTTAATAAACACCCCATCCAGGGGCAGGGGGAAACCCACTCATGGTACAATGTACGCTTAACGGGATTGTGCGTCCAAGGTCAGGCAAGCACCCACACGCTTGGGGGAAATTGGACATCCCGATTTTTATATATGAATTCCCTCAATTTTGAGGGTGCCCACTCAGTCTTTTTTAAACACCATGGACAAAACAGTGCTTGTCTGCAGGTCATGAAGTTTGCAAGCGCTGGTCAAGAGCCCTGGGTGTGGAGCAGAGATCTAGGACAAGCTTAGCGGCCTGGGGTTTTCACAGAATGGCTTCGGAGAAGCTGAAATCACTTTTAAGAAGCTTCCGTGCAGCGGGGAGCTTCAGCTTGGATAGGAAGGGGTGCATGCTAATTGTGATGTGCATGTATGTACTTGCAGTGTAGGAAGGACCAGGCGTGGGCACCATCCCCCGTGTCAGGGTGCACGTGGGGAGCAGAGGAGGACCTCCTCCAACTCCAGAAATCAGCCCCAGGCCCCAAATCTCAAATCAGCAATTCCAAGTTCCCAAAGCTCTGACAATTCGAAAGTCCGCTGCTTGGTTTTTAATTCCTTTGGTGACTAAGGCTGCTCTAAAGCGAAATGAGGCTCTCTGGGGTGTTGACACTCCTCCATGAGAATACTGACATCTTTCATGCAAAATGACTGATACACAATTACAATTACA
>PVHT021183555.1:25184934-25261376 GCA_004024745.2 Catagonus wagneri | reverse complement strand
CAGCCCAAGTCTTACATCTTAGAAGATCCCGTTCTTCCAGCGACCTGGTCTATTTAAGGAACCTTCCGAGAACAATGATTCTGTTCCAAACCCAGAGGAATTGCAGAGCCTTAAATCCACAGTTGAAAATGATCTTACCAGTTGGTATTAAAAATTGATCAGTGGTTTCAAGGATTCCAGAAATCAGCACTTAAATCCTTGGGCAGAAAGACTCAGAAGAGGATTTCTTTTTCTTTTTTTTTAAGAGAGCACGAATTTAAACGAGGGTCAGAAAACTTTTCTCTCTATAACAAATACTACTGACAAACATTTTCTTTGCAGAGGAACTGGGGGGTGGGGAGGCAGGGGAATAAACTGCTGCTTTAGGACGCCAGAAACAAGGAAAGGAAGAATATTTTGGAAGATGAATTACAGACTCATGCATCCCCAAACCACGTTGCAGAAAATCCTGGAGCGAAGAAAGCAGGGAGAGAAAAACTACACCAAATCAAGTTTCTTCCTGGTCCCCCCGCCCCCTTGCTAGGTAAAAAGCATCTCCAACACAAAACTTCCAATTCCATTTTCCAACAAAACAGCTTCCCCCCGGCCTCGTCTACATGGACATTTCAGATGGCCACTTCTCTAAATCAAAAGTAAGATCCTCTAGATGGGGGGAGAAAGGAATGTGAGCTTTAATTAAGAAAAGTCCACAACTTATGTTATAAAGGATACTCAGCAGTCAGAGTGCTAACCTGACTAAATCCTCTCACAGAAGGAGGAAACCGATCGGGGACTTCCACTCTTCGCTCATTTTAAAACACCACCTTCCTCTACAGTGCTTTCCACCCATTCATAAATATTGCTGGGAGTACGGGGAAGAATTTTTTTTTTTTTGGAATGGCCATTTTATATGTGGGGAAACTGAGTCTTAGAATGATAGAACTCAGAGCTAATAGCAAAACTGAGGCTACCAGATTCTGGATATGTTTGCCCTTTGGAATAAAACAGAGATGTGTCCCCAATCCCTTCACACACGCGCGTGTGCACATGCGCGTGTGAGCGCGCGCGCACACACACACACACGCACACACATTCCTGTTGACCTGGAGCTCTCAGGAGAAAGAGACACTAAAAGAGCAATTTTGTCCGGTTGGTGTGTCTGGGAACTTGCAGCCTTAAGGAGAATGTCGATATTTCTGGAATTCCGGCCGCGGGATGACTTTTGAAGCGCAAAGGCTACCTTTTAACATCAACTGGCAACTTGTCTCTCCCAATGCTTTTCTAGCCAAGGCTGAAGAGCTTTGGGCGGGAGGGAGCCGTGATTCTCGCCAGGCTGGATTCGGTTTGCCTGCTTAGGGCCCGGGGCCGGAGCCGCGACGCAGCGCGAAGGGCAGGGACACTTGTTCCTACGCCGGTTTAACCAATGGCCCCGAGACCAGGGCACCAGCGACGGAAAAGCGGCAGCCCCGCGCCCCCCCCCCCCGCCTTTTTTCTTTTCCAGGCGCGGACCCGCACCGGGTTGTCTGCTAGGCAGCTGTGCGCGCAGCCGCCGTCCCCGGAGGAGCGGGGCTTCCTGCACGCCTGCCCGCGGCCCCCGCGCCTGTGCCGGGCGGTGAAGGCGCGCGGCGCCAGCGGCTCTCAGGCTCCAAGAAAGGGCCTCTCCCCGCCCCTCCCGCCGCCGGCCCGGGCCCCAAACGCCTGTAACCAGAACCACAACAGGCACAATAACATCAACCTTTCGGAGCTCTTTGGGCGCCAAGCGTTCCCTCCCTGAATCCTCTTAAATCCAAAGCAGGGTGGTCATTCCCCTTGCAGAGATGAGGAGACTGAGGCGAACGGTCCCCCAGGCCCCAGTTGCCCGGAAGCGCAGGACTGATTCCGAGGTGCACCTCAGCTCTCCCACCCGCGCGGTCACTTCTGCGCGCACCTAGACCGCACAGCACCTCATCTGAGTGCCCCGACGGGCTCCCGGGTTTCTCGTAAACTGAGATCGCCGGGAGCTGCGCGGTGAGCGCGCATTCCCCTGTGCGCCAGCGCTGGTTCTCCGGACCCTGCTGTGGAGGAAAGGGGACGCAAAGGGCCGGGTCAACAGTCCCAATCCGACTGAGGTGGGGACCGGGACGCCAGGCTAGGGGGCAGGAGGTTCGAAGAACCCGGCTCCCCGCTCCTGGACCCCCAGCTCCACTTTGTGACAGTGCTGAGATTGCGTTAAATCCTCACGGAACTCTGGGATGGTGAACAGTGTCCCTCAGCCACGCCCCCTGTTCACCTCGGGAAGTACCCCGAGCCTGGAGATATTGGACCAGCCGAATTCGCCCCAATCCCAAGCATACGGCGCCAAACTGGCTCCCTGTCTCTAGGGAAGGAGCTTCTACGCGCCCGGGGGCCAGCGCCCTCACTCAGGTCCCAACACCCCCACCCTTCGGCTCCCCCCGCCCGGGCTCCTGGGGACCGCGAGGAACTTACAGAGCGCCGGCGCGACCGAAGTCCCCTGTCTCCAACCTTACCTCTACCCAGCAACGCGCCCAGCACCAGGATCAATGCCCCGCACAGCGGCGCCACCGGCCCAGGGGCCGCGCCCTCGAAGCGCATCCTGCGTCCCGGCAGCTCAGGCCGCCCGCCGCCTGCCCGGCGCGTAGCGCCCGCTCACGGTCCCAGCTGGCTGTCCCATGCCCCGGGGCGAACCCCGGCAGCTAGTCGGCCGGCCGGGCTGCGGAGCCAGTGGTCGCGTCCCGCCCCTGCCGCTGCACGCTGGGGCGGCTCCGGATCCCGCGGCGGCTCGCGCTCTGGCCCGGACAACTTTTCTTTAGCTGCCGCCGCAGCCGCGGGCCGCCCCGCCTCTCGGACCGCCCACCGGTCCCGCCCACAGGTCCCGCCTACCGGGGGGGGCGACCTCCCCTGGCCCCGCCCCTGGCCTGAGACGGAGCGTGCCAGGAGCAAGAGCGCTCGTGGGGGAGCCGGCGCGCAGGAAGGGAGTGCGACGCCAAGGGGGGCGGGTCGCGCCAGCCGGGTCCCTCCTCCTCCTCCCTGTAGCCGCCCGCCCTCGCGCCCTGCGGCTCGCGTTCCGGAGAGTTCTGCGCAGGTACCCACGGCTCAAGATGGAACTGGACCGTTCCCCTCGCCAGCCTCCCTGGGTCAAGGCGGGGTGGCCCTCGCGCCCCGCACCTCAAATTCAGTTTGTCCACAGATGTTGGCCTTGAGAGCTGGGTACATCTGGAATTCAGCGTCCCATGCAGCGTTTGCGGAAAGATCTTCCAGAGAGATTATTAAGTGGGAAAAAGCAACGTGCAGAACAGACTCCAAGAGGGACACGGTTTATGCAAGAGGCATGTGCACGTGTGTGTGTGTGTGTGTGTGTGTGTGTGTAAAGCAAGACAACGGCTGTATCTCAGGAAAGGGACTGGAACGCGGGGTGACAGGTTCATTTTCCACTGTATATCTTTCTATACTCTTGGATATCACCAGCCCCCTGTTTCTAGTAACAATTCGGGGGAGGGGGGAAAGCCTCCCTCTCCAGCCAGACTTGTTCCTGCAACAGCTTTTTCTCTGCAGATTCAGACAAGGACCCTCCACGTTGTTCCTAGTACCTCTTCCCCCAGCGCTGACCTCTCTCCTGGTGTGGATCCCAGCTGCGTGCCTGGTGGGTTACTGATGCTCTGGCTTTGTCGGCCTCCCGGAGATGTGAACTGTGCGCACGCAGGACCCCAACTCCCTCTCGTGTCCGTGAGTGCGAAAAAATGCGTTGTGAGCCCAGAAGCTTTGTCCTAAAGGCCCAGCCCTCCCTCCGCTGGCGAGCCTTCCCCACCCCACAGCCTCGCCTGGTGTCCTGGGTTCCTGGGGGCAGGTGCAGGGCTCCGAGGCCCAGCTCTCACCTGGGCTGACTCAGTCCAGCCTGAAAAAAGAAGCCCACTGTGTCGTGTGTCACCGTCACTCCTGGTCACCAGAGCCAGGAATGAACTTCCAAAAAAATATTTCTAAAAATCCCTGATCGGATGAAAAGAAACAAAAGTGAAAGATTTTGAGCACTGCAAACCAGTTGCTCCTGTCCCACCTCAGTTACAGGGGCTCCTGAAACAAGCATAAGGAGAAATTGGGGACTGGGGGGAGGGGTTGGTGAAGGTTCAGGAGCCCTTCCCCCAGCTGGGTACATCTGGGATTCTGGACAGCCTCCAGTGGAAGAGGGCTCAGCTGATTCTCTTAGCCCACTCTGCTTGCCTCATGTGGGGAGAAGGCAGCCGGGAAAACTAGCCAGGCCAGACAGATAACTGTAACATCTTGGTTCTGATAGACCTGGGTAGCAGAGACTTCATTTTTTTGAGTGGACTATGCTGACAGTTGCCCAGTTCTGCAGTTTATTCAGCCAATGTATACACAGTCTTGGGAAGCAGTCATAGAGTAGTTTCGAGTGCCTAAAGTGGAAGGCACATTTCCTTCTCATTCTTATTTGTTAGCTTGAAAGTCACTGGAGAATAAATATTTTTCATCTAAATGTTTCTAGCCTCAGTGAGAAATGCAAACGACATCATTCCTAAGTGAGAGGTTGGGACTGGTTTCATACTCTCTCCCTCCTGTCTGATAATAAGAACAACAACAACAAAACCCCAGTGATGCCTGCCACTCCCCTGCTCTTCTCTTTGGCAGGTTCAGAGAAGAGCAGCCCCCACTGTCCCCACACACATCATTTCTTTCCGTTTGGTACAGAACATTGCGCTCTCCACTGCAAAGCCAAATATGCGTTGTGCTCCAGGACTCCGAGGTTCAAACAATCAGCAAGGGGGGAACTGAACAAACCATAGGGAAAGACATAAAAATTCAAAATGTGAAGGAAAAGAAAAGGAGCCTCAACAAAGTAAATCCACTTCCCAGTCCTTGAAGGCATCTGCCATCCTAGGGTGTTCTGAGTCTCAGATTTGTTTTGAGACCACAAAGTCTCCTTACATCAATTGTAAGAGACCACTTCCTGCTTCTTCCAGAATTGATAAAAGGGTGGTGGTAATGGGTGCTTCTCTTCTGCAAATCTGTTTAGGATCCCATTTAACCTACCATATGACCTTCTAAAAACCAAACATACAAATGAAAGAGATGATGTGGTCGGTTTCTCTTTTGTAGGAAACCCCTGCTCCCCCCTCCCCAAATAGAGGTGTGAACTTAGAGGTTCATGGGCTAAGAGTTTCCTGTATTTTTTTTTTAAGGCATGTATTTTTTAACCCCCAAATCGTTAATTCCTTAACTTAAATTACTTCCAGATGCTTTTCTGAATTTCATAACCAACTTCAGAGACCACTAATCTGCTCAAAGGCTATTGCAGAACTCCCTGTGGGCTGTGGGCACATGGAGACAATTAACATGATTTATAGGAGGGAAGAGCTCTTGGAAAGAGGAAACCCACTGTTTCCACATGGGCCTGGGGCTTGTAAGTCAAAAAGGCAAGTTCAGATTTTGTTGTTGTTGTTCATGCTTAAATTCCAAATTCTTAGCCTCACAGAAAATGAGGGGTGCAAATTGTGACTTTAGTCAGGAACTTCTTATAAGGTTCTGCCTCTAGCTAGGGGACCTGTGGGTGTATGTTACTAAGAGTATGGAAAAGAAGGCTATATGTTGGCCTCTTGTGGCAGCTATAGTCATCCTGCATATCGAATGGCAAGTCCTTGCTATTACAATGATTGCTATTAGAGATGAAATATAAGGAAGGAAGGAAAGCTTATGTTTCAAACTCTGTGCTGGACTTTATCTCCTTTAATGCTCACAGTAACTCTAGCAAGAGTATTATTATTGTCCTTTGACCTTTATTTCATTCAACAAATATTTTGTTGTTTATTTATTATCTGTCAGGCCCACATATGGGGTTCTAGCCTTCATTCATTCAACAAATATTTGTTTGTTGCATATTTATTGCTTATTTATTATTTATTTGTCAGGCCCAGATTTAGGGTTCTAGCGTGAATAAATCACATGAAGACCCTAAGCTCTTAAATTTTAGCATTCTAGGAGACAGACTCTAAAGAAATATACAAATAAATCCATCCTGTAAGACAGTGATGTGTGTTATGAATAAAAGTAAAACAGAATAAGGGGCAAGTCTGATTTGGGAGTAAATGTTAGAGAGGGCAGATGGAGTGGATAGCTGGCAGATTTCTGGGAGAAGAGCTTTTCAAGGGGAGAAAATCCAAAGTGCAAAGGCCAGGAGGTGGAGGAGAGAATGATCTCCTTTTTTTTTCTTTCCCGCTAGAAGAAAGGCTCTGGCGTCTTGTGCAGCACGACCTGTAGGGGGCAGCAGAGGAAGCCTGGAATCCAGTTAAGAGCAGACTGTAGGAGGGCAAGGGTGCTGGAGGCCTGGATGGGGAGCTAGGTGGGAGTGGAGAAGTGGACCAGCGATGCTCCTGCTCTAGGTGTTGGCAGAAGTCTTCCTGATGGATGGGTGAGGGTTGTGGCAGAGTAGGAGGAATCCAGGGTTTTGGCCCAAGCAAGTGGTTACCTAATGGCACCCTTTAGGGAAGTAAGAAAGACTGGAGGGAAAGTGGTCTTGGGGTTACCTTGGGACAGGTGGGAAAACTGAGACTCAGTGAGGAAATTCATTCACATGCTAGTACCTGGTAGGGGTGGCATTGAAAATCAGCAACCCACCTGCCCCAGAAGTCACCATTAATAGGAGTTCAAATTGGGCTTTACGTTGGTAAGATCCATAACCCTTGTACCATCTCTTCCTCTAGCCAATTCTAGGGTCTCAGCCTAGCCACGGTGGGGCCGGGTAGGTGGGGGGTACAAATATGTCCTCCTCCCTCCCCACCCCCACACTCTCCTGCATGTGGATTCCAGCCTTGTACCAATAAGTGTATAAATATTAGGGAATATTTATTGGGGGCCCTCACCCCACCCACTCTTGATCATTTGTGTGTTTATTGGCTTATCGTCTATCTGCAGTTTCCCCCGACCCCACCTCAGTTTTGCGGAGGGTGACGGCTAACCTGTGTTCCTGGCCCCTACGAGTCTGTGCACAAAGATAAGCGCTTGTCTGGTGAGTGACACCGGGAAACTATAGATGCGCAGCCCTGTTTTACTAATGAGGAAACTGAGATTCAGTCATTTCACCTTCTGCTCACTCAGCCAGTCTTAGCGACAATAATGACAGTATCATTCATGAGTTACTTGTTAATTGACACATAATCCTGTCGTCAATCCTGTTGACAGTCCCATTTTACAGATCAGTAAACTGATGTCAGAGAGGTTAAGTGACTTGTTCAAGGTCACCCAGCTGGGAAGCAGCAGAAGTGGGGTTGACCCTGTGATCATCCATTCCACTGAGCTGTGTTACGTGTGCGCTTGGCTCTGCCTGTTCCCCGCACTTGGTGTCTTGGTCACCTGGGTTAGATCTCACTTGCCAGGCCAGCTCTTTGTATCAGATTTCACTTCTAGACCTTCCTATTTTCAACAAACACTGCAAAAATCATTCCTTTGTAACTTCTACTTAATCTTGCAGATGACTCCCTGAGTCCCTTGAGATGCTCTGGCGTCTCTCTTCGCTCCTATGGAGATGACTGTCCCCTGAAGTGAACTTGGGCCCGGCTTCCCCAGGTAAGATGTGAGATGCAGGAGACTTTCTGCCTAGGAGGACAGCTTCTAGGACTGACGCTCAGATGCCCTGATCCAGTTTCCCTCCTGGTGCCTGCTGCACCCAGAGTCTCATCATCCTGGTTGAGACCCACATAGTGAGTGGATTTGCAACCTGTCACCCTTCTACTTGGGGTTCAAGGTCAACAGATAGTCCATTTAGTATAAGAACTATGTTAAATATATCTCCAGATTAGGTTACAAATGGAAGTGGTCACACTGGCACTTCCTTAACTATATCTGCTGCATCATTGTCATCATCAATGCTGACATTGAAAGATCTTTTGCTTTGTGATAAGCATAATTTTAAGTACTTCGGCAGGTGTTTTAATGCTCCCTACAACCTTTTGGCTTTACTGTTGTCGTTAACTCCAATTACAAACCAAAAAATGGGACAGACGGAGTTCCCATTGTGGCTCAGCAGGTTAAGAACCCAACATAGTCTCTGCGACGATTCGGGTTCAATCCCTGGCCTCCCTCAGTGGGTTAAGGATCTGGCGTTGCCATGAGCTGCAGCATAGGTCACAGATGCGGCTTGGATGGGGTGTTGCTGTGGTTGTGGCATAGCTGCAAGTGTGGCCCTAAAAAAAGAGAAAAAGATACCAAAAACTGAGATTAAGTACTATATCCAGTGTCACAGAGCTAGCAGTTGGCAGAACTGGGATTCAAACCCAATTATCCCAACTATCAGATCCCTGCTCTGAGTAGTCAGTTCTCAGCCTTTGCTGTGCACACCCCTCACCTGGGGAACGTGTTAATATGCTGATTCCAGCTCAGTAGACTAGGAGTGGGGGCCCCTCTTCTGCCTCGTTAACAAGCACCCCCCGCAGGGCATCTTGATGCCGTGCCTCAGGGGACCGTCCTTGTGTAGCACTTCTCTCAGTCCTTACCTGATTCTGCTCTCCACGGCTTTACCAGACTTCCATTACCCACACTCTCTGTATTTGAAAATTTCACGAAAGTTAAAACTCTTACCTGCTTCCCGACACAAAGCAGTCCCAGACGCATTCGGTGCATTGCATCATTCTGGAAGCAGCGTGGGATTATTGGAGGCTTTGCCGGGCAGTTGGTTCATAGTAGTTATCTGCTACCCACCCGTCCCTGCAGCTTATGTTCGGAACAAGCATGGTCACTGGCTTGGGTCACTGTGGTGGCGGCTCCGTCACCTGGATCTCTGAATGACCTCGATGGGCAGAGTCCGCTGCCACGCAGCACTGGATGTATTCATACACACACACACTGAATGAGAGACGACTGCCTGACATTTCCGGGTTGTCACTGCCTCGGACCGTAACCCTCCCTCAGCGGAACACCAGGCGTCCCCGCTCACTGCGGCATTCAGCCGCTCAGCTGTGCTGCTCCTTTGCCTGGCGGACTCTCAGGTCTTGTGACTGCAATTACACTCTCCGTGTCTTGTCATTCTTTAATTCAGGAAGCAAAAGGGTTTTGTTTTGTTTTTTCTTTTTAGGGCTGCACCTGCGGCATATGGAGGTTCCCAGGCTAAGTGTCGAATCAGAGCTACAGCTGCCGGCCTACACCACAGCCACCAGCAACAATGAATCTGAGCCACATCTGTGACCTCCACCACAGCTCGCGGCAACGTTGGATCCTTAACCCACTAAGCGAGGCCAGGGATTGTACCCCTGTCTTTGTGGATACTATTCGGGTTCTTAATCCACTAAACCATAACAGGAACTCCAATAAGCAGCTGTTGGGTGATTATTATGGGTGAGCATTGGGCTCGGGGCCTGTCCTCTGAGAGCATCATGAAGGAGATAACAGACCTTTACAAGTATCTTGAATAGACATCAAAAACAGGCCCAAAGACATGCTAGAAGACCCCAGCGCAGATCAGAGTGATTTCATTGCCTACCTGCTCTCCGTCCACACTGACCTGCTGTTCCTTGTACAGGCTCTGCTCACTCTCCCTTCAGAGACTTTGCACCTGTTATTTTCCCTCCCTGCAGCTCCCTCCCTATAATTTCCTTTCCTTTCAAATGTCCCCTCATTCAGCGAGGTCTTTCTTCCCATGGACACTTCCCCAGAACCCAGGACAGGGCCAGAAAACACCCTGCACTCGAGATATTGTTGAATAAATTCTGATCGATACCTTTGAGGAAGTGATGTTTGATCCTTGAGGTAGTGGGAAATGAATAGTGAAGCTGGGGAGTTCCTGTCGTGGCCCAGTGGAAATGAATCTAACTGGTAACCATGAGGTTGCAGGTTCGATCCCTGGCCTTGCTCGGTGGGTTAAGGATCCAGCGTTGCCGTGAGCTGTAGTGTAGGTTGCAGATGCGGCTTGTGTCCCGCGTTGCTGTGGCTGTGGGGAAGGCCGGCAGCTACAGCTCCGATTCGACTCCTAACCTGGGAACCTCCATATGCTGTGGGTATGGCCCTAAATAGCAAAAATTAAAAAAATTAAAAAAAATAAAAATAGCGAAGTTGGGAAAGAAAGACAGGACAGCAGAGCCTTTGTGGAAGAAAGGACAAGACAGGAACACAGGATGGCCCATAAACAGACGCGGCAGTTGTTACCCCTGGGCACCAGCCGGAAGATATAGATAAAAACCACCTTCGGGGTCACGGGCATTGCACTGCGGTGGGTTCAGCCATTATATCCTTTTCCTCCTTTTCACCCCTAAGGTGTTGCTTTTGTTTTCTCAGTTTTATTGCCATTACTCATTAGGACCTAAACTTTGCATCTTTCTTAGGAAGTAATTCAATTCAAGCTCATCCACCACTGGGGGATGCAACAGAGCATTTAAGTGGCATTATTAATTGCCTTTTAAAGCCCCTTCTGGCATCATTTATGATTCACTACACATCTCACCCGTTTCTGGGAAGGAGGGACGTTCATAACTTTCCCATATGACTCACCGTTTCGCAGTCACCTTTTTTAGGTTCAGACCATCCAGGTAACTAAAGGAATTGGCAGCTAGACCTGCTTCCTTGCTCTGGACTCCCCTTAAAACACTCTGATGGCCTGTAACCAGAAAAAAAAAAAAAAAAAAGGAAAAGATTGAACTTCAAATGGCAAACGGCCAGGATTGTGTTGTTTTGACACTTGGAACAGTGCAATGCCAATTTCTGTTAATTTATGGGAGAAACAGCTCTGCTCTCTAACCCGCTGGCAGCCAGCAAATGGTTCTAGAGTCAACAGTGCCCCCTGGTGGCAGCATCTGGCATCGTCTCATGGCAGAGAGAAAAATAAGAAAAGCTCAAATTTCTGGGTCTCAACAAAGGGGCAAAAACATGATAAGAGGGCTATTAAGTTCCTCAGCATGTGATACTAATGAGTGTCTTTCTTCTCAAGAGGCAGCATGGGTCACCACCGGCCCCTTTGCCTTGGACTTGTGAGTGCAATTTGAAATAGTTCCTGAGGTGGCCCCTTTTTGTTAGGATTTCATCCTGTAGTGCTCCCACTTGAAGCAGTTGCCTTCATGGAGTTCAGGAGACTGACATTTGATCTCTGCCGAGTACCAGAGGGATTAAAGCTCAGGCCAGCTGGGTCTAGGAACCAGGCTGATGAGAAGAAAATTATTTACACAGAAATCCAAAATTATTTGGCATTATATTTCTGATGGAACGCCACTCTTAGTGGAGATCCAATGAGAGAAGCAGAATCACTCTGAATAGGGAATTTATTTTAGGAATCGGACCGTATAGAATTGTGGTAGAGTGTTCCCGTTGTGGTTCAGCGGTAATGAATCCAACTAGTATCCTTGAGGATGCAGATTTGATCCCTGGCCTTGCTCAGTGGGTTAAGGTTCTGGTGATGCTATGAGCTGTGGTGTAGGTCACAGATGCAGCTTGGATCCTGCATTGCTGTTTCTGTGGTGTAGGCCGGGAGCTACAGCTCCAATTTGACCCCTGGCCTGGGAACATATGCTAGGCTAGGTGTGGCCCTAAAAAGCCAAAAAAAAAAAAAAAAAAAAATGTGGGAGAAACTGGAGGCATCAAGATCCAGAAGGGGGAGTTGGAGGATAAAGAAAAATCACCAACCAACTTTCCTGAAGCCCTGACCATGATCCAGGACCAACTGAGACTTCAGCTCCTTTGGGTGACTATATTGGAACTTTCAGGAGAATCTGGGAAGGCAGGAGAGCTGGGCTTCTTGGGTCAGACAACGCAAGGGGGGCTGTTCAAAGAGCATGTGAAGGGAGTTTAGCTTCTGCCGTGGCCAGCTACACAACTACTGGGTCACTCTTCACACAAGGAACAACCATAAATTCTGTATAAAATACAAAATGAAAAGAGGAGCCACAAACACAGGGATGGGACATATTTCCTGAAGGCTCTAAAGAGTGCAGGGAGGCAGGCAGACTGTGGGAGGGAGTTGACATTTGGGAGAAGGAAAAGGCATGGGGAACATTTCCTGTTTTGGTGGCATTTCCCCTAAGGACAGGTCACAGTCACTGAGGCTTGTGACAACCATTTCTCCTGTTGAGACCCACACTTTCTGGTCTGAAGAACCAGAGGACAGAGTTTGGAACAATCATAGTCCCGGGAAAATAGAGAAGGAAGAATCCAAATAAGAACAGCGCCAGAGAGGAAGATCCCCCAAATTATGTGCATAAACTTTGCCCATGTCTCTGGGGGACCCGTGAGTCACAAGGAGAATAAAAGAATTGAATTTACTTGAGCTGCAGACCAAGAGACTTCTCTTGAAGCAAACCAAGTGGATTGCCAAAATAAAACAAGCAACACTTTCCTGAGGAATATAACAGAATCAGAGTCTACAGAATTTTAGAATCCACATGGCATAACACTTAAAAGGTGCAGAGAATAATGCAAAATTATTTGACATTCAGAAGCCTGGGAAATGTGAAAGAAGAGCCTAAAAATGCCTCCATTGGCCACCTCAGTGGTTTTTTATGTTTTTTAATTCTTGGATAACTATGTTTAAAGTATCTGCAGTGGCTTCTGGCTCCTGCTCTGCTCCTTGGCTGAAAGTCAAGGTGAAAGTCATGGTGACCTAGCACCAGGGGAAATGAGTATTTCTGTATTCCCACAACTAAGAGAAAGTGATCATGGGATCAAGAGGAAAAGCTAAGAAGTGAAGATGTTCAAACAGAGGGATAACATGTTGGATATTTTCATAGGCCATGGGGGCAAATGAACTTTATTTAAAATCCTGCCTTTTCCATTTCTTAGCTGTGTAATGAATCTTCCTTTTGCCCTTCCTTCTCATCTCTGCCAAAGTTGAGTATCAGGCGTTTTATTGAGAGCTGCATATTTCACGGTCAGCAGGATAGGAATAATCCCTTAGTTCAGAAACTTAACCTCTTGGCATCATTTTAAAACATTACTAAAATTTGGGATAGTTATTCCTGGCTTTCCAGTTGTTCTGTTAGAACTCTTTCCACTACCCTGAAATCAGGGAAAAATGCAAAACTGAAGGAAAATTAATATTGTTGAACAAAACCATCACCCAGAAATATTTTCCAGTGAGCGTGCCCATAAGCACCGATATTTTATTTTGCAAATTAGACATTTTAAATATTCAATGAGTTATAAATTACCATCCGTGACCATTATAATTGCATATAATAAAGAATAGTTTCGTGTTTAAAAGCTGTGAAGGATGGAATGGCAGGATAAGGTACCTGCCTCTGAGATAGGGTGGGTGGCAAGGTTACATAGACTTGGGCTTGGCCCCTATGCTGTAATATTCCAGTGTTAACTCCCTCACTCCCGGACACCGAGTGGAGATGGTGATTTGCACAGCAACTGCCTTTTAACGGGTTGCCTCTCAGCAGTCAGCACCTGGCAGACCTGGTGGGGAAGAGAGGTCTTACGAGTGTCTTCTTTCATCTCCAAGCCTGCAGTGATGTTTATTCCAGCTCCGGCCTGAGAACTGCCTCTGCATAAATCAGGAAGCCTCCCAGGACACGCAGGACCACGATGAAGGCAGTCATTCACGCATCCTTTGGTTGCAAAACTAGTTTTTAATCACGCCTCCTGTTGTATTTCTCAGGCTGGTTGGTTGCAATTGACAGAAAATTACAAAAAATGAGAAAGATTCATCCCGAGTTACCGATTTGGGGGAGAACAGTGTGGAGCTAGACTTGAGGGTCATCTAAGTCTAGCTAGCTGGATTCGAATACAGATGGGTTTTCCTTTCCGCCTCCTCGCCTCCTCCCCCTCCCTCTCCCCACTTCTTCCTCCACCCCCCGCCCCTCCATGTCTCCCTGGGCAACAACCAACTTCCTTCCCTAAGACACCTGTTCTTCAAGAGCCCAAAACCAGGAGTGCTAGGAGCTCCGGAGCTCGGATTCTTTCAGCGTGAACTGGAGACCCCCTAGGACAGGCGCTCTGATAAGCCCAGTTGGTCCTAGGTCCTGAAGGCTCGCTCTCCAAAAGAAGGCTGCATTTCCCCAAGAAGGGGGAGGAAGGGTGTGTTCGCAGTGCAAGTTCCTGTGCCCCAGGCACAGTGAGAACAAGCAAACTGAAAAGTCAAGAGTTTGGTGCAGAGAAAGGTTTATTTCAGGCCATGCAAGGAGATGGGTGGCTGGTGCCCCCCCCAAAAAAAAAGCCTGAACTCCCCCCAAATTGTAAAGTATTTTTAAAAACTGGTGAGAGAGGCGAGTCACCGGGGTAAGTGATCAGCTCGTGCACACGTTTCTGACTGGCTGATGGCGAGGTAACAGCCGTGTCACGAGAGTTAAGTCTTTAGGCTCCAGGAGGCCTGGAGGCTACGTGCTCAGGGTCATCAAGTAGTTAATTTCTTCCACGTGGGCATTTGAACATGTGTAAAACAGTTTTGGAAAAGTGCATCAGATACTGTAATCTAGGTGCTTCAAAGAGGAGCTAAAGCAGAGGCTATGGGGGGAAGAGGCCACAGGGTCCTGCTTAGTTACAGGTGAGAGAAAGACTCTGGGTGGGAGAAGCATCCATGTCTGACTCATACCCTTTATTTTGGAATAACTTCTTACCTGGATGATCCCTATGCCGCTAGGGGGCGTTTGGAAATTGTGGGCCTCTTTTCTTGTCGCAGAGGCTGGAGGCTGTACCCCCGTAATTCAGTAGGCAAGCGCCAGGGATGGGAAACTGTCTGCCAAGTGGATGTGTGTCCCACACGCTGAGAAACTGTCCTATCCAAATGCTTCTGGTGCCTTCTTGTGAGGCAGGATCTTCCTCGAAGTGAACAGGTGCACAGGCAAAGAGACTCTTCCTACATTTGAGATTCCCACTGAAAGATTCAAGGACAGGTGCAGAATTATCTTGGAGAGATTCCCTTTTGGTCTGCCAGTCAAATGCTGTGGAAAGCAAGAAACCACAGTATTTCACCCCTCGAAACGAAAGATGTTTGTTAGGCCTTACCACAGAGAAGCTAGTGGCCATGGTGGCTAGAGATTAATGGGACTTCTTGACATTATGTAAAGCAAGAGAAACCAGAAGTTGTTCGGTTTTGATTTTTATTTTCTGCTGCACCTGTGGCATGTGGACGTTCCTGGGCCAGGGGCTGTACCTTCTCCACAGCAGCAACCAGAGTCACAGCAGTGACAACGCCACATCTTTAACCTGTTGAGCCACTGGGGAAGTCCTTGGGTGTTTCAAAGAAAAGAAAATGCCAGTTTTGCGTGCTTGACAATTTTAGTTGGGGAAGGTCAGGCTTTTGGGGGCACAAGCCACTTGGCTCCTTTCATGGCCCTGAAATAAACATTTCTCTGCTAGGAAGGGAGGAAGGAAGGTAGAAGGAAGGAAGGACAGACTGTGGAGTAAGGTCCCATCACCATCTCTCCAATCACCTTCCCCGGGATCATAATGTCCCAGGAAACAACCCACTTTGCCGTAGACTGGCCCCAGCAATTCACTACCCTCTGTGCATTTCATTAGAAGATAGCAAGAAACAGTGTCTTCTTATTCCTGCAATTGTTCATGTAGATTACAAAAGTTCAGGAGAAGTGACTCAGAGGGTAAGTGGGTTCATTTGAGTCAGATTTCCCCACCACCACCCCCGCCCACCTCCAGCCCACATGAAGCACCTAAACTAAGGCACCCACACGTTCCATCACCTGCAGACCTACAGACTTCATGGCAAAGCTCACAGAGCAAAATGTGGCACTTGCAATGAAATGGAGTCTTTTGTGATGCTTCTGCAGAAGAAAAACCTTTTTTACTTTCTTACAGCTCAAATGTTTGCCCATCATAAGAATAACCTCTTCAGCCTTTGAATCAGTAACAATGTATTGTCTTCAAAGCATAGAAATTGCTGGTCTTTGAAACATGCATTATTTTCCCCTTTGGATGGAGGGAGAGCCTTCTAACTTTTTTAATGTGCTTGTTTCAGACAATTTATTTGAGTTTGGCCTGGAGACTCTCTGTGCTGTCTTTTTTTTTTTTCTTTTAAAGGCTTTTTCATCCAGTCCTGGGTTCTGCACTGTTAGTAGGTGTTCTGTGAATTGGCGGTAGGGTAGGTGAAGGTTAGGGTTAGGTCTCCTGATTCAGCTGATCCATTCCAAATCCTGCATCATTCCCTTTAAGCATCAAAATTCTGTTGCTCTTTTGCATGACGTTCCTGGATGACTCTTCTTTCTGTAGGCAGAGCCGTGAGTGGAGGCGAGGTCTTACACGTGTCACCAACATCGGGGGCGGCCCGAGGACAAAGCTGGCATCCAGGATGGCGAAGCTGGAAGAGGAAGACTGTGTCACTTCCGTAAAGTAGCCAGCCCAGGTGCCCTTGTAGTAATGGGATAATAAATTCCGGCATCCGCTAAGCCATGTCAGGTGAGCATCCTACGGCTGGTGCTGTCCGTAGTGCTGGACCGAATGCAGGCCTCTTACTTCTGCCTGCAGCAGGCGGTGACTTTGAGCATGTCACCTGACGTCTTTAGCCTGCATCTCAGAATGAAGGCATTGTCAGAGACAGTCTCACGAACCTCTGGTCTCTGACACTTAATTTCCTTTGGCTTAGTTTATTGGAGCCTCATGAATGAAAGACCTCGGTGTTTCCAGCAGCCCCACTGTTTTATGGCCACCACCTGGAAGGAGCAGAGGGAAGGAATGTGCAGCTGGAATGTCCTGGGCCCTTTAAGCAAAACATCTCATTTGATCCAGCCTAGCAGTCCTACCCACGCAATGCTGTTCCCTGTCAAGTTTTAGAGATAACATTGGGAGTTCCTGTTGTGGGACTAGTGGTCATGAACCTGACTAGTGTCCGTGAGGATGCAGGTTTGATCCCTGGCCTCGCTCGGTGGCATAGTTGTGAGCTGTGGTGTAGGTCGAAGACTCAGCTTGGATCTTGCATTGCTGTGGCTGTGGTGTAGGCCAGCAGCTACAGCTCTGATTTGACCCCTAGCCTGGGAACCTCCATAGGCAAAAAAATACAGATAACACAACTGTTGCTGGAATTGGGCGTCTGTCTGCTGGTGCTGAATTGAAATGCGGAGACAAGATTTTGGGGTAAAGGAGAAAAAAATAGCTTTATTGCTTTGCCAGGCAAAGGAGAGTCACAGAAGGCTAATGCTTTAAATACTGTGCCTCCCCTTGGAAAGAACTGCGAGCAGTTTTATAGTAAAAAGAGGAAAAACAGGTATTCAGACAAGAATCAGGATCAGGACAAACGTGCATTCTTCTTTCTTTGGGGACTCTTAGTCATCAGAGCTGGAGTCAGGAGATGTTTATGATGGGGGTCTTCTAGGTTATTGCCTAGAATAACAGTTCTCGTGAAAAGGGCATATTGACCAGAGATGAGAACAAACTAGGAAAGTTCCTGAAAAACATCATATGCTAATCATCTTTTACCCACAGTCAATTGTGCTTTAGCTTATGGGTAATTGTGATCTTTAGCTTATGGGTAATTGTGTTTGGGATGCGCTTAAGACTCTAAACTGTTCAGTTGTGAAGTACACATTTCAAAAAGAAGCATAAGGAATATAACTTTTCTCTCAGGGGTATGAGGTGCCTGCATCACAACCAAGTCCCAGATAGGTTGAGTCACTTGCCCAAGGTCACACAGCTGGACAGTGATGGAACTGACTTCGACTCCTGGTCTCCCCCTATCCCAATGCCCTTGATTTTGTTATTTTTCTCTCAGGGAGAGGAAAAGGAGTCGCCCTCTCTAAGACCTTCACAGGAGGAAGTTTTACACACTGCAGACATTTTTAGATTTCACTAAAGTTGCATATTTTTCTACATCTAGACACCGCTATAAAACCAAGATGTTCAGAGTACACAGAGAATTCATCCTGCAGAGCCTTTAACATGTCAGTCTGGGCTCCTAATGGGCATGTCAAGGTTTGATTCTGCAGCAAGCCACCTGGGTGAGCCTAAAGGTGACCACCCGGAAAGCCCATGACAGATGAGCCTCTCAGCAGCCTCCAGCTTCTTTCTGAGATTTGCCTCCATCATAATTTCTTATCAGCACTGAATTCAGTCAGATCCCTCAGCTGTCTGGTCTGTATTGCCAGACAACGTAATTCATAAACCATAGAGCTTTGACTCCATTAATTTGATCAGGTGAATAAAAGGTATTGTATTGGTGCCCTTGGAAGTGGGTTCTGGCTGTCCTTTTGCTTCTCGTCATTAGAAAAGGATGCTCTAGTGTGACCAGTCAAGTCATTGGTTGTGGGGGTTTAACCTGCCTGGATCTTAGATTCAGTCACCTTTAATTTTCTCTGTTCACATTAACTATGACCCAAACACCTTGCAACACCCACAAGATCGAAAGGGAAATCATGACCGTCTCCGCAGATGACGAACCACACATTCTGCCCCAGGAGCTTCATCCTTTTGGGGCAACAGGGCGGGGGCGGGTGTGCGTGCTCTGTTCTCACAGGTAAAGAGGAGTTGCTTTAAGATTCCAGCTGTTTTAAGGTGATTTTCCCCAACACTGCAGGGTGAAGCACATGCTTCCAAGGTCTAAGGTCACGGGCTCTGTCAAAAGATCCAAGATTTTCTCTTTGATACACAAACAAACACAAAGGTGAAGGTCTTTGCTCCAAGGAAGGGGGAAGTTCTTGTTGAGCCCATATGCCGAGGCTCCGGGATGAAATAAAAATCAGATCAAGCTGCATTTTCCTGATCTGGCTCGGGAGCCCCAGAGAATTACATTACCTGTCTGACCTCGTTAGGCTCCTTGTGAGCAAATGGACAGAACAAGATGATGCAATTTGCCGGGGGGTTAGTGCGAGGAATTCAGATGCGCAGTGGGCAGGCAGAGGAGGGGACAAAAGGATGAATCTGTAGCATGGGCTGGACTGCGTCAGCTGCAGACACTGGAGTCCTGGGAAAGGAGAGGCTTTCCCTTCCCCGTGGTCTGTTGCTCAGTCTCTGAGGGCACTGAAGTCCAGGAGGTTTGAAGGAGAAGCAGGTCTGGAAGCTGCTTTCACCACCTCCTCCAACCCTGATCAAGAAAATGTATGAGAGCTTTGAGTGGGTTAGATCATCCACAGAACACAGAAATGGCCATTTCTGGAATAAGAGAGATGCTTGCTTTGGGGGGAAGAATTAACCGAACCCTGGACTAGTTAGTTGTAGCTTAAGCCAAATCAGAGTTTCCCTGAAGCATTTAATAAAAGCCAGGACGTAGGAAATTCAGATGTTGGTCAGTGGTTTGATTTTGTCACCTAGACCCAGGTTCTTTTTTTTTTTTCTGCCATCGTTATTAGCATTTGGCTGCATCATGGTTGCAAGGTGGCTGCTGTGCCTCCAGATATCATGTCTGAGTTCCAGGTAGGACAAAGAAGGGAAGGAAAAAAGCAAAAGACCTTCTGTGGTAGGCATCATTCTGAGATAACTCCCTCCTCCCTCAGTGATTTCCTGCCCTAATTCCAGCCACTGTCAATATTATGAGATATCTGCCTGGGGTTATATTATAGTATAACTGGAATGTTGCAGATGTGATCAAGATCTAAAATCAGATGACTTATCTTGGTGGGTCTAATCTGATCGAATGTGGACTTTCTCTAGGAGCTGAGAGTGAGTGACCCCAGGAAGGCCAGCCAGCCAGCAAGGAGACCAGGACTTCAGTCCTACAACCGCACAGGACCAAATTCCACCCATACGAGCTTGGAGGCAAGAGATTTTCCAGGGCCTCAAGGTAAGCGTCCAACCTGGCCAACACCTTGATTTCAGCCGTGTGAGACCCTCAGCAGGGAACCTCGTTGATCCCACCTGGACCTGTGACCTCCAGATCCAGGAGCGGACAGGTAGGTGGTATTGTAAGCCGCTGTGTTTGTGGCATTGGCTGAGATGGCTCGGGCTTATGGTTGCAATAGAAACTTTTTACATACCTTCTTCGGAGGTTTGGCCTTTTATCTGGGAAGGAATGTCTTCTCCCCCCAGCAGACGTACAAGTAGACTCAGGGTCATGGACCCAGCAATGAATATATCCGGGGGTGGGGCTAAGATCTCCGTGATGTCAGCAGGCTGTGTAAAGTGGCGGGGAGTCAGGAGGGAGGGGGGTCTTTGCTAATCCGGTCACTGCCTGGCATCCAACAGGACCACCTGCTCCACCCGTGGGTCTGGCTTCTGAGAGAGGGTGGAAAGGAGGGGGTCTGAGAGTGGTCCACAAAGAAGGAGGAAGGCAGTAGACTTGACCCCCAACTTCCATCAGTCATAATTTCACCCTGTGAGTGTGAACCCCTTGCACGACTGGTGTGCAGGTGCGGATGCTGAGCAGTTCTCACTCCCGCGACATACCTCAACTCAAGCCAGGGCTACCTGGGGCAGAGGGCAGGCGCCACGCCTCGTGGCCATTCTGAAAGGTGAGCCAGACTGTGGCCACATGGCACAGCCAGGAGAGGCACATCGGCGTCTGTCCAGGAGAGGTGTGGTTGAGCCCACACTCAGCTGTGCAGAGACAGAGAATTCCAGATGTCTGCTGGTGGAGTGTTTGTCCCTGTCAACCGGATGAGAGTGAGACTGGGGGCAGAAGGGGCTGGGAGCAGAAGGGAAGGGATTGAAGGTGCTGAGCAGGGGCCCCCATAGGGGCAGAAGCCTAACTCAGCTACAGTGACTTCACACTCAGCTGTGCAGGACTGGGGACCCCCTGGCCATGGTCGAATCCCCCTCCCCCATGGATGTCACCTCGCCCAGTGGCCTCAGCTCCAGACCTACACTGTGAACACAGGTGGAGGTGTGAGGTGTGAAGAGAAGCCTGCACCCTTTGACCAAGGTGGAAATTCACATGCACCTGGAGGGGCAGCCACACCCACCCCGGTTCCGTCTCCACCGCCCGGGGAGGTTTCACTCAATGATGAGGTCACTTGTGGTCGTTTCTTTACAGCCCTTGTTTGAAAGATCAAATTGGAAAGGAGACAGGGAAGTTCATAGAGACATCACAAGTGCTGCTGAAACATGAGGTGGCTAGTAAGGAAACACTTTTCAGAAAAGCTTTGTTTATCTGTAATGAATGGATGCAGTGGTTACTGTCAGGGGAGTTTCCGGTGAGGATGTGAGCTCCGCTTGACCTATGCGCTGGCTTCGGGGATCAGAGGCCCCTCATCACCTCTCTGTCTCTGGGATGTCTGCCCACCTCCTTCCCCACGGCCCGCCGCCGTGCCCACCATGGGACCCGTTTCAAGGATGCGCCTTGATAGAACAGGTGTGGTTGAGACCTCAGGACCATGTTGGTGCCTGATCCTGGGGCAGCTGCTCTGTAAACTCAAAGATGAGGCTGGTAAGCAGTGATCTTCCCTTCCTGGGGCGCCCAGGACAAGCCCTGGAGGGTAGCTCCCTGCTTATTAAGCCTGCCACTGGGCACGTGGAGTGCCAGTGCCTTCCTCCCTTCTCTCCCTGCCCTCTGGGTACTGGAGCCAGCTTCAGATTCCACCCAGGAAGCTCCTGAGGCTGGGAGACCACACAGGGTGATGCTGAGATCTTCTCAGCATCAGGCAACTGTAGTGAACCCGCAAGCCACTCTCCTAATTAAAAGTAACCATCGATTAACCTTAAAGCAGGTTATAGCCTCAGACGCATCAAAGAGCTAGCTTACAATGTTACAAAGTTTTGTCCCCAACCCTCTGATGAGACAATAAACAAATCCTCCAGAGTTTGTAGTTCCTGGGGATTGGTGAAGGAGTTTTAATTGGATGCGAATTTGTATGACTGCCTACAAGTTCAAAGCGTATGCCCTTTTTTAGGAGAGTTGTAAACCCAAGCGATCAGACAGGGTGTCACTGGGAGGAACAGAGGATGCTGGGATTTCAGTGAGGCTATTGAACATTTCTGAGACCCATAAGAACCTCATACATAAACGAAATTGGTTGGGAAACTTTCCAGCTGTGCTGCAACTTTATACCCTGCTCCCAAGAAAAGAAACTTTGTTATGCTTACAGCAAAATCTATATGCTAGGTCCTAATCAAAATGGCATTGCAAATGTTAAATTTTGTCCCCTCCCCTGTCACAGAATGCTAAGACCTGGGTTATATATTTTGGTGGAGACCCCCTGAAGACAGGGACCTTGTCTATCTCCTTCACTACTGCATCCTCAGCATTTAACATGGAGTTTGGCCCCAACTTACACATGTCAGTAAATATTTGTTGAAGAAGATGCGAATAAAGCAGGCCCCATATCAGAGACTGCAACCTCAGATCTAGAGAGACCCACTTGGATAAGTCAGATAGAGCAGGTGGCACACAGTAGGGAGAGGTGGGGACTGTGGCAAATAACATGCACCATCTGGTTTAAAAGTCAGGCAGTATTCAGTATTCCACCTTGGCCAGTCACTGCCTTGCACAAGCATAGTTTCTGGGTGGCGGAACTGACTGACTTTTGCATAAAATGCCCTAATGTGTGAGTGTTGGCCACTAATGTAATGTCTTTAAAACATGAAACAGACTTAAAAAAAAAAAGCTGAGAGCCTATGAAATTTGTGATCTTTGTCCTAAAGAGACAAACAGAACCCCAGGAAAATCACTGCCTAAAAATACAGAAAACTTGTCAGCAGGTTACTCTTCTCATTTGTATGTTACTGCTAACACAGAAGAGTTTAAAACCCTGAAGATCCTTGCCATGAGAAAGGATGGTCTTTCTACCCTTCCTTGCAATTAAAACATAAACCAAAACAAGCTGTCTGGTGGCTCATCAGGTTAAGGATCTGGTGTGGCTGCAGCTGTGGTGTAGGTCACAACTGTGGCTTGGGTTTGATCCCTGGCCCGGGAACTTGCACCTGCTATTGGTGCAGCCAAAAACAAACAATCAACCAAACAAAAACAAAAATGTGAAACAAATGTCCTGAAATCTTGATTGGAAGATGTACTGGTGAGGGTCCTGGAAGGAAGGGAATTGTTCCTGAGATGTTATAAATGAAGAGCCGACCCACTTTGGAATCCGGGGAAAAGAGAAGCAGAGAGTGACCGGGGTCTTCCCGCTGACGTGGTCCTGCTGGCTGTCAGCCCAGGCTGCCCAGCCTCTGGCGCCCGGGCTAAGCTGAATGTCCTCGGCTGCTGGCAGGTCACAGAGGTGCTGTGCAGAAGCCTTTCTTAGGAGTTCATCATGGAAGTTGCCCTGAAGAAATGGAATTCCCTTCATCCTCATCACCCATGGAGAAAAAGGTTTTGGTATCTTTCGTGAAAAAAACAGACACTGTACAAGGAGACGATGTAGTTGAAAAGTGGCCTCTGTACACCGGCACCAATTATGTCTCGGAGACAAGAGTTTGGGGTGAAGCAGAAAGAACAGCTTTATTGCTTTGCCAGACAAAGGAGGCCACAGCAGTTTAACCCCTGAAAACTGTGTCCCCTCTTGAGAGGGGATGGCAGAGGGTTTTATGGGTTTAACTAGAAAGACAGGGTTCTAGATTCAGGTGTCTACACTATTCTCCCTCCATAGCTTATTTCAGAGTCAAGTTTGGCATCGGTCGGCCTGGTGATGGTCTCTGGTGGTCTTCATGCTGATCGTCCCTTGACCTTATCTCTGGAAAGAAGATTGCTTACAGGGAAGGGGTGTTAGGGAGTGTTTCAATTACAAAAGAAAATGCTAGGGGAGTTCCCATTGTGGCTCAGTGGTAACGAACCCAACTAGTATCCCTGAAGATGCAGGTTGGATCCTGGCCTCGCTCAGTGGGTTAAGGATCCGCGTTGCCATGAGCTATGGCTTAGGTCAAAGACATGGCTTGAATCTGGTGTTGCTATGGCTGTGGTGTAGGCCAGCAGCTGCAGCTCCGATTTGACCTCTAGCCTGGGACCTTCCATATGCTGTAGGTGCGACAAGAAAGGAAGGAAGGAAGGAAAGAAGGAAGGAAGGAAGGAAATGCTAGGTGGGATATAACTCTAAAAAGTAAACACTAGTAAAAGAAAGCAATTAAGCAAAGAAGAAAGCATTTGTGAAAAGCTGGTTAGAGTCAGTGAGTGGGCATGGAGACTGTTTTAACTAGTTTTCAGCTGTATCAGTATTTCCTAATCATTCACTCTTGAGTCAGCCTTTTGAGACCAAGGGGAGGCTTAGGAGGCTAAAGGAAAAGGCTTTTACTTCAAAACACAAGGACCCTGGGGCTTGTACACAGTTTCAGTGGTGTTGTCAGTTACGTCCTGTCTCAGATCCTGAGGCTGCAAAACATGATTACAACCCAGGTGGCTTAAAACACAGAAGCATGTTGTCTCCCAGTCCTTGTGTCTGGAAGTCTAAAATCAAGGTGTCCGCAGAGCCACACTCCCTCCATTCGCTCTCCGGAAGGATCCTTCCTGCCTCTTCCAGCCTCCAGCAGTTCGAGCATTTCATGGCTTTAGATGCATCACTCCAGTCCCTGCCTCTGTCTTCACGTGGCATTTCCCCCAGGTGTCTCTGTCTGTCTCTTAAAAGGGCACAGTCACTGGATTTAGGGCGACCCTTATCCAGTATGATTTCATTTCCATCCTTATCTGGATTATACCTGCAAAGACCGTATTTCCAGATAAAGTCACATTCTGATGTTCTAGGTGGACATATTGGGGGGGGGGTGCAGTATTCAACCCAACCTGAAATCTGAAGGCAGGATTGGGGTAGGAGCCTGGAGACGGTTGATCATATCTTCCTTCTCTTGACCTCATGCATCAGGCTGTTAGGAGGCGGTTATAGCCCGGCCAGGAAGGCAGCACAGGGAGAGATTAGGGGGACTGTGCTGGCCCTGCTCCCATCCCCCACTCCCACGTCCATTGGCCAAGGCGGGCTGGATGCAGAAGGCACAGCCGCCTCCCTGGGTGCAGAGCTGGGAGGACCTGTGGGGAACGTGCAGTCGTGTCCCACATCCCCAGTTCAGAATCCATTGAAAAGTAGATACAGGAGCCAGAGAGATGGAGAAAAATCCATTGGTTCTATTACCGGAAAAGTGAATTTGGAGGACAGGGCCTGTGGCCAGAATCAGACAACCAGAACTCAGAGGAGAAGGGGAGTGGTCTCTGAAGGGCAGTGGGGCAACACTGGGCTCCCACCAGCTCTGTTCCCACACCCAGCCTCCCCCATCAGAGAACCCACTCCCTCTCCAAGGGCAGGAGTCCATGAGGAGCAGAGACGAAGGTGGACATGACTTTCCGGCCGTCCGAGTGGATGGACTGAGGACTGTCACATTCCTTCTGTTGAAATTGGAGTTGGGAGGGTTAAGTAGCCTCCCTGTTAAGGCTAAAGTCAAACTGTATAGGCCCTAAAAAAAAAAAAGAGTTCCCTTTGAAGCGCAGCAGAAACGAGTCCAGCTAGGAACCATGAGGTTGTGGCTTCGATCCCTGACCTCACTCAGAGGTTTAAGGATCCAGCATTGCTGTGAGCTGTGGTGTAGGTCACAGACTTGGCTCAGATCTGGTGTTGCTGTGGCTGTGGCTGGCAGCTGTAGATCTGGTTAGATCCCTAGCCTGGGAAGCTCCATAGGTGTGGCCCTTAAAAAAAGAAAAATTGTATGGAGCAGGCCAACCACAGCCCTGGACCAAACCTGGCCCTAGGCTTATGTTGGTAAATAAAGTTTTATTAGAACACAGTCATACCCATCCATTTACACCTCGTTCTTGGCTCCTTTCTTGCAACAAAGGCAACGTGGAATAGTCGTGACTTAGACGTGTGTTTCCTGCAGGGCTAAACATACTATCTGGCTCTTGGAAATATTTTACCACTGCCGGGTGTATAGGATTTGAAAGATGCTGTCAATCATCCCCCCCCCAGTACAGGATACAGTGCTCCAGGGGGTGGGATGCTAATTTAGGAAAGGCTTTCTGGAGATCAGACCATCTAGGGGGAAGGACAGTCACAGTTTCCATCCCACCCTCACCCCAGGACAGAGGAGGAGACAGAATCACTCTCATTCTAGACATTGTCATTTCTTTTTCTCTTCCCATCTTGGCAGAGGGAAAATAGTCGAATCAGTGCAAGTTCAATGTGCAATCAGTGTCAATCTATTTTCTGTTAAAATCGTGTTTAAAGAAAACCAAAAGACAGCCATTCAGAAAGTAAGAATGAATAAACTGAACGAATGAGGAAGAAACCAATATACTGAAAGGTCAGGGGGAAGAAAGGAGGGGACATGTGTTCGTGGTACCACAGATGGTCCCCAGACAGACCCAGCTCTGCCCCAGCTCTGGGCTCCCCTGAAAATATATACATCGTGGTTCTAAGCCATCATGACTGGATCATTCTGTTACTTGTAATCAAACACGTTCTTACCATGTATACAACTTGAATACCTGTAAACATAATACTATGACATAGAAGTATCAATAAAGATAAGCATAGGCAAGAATCTGTAAGGAAATAAAATGTTCCGAGTCATAGGACCCCAGGCGATTCTTTTACCTTTTTTGCTCTCTCTTTCAAATCCTTCAGGGTGACATAGATTTCTTTTATCATTCCACTTCCCAACCAAAAAAAGAAAATAAATGTTATTTAAGGTAATGCTGCTGTCAGCCTGCGAACCCAGTCGGCTCTCAGGGAAAGCTCCCTTCGTGCAGAGGGCATTTAAACGTGTCCTCAGAAGAGGCCTCTCCAGGAACAGCCGCAGCCGATGGAGCTCAGATTCAACGGACAGTTTCCCTGTTTTTTTCCTCCTTCTTCTTTTTACAGTCACACCCGCGGCATATGGAGGTTCCCAGGCTAGGGGTCAAATCGGAGCTGCAGCTGCTGGCCTACACCACAGCCACAGCAACTCGAGATTGGAGCTGCATCTGCCACCTACACCACATTCACGGCGATGCTGGATCCCCGACCCACCGAGCGAGGCCAAGGATTGAAACTACGTTCTCATGGATACTAGTCGGGCTCTTAACCTGCTGAACCACAACGGGAACTCCTCAAAGGACAATTTCACCAGTGAGGAGAAAAAGCCAATGCTACTTTCCTGAAATTCCTGGAAGGATCTCAAAGAGACTGATGCATCTGCCTGTGCATTTGAAATAGTTCACGATTTGGCAATTATTTTTTTTCCTTTTCCTTTCCTAATGGATGAGCTCACGTTTGCTTGTTGGTTTTCAGACTCTCTGATGATTCCTTGTCTAGTGGTGAGAAAGACTGAGAAATTCAGCCCAAAGCATCCTGTTGGAGGAATCCAGGGGGTGTAGCCCAGGCAGGGAAGGACTCCAGCCAGCTGTGAATGTAACTGCAAAAGGAGTTCATTATCACAAATGCCAAAATCACTGTCTCCCTCTGTAAGGGTCCTAAGTGATGCAAACAGATTAGAAATCTCTCCTTTTCACACTTGAAGTTGAAAAGAAAAAAAAAAAAAGAGGAAAGAACTATATCTACTTTCTTAGACACAGGATTATTTTGCAACTGTGAGTGCATTGCCTTGGCCCATCTGTGTAGGACTGCTGGGTGTCTGGGGCCCGTGCTGAGACATGAACCGGTGCAGCATTTGTAAGCCACGGTTGTGAACCATTTAGAGGGTCATAACATGGATTTCACGTGCAGCTGCCAGCCCTGAAAATACAAGTTAGAACCAAATCAAACAGAAAATACCAGGGAGACTGGCCTGGGGTGAATGTGGCCCCTGAAGTTCAACGCTAACCGCTGCAGATCCCATCTGCAGCTTTTTCCCAGATTCTGAACCCCGTCCTCGCCCTGCTCTGAGTGGCCTGATCCCACCTGCGGACTCTGCAGTGTGAATTACTTGCCAGAGCGCCTTTGCCTTTACCAGCCTACCATTCAAGAAGCCACCTCTGTGGCTGGGGCTGTGGGTCACGTGAGCAGCCTGTGCCTCCCAGCCCTGGTGGCCTGACTCTGGTTGGAGGATGGAGGTGGGGCCTATTCCTAAAGGAAAATGATGAACAGGTGAAACCGACAGGTGTTTATGGTACTTCCAAGGGCAAGAATCACCTCTAGCAACAGCCCTCTCCTCTTCCAGGGGTGTAGACACCTCCCCGGAAGCATGATGGGTATGGATGGTGGCTAGGAACCTGGGAGAGAGCCCCCCCCCCCAGCCCGGCACCTACAAGATTTGCTTCTGCTGAGAGCGGCTTCCTCCTGCTGCTGTCCCTTTAATTATGCAGAGGTGACCAGGGACGAAGGGGGCGGACCGTGTCTGCATAAACAGGCAAGAATAAATAGATTTTGGATGATGATCCTGAAGATGATTTTGCCGTGGTGCCGTGTGGAAGTTGCCTTAATACAGAACCACAGCTGCAGAGCACCCGGAAGAATCTTGTAATCAGCTAACAAGGAGAAGTGATTTTTAACTCCCTTCTCCCTCTCGTCTTTTCTTTCTCTAACCAAGCCTCATCTTCCTTTATTAAAAAATAGGGATATACATACTCATCTTGAGGAAAGGAAAAGACCGTAACGATGGGAGGCGGAGGAGAGAAAGTGGGGGACTGAGAGCTTAAGGGATTCTGGCCACGACCACTTGATTGAGTCCTTGACTTGCTGTGCAACTTCAGGGCAGGTCCCTTTCAGTCTCTGAACCTCAGTTTTCCCTTCTGTGAAATGGGTGATTGTGATTCTGATCTCATAAGCTTGCCCCGAGGATGAAGGAACTTGGAAAGAGACAGCCCCTGATGGCCACTGAACAGTGGAAACCATGAAAGCAAGGAGAGAGCAGCAGAGAGGAAGAAAAAGACCGGGAGAGGAAGGATGTGCGAGGCGGCCCAGGGGGAAAGCGGCTTCTCTTCTCCGGTTACCCCGTTGATTTGCATTTGGAGCAGAAAAGCCTGACCGTCTCACAATTCAGTGAGCAAGAGATCCAAAATAAGTTAAGGCCACATCTTCGCACTGGGAAGGGCCGTCGAGACGCCCATCCTTTTCCGTGGCATTTTGTCCACAGTCCAGGGAGCCAGGGTGAGGCGGCAGCGTGGGGCAATTCAGAGGGTGAACTTGGCCGCCACTCTGCCTGGGACCAAACCAGGGATCTGCCGCTCATCTCCTGTGTGAACTTTGAGCGTTACTGGCCTTCTCTGTGCCTCTGTGTCCCCAGGTGCAGCGCGAGGATAGTAAGAGGGTCGGCCTCACTGCGGCTGTGGGGCTTCAGTGAGTTCGCACAGGGCGCTAAAGACACGAGTTCTTCCCATTTGCAGGAAATATGCCAGGAGGCAGAGGTACCCTCCTCTGGGGAGAGAACGCAGCCTGCTCCCCTCCCCATCCAAGGTGCGGGAAACGGGGTGGCTGTGCTGGAAGCCAGCTCCAACCACCACTCCACACACACGTCTCCACTAAGCTCCCCAGGGAAAACAGCCCCCGATTCCACCTCACCATTGCAACCACCAGCAGTATCTCAGGGACGTGCAAGCCTCCCCCTCTAGAAATCGCTTCCCCGCTGGGTGTCACTGAACCTCAGTTTTTTTGTGGGGCAGTCATTCTGAGACAGGTTGGGACCTGGGACCCTTGGCTGCCGTGGCTGCGGTGTTTGCACCTGGACAAACGTCTCCTGGAGCAACAGAATACAAAGAAACTCGAAGGGACTAAAAATAACTGTGCATGCGCAGCTGGGGCAAATTACAGGACAGGAAGACATAAAAAAACTAAAAATTCAAAGGCGGCTTGTGAGGAATTGATAGCAAAAGCAGTGTGTCGAGAGCAAAAATAGGGTACTGCGCATGCCCCCTGCACACAACACCACTGAATGCGTGGGCAGAACACCTAAGCTATCCTCTGGCCCCACTCCTGGGCCCACCCCTACCCTCACCCCATATAAGGAACCAGCACCCTCCCCCGCCCCCGCCGCCCCCGCCACGCCACCGCTTAGAGAGAAGCAAGCCAGGGAACCTGCTGCTTGTTTTCACTCCCCCACTGCTGTGTCGGGAGCCCTGCTAAAGCCTTTTGCTGGAATCTCTTTCCTGACCACTTGTCAACTTCTATTGATTAAGAAAGGCCAGGAACCCAGGTTGCTAACAATCATTTAAGGTGAAAGTGCATCATCCAGAGTTCCCATTGCAGCTTAGCGGGTTAAGAACCTGATTTAGTGGACTGGAGGATGTGGGTCCTATCCCTGGCCTCGCTCAGTGGGGTAAAGGATCCGGCGTTGCCACAGGCTGTAGCATAGGTCTCAGATGTGGCTCAAATCTGGCGTTGCTGTGGTTGTGGCATAGGCTGAAAACAGCAGCTCCGATTTGACCCCTAGCCCAGGAACTTCCATGTCCTGCAGGTGCGCCCATAAAAAGAAAAAAAAATCCCCAAAAATGCATTATCCAAAGAGAGAGATTTGAGTGTGTTTTACTCAAGAGGGCCTATAGTAGCTCTTTATGAAATGAGAATGAATCCATGAAGACTAGAAAAGCCCAGGGGCGCCTTAGACCATCTGAGGTGTCCAGCTCCTAGAATGTGCTCCAGAGGTCCTGGCTCCATGCATCTGGGACAAGGCCAGACATGAACACTTTTGAAAGCTTCCCGGGTCATTCTAAATTGTAGTCAAGGTGCAAAGCTTGGCCTTGAGCTACAGGGCAAGACCCATCTGCGCCGATGGAGGAGGCAGGAATGAGGGTTGGCCCTGCAGGGCAGGTGGGCACGGTGGGGTCTGGGGCTCTGGGTGCTGAGGATGATCTGGGGAAAGGAATTGAAGTTGCTAGGCGGGACTCCAGGCTGTTAAACTCTTGCCGTTTGTAGGATGCAATGGGGAAGGAATCCCATTGTCTATCGGAGATCCATTTTTCCTCTGAAAATAGTGATATCTGGGGAAGGGACAGGCTCGGCTGGTCTGTCGGTCCAACTTCATCTCATTCCAGCCCCACTGGCTTTCTCCCCATTCCTGGAACTCACCAGATGGTTCTCCATTTGACACCTGCCTTCTCTCTACCTGCCACTGGTGGGGAGGGGCCAAGGCATCAGTGATGTCAAAATTGTCTACCATGCTGCCTGGAGCAGCCCTACCCCCATGTCACCCCGATCACGCTACCAAGGTTGCATTGTATCCCCAGCACTCCACTGCCCCAAATCACTATCTTTAGCCCAATTGCTCAAAGTTTTTCTTCCCGGCTGGGACGTCAGAGACTTGACAAGGCACAAACCTCTTCCATCTCTCTCAGGGCGGTCTCCCCGAGGGCTAGAACAGTGCCTGGCACGGAGAAGGTGTTCTCTACTTATTGATGGGATGAATCAATGAATGAAGGTCTTTACAGCTCTTTTTAGCCCCTGACATTTCATTTGTGTTTTCAACTGGGCTAAACCACACACAGCATAAATATTACTATTTTAACCATTTTTTAAAAACTTTTTTATTGAAGTGTAGTTGATTTAGTGTTAATTTCTGCTGTACAGGAAAGTGACTCAGTTATACATATATATTCTTTCTCATATTCCTTTCCATTATGGTTTATCACAGGATATAGACTAGAGTTCCCTGTGCTCTACGGTGGGACCTTATTGTTTATCCGTTCTATATATACTAGTTTGCATCTGCTAACCCCAAACTCCCAATTCATCCATCCCCCAGCCACAAGTCTGTTCTTTATGTCTGTGAATTTGTTTCTGTTTTGTAAATAAGTTCATTTGTATCGTATTTTAGATTCCACATAGAAGTGATATCATCTGGTATTTGTCTTTCTCTTTCTGACTTATTTTGCTTAGTACGATAATCCCTAAATCCATCCATGTTGCTGCAAATGGCAGTATTTCATTCATTTTTATTGCTGAGTAATATTCCACTGTACAGATAGATGTGCCACATTTTTATCCATCCCTCTGCTGATGGACATTTAGGTTGCTTCATGTCTTGGCGATTGTTCAGTGCTGCTGCGAACACTGGGGTGCATGTATCTTTTTGAATTAGTGTTTTGTGTGGATATATGCCCCAGCGTGGGATTGCAGGATGGTGTGGCAGCTCTATTTTTAGTTTTTTAAGGAACCTCCACAGTGGCTGCACCAGTTTACATCGCCACCAACAGTGTAAGAGGGTTCCCTTTTCACCACATTCTCTCCAGGATTTATCGTTTGCAGACTTTTTGAGGATGGCTGTTCTGACCAGTGTGAGGTGGTACCTCACTGTAGTTTTGATTTGTGTTTCTCTAACAATTAACCATGCTGAGCATCTTTTCATGTACCGTTTTAGCCAAAGTGAACAATTCAGTAATATCAAGTACGCTTGTCGTATTATGCAACCATGACTGCTGTCTAGTTCCAGGGCTTTTGCATTACCCTCAGGGGAAACCTGTATCTGTTAAGCGGTTGAGTAGCTTTCGTTTTTAAATGGGGAAATGCCTTTGACTGTGATCGTTAGTACTGATTGTGAAAGTTTAATAAATATTTTCAGGTGCATGCCTCTCCTTTCCTGAACACTGGCAGTCTCTTCTGATATTGCCGCCTCGAAGTGCTAAGCTTCCTCAGAGAGATAACTGGGCACACTGGGTCTCCAGACATGTAAATTAAACCAACTGGATCATAAAACTTGCTGAGAGACCGTCTTAAGTAGGTTCCTCAAGTATTTCAAAATCCCTGAGGCATCATCGTCCTGGATGTTGTCATTTAAAATTAGGGTAGCAGGCACTTCATATTTACTGTTTTATGTCGTATTTGGGATTGGAGAGACGAAATCTCCAGGTGCCCGTAACAGCTTCCATTTCACAGCAGCGAGATTTCTCCTCTAAGCAGGGGAAACACAAGCAGTTAACGTTCAAGTCGCATTTGGCACAGCTTGTGCATTTAGGAAGATGCAAGGTAGAATCTGATAAGTGGAGGGTGATTATATTGAGGGGAGTGAGAGGCTGAAGCCGAGGGATGCCAGCCACCCAGGAGTTTTTTCTCACCCCAGGGGTGGGGGTGCTCTTGGAGGCTGGGTCAGAAGTTTCACAGTTGGTCATAAAGTGACAGCAAAGATGCAAGGCAGAGTTTAGTGGGAGAGCCTCTGGAGTAAGGGAGGAGACTCTAGCCGGCTCTGGGGTTGCTTGCCGTGTGGCTTTAGGGAAGTCAGGCTCCGTGGCCCATTCTTTTGTTCATCAAATGTGAATAAAACTAGAATTCCCTTGTGGCACAGTGGGTTAAAGACCTAGTGTTGTCATTGCAGCAACTCAGGCCACTGCCATTGTGAGGGTTTGATCTCTGGCCTGGGAACTTCCACACGCTATGGACATGGCCAAAAGCAAAAACAAAATGTGGATAGCCTCCTTCCACCGCAGGGTAGCCTCCTCGGTGTATCTGCCAGAGGAGTATGGCCCAGTGCCTGAAGCACTGCTTTTTATGTTATAAATTCACCCCTCTCCTCTGCATCTCCAGCAGGGCCAGCTGCCACCAAGAATATAGTCCCTCTCTTTGTTGTTGGATTTAGTTATTTGTCAAAACCCGATTGATAAAAACAGCTCAGGGGGGTGGCTTGAGAAGCTGGAATGAAATGTTAGGAAATACTTGGCAAAATTTAAATGGTAACACAGAAGGATAATGCAGGTGATTGGTATCCAGTTTTTTGAGAATCCTTTGTTTCTCAAAGAAAGTTTTTAAATGGGGAAATGCCTTTGACTATGATTGTTATACTGACTCCTACAGTCACCAGAAAATACCTAGTGGTCAAGGTTTCAGGGGAAGATTGATGGCTTAAGGTAGAGTCTGAACAGTCATGGGCTGAGAGAAGCCAGGCAAGAAATAGAAATAACTAAAATGGGGAGGAGTAATAGGGAATGTTGGGGACTGTGGCAAACGACCACAGTATGCCTTTACTAGTTCCTCCTTTTGCCACTGAACAAACTACCACCCATTTAGTGGTTTAAAGCAACACACATTTCTTTTTAAAAAAATTGTGTAAAGTATAATTGATTTACAATGTTGTGTTAACTGCTACTATACAGCAAAGTGATTCCCTTATACATACATAAATCCTTTTTCATATTCTTTTCCATTGTAGTTTATCACAGGATATTGAATATAGTTCCCTGTGCTACACAGTAGGAACCTGTCGTTTGTCTGTTTCTCTATGTAATAATTTGCATCTGCTAATCCCAAGATCCCAATCCTTGCCCCCTCTCCTTTAGCAACCACATGTCTGTTCTCTATGTCTGTGATTTTGTTTCTGTTTTGTAAATAAGTTCATTTGTGTCCTATTTTAGATTCCACATATCAGTGATATCGTATGGTATTTGTCTTTCTCTTTCTGACTTACTTTGCTTAGGACCTTATAATCTCTAGGTCCATCCATGTTGCTGCAAATGGCATTGTTTCATTCTTTTTATGGTTTAATAGTATTCCATTGTGTATATGTACCACATCTTCTTAATCCTTTCCTCTGTCCATGGACATTTAGATTGTTTCCATGTCTTGGCTTCTGTGCACAGTGCTGCAGTGAACATAAGGGTGCATATAGCTTTTTGAATTAGAGTTTTGTCTGGATATAGGCCCAGAATGTAACTTACAGTTGTAAGCTATGTAAGTCTTATCGTATCAGTTATAGTTGTAAGTCTTATCTTACAGTTTTGGAGGTCAGAACTGGAGTCTTTTGTGAAATGAGTATCAGCGAGATAAATCAAGGTGTCTGCAGGGCTCTGATCCCTTCAGAAGACTTAAAGGAGGAATCCATTCCTTGCCTTTTCTTTTTTTTCTTTTGCTTTTTAGGGCTGCAACTGTGGCAAATGGAGGTTCCCAGACTAGGGGTCCAATTGGAGCTACAGCTGCCGGCCTACGCCACAGCCACAACAACGTCAGATCTGAGCCACGTCTGCGACCTGCATCACAGCTTACGGCAATGCCAGATCCTTTACCCACTGAGCAAGGCCAGGGATTGAACCCGCAACCTCATGGTTCCTAGCAGATTCGTTTCTGCTGCGCCACGATGGGAACTCCCATTCTGTGCCTTTTCCAGGTTCTAGAGGCCTCCTGTCTCTTTGGCTCCCCTCTCTCCATCTTTAAAGCCAGCAACTGGCATCAGTTAAATTTTCTCACTTTAGGAGTTCTCGTTGTGGCTTAGCAGGTTAAGAACAAGACATAGCGTCTGTAAGGATGCAGATTCCATCCCTGGCCTCGTTTAGTGGGTTAGGCTCTGGCACTGCTGCAAGCTGCAGCATAGGTCACGGATGTGGCTTGGATCCCACGTTGCTGTGGCTGTGGTATAGGCTGGCAGCTGCAGCTCCAATTCAACCCCTAGCCTGGGAACTTCCATATGCCACGGGTGCATCTGTTAAAAAAAAAAAAAAGAAAAAAAATCTTTCTCACTCTGCATCCCTTTGTCTCTCTTCTGCCCTCCTCTTACCATTTAAGGACCTTTGTAATTACTTTGGGTTCACACAAATAACCCAGGATAATCCATTTGTGCTGAGTAAGTGGTGTGTGTTTCTGCAAGCACACATAGCTGAGGAGCTGGGCTTGGGAAAGCCTGCGGAACAGGGAAGACGGATGACAGAATTAATAGTCAAGATGCAAATATCCCTCACTCTCCATTGTGGTCCCCTGGCTTGGCTGCGAGCATGAGTTAATATTTGGAGATTCGCAGTGTAGCTCAGATCCTTTCTTTTCCTTCTTTTCCCGGAGGAAAGTCAATCTTCCCTTTTCCCCACCTGGCAACACCGAACAAGCTGATTCTTCACCTCCAGCACTGCAAGTTTCTCAGAGCCGGTGCATCAGTAACCAACTGCCGTTGGTGCCGGAGGGGGAGGAATGTGTCGGGGAAGCAGCCTGGTAAACAGCTGCCGACGTCTGAGGACAGAGTGACCAGTCAGTTCTTCAGATCAGAGAACACTTTTTCCATGATCAGCCATCCCGAGGAGGACATGGGTTCCCACACATAGAAGGCAGTGGCTGAGTCAGATATGGAAAAGGGGGACCTAGCTATCAAAGTAAAGAAGGTTTTTTTGTTTGTTTGTTTTGCCACACCTGCAGCATATGGAGGAAGCTCCTGGGCCAGGGATCGAATCTGAGCCACAGCTTTAACCTACTCCATGTTCAACCAGCCCATCACCCCCTCCATCAGGGCCAACGTTTCCGACACACATTGCGTTGCTTGGATTATTCCCCCAGCCAGCACCTGTTCGCAGATGGGTTGCTAACAGTCCCAGAGAAGTCAAGGTTATTCGGTTCTTTGCGACTGTATCCACCTTGCATTGGGAAGAACATCCTCCACGCACCAAATTTTAAGAGCAATTTTAACGAAGACTTAACAGCAGTGTTTGACAGTATCTTTTGACAGGTGCCCAGACACACGGTAATTGCTTCTGAACTGCGAGCTTGGCCCGGAATTGCCACTAGTGGTGGTGACGAGCGTTCTCGCTTTTAACCTTTTGATTTTTTCGGCAGAGTGAAACGTCTGCCCAAATCTGTAGACAGAGGAAAGACGTGGCTGGAAGGTCTCCGCGTCTGTGTGCTGCGTGTTGTTTCTGAAGCGGAACCGCTTGGGGTTTGGAGAAAACAGACTTTCCCTCAAGGGACTGTGACAAACAGAAGCCTGGATAGAAAGAGGCTTTTGATCTGCAGCTCTTAAAGGGGGAGGCCGTTGCAAGAGGATCAGGAATAATTGGCGCAGGGTGGCCCTGGGGGACAGGAGCCCTCCAACGAAAATCAATGCGAAGAGACACCTCCAATAAAGAAATCAGCAGGAGGGATGTGGGGGAGCCTCGTCTGAAATCTTGAAATATTTCTCCCAAGTGCAAGGCTCAGGTTCTTTGTCACCAGGAGCCTCCTTAGTTTTGTTTTCAGCAAACTTCTGTTAGCAACAGAGAAGCCCCTCCAGGCCCTGGATACGAGTCCTTTCATCCCATTCAGCATCTTCTACCGAATCACCCAATACCCAGGGTCCGTCTGTAATTATCCTTGGGTCTCGGGTGTCAGGGCTGCCTGCGGGTCTACCGTCCGTCCAAGTGCACCTCGGTGGGACCCAAGTTTCAGATGATCCCGAATCTTGCACTTGGAGAATTAATCAGTTCGGTGCCAGCTGGTCCCATTTCAAAGGCGTGCCTTCACTTTCTTTAAATGTCACTTCTTCTAGTGCAGGGCCTCCTAGTTGTTTATGGGTCATGAGCTATGAAACTCTGACCTGGAGCTTTCTCGTCAATTTGGGGTCGAGTGGAACTAAAATCTGCAATGGACAAGCATGAAGAGCTAAAAGTGAGGTTTGCTTGGACCACCAGAAAAGAGGATGAAGCATCGGTGACCAATGAAAGTACGTTCCTGTGTAAAGGACGGCATGTGAATACACATTCGCTCCGAAGGGTGTAGCGGTGACACACAATGGTTTTCAATTTTGGAAGGGGATCAGGGATCGAGGCAAACGTGTCCCCAGGGATCTCCTTTCTTTTGGCTTCAGGAAGAGCTGGGGTGACGGTCCTCCTCCCCTGTCCTTCCCTCACCCCACATAACTTGCCCCTCCATCAGTGTTTCGCCTACACCTTGCACTGACTATAACTTTAAAATCCACGCCTCTGGAAGAATAACCCCAAATTGAGACCCCCAGAAGACCTCAGACTATTACTGGGTCTTTGCCTGGATTGTCAGGCGAGTCACCTACCATGTGAGCCTCGGTTTCCCTGTCTTTATGGTAAAATGATTACACAAGATGATCGCCAGCGCTGCTTTCACCGGGAACATCCTATAAACCCAATGTACACATAAATAATTTTAGCACCTCATTGAGTAAAGCGAAGTGTGTACTTTATAAGAATTCTCAGGCATGATCAGAAAGCCCCACAATGGCCTATTTTGTTTTTATGGCCACGCCTGTGAATATGGAAGTTCTCCAGCCTGGGGTTGAACCTGAGCTGCAGCTACGGCAATGTCAGGTCTTTAACCCACTGTGCTGGGCCAGCACAGCGACCTAAGCCACTGCAGTCAGAATCTTAACAACTGCGCCACAGTGGGAACTCCAACAATGGCCATATTTTAAGATAGGATCCCCCAGATATCGATTTTGGAATTTCAAGCCTCTGCCCACCCATCCACTCCATTCTGTCATACTTTTCTTTTTTTTCTTTAATCACTAGGATTAAGGGCAATAAAGAGGGACTCAAGGAAACAAGTGTCCTTTGGGGATCACCAGGTATAAGGCTTGCTGGAATGGCTATGCCTCTGACAAACAAGACTTACCAAATGTGGAGTTCCCGCTGTGGCTCATCGAGTTGGGGGCTCAATGTTGTCTCTTTGAGGATGCAGGTTCAATCCACGGCCTGGCTCAGTGGGTTAAGGATCTGGTGTTGCTGTGGCTGTGGAGTAGGCTGACAGCTGCGGATCCTAGTCCATCTCTAGCCCAGGAACTTCCATATGCTGCAGGTGCAGCCTTAAAAGGGAAAAAAAGATTTACCAAATGTGCATACATATATCTTGGAGTCAAGATGCAACTCAGAACTGTAGATGTGACACTGACTGTGGCTGGGAGATTCAGAGCTTACACCTGAGTCCCAGGGCTCCCAGGGGGGCCATGCCACCCTGAACACGTGGAGCAACACAGGGGAAGGTCTGGAAACTCAAAGGCAGCCCAGGGGTGTTGAGAAGAAAATTACCCTCAAGAGGACAGAGAGTGGAGTTCCTCAGTGGCTCAGCAGGTTAAGGATCTGGCATTGTCACTGTTGTGGTTTGGGTCAGTGTTATGGTATGGGTTTAATTCCTGGGCTGGGAACTTTTGCACACCTCGGGTGTGGCACAAAAGAAAGAAAGTGCAGATAGCACCTGTCACCTGCAGGTCCTCAGTCCCCTCCTCTTTTCTCCTCTTCAGCACTGACTGCAGGGTGACTGTCTCATCAAGTTGGTCAAGAAGAAAACAGATCTGTCCTTTCCAGGGCCTCACTCCTGGCAGTGCATTGAATAGAGTCCTCCAAAGTGTACATCCACCCGGACCCTCAGAGTGAGACCCTTTTTTTTGGAAACAGAGTTTTTGCAGCTACAATTCGGTTAAGATGAGGCTAATTCCAAGCTAGGATGGGCCGGAAATCTGACTGGAGGAGGCCAGGGGAAGGCAGAGCTCATACCTGGCAGAGACTGTAAGACCAAAATAAAAACCCAAAAAAACCACACACTTATGACATGAAGTGTTGGCACTGGCCGAGAAGACAGGGTGGAGTTTTAAGCCCCAAGTGAGACTTTTCCACTCTTCTCGTCCTCATTTATGAGCAGTTGACATTCATTTTTGCAGACTGCGTCATTAAAATTCAACAGGAGCCAGGTGGTTTGTAAATATGTTAGAACTGTCCTCTTTGGGGTTAAAGATTTGAAAGGATGTGGAGCCAACCAGACTAATGAAGTTGGAAGCTCAGGCACTGAAACGGTTTGGTAATCAAGCATTCTCTGTCTTTCGCCTTGGCACCCCTAAAATCTAGGATGGGAACCTGCGACATTGAGGGCCGGGGGCTGGGAGTCACGGACTCCTTTTGAAGCCACATGACTATTTCCGATGGAGCCACGGGAAGGGGGGAGCATTGGGGGGGGGCAGTGACAGGGCTGAGAAGCCAGGTCACAAAGCTGCTGCTCAGAACCCCCCCACATGACGTCAGCTGCCTAGAGATGGGCCTGGTGTATGAGCCCCGAGTCCCCAGTCTCTGTGCTGGTCTAGAAGAAAAAACCCAATGAGATGTGAAATAGAAACGCCATGTCCATAACAAAAATAACGGAACAGAGGGCTCTGCTGATGGATTCAAGCAGACAATGAAGACACACGGAAGTGTGACTGTATCAAGGTTGAAAAAAAAAAAGCATTTAATTTTTTTTTTTTTTTTTGGCTGCCCTGTGGCATTTGAATTTCCCGGGCCAGGGATCAGATCTGAGCCACAGTTTGTCAGATTCTTAACCCACTCTGCTGGACAGGGGATCGAACCTGGGCCCTGGCCCTCTAAAGACGCTGCCAATCCCATTGCAGCACAGCGGGAACTCCAAAAAAAAAAAAGGATTTGATCTTTTATCTGCTCTGGTGAGAGTGTGCAAGGTGCAAATTATTCTTTAGAAACTGTAGAGTTGGCTGAACTGTGTAACAGCTTTGAAAGAGGAGACACACCTCTTTAGCTTTCACTACTGACGTTGCTTCCGCATGGGAGGGAAGGCCTTTTGATGTTTGTCTGAGTTCTGGTACCACCGTCAGCTTATACGGCGCCTTAGGAAAAAACTGAAAAACCGCCGGCTCTTCCTGATGACACTTTTCCTGCTGTCTGTCAGAAAAGAGTTTCGATGCATAGAGTTTGGTAAAACAAGAAAGTTGATAGCCGCCGGGGAGAAAAAAAATTCTCGTAATAAAGACCCTATTTTGTCACATTTAATATTCCTTCAGTTGTACAATTTATTAAGATTTTACACACCATCATTCAAGAATGCTGGCAGTGATCAGGTGCCATTAGTTTAAAATGTTTCCTGGAGTTCCCATTGTGGCTCAGCGGGTTAAGGACCCAACATAGTCTCTGTGAGGATGAGGCTTCGATCCCTGGCTCCTGCTCAGTAAGTTAAGGATCTGGCATTGCTGCAAGCTGTGGCGTAGGTCACAAATGTGGCTTGGATCTGGCATTGCTGTGGCTGTGGCATAGGCCTGCAATTGCAGTTACAGTTTGACTCTTAGCCTGGAAACTTCTATATGCCGCAGGTACAGCCTTTAAAGAAAAAAAAAAAAAACAATTTCCTAATTAAAGGACTGCTTAAGTGGGACAGCGTGTATCTAGGAATTGGGGACACAGGCTTGTGCAGACCTATGATGCTGGCAGTGAATGCTGTCCCTTTAGAAGGAAGGGGCGGTTGTGTGCGGTGTTAGACTTGCCCGGCTGCGGACTTCATGCTTTTCTAGATCCTTGCATGTGTTGGTCCCACAAACTCCTCCTGGAGATAGGTTGGTCTTGAAGGTAGCCTCCCCAGCTCTGTCTCTTCCTAGCCATGTGGCCTCCTGCTCTGCCCCGAGCCTCAGCTTCCTCAGTGGCGTCAACAGCCATGACGTGCGGACAGGCCCCTGGCCACGTTCAGCTTCTGTGATTCATCAGGAGGAGTCACAGAACCCAGCAGACACCTGTGGCTTTGGTGTATGGCAGTGAAAGGACATAAAACACAATCAACAAATTGAAGAGGTGCACAGGGTGGAGTCTGCAGGAACCAGGCACAGGCTTCCAGAACCTTCTCCCAGAGCAGCTGCAAAGGATGCACTAAATTCTCCAGCAATGAGTTGTGGCCTGAGTCAGGGATGCTCCATAGAGACTCAGTGCCCAGGGTGTTAATGAGGACAGGAGCCCAGATTCCAGACTCCCTAAAGGAGAGCAGGAGTCTGGATAACTGAGCACACTCTGTATGATGGGCAGTAAGCCACCTTATCTCTGCGGATGTCTGCTTTTTTTTTTATTTTTGTCTTTTTCCCTTATTTGGGCCACACCCGCAGTATATGGAGGTTCCCCAGGCTAGGGGTCTAACAGGAGCTGTAGCTGCCGGCCTTCGCCACAGCCACAGCAATGCGGGATCTGAGTCGCGTCTGCGACCTACACCACAGCTCACGGCAACGCCGGATCCTTAACTCACTGAACACGGCCAGGGATCGAACCCACAACCTCATGGTTCCTAGTCGGATTCGTTAACCACTGAGCCACGACGGGAACTCCTGGGAATGGTTTATATTAGTGCGGGGACCTGTTTACCAGGCTAGCGCCCAGACACTAACTCAAGGCCAACCTTACAAGCTGACCTGCCTAGGGACAGCAGTCTGAGGCCTGCTGTGTGAGCTTTTGCCTGCTGACTTCCCTCAGGACAGCCTGAGGATTAAATAAAATATGCCATGTAAAAGGCTGTGCTCAAATGCTATTTAGGGAGTTCTGTGTTGGCTCTGTGGGTTAAGGACCCGGCCTCCTCACTGCTGTGGCTCTGGTTACAGCTGTGACTTGGCTTCAACCCCTGGCCCAGGAACTTCCACTTGCCATGGGTGTGGCCGAAAAAATAAATAAATAAGAAAGGCTACTTAGATTTCTTTCTTTCAGAGCTTCCTGCAGACCAAGCCTGAAAGGACTTGTTTGCTCAGTTGTAAGATATGCCAGGGTATGACATTCATTCTGTTTCACAGGGAGAGTTTTTTTTTTTTTTTTTTAATAAAAAGTGGAAGCAATTTTCATCACTTAGGCATCAGGAGTGATTTCAAAGTAATTCTGTAAGGAAAAAATATAGATTCTTCTTTTTGTAAGTCGAAGTAATGGGATATGATTGGAAACGGTTCTAGGAGTTCCCGTTGTGGCTCAGCAGTAAAAGACCCGACTAGTATACATGAGGACGTGGGTTTGATCCTTGGCCTCACCTAGTGGGTTAAGGATCCAGCATTGCCATGAGCTGTAGTGTAGGTCACAGACACGGCTTGGATCTAGTGTTGCCATGGCTGTGGTGTAGGCTGGCAGCTGCAGCTCTGATTCAACCCCTAGCCTGGGAACTTCCATAGGCTGCAGGTGCAGCCCTAAAAAGCAAAAAAAGAAAAAAAAAAGGAAGGAAGGAAGGAAAGAGAGTTCTGGATAACAGTCCTTCAGCCCCGGAAGTGAATTATAAAATTCTAGAGCTGAAAGAAATATATTAGTAATAGCAAATACTGCCACACGGAGAAGATTTATCACAACTAGTGTGATAAATGGTGCCTCGTGCTTTATACATTTTATTGTGGGAGCAAGTGAGGCTTCTGCCACACGAAGGATACTGGTAACTAAATAGCAAGACATAAGATGAAGCAAATGAAGTGAGGATGAGTTTCTTTGTTTTCTGGCAATGCAACCAAACACCAGGTAATCACTACAAAAATCCCCATAAATTTAAATTCTCACTCAGGTTGACCTACCATATGTAAACAAATCAATATTTCAGTTAAAAAAAAAGCATACAAGATAAAAATCCTAATCACATTCATTAGGCAGTAAAAACAAATATTTTTCTGACTATTGGTAGTAAAAAGTAAGTGGATGAAAAAACAAACAAAAAATACTGAGCAAATTCCAGTGAAAGCTAGTAGGCATCCTGGACTCAAGCTTCCTAGGAACTTCCATTGCTCTTTGAGCTATGGGTGGTACAACTAGGAAGTTTAAAGGTAAAATTGGAGTTCCCGATGCGGCGCAGTAGGTTAAGCATCCAGCTGCAGTGGCTCAGGTCACTGCACATGTGTGGGTTTGATCCCCAGCCCAGCACAGTGGGTTAAAGGATCCAGCATTGCTACAGTTGCAGCGTAGGTCACAGCTGCAGCTTGGATTCAGTCCCTGGCCCAGGAATTTCCGTATGCCATGGGTGCAGACATTTAAAAAAGAAAAAAAAAAAAAAAGGTAAGAAATTTACATCCAAAACGTAAATACCTACAACGCCATCTCTAATCATCTGCTCATCTGGGTAGCCATAAATAGAAGGCTGCATCTGACCAGGTGTGCTTCTTTCAGGTGGAAATCTCCAGAGGGCCTGTGTATCCCCTGTATCATCAGCACCTAAAATAGTGGTTGACGCAGAGCAGTCATACAGTTAAAAATAGATTGTCTCACTACATACCTAAGGCTCATATACAGAACACCGACAAGACCAAATTCTACGAGGATGTGGAGTAATTACAGGAACCCTCCTTCCTCACTAGGGGGAATGCAAAATGGTACAGCCACACTGCAAGGCATTTTGGCAGTTTCCTACAAAACTGAACATTCCATTACCATATGATCTAGCAGTCTTGCTCCTTGGTATTTACCCAGAGGATTTGAAAACATAGGCAGGAAAAAACTTGCACATGAATGTTTAGAGTAGCAATTACGCCTACGTAATTGTCAAAACTTGAAGCAACCAAGATGCCCTTCAGTATTAGTGGATAAACAAATTGTGGTCCAGACAATGTGATATTATTCAGTGCTATTAAGAGATGAGCTATCAAGCCGTGAAAAGACATGGAAGAATCTTAAATGCATATTTTTTTTCTATTTTAAATGATTTTTATTGTTTCTATCATAGCCAGTTTACAGTGTTCTGTCAATTTTCTATTGTACAGCAAGGTGACCCAGTCACACATACATGTGTACATTTTTTTCTCACATTATCAGGCTTCATCATAAGTGACTAGATACAGTGCCCAGTGCCATACAGCAGGATCTCATTGCTTATCCATTCCAAAGGCAGTAGTTTAAATTCATATTGTTAAGTGAAAAAAAAAATGTCTAAAGGGACTACATCCTGTATGATTCCAACTCCGTGACATTCTGGAAAAGGCAAAACTATGGAGACAGTGACAAGATGAGTGGTGGCCAAGGGCTGGGAAAGGGACTGATGAAGAGGCACGGACAGAGCATGAAAATCCTATGTATGATGTTAATGATGGTCTGTATCATAATTTGTCCAAACCCATAGAAGTACAACACCAAGAGTCAACCCTAAGGTAAACTATGGACTTTGGGTGATGATGAGGTGTTACTGTAAGTACATTAGTTATAATAAAGGTGATAATTGGTGTTTTCCACAATTTTCTTCATCATCAAGCTGTCAAATTTATCTATGGTGAGTGTTTGTAACACTCCCTTTTCACCCTTCTGATTCCTGCAGTGTCTGTAGTGATGTCTCTGTTTCATTCCTGATCATTAGTGATTTTCCTATGTTCCCCCCTTTTTTCTTTGTTAAATTGATTAATCTTTTTAAAGAACCAGCTCCTTTTTCTTTGATTTTCTGAATTATTTTTCTCTTTTCATTTCTATCGATTTCTACTTTTTATTGCTTCTTTCCATCTGACGCCCTTGGGTTTATTTTGATTTTTAGGTCCTTCAGGTGGGAGCTTAGATGATATAGTGGAGATTTTCCCTCTTTTCCAGTCTTTGCATTTAAGGCTATGCACTTTTCTCACAACATTGCTATAGCTGTGTCACACAAAACTGGATTTTCTGTATCTTTATTTTTATTTAGTCCAACGTACTTTTTGACTAGGACACAAGACTTCTCCTTTGATCCATGGATTATTTAGAAGTATGCTGTTAAATTCCCAAGTGTTTAGAATTATTCCTGTTACATTTCTGTTATGTTGGTTTCTAGTGTGATGTCACAGGGGTTGGAGAACATGTCCTCTGATTTCTAGATGGAAAAGCAAACTGGTGGTTGCTTTTCCATCTAGAAGTGGATGGAAATTACTCCTGGGGGGGCGTAATTCTGGACTTGGTATGGGGTTTTATTTGGGAGTGATGAAAATGTCTTGAAACCAGATCGAAGTGATTGTGGCAAAACCTTGTGGGAACATGAAATGCCACTGCATGGTTCATTTTCAAAGAGTTAATTTCACTGCATGGGAAAAGCATCTGAAAGAGAATGGATATGTGATGTGCATCGCTAAATCACTTTGCTGTACACCTGAAACTAGCAAAACATGGTAAGTCGACCACACTCCAATATAAAATAAAAATTACATGAGAAAATAGTTAATTTTATGTCAGGAATTTCATCTCAATATTTCAAAATGGGGAGTTCCCATCGTGGCTCAGTGCTTAACGAATCCGACTAGGAACCATGAGGTTGTGGGTTCGATCCCTGGCCTTGCTCGGTGGGTTAAGGATCCGGCATTGCCGTGAGCTGTGGTGTAGGTCACAGATGCGGCTCGGGTCCTGTGTTGCTGTGGCTGTGGCTGTGGCGAAGGCCGGCAGCTACAGCTCCTGTTAGACCCCTAGCCTGGAAACCTCCATATGCCGCGGATAAGGCCCTAGATAAAACAAAAAGACAAAAAAAATTTTTTTTAAATGGGTCAGCAAGGAAGGAAAAACTGCTCAGCGATGATCTAGATACCTAATAAAAGTCAGATAAATTAAAAAAAAAAAACTGTTCTTGTTTCCTCTTCTTTTTCTTTTACTTCTCCCTTTCCTTCCTAACCCCCAACCCCTTTTTCTGCCTCTTGCTCTGTATCAGAGAGTATCCTAGTAGGAAGCAGATGGTGCACTGACTTGGAAGAAAGTTCAGTAGCGAAACTGTATGCAAAGGAGTGGGCAGGATGTTGGGGGAAAGAGGTTGTCCCTCCGTCTCGGGATTAGTAAGGGTGAGCAGTCCTTTCCCTCATGGCTGAAGGGGAAGGAACAGCCTTCTGGTGGTGACACTCCAGAGGAGTGATAAGAATACTACATATCCTTCTCTCTCATCTCCTGCTGGAGCCTCCCAGTGGCTGAACCTGATTGAAAGCCAGAGTCAAGTTTGTCCATGTCATGGGGTCTTGTAGTCTCCATATGCCTCGGTGCAGCCCTAAAAAAAAGGGGCGGGGGGAGAAAGCCCACAGAATTCCCGTCGTGGCTCAGCGGAAACGAATCCAACTGGGAACCCTGAGGTTGCGGGTTCGATCCCTGGCACCGCTCAGTGGATTAAGGATCCTGCGTTGCCGTGAGCTGTGGTGTAGGTTGCAGATGCAGCTAGTATCCCGTGTTGTTGTGGTTGTGGCGTAGGCTGGCAGCTGTAGCTCCGATTGGACCCCTAGCCTGGGAACCTCCATATGCCGTGGGTGCAGCCCTAAAAAGACAAAAGTACAGAAAAAGAGAAGAGAAGAGAAGAAAAAAGAAAAAAGAAAGCGCAGATGGAGTGATGGCCAGGATATCGCAACCTGGGCGATGACGTGGGTTGGGGAAGGTAATTGCCTGCTCTCTTTAGGGCTGCACTTGTCTCCTGTCTCCAAGAGGCCTGAGAACACTCTTCTGGGAAAGAGACATGATTAGAGAGACCGAGGCTTAATGAACGTTCAGTAAGGTTAAATTCTTGCACTGGACAAAACTAATAAGGGGAACAAGTGAAGGTACTTGTCACCCAGTGCCAAAAGCTAAGAGGACATGGGAATGCTATCTGACACTTGTCAGGGGCCAACCACCTGGCCTTCCCTTGAAAAATATAGGCCTTGTCAACCAATAGACCCCAGGTCATCCTGCCCACGTCCTTAAGGCTGTGAGTGGCTTCTCCTGCCAGAAGCAGGTGCTTCTCGCTTCACTGGAGGAAATGGCAAATCAGGTCAGGGACACAAGCCCCTGTCCTGTCCCCATTGTCCATGTTGCTTCCCCAGAGTGAGGGTTGTGACTGGCTGTCTGGGAGTGATCTTACTGGGCTTGACTGGGGCATGGCTCCTCCCCTCTCTAGGGTTGAAACCTCCTTCATGCTGCGGGCTGCAGGCTACAGGCTTGTTTCCACCGTGAGTCCAGGGGGACAGACACCTGCCAGGAGGTGTCAGTGACCATCAGGAGACAGATGTGATCAGAGAGCAGCTAGGCAAACGGGAGGGCAAATAGCCTGTAGGCACAAGGGCAGGAACTGACCAAGGGACCAAGTTTAGCCAGTGACAAACTTCTCTGCCATGCTGGTTCTTTCTGAATTAAAGGAGCCCACTTGTCTGGCTGATTTACCAGGTGAAAATATGACAGACAGGTTCTCAGGGAGCCATCTAGTCTGGACAAGCTGGCACCAGCCGTTGACCACGTCTAGAAATGCTTTTCCCCAGTTAGATCTGTCTTTTCCCAAACTTCAGTCCATGGTTAGTCTTTTTGCTCTTTAGGGCCTCACCCACAGCCTATATAAGTTCCTAGGCTAGGGGTCGATCGGAGCTACAGCTGCCGGCCTACACCTCAGGCACAGCAACTCAGGTTCTGAGCCACTTCTGCAACCTACCACAGCTCACGGCAATGCCGAGCGAGGCCAGGGATTGAACCCGCATTCTCACAGACAATAGTTGGACTTGTTTCCGCTGAGCCACAACGGGAACTCCAACGGTTATTCTTTTGTGGATGAATCTCCTTAGTTATGATTTTAAAAAATATAACCTATTTTAAAACTCCAAAGAGAACTTAGACACAAAATTTTTCAGCCTTGTAACTCATCAGGGGTTATGAGAAAAAGTCTCCACAGGCCTGAAAGTGGAGGGTGGGGAGTAGCGAAAATATAGGAAGGGGAAAAACTCAAGTCTGGAACTCACTGGGAGCCAAACTGAGCAGTGGGGGCATCTCAGGCTGATGGGTGCCCTACAGGAAAGTGGCTCCTAGAGGTCTGGTCTCCCTGTCCCCGGGGGCAGGGCTGTTGATATTGGTGGATGCCCCCTGAGCCCCTCCTGTTTGCCTGGGAAGATGCTGGAATGCAGAAACACGAAAACATAGCCTGCCCGTATAGATCTCAGGGCTCAATGAAGTACAGAGATGTGGTTGCCCACCCAGAAGCAATTCCCAGCCCCTTCCCCTTATTTCAAAGTCTTTCTCTGGCATTCCGTGTAGGCTGAACATGCCAGATACCCATTACTGCGGCCTCTTTAAGAACTGGGACTTGAGAATGCTTCCAATTCTGGCTGTGAGACAGAAGGAAACGTTTTTCAAGCCCCTGGGCATTACTGTCCTCTCTAACAGAAATAGAGAGACATGTGACAGAGGTCTTCTCCCTTAGTTCTGCTTTTTGGAAAAAAAAAGTTTTTTCTTAGAATATAGTTGATTTACAGTGTAGTGCCAATTTCTGCTGTTCAACAAAGTGACCTGGTAATATATATATATTATGTATATATAATATATTATATATTATATATAATATATATATTATGTATATAATATATTATATATTATATATATAATATATTATATATATATTATATATATAATATATATGCACATTTCCTCTTATGTATATATATACACATGTATATATTACACATATGTGTATGTATATACACATATGTATATGTATATATTACATATATATTACATATATAATATGTACATATATATTACATATATATCACATATATGATATATACATATGTATATGTATATTACATATATTACATATATGTATATATTATGTACGTGTATATATAATATATATACACATTTCCTTTCTTATGTATATATATTATGTATATATATATTATATATTATGTATATATTATGTATATATATTATATATTATGTATATATATTATGTATATATATTAATTATGTATATATGTTATGTATATATAATATATATATACACATTTCCTTTCTTATATTAAAATATGGAATGCTTTACAAATTTCTGTGTCATCCTTGTGCAGGGATCATGCTAATTTTCTCTGTATTCCAGTTTTAGTATATGTGGTGCTCAAGCGAACGCTAGTTCTGCTTTTGTGTGATATTTCATGAAGACTTGATAGTTGGAGCTGTGGCAGCCCGCTTGTGACCATGAGGAAAAGACTAAGAGAATAGCAGAGAGGTCTATCCAGAGCCCTGAGCTCACTGAGTCACCAAACCAGCCCTGGAACCACCTTTTTACTTAAACCTCCTATTTAAGCCTAGTGTGCAAGCCTCTCTGAGCTAGGTAATTTGTTGTTTGAAATCAAATATGAGTTTGAAGCAGTCACTGCAGACTCTTCTTTTCTGCTGGTTGATTTTCCAGTCAATCTGGGAGACCTCTTGAGTCTGCCACTTCCTCATTGACAGAAGCCGTCCCTGCTTTAGGGGGTTCAAAGTGTATTAGACAGCACTTATCTGGCTGAAACCAGTTAAAATTGATCCTTTCCCTCTGCTGATGGGGGAACAGACCCATGCTTTTCCCTGAATGAAGAGCTCACATTTGGTAGGAGTCATTTGGAAGGACATTCATTGCCTCAGGTTCCTGGTCAAACTCCAGTTTCAGAGAGAACCAACACAGAGGGAAGACCCATCTTTGGGGGCTTCTTCAAAAGAAGAGCTGGAATGTTCCATCTCTTCCAGATGCAATGAGCGTTCATTCAAAAGAAAGACACCTAAAATGCTATTGTCTGATTGAGAAGAAGGTGGAGTGGTACAGTTTGGTGTTTGCATTGTGTGTTTGCAGTATTATTTGAGCATCTTCAATCTTGCTATGGAAAATAAGAGAAAGAAACAAATGAAGCAGATCAAGGAAATTAAATATGAGAGGTATTGTACATAGACAAAGTAAGTAGATCATTGTGTGCAAACACAGAGAGAAAAGGATAGAAGGAGCGAGTGTATACTAAATGTTCATGAGTTGTATTGAGCATTAAACATTTGTGATCCACTGACCACCAGCATTCGTGACACGTGAAATATACATGAGACAAAAAACATAACACCCTAAGACTTCTAAAAGAAAACAGGACAAATATATGTGACACATTCAAGCATTTGCTAATCAGGAGGCCTCAAATGGCCCCTTGTAGGGCCGAGTCGTTTTGGTGCTGTGTGCTCTTAGCCTGAGAATTGCAAGTGAAATACTTGATCACCAGGCTGAGTAAGCTTCTTACATTTGCAACCAAAAGTGGTTTCATGAACACAAAGGAAAACGTTGAGGGCCATTTAGAGGAAGATGTTGTTGGAACTGGACAGAACATGAAGTGTTGGTATTTGAACTGATTAAAGTGTGGAAACAGAGACATTGCAGGGGGAGCCAACAGAAGAGCTGAACTGTGGGGATGGGGATCTGAACTGAGTTTAAGTGTCTATACCACCTGGTTCACTTGGGTCGTCCGGTGAGGTCTACTCTTACAGCCTATCTGTTAAAAGTGAACTATCTCCCTCTCTGATCTATCCTGGTTTGGACACTAAATTAAGTCATCACTCTTTTTCAGGTACCTGAAAGGACCACATTTCCTGACACCCTAATTCTCAAGAGTTCTGAATACAGGGCTTGTGTTATTGAACACAGGTCCTTGTGCCCAATGCACAGTGAGGCCAAGCAAAACCAAAAAGCCAGAGTTTGGAGCAGAGAAAGGTTTATTGCAGGGCCATGTAAGGGGAGATGGGGGCTCTTGCCTTAAGAAGCCAGAAATCCCCGTAGGCTTTCAGCACAGCCCTTTTAAAGGTAATATAAGGGAGGAGCGTGGTTAGTTAGTGCAAACTTCTTGGTGTCTGATCTTTAGTTCTTGTAGCTGTCCACCTAGGTCAGTTCCCAGTCAAATCACCATGTTCCTGCTATTCTCTGCTCAGGCAAGGTCACGGTCAGGCTGTCCTGCATATTTCAAGCTATAGACAACTTTCTGTTACAAAAGGGGCAGAGCTTGGCTAAGCCCCGGCAACAGAGCCCAAAGGTTAAAGGAAGGTTGAAGTCAAAGGAACAGATCTAATATGGAGTCAGATTTGTTTTTCCCTATGACACTTGGATTCTCAGGTTACACACTCCTTGGTGCCAGTGGTCCAAGCCTCCTTCTTGCATGTTGATAATCTTAAGGTCCATCCAGCAAGACAGAACCCAGAGAGCCATCCTCAAAGTGGGCCACGGGTGAGCATAGCATGGAATCGAGCAAAGGAGAGCTTGCCTTCCTGTAAATGATGATGTGCAGGGAAAGGCTGACAGATGACTCAGAGCTAAGTCAGGCACTTGGCAGAAGTCAGCTTCTTCAGACTAATTACTGTCTGTCAATAAATGTCAGGGATCTTCAAAAACTCAGTCCAAGGGCATATGTCAGAAATGGATTTCTTAACATTCTGAAAGATGCATCCATGTGGGGGGCTTTGGGAAAAATCTCTTACAAATTCTTAATCAGAGTAGGCATTTCTGAAACAGAGGTGAAGGGAAGATACACACATCAGCTGATGGACAGTGAGACATCAAATAACAAGGACCCCCTGAACAGAACATGTCTGCTGAGCATCTGGTGTTCTAGAATAGATCTTTGTTCAGACTCCTCTGTGTGTGTGTGTGTACGTGTGTTTGCATTCATGCACTAATTTTTCTGTATCTCCACAGAAAATAATTTATGTCATTGCATGCTTATATGGTTTTCTTCTGAAGGAAATACTTTACAGGATAAATATATGAAAAATATTTGCTCCCTGAAGGACAGAAACGGTAGTGTGGTCGAGTTTCTAATGGCTATTCCCCCAAATTATGTTCTAATTGCCAAATGCTCCTGAAAATTCAGAAGTGCTTACAAATAACCTGCATTGATACTGTTGTATTTTTTTTTTCCTGCTGATCCTCCCACAGATTCTAGAACAACCCTTAGATTTTCTTTCTTTCCTTTTTTTTTTTTTTTTCATTTTAGGGCCACATCCGTGGCATATGGAAGTTTCCAGTCTAGGGGTCAAATTGTAGCTCCAGCTGCTGGCCTACACCACAGCCACAGCAATGCCAGATATGAGCCATGTCTTTGACTTACACTGAAGTTCATGGCAACATCAGATCCTTAACCACTGAGTGAAGCCAGGGATCAAACCCAAGTCCTCATGGATACTAGTCAAGTTTGTTACCGCTGAGCAGCAGTGGGAACTCCAAGCCTCACATTTTCCCTGGGAATCCAACCCTGCCCAACTCTGAATCCAAATGCCCTCTGGGGAGTAAGGTCACATGACTATGCCTGGCCAATCAATGCAGGCCATTCCTGTCAGCTTCCTGATTGGCTCGGGCATTGTCATGTGACCAATAAGATTTTTTTTCCCCTCCCCACTTGCTAAATCCTGCTCAAGAATTTTCGCCAGAATAAATGCACCATTTCTGTAGTCAGCCAGCTGCGCAAGTGTGCATTTGCTATCCATACACATAGGCTTTTCTGGAGCTTCTAGTTGTGCAAAGGGAGGCAAACCTGCACTTAGCATTTGCCAAGTCTTGTGAGGAGTGAATGTGCCCCAGGGTCAGAGGAGCTGGACTAAAATCCATTAAGCATGGGAAGCTTGAATTCTGATCCTGCTTCTCTTTGGTTCCTTGTGAAGGCTTTATGAATTGTACCATACTTCAGGCACTGATGGTCCCATGTGGTCACAGCCCATTAACTGGCCATATATTCCCATAGCCAAGCATGACCTGGTAGGCAGCATACCAGATGGTCACACAAGAGCATCGTATTCTGGGAAATTACCTAGAAGCAGTGAGAACCTTCAGATACACTGCCAAACAAGCCCTACCCGAGGCCATGAATCAGAAAGGCTTATGGATCAAATTAAAATGCTCAAATTACAGTCTTACTAAAAGCAAGCAACCCAATCAAAAAATGGGCAGAAGATCTAAATAGACACTTCCCCAAAGAAGACACACAGATGGCCAAAAAGCACATGAAAAAATATTCAACATCACTAATTACTGGAGAAATGAAAATCAGAACTGCAGTGAAGTATCCCCCCATGCCAGTGAGAATGGCCAGCATCAAAAGGCTACAAATAATAAATGTTGGAGCAGGTGCTGAAAAAAGAGAACTCTCTCCCGTCGTGGCTCAGCAGTAACGAACCTGACTAGTATCCATGAGGGTGTGGGTTTGATCCCTGGCCTCAGTCAGTGGGTTAAGGAGCCAGCGTTGCTTTGAGCTGTGGGGTAGGCCAGCAGCTATAGCTCCTGGGAACTTTCATACGCCGTGGGTGCAGCCCTAAAAAAAAAAAAAAAGAAAAGAAAAAAAGGGAACTCTTCTAAACTGCTGGTGGTAATATAAGCTGGTGCAACCACTGTGGAAAGCAGTATGGAGGTTCCTCAAAACACTAAAAATAGAGTTATCATGTGGTCTATCATTCCCACTCCTTGACATATATTTGGAGAAAACTTTAATTTGAAAAGATTTATGCACCCTGAAGTTCATTGCAGCACTAATCACAATAGCCAAAAAATGTGGAAGTAGCCTAAATGTCTATCGACAAAGGAATGGATAAAGATGATGTGGTACACATATACAATGGAATATTACTCAGCCATAAAAAAGGATGAAATGATGCCAATAGGTACAATGGATGGACCTAGAGATGATCCTACTAAGTGAAGTAAGGTGGAAAAATATCCTATAATAGCATTTACATGTAGAATCTTAGAAATGATACCAGTGAACTTATTTACAAAACAGAAAGAGACTCACAGATTTCAAAAACACGTTTATGATTACCAAAGGGGAAAGGTGTGGAGGCGGGATGGATTGGGGGTTTGGAGTTGGCATATGCACAATAAGGTATATGGACTGGATGGTCAACAGGGACCTGCTGTATAGCACAGGGAGCTCTATTTAATATTCTGTGATAACCTACATGGAAAAAGAATCTGAAAAAGAATGGATGTATGTAGATGTATAACTGCATCGCTTGGTTGTACAGTAGAAATTAACGCCATATTGTAGATGAACTACACTTCAATAACATTTTTATAAATCAAAGAGGTAAATGTGTGACATCTTTAGGGAAGTATTTTAGTTTAAGAAAAAAAAATTTAATAAAAATCTATGGCAAGGGGGAAGAGGGTTCTCTCTTCCTTCCACTCTCCAACTTCCCACCAGGACTACCTCAGGGCCAGTTCCGGCCAAAAGCTAGTTGTCCAGAGAATGTGACACCTTGGGATAAAGATCAAGGCAAAAGAAAGGGAGGGAATGGACCACAGAGAAAACAGTGACTGCCCTTCCCAGCCCGGGGATATCAAGTATATGAAGCCAAATGATGGATGCCACTCTTACCTGGAGGTAAACAGTGCAGAATGAACCACTGAGGCTCCAGCTTTCTCTGAGATCTTTGCACCTGGGTTTTTAAAGCACTTACGTGGCTTTGTCATCCTCTGTGTGTCCACACTTTTCCCAATGGACTGTCATCTCAGTCACTCCTTTAGCTTCCAGGGTAGCTGTTAGAAAGTCAAGTGTCTGTGACTCCTAAACCTTAATATGCAAATTGTGTTCTCTTTTTGAAAGCATCTAGAATATTATTATCTCTGTTGTTCTGAAATTTTATGATAATGCACCTGGATGTGTATTTTTTTCCTTTTTTTTAAAAAATATTCATGGTTATAAGTGCTTGGTGAAAACTTTTAAGTTGGAAATAGTTGTCTTCCATATTGCCAAAAATTTTCTTTTAACTATTTTTGCGTAATGATGTTCTCCTCTTAGTTTTCTCTCATTTCTCTTCTTTGGAACTGTCATTATTCAAATATTAAGCTTCCTGCCCGGATCCTCTAAATTTGTCCTCTTCTCTCTCCTTCTATCCTGATCTTTGTTTTTGGTTCATTTTTTAAAATGTTTATTTTGATTTTCTTTCAGTTGTAATCTCTAGAGAGCTTCATAAATATGGATTTCCAACCCTTTACATATTTTTACATGTCAGCTTTCATTTCCAAAATCCTGTTTTATTTTCTAAATGTTCATTTTTGTTAAAAGAACATCTCCGTTTCAGGGATTCAAATTAAAATATTAATGAGTGTTTCTTAGAGATTTTATATGCCTGCCTTCTCTTTTCTCTCAGATTCCTTTCTTGGCCATTTTTTTACTTAAAAAAGATCTGTCTTTCCTGTTGAGCCTTTGCCGTCCACTCACTTTTAGGGCTGAGAAGCTGAAGAACAGCCTAGAATCCCTGTAGGCATGGACAGGGCTTGACATCCGTGGCTCTATTGGGTGTAACGTGCCTGAGCTCTTCCCTGCAGGACACCTGACTGTCAGCGTTTGTAGTCTGGACCTTTTTTTTTAGGCTCTGTGGTCTCCTCAGAGAGGCATCTCCAGATCTTCAGCCTGCAGCAGGTGGGAGCGCAGGGAGAGGTTGGGTCCGGCTGCCTGCGCCAGGGAGCTGCGTGCAGTGCTCGACCCGGGGCACATTCACTGTTCAGTCCGGAGACTTTCACACAAGCCCTGTTTCCAGCGTGCTCCCTTCTTCCTCCACCAGGCCTGGAGTCTGAGTCCAGAGCCCCCTCCCCACTTCCCCCTCTCCATTATACTAAGCTGGAGTCTTCTATCAGGGAGCGGGGGCGGGGGACTCCCTGGCTCCCTTTTGCCGAGGGAAGAAGAGCTTGCGGCCCAAGTCTCAGATACACGGGAGCCTTGAATGACTAGGGCATGTGCTTGCTTTGAGGGGGGCTTAGTGCCAGCCTGGGGTTCAACTCTATTACCACCTACTGTTTGCCCATCTTTTCCCCAAATCTCCCCATTTTTGGCTCATGTCTTTCTTTTCCCATTGATTTTGTCTTCATGAGTTTAAGCCCCTGTTCCTCCCCCTTTGACATTCTTGGACTGTCCTCATTTGGGGGCTTTCAGGAAGGAGTTAAGGTAAGAGCTGGATGGGCCTGTTTATCCACAGGGCTTATACTGAAGGAGCATCAGAGAAGCATGATACTTCTTCTCTTTTTTCCCAGTCGTTCACGCACCCTCTCCCCAGAGCTCTGATCCTAAAGGAGGCTGGGCTCTGCCGTGGTGATGGCCATCATTTCTAGGACCAGACATCTAAGTTCAAACCCATCCTCCACCCATTTCTGACTGGGTGACTTTGGATAAATACCCCCCCCCCCTTTAGGGCTGAACCTGTGGCATATAGAAGTTCCCAGGCTAGGGGTTGAGTTGGAGCTACAGCTGCTGGCTTACACCGCAGCCACAGCAACAGCAGATCCGAGTTGCATCTGCGACTAACACCACAGCTCACGGCAGTGCTGGATCCTTAACCCACTGAGCGATCAAACCCGAGATCGAACCTGTGCCCTCATGGATAGTAGTCAAGTTCTTAACCCGCTGAACCACAGCGGCAACTCCTGGATAAATTTCTTAACCTTCTCTGTGCCTACGTTTCTCATTTAGAAAAGAGGGGTGATGATAGAATAACCTATTCATAGACTTTTCTGAGCTTTAAAATGTGAAGGCTGGGCACTGATGCACAAGTGTTATCACTCTTGTCTGCCTCCAGGTGAGAAGAAGGGTCTCACCTCCAGTTTAAAAGGCACTTGCACAGTCATCCATCACCAGCTGCAGATGGCTGGGGACGCGGGGCGGGGACCAAGCTGGGTTTATATTCTCCTAATTGTTCATTCTTTTTTTTTTTTTTTTACCTTATCCATTTATTCCTGTCCTTCCAGTGACATGAGTTAGGAGAGCTCCGTCTCGCTTGATTTTTATGGCCTTGTTTTTCTTGGTTGGTGTCACACTATTAAATCAAACGCACACTGTAGCCTTTGGAATTTCAGCATGGCAGGCCCTTCGCTATCTCTACAGATGGATGAGGGCAGGGGCCGCCGAGAGGATGGGACACAGTGAGAGCCCCTTTCCATTAGCCTGGCAAGAAAAACGCCAGGAGTCCATCGGCATCCATCAACAGGGCCATTAGCATTTCCCTTATTTTAGAGATATTTCAGATGCTTTCTCACCCATGCGGGGCATTTCCTGTATGACTTCTCTGCAGGTTTTGCTCAGTTGACTGAAGCTGGACCTGGGGAGTTGCCAGGGAAGACATACTTTGGGGCTAGAATGAGCACGGGTACTGCGCTGGATTAAATGGTTCATCTGATGTTTCCAGAGCCCTAGGATTCCGCTCTGCCACATGCATGCTGCTGGACCACAGCAGGCAAAGGTATTATAATGCGAGTTTGTTACTGAAATTCAGTTCACCTGAATAGACGTCAACGAAGACGTCTATTCTGACAACTTAGTATGAACTACTCTCTCTCTCTCCCTGATTTATTATTCCACCTTCTCCTTAACGTTATCCTTTCTTTCGTGCATCCACCCATCATCGCATTCGATGGTGTGTTTTTCATCACTTTCTCTTTCCGGGATTGAACTTTTGAGTCTCTGGGAGACTACAGTGCAGAAGATCTAGGTCCTGTTCCAAAGGGGGATTGCTCTGGGCACGGACAGTTCCTCTAAGTGTCCCAGACATATCAACGGAGAGATGAGAGGTGGTGATGCCAAGAAGAGGCCAGTGCCTCCATTCAGGAGACTTCGGGACGCTTCTCTATGAGAAACAGCATTTGAAATGGGCCACGGGGAATGCAGAGGATTTTAATAGGTGGAGGAAGGGATATCCTGGAAGCTGTGAGCAGAGGGGTTTTGTGCACATCGAGGTTAGAGCCAGAGGGTCAGTCTGTTGGGTGAGGGGCTCAAGATAAAGCATGAGGTCTCCTGTCTCAAGCCCAGCTGAGAGCACCCCTAAGAAGGTGGACCCAGGAGGCACAGAAGGTGCCTGGGAGACTGTTGCCGCGGGGACTGCTTGGTCACATCCCATGGGGGCTGGGCTGGTATCTAAGTGCTGAGGCCGCCTTGTCCTTGTTTCCAAGGGCCGCAAAGGTGGTTTTATCACTGCCCACCTGAGACAGTTCCATAGCTTCCTTTGCTGGCTGGCTGGGGACCATGTACTTTTTGGGGGGCCCTGGGCTTCTCCTCCCTGCACTTCAGCCCTACCAGGGCCGGCCTCGCTGTTTTCTGACCTAGCCTCTGCTTGGGGAGTTCTTCCCACTGTCATGCCCCACATGGCTGATCCTGACTCTGCTGCAGCCCCAGTGCAGAGGCTGTTAGGGGTTCTTATGGGTGTGTGTGTGTGTATGTATTAAAGAGACATAAAGGAGTTCCTTGGTGTTACAGTGCTTTAAGGATCTGACATGGTCACTGCTGGCTCCTATTGCTGCTGTGGCATCGGTTCAATGCCTGGCCCAGGAATTTCTGCTTGCCAAGGGCACGACCAAAAAAAAGTGAAGAGACAGAAGGTATTTGTTCATGTGATTTTGGAGACGGAGAAGTCCCGGAGCATCTTCCTGCAAGGTGGAGAGCCAGGGAGCTGGTGGGGAAGATTCCAGTCCAGGTCCGAAGTCCTGAGGACCAGGAACGATTAGAGCAGATGTTCCATGTTCCAGCTCCACATGAATCCTCCCTTCCTCTGCCTTTTTCTCTCCGGGCCTGGAGTGATGCTCGTCTGCTCTGTCTGGGGGGTGGGAGGGGGCAGGGCCATCTGCTTGACTCAGTTCGTCAATCGTAATACTCATCTCTTCTGCAAATATCCTCATGCACATCCAGAAATAATGTGTCACCAGTTAACTGGGCACCCTGTGCCTCAGTCCAGTTGACACCTATAAAATTAGCCATCACTGGCTGCCCCTCAAGAACACTTGGCATGCCTCCTGCCTGCTGTGTGCTTGGCTTGGGTCCCCCTTGAGACCCCTCCCATGGGACCATGTGCCTTATATGACAGCCTCAGCTCTTGATAGGAACGTGGTAATCTGTCCATCCATCCGTTTCCCAGTCGTCACAAAAGCCAGCGCTGACTGGTTCACAGCACTAGTCCTAGCATGCAGCAGGCGCTTACTAAATGCCTGTAGAGTGATGGACTTATCTTGCATCATCAAAATAGCCCCCCTTCCCCCCACCGCCCCGGGCTAATCTTTCCATTTCAAAGAGAAAAAGACAGGCGTAGCTGTCCATCTCATCCTGCTCACGTTCCCAGGCCAGAGTCCCCCAAATTGGCCCGACCTTCTCAGTTATATTAAGATTCCACAAATGTGCCTGTTCCCTGGCCCCACATCACACCTAACAAACCAGAGTCTCCCAGGGTAGAACCTGGCATTTGTGTTTTTAACAATACCTTCCGATGATTCCTTAGATGGGGAAGTTAGGGAAATTTTGCTTAGTCTGCGGAGGTGAGATGCTTATCAAATTAATTTCCCCAGGCTTTGTTCAGGGTCAGAACTAATCAGCCATCTCGTCACTCAGTAACCGCTGATTGAAAGATTACTTTCCGTTTTCCCCTCCTGCTCCCTTCGCCATTGAAAAAATTCCGATAACTTTGCCTGTTCATCATCTTATTACTACTCAGGGCTGCAGGCTGAGTTTCAAGGAGACCAGAGAGAAGAAAATTGTTCTGAACATGAGTGCTCCCTGGTTTGAGAGAGACATGTAACAGCTGCTACAGTTAGTTTGGAGTCACTCACATCGCAAGACCTTGGTTTATAGAACTGATGGTCAACTTTGGTGCCTGCCCTCCCTAACAGATGTCAGAGGCTCTCAGACTGAAACGAGAGGACCTCCAGGCATCCTCGATTGGGCTCCTGACAGTTTATGTGGATGAGCAGCTATCTTCTGGGCATCCTGTGGCTTCCAGGATCTTCCTGCTCCCTGAACCCAGAATGACTTCAAGTAAGACAGAGTGGCCGCCGAGTGGTGAGGACTTGGAACAGAAACGATGATCTTATAAAACTTGCAGGCATCCAGCAGACTTTGCTGTATTCAGACCTGCCGGTTTCTTCTCTCTTTGCAGACCTTAGATAACTCTGCCAGTTTGTGAAGAAGAATGAAAGAGGTCATTTCACCCTCACTAGGCTGGGAACTGAGTTTAGAACCAGCGGTGGTGTGGCGATGCTTAACGAGTCCAGCTGGTTAACGGAGCAGGAATGTCCACTCATCTCTCTCCTCCTGGCTCGTCAGAGCTACCCCAGACATGGGAGAAAGAGATTCATCATCTAGGCCTCCAAGAAGAGTAACGTGTAGAGTTCCCGTTGTGGCTCAGTGGAAATGAAACCGACCAGTATCCATGAGGATGCGGGTTCCATCCCTGGCCTCGCTCAGTGAGTTAAGGATCCAGTGTTGCCGTGAGCTGTGGTGTAGGTCCAGACACAGCTCAGAGCCCACGTTGCTGTGGCTGTGGTGCAGGCATGCAGCTGTAGCTCTGATTTGACCCCTAGCCTGAGAATTTCCATAAGCCACATGTGTGGCCCTAAAAAGAAAAAAAGAAAAAATAATAATCTGACTAGTATCCATGAGGATACAGGTTCCATCCCTGGCCTTGTTTGGTAGGTTAAGGATCCAGCATGGCCACAAGCTGTGGCATAGGTCACAGATGCAGCTCAGATCCAGTGTTGCTGTGTCTGTAGCTTAGGTGTGGCGCTGCAGCTTTAATTTGATCCCTAGCCTGGGAAATTCTATATGCCTTAGGTGCGGCTGGAAGAAAAAAAAAAAAAAAAGCATACACACACAAAACTGAGATGAAATTAAATGTTGAGAAAATATAAGGCTATCTTTGTAATATTTCATGGTTTAGAAATGTTAAAACACTTCTAGTTTCCAGGAACTCTTAACCTTTCAGATTGTGTGGGCCTGAACAAACTTATGCCTCTGCCTACTTCAAAAATATATTTGTGGGAGTTCCCTTCGTGGCTCAGTGGTTAACGAACACAACTAGGATCCATGAGGATTCGGGATCGATCCTTGGCCTCACTCAGTGGGTTAAGGATCCAGCATTGCCGTGAGCTATGGTGTAGGTTGCAGAAGCAGCTTGGAGCCTGTGTTGCTGTGGCTGTGGCATAGGCGGGCAGCTGTAACTCAGATTTGACCCCTAGCCTGGGAACTTCCATATGCCACACGTGGGGCCTTAAAAAGCAAAAATAAATAAATAAATAAATAAATAAATAAATAAATAAATAAAATCTCTGTTATTCCAATACTCCCCATTTAGTAACTAATTCCTCATTCAGAGAAGTTTGGTAAAATTCAAAAGTTACCATTCTACCCCACCTTACATTTGTTCCATGGCTCTGAAGCATTTTTTTTTTTTTTAATGGCCATTCCCAAGGCATCCAAAAGTTTCTTGGTCAAGGATTAAATCTGAGCCACATCTGCAACCTACTGCTTACCTGTTCCTTTAACCTACTGCACCAGGCTGGCGATCCAACCCACACCTCCTCGGTAACTTGAGCCACTGCAGTCAGCTTCTTTTCTATTTTTTATTTTTTTAATTTTAAATTCATATTTATTTATTTATTTATTTATTTATTTATTTTGCCCCCATCCCCTGCCCCCCATGGCATATGGTTGAATCAGAGCTGCAGCTGCCGGTCTACGGCATAGCCACAGCAATGCTGGGTATGACCCGAGTCTGGGACCTAGACCACAGCTCACAGCAACACCAGATCTTTAATCCACTGAGTGAGGCCAGGGTTTGAACCTGCATCCTCATGGATACTAGTCGGGTTTGTTACTGCTGAGCCACAGCATGAACTCTCTGAAGCATCTTTTAAACTCTGAAGTTGTGGTTCTCCTGTTGTCCTCCAGGATGTTACAATATGCTTATAAAGCTTTATCAGTATCTAACAGTTTTAGGTAACATTTACTTTTCTAGGAAAGATGGGGATTCTTCATGTTCATATGCCTTTCTCTTTCTGGCTCCAAAAGTCAGTGAGGAAGATGGTCACCATTCTACTGGCGCCCTTCTTGACTCTGTTTGTTATTCCATCAACTCTAATCCCTGCCTTCAGTCATGAAAGCTCTCAGAAGATATTATCAAGGTATAGACCATCCCTGCAGAAGTTGTTGCTAAAGCACAGGTAGAGTGTTAACCTGTCTTCATCTGTCACCAGGAATGAGCAGTGATTCTTAATGCTTTGATGCTAAGGACTTACCTTTGCCTGCTGTACCTTCTTTGTTCCTTGAGCCAAGTATCAGTTGGAGTACATGTAATACGATGGAGAAAATGGTATTCTCTTGACCACTGGTCCTAGAATCTCTCTGTCGTGAGTATAAAACAGCACATTGACTCAACTGAAAGAAACATACATATGATTCAGCAACTTTGCGTACGATTCAGCATCAGTTTTAAGTTCCTACTGTCCAACGTGGCAGAAAAACAGTCAACTTATGATATCTCCTTATTTTATGCGAGATTATATCTTAGCTATGGGAGATTTACACAGGGTGAAGGTGTATGGATGTCTGTCCGTCCCACTTCACCATTTGCTGTAGAAGGAAAATCGAGCTCTAGAGAGTGTGGGCAACTGATAATGACATTGCCCCTCTCAGACAATGGACATCATTTCTAGTCACAATTTACTGGCCAAGAGTAGTCACGTGGCCCCTACCCAACCACAGAGGGCAAGATATACCTCATAGGTGGAAAACCAGAAATACTTGATGGCCAACTCCATTGACCACCATATCGTGCTGACCCTCAGTAAGAGTGAAAAGAGGTGCAGGGGGATTGGGGAGTGTGGGGGATAAGGAAAAGCAAATTGCTGGGAAAGCACTGGTACTCAGAGGTATGACCTGGCTACATGATGCATCAATCTTACAGTAAAGTCTATCAAAGACTTAGCATGACGGGATAGTCATGTTCTTGGGGAAACCAGTGAAGAGGCTGACATTGGTATCCTTGATGAGCTAATCTTAAGCAATGCTAGCCCACATGGACTAGCATTCCTTCTTCAATAAGAATGCTAGTTCTATTGCTAGCATGACAAAGAGGCCACTGGCATCATCTCCCACTGCTTCACTGGAGCTGCCTTTGCTGTAGCAGAGACCCACTGCTTTCCTAATGCAAGTAGAGATGTGTTCCTGGGAGACCCAGGGGATGCCTCAAGGCCTCTTTCCAACCATCTGTTTCAGCAGGTTCCCCAGTTGTGCCACAGTGGACCACAGACATGTTGCCAAAACCAATACAGCAGGGGGCTCATTCTATAGATTGTCTGGAAGGAATCCTCCCAAAGGGACATGGTAGCTGCATAGAAGTGTCTAGTGGCAATGCTCATGGAATTTGCATTTATTCTAATGATTCTTTTATATATATATTCTGTGGTCAGTTTTCATCCATCAAAAGATGCTTGTGCTGATTCTTAAGGATGTGTATGTGTCTGGATAGGCACCTCTCCAGACATATACACAGGAGTCTATGTGATAGCAACTACTGGTCCCTTAGACCCCACCAGAGAAGACTATTTCCTTGATCAGAGGTGAAGAATGCTTCCAATCATGTGGTGTGATTCCTCTCCTGAGAAGCTAAAAGGAAATGGTGTATGAGAAAGGGCCAGGAGTTCCTGCTATAGTGCAACAGGATCGGTGGCATCTCTGTAGGGCTGGGATGCAGGTTCGATCCTTGGCCTGGCACGGTGGGTTAAGGATCTGGCACTGCTGTAGCTGTGGCACAGGTTGCAACTGTGGCTCAGATCTGATCCCAGGAACTCCATATACTGGGGTGGTCAAAAAGAGAGAAAGAGAGAGGCGGGGGGGCAGATGTTTATTAGACACTGACCTCGAGGCTCAGGTCAAGAGTTCATGAAATAAAGAATACTGAAGGTGTCTGAAGAAGTTTGAAGGAAACAATCCAAAACTAATCTGTACTAGTTAGCATCTCAGGAGGAAATAGATCATACACAGGCTGTAGCAGCTTAAGGAAAGGACCCTTGACAACGTTGTGGGAAGTGTTGTCCAATGAGATGAGACAATGTGAAACATTCAGGCTAGCAAGTGTGGGAAGTCCTTACCTCTCCCAGGCTAGAAAGGGCAAGAGGGGAGATTGGGGGCCAGGGCCCATGAGGAGACACAGCCTGGGGAAGAGCGGCCTGGTAACACCATGGCTTTGTCTAGAAGCATATGGACCATGCCAAAATAGGCACCCAAGACAGAAGTCAGGGCAATAAATGACTCCATCTCTATCTACCCACATCCTCCTATCTGTCACAGGTAAGATAACAAATTCACTTCTTAGATCCACTAATTAGATGATGGGTATGGAAGCCTGTGTGATTCAACATCTAGCATCTTGGGGCAAGAAGGAGAGCATCCCCAATTTTGATAAAACCCCAGCCTAGATGACCCAGTGCGATAGGAGAAGAACACCCAATAAGACACAAGGGCTGTTGCATTCATCCCAGGCTGAGGATCCAGGGAAGAGGAGACCCTCACAGGCTGGGGCGCTCTGCTTTATGGAGGAAGTGGAATCTGAGATGGCTGGGAACCGTGGCTCCCTATTCCCAGTGTAGTAAATGCTAAGTTCTCAGCAGATGCCCCTCTGCCCGCCTAAATCTACCCTCACCTCCCTTCCCTTTGTGCAGATCCTCCTGGTGCTACCTGACATTTCCGGATCAGTCTGGAGTTTCACCTGCTTTTCTTGGTTCTTTCAACCCCAGTGGTCTTGAATGAAACTGCCTGAGTTTGAACCTGAACCGTCCATCACGCCCGATGGGTGGCTTCTGCTGAGTGACTGAAACCTTCCATGGCTCAGGCTTTCATCTGCTGAATCAGGACATAGAGGTAGCTAGTCACTAGGCTGTGGGTAGGGATTAGTGAGAAAATGCACAGATGGTGTCTGATGTGTATGCTGCAGGCATACAATAGATTGTAGCTATTGTATGGATATGTATCACATCTGCATGTTTAGAAACTCTTTTGGTACTGGCTTCTCTAGAAAGCCCTCCCAGGCTCCAGTCCGGAGTCCCCACACCTCCTCCTGTGCTCCTGTCTCAGCCTGGGTACCATCACGGAAGCTCGCTGCAGTTCTCTGGTGGCAGAATAATGTTGGAGCCGTCTGCCTCCCTTCCTCGATTTCAGTTAGCTGCTGGAAGGCAGGCACTTTGTCTTTTTCATTTTGTGTCCCCAGAGCTTGGGAAAGGACCTGGCAATTGTGCACTCTAATAGATGATCACTTTTAATGGAAGTCGGTTGCACCGAAATGAATGCCATTGAAGGGTTCTTAGGTGGGGAAATAGCGTGAACTCAGCCCAGCCTCTTTAGAACTCCAGAAATGGGCGGGAACTCAACCAGATCCCCTGACTTTATAGATAAATATAATAGTTTTCTCTGAGTCACCAGGATGGGGCATGGTGAAGGAGACAAGCAGCCTACAATCAGGATGAAAGTAATGTGGAGGCACTGATGAAATTGGGATTCTGCTTCCAGTCAGACCTGAGTTTGTGTCTGATCTCTGCTGCTGGTCAGCTTGAGACACTGGGCAAGTAAACTGACCTCCCAGCTTCATTTTATTCTTTTGTAAAATGGAGAAATTAATAGTACCCGCTTTAAAGGGTTGCTTTGTAGTAGAATGATTCATAACATAGGATATTACAAGCAAAATTCTTTTTTGTTGTTGTTGTTTTTTATGGTCACCTGTGCAGCATATGGAGGTTTCCGGGCTAAGGGTCAAATTGGAGCTGCAGCTGCAGGCCTACAGCACAGCCACAGCAACGCCAGATCTAAGCTGTGTCTGCGAACTACATTGCAGCTTGCTGCAATGGCGATCCTTAACCCACTGACTGAGGCCAGGGATCAAACCCACATCCTCAAAGATACTAGTTGCCTTCTTAGCATGCTGAGTCACAACAAGAACTCCTACAAGCAAAGTTCTTATCATTCTGGAGTTCCCATTGTGGCTCAGTGGTAACAAACCTGACTGGTACCCATGAGGACTTGGGTTCGATCCCTGGCCCTACTCAGTGGATTAAGAATCTGGCGTTGCCGTGAACTGTGGTGTAGCTCACAGACTCAGCTTGGATATGGCATTGCTGTGGTGTAGGCTGGCGGCTACAGCTCTGATTTGATTCAATCCCTAGCTTGGGAATTTCCATATGCCAGGTTCGACCCTGAAAAGGAAAAAAAAAAAAAAAAGACCAAAGAAAAGTTCTTAAGCATCCTGCTTGACAAAGAGTAAGTGCTTAATAAAATTGGCTGTATCAGTTGTGAGGAAGGAAGGATCCCAGTTTGGAGGAAAAGCTGGAACCAGAGAGTGCATCATAAAATCCAGTTGTAAGAGGAGTTTGGACTCACATCATGTAGATGGCAAGATTCACATGACCTGCATCAGAATCTTGTTGGGTTATTGTGTATATAGCATACACTTTCTGTGGTCCCACTCTGAACCTTCTGAATCAGAATCTCTTGTGCTGGGACCAGGAAGTGGCAAATTTGATGAGCTTTCCTGGCCATTTTGATGGATGTTGTCATTTAAGAGCCTTTGCCAAAGGCAGTGAGAAAATGTTGACCATAGAAATAGAGGAAGATATTTGTAGGACTACACTGGGCACCAAAACAACCTTCCTTGGGTCTCAGACCAAAGGAACAAAGGGAGCAGGGAACCCAGCAAGCAGAATGGACCAAACTCCAGATGCTAAAGCTGAAGTCAGAATCCCCAGAAGCCAGAGGAAGAATGACAAAGATGTGTCATGGTACCCAGAGCACCTGGCTGTCTTCATCTGACTTTGGTCCACACCTACTGGGTGAGTTACATTCCCAGCAAACGCACACCCAGCTAACAGCATCCTCCCCCGATCACAGCTCAGCTCTGATGTGCAGATCATCCACCCTCACGGGAAGATATTTATGAGCATCAGCAGCCCTGACTTCATCTTAAGAAATTGTACTCAACTCCCATTATTGAATATTTACTTTACTTCCACACTGTGTATTTGCCTCTGTGAAAGTTAATTGTTTTTTTTTTTGAATTATTGCAATTTAAAAACTCAGTGAGAACACTGCCTCATGCTTTGGTGGCTTTCCAAGGTGAAAGTAATTTGAGGTAACTCTTGTGAATATAAAGTTTTGCACATGACAGTAAGATTCATATTTAGGAGGCATGTCTGCGTGATGAAAGGGAGCATTTGCTGAAGGAAAACATAATGTCTTGTTTCTACTTAATGAGATTTGTGGATAAGGTTAACTGCATCATGGCTTTTTGCACAGCTTGTATGACTTCCCTATAAACTGAAAAATAGGAGAATGATGGTTATCCAGGATTTAAGAAATTGACATTGATCATGCTGCTGGAACTTAGATTATTTTTGGTAAAAAGAATTTCTTTCAATTTTTAAAGTTTTTGGAATTCCCATTGTGGCGCAGAGCTTTGATCCCTGGCCTGGTGCAGTGGGTTAAGGATCCGGCCTTGCCATGCACAGATGTGGTGTAGGTTGCAGCTATGGCTCAGATTTGATCCCTGGGCTGGAAACTTCCATATGCCATGTGTACAGCCAAAAAAAAATATATCTAAATCTGTATCTATATAGATATATAATTTATATATTTTTTATTAAAGTATAGTCGATATACTATATACTGTAAAATGCATATGTATAAATTATAGTTGATATACTATATATACTGCAAAAATTTATATATACAAATTATACATATAAATATGTATTTTTTATTAAAGTATAGTTGGTTGACAATACCATGTTAGTTTTAGGCATACAACATAACAGTTTAGTTATGCATATACACATATATTCTTTCTCAGAATCTTTTTCTTTATAGATTATAAAACATTGAGTATTGTTCCCTGTGCTCTACAGTAGGTCCTTGCTGTTTATCTCTTTTATATATAATAGTGTGTATATGTTAATCCCAGCTTCCTAATTTATTCCTCCTCCCACCTCCCTTTCCCCTTTGGGAACCATAAATTTGTTTTTCATGCACGTGTAACGTTTCTATATTAATATAGATAAAATTAGGCACAGTAAAACAGCTCTTATTTACTTAAAACCTGAGACAGAAAAGGGACAAAACAGGAAGATACGGGGGCCCAGGGCAAATGAGAACAGGCTGGAAAGTCATCTGGATTTGTTCAATGATGCATGGAGAACTCTGTGGTCTTGAACTGGGCTGTATGTGAACAGAAAGACTGAACCACACTTTTTCTCCACGGCAGGAGCAATATAGGTTAGAATTTTCACTCTTTGGTTCACCCTTCTTTGAAATGCTGATGATTTCTTCCTGCCTCTGGGAGAGGATGTGTGAGAATGGTGATGCTTTGGTAGAAACCACATCTTTTTCTTTCTCTCTCTCTCTTTTTTTTCTTTTTTGGCTGCCGTATGGCATAAAGAGTTCTCGGGTCAGGGATCAGATCCGAGCTGAAGTCAAGACCTACACCGCAGCTGCAGCAACACTGAATCCTTAACCTGCTACAAAAGGTCAGGTGTCCAACCTGACCTTTAAAATTTTTAAATTTTAAAATTTTAAAAGAGGATGACTTGGGGGAAAGAGGCCAGAGACCAAACACAGGCTGATGTTGGCCTGCTACAAAAGGTCAGGGGTCCAACCTGACCTTTAAAATTTTAAAATTTAAAAAGAGGATGACTTGGGGGAAAGAGGCCAGAGACCAAACACAGGCTGATGTTGGCTCTTCCTAGAGCCAGCTGTTAAGTCTTCAGGGAATTAGCAAGCCAGTTGTGAGCCCCTTAGTAGCTTGAGATCAGCATGGAGGGACTTTAGGAAACCCAGTCTCTTATGAGTTACAAGAAGATAACATACACAGCTGACCCTTGAACAATGCTTGAATGGTTGGGGTCCACTTGAATGAGCATGTTTTTACCAGTAAGTATTTAAGAGATAAACAGCAAGGTCTACATGCATCCTGGTGCTGCAGAGATGCCACCGATTCCATTGCACCGCAGCAGGAACTCCATAGACCACATCTTGATGTAAATGCCAGCATGTCCCTCCTCTGCTGTGTTTCCCCCTTTTCCTTTCTCTGCAGTGGAGAATCTGCTTTAGGGATGGGGTTCCTACTTGGGAGAGCGGTGGCCTGTCTGTCTTTTTTTTCTAGGTGGAGAGGCCAGGCTCTGAACTTTAGGAAGCCCAGTCTCTTATAAGTTACAAGAAGATAACATACACAGCTGACCCTTGAACAATGCCTGAATGGTTGGGGTCCACTTGAATGAGCATGTTTTTACCAGTAAGTATTATAGCCCTACATGATCTCCGGTCTTGGAGGACCTGTGGTCAGTTACACTATTTTTTTGAATGCCCCCTTAACCCCCACCTTGCTCAAGGGTCAACAGTAATTCATATGTAATTGTGGTAAAATGGTCTTTTGATATATTGCTGGGGTTTTCTCTAGTACTTTTTGTTGCAACCTCATGGTTCTCTGTTGCTTTGGTCACTTTGTCCTTCAAGAGGATGACTCAGGGTGTTCCCATTGTCGCTCAGCGGGTTAAGAATCCAACGTAGTGTCTGTGAGGATGGGGTTTCAATCCCTGGCCTCAATCAGCGGGTTAAGGGTCTGGTGTTGCCACACACTGTGGTATAGGTCATAGATGTGCCTCGGATCCCACGTTGCTGTGGCTGTGGTGTAGGCTGGCAGCTGTAGCTCCCATTCCACCCCTAGCCTGGGAACTTTCATATGCCACAGGTGCTGCCCTAAAAAGAAAAAAAAAAATTTAAAAAGAGGATGACTTGGGGGAAAGAGGCCAGAGACCAAACACAGGCTGATGTTGGCTCTTCCTAGAGCCAGCTGTTAAGTCTTCAGGAAATTAGCAAGCCAGTTGTGAGCCCCTTAGTAGCTTGAGATCAGCATGGAGGGACTATTTGCCATGGAAACTGGCAAATTCTCACATTGTAACCGAGCAGGACCCTGTTGTGTCTTCCAGACATAGACCCTCCCCACATCCTCTGTTGTAGCTCCTCTTCAAAGTACAGTATCTGATGTGCATTTGCTGAGTTGTTTCCCAGATGCTAAGACCTCCACGACATGGGAGACTTTAACTACCCATTGACCATGAACATGTAGCCTCCAGACCTACTGGACCCTAAAGATTGATCATGTGAACCCCTGCAATGCTGCCTTGTGACCTCACCTTCAGCCAATCAGAGACCTGTGCAGTAGTTGGTCATTTACCCTGGAACCCTCCACTCCTTCACTGGGCCTTTAAAAATGCTTTGCTGAAACCCATTGGGGAATGCGGGGTTTTTGAGCATTAGCTGTCCTGTTCTCTTTGCCGGTGCCTTATAATAAATGCTGTACTTCCCTCCACCACAACCGCGTGTTAGTGGCTTGGCTTTGCTGCATGCCTGGCAAGTGGACCAAGGTTTGGTTTGGTTCAGTCCCAGTCACTGTGGAGTTGCCCTCCCCTTCCCCTAACCAAAGGGTCAAAGGCAGGGAGAGGTTATAAGAGGGAAGAAAGAAGTCTTCTTGAGAGGAGCAGTGAGCTTTGATGTGGGACATGGCCAGCTTGAGAGACTCTTGCAGCCCAAAAGTCAGAGGCAGGAATATGAAGACAACCCTCTCCTCCCCTCCTCCATTCTCCAGCCTTGGCTCCTCCTTGACCAAATCCAGTGGAAAAACCAAAGGAATGGAGCTTGTTTGTGCAACTCTGTAGATCAGCCTCCTGGCACATAGAGCATACTGGAGAGAGGTCTTCTGGAGGGGTAATTCTTTTAAAAAATAAAAACTAGGATTTCCCTTTGTGGCTCGATGGGTTAAGAACCCGACTAATGCTCATGAGGATGTGGGTTTGGTCCCTGGCTCCACTCAGTGGGTTAAGGATCCAGAGTTGCCTCAAACTGCAGTGTAGGTCACAGATGCAGCTCAGATCTGGAGTTGCTGTGACACAGGCTCCAGCTGTAGCTCTGATTTGACCCATAGCCTGGGAACTTACCTATGCCGCAGGTGTGGCCATAAGAAGTAAAAAAAAGTAGTAATAAAATAAAAACTAAAAAATATGTTGTTAATCTAAAAAAGCCATTATAAAGTCCTTCGGTAAAATTTATGACTATAGGACCTATTGTACTCTCGTATTTTCCCTCTCTCTCAGCTATTCAATCCACTTAAGTAAGCATCTAAAAACTTAAAAAAAATCTAATGGTAAAAATACTGATGCCCCAAACCCAAAGAAATGATTACAAGAGGGAAACAGAGACTAGAGTTCCCATGACTAATAAGCACAGGGTTTTGTTTCTTGGCATATTAAGGTCTTTCAATTAATCTTCATTTTAACTGTGATCCAATACATTCTATGGGCAGAGAGTGTAGTAACTATGCCACTGAAAAAGAAGGCATCTTAAATACTTCTTAAACACAGAATTGTGCATTTATCTTATAAAAGAGACTCTAGCTTGAATAATTGTACTTGCTAATATCATCTTTACATTTTACCAAAGCTGGTTTTCTCTTAATTTCTCCAAAATCTCATATACCACAATATTCACAAAAGTAGAGTTTCTAGCAGCCCATCGTGGTGCAGAGCTGGTAGCATGAATTCCTGTGTACTCAGTAACACCAGAGATGAAAGGCAGAGTTATTGGGTGGAGACGGAACTTTCAGAAAACAAGAGCAGTGTAGACCAAGGTTGTCCGGTAGAACCATCTGTGACCAGGTAAGTGGTCTGTATGTCCATGGTCAAATATGGCAGCCACTAGCCACTCGGGGCTACTGAGCTCTTGGACTGTGGCTGGTGTATCCAAGGAAAGGATGTTTTCATTTTATTTCATTTTGATTTCAATAGCTATAAGTGGCTAGCAACTATGGTGTTAGCATGGATTTAGAGCAACCTGCATGCCTGGATTACCTGGAATGCAAGAACAGAGAGACAGAGAACTCAGCAGAGGCCAGATGACAGCATGGACCATATAACCAGAGTCTATATATGCTTCCTTGAATTCCGACATATCTCTTAGAAAAAGTAGGGAAGACCTACTTCAATAGTAACAGTGATCGGTAACCTATTATGCAGTCTAGCAAATGCTTTGCATGTATTGATTTATATAATCCAGGTAACCCCAAGAGACACCTAGTGTTTTTTTTCTTTTTATGACCACACCTGTGGCACAGGGGTCAAATCGGAGCTGAAGCTGCCAGCCTATGCCACAGCCACAGCAACACCTGATCCAAGCCACATTTCCACCCTCGCTGCAGCTTGTGGCCAGGTCCTGGACCCACTGAGTGAGGCCAGGGATTGACCTGCATCCTGCTAGATACTATGTCGGGTTCTTAACCCTTAACCTACTGAGTAGGGCTAGGGATTGAACCCACATCCTCATAGACACTGTGTTGGGTTTTTAACCCGCTGAACCACAACGGGAACTCCTGGTGATAATTTCTTAAGTATCACATTTAAATGTGTTCCTTTAAGAAAGGATCAACATGTTCTTACAGCAATGTGAGAAAAAAAAAAAAAGAATAGATTACATCTAAAAATTAAAATGCTCCTTGCGACTTAATGCAAAGAAATATCTCTTAGAGAATGTACCTTTAGGAATGCATCTCCTAAAACTGCTTTCTAAAGCACCTCACTACCTTATCAGGACTTCATTAATCTAACATTTATGAAATAGGCAATATTTCAAAATTGTAAAACATAAAATAGGTTCAGGCATCTGACATTTGCATATAAATAGAAAAGACCTCAGATCCACACTGGTAGGGAAATAAATGATTTGCTACAGTTTTCATATAATTTTCACTAAATTAGCCTTTAAAAATGTCCTTGTTATGTAGATTGATTTTTTTTACTCCCTATTTAAACAACGAAAAAGACTTTTTTTCCCAAAGAAATAGCTACATGAGGCAGTTGAACTCAATGAAAAGCTTCATTACTAAATCCTAGACAGGTATAAAGAAGCCCATGAAATGAGAATTTCCCTGCTCTGCTCTCATTGATTCACACCCCCACTCCACCCCGTCCAAGTTGAATGGTCCAATAGGGACCCCCCCCTCACCCAGGCTTCCTCCAGGATAACTCGGTGCTTTCTTGACAGTTCTCCGTGGGTCTAGCATCTGTGTTCTTTTGAAGGTGAAATAACTTGAAGTCCAAGAAAGGTTTCATGGTTTATTACCTGCTGTCTTGGGAGGGTTCAACCTCTTGTTGGGCTCTGGGTACAGGTGTGTGGCAGGGTCATTTCCCTCCCTGTTGTGGTTTTTGTGTTGAGCTGTAAATGTGACGGCTCCCGCCACACATCTGGATTGCCTCCTCCCCGTGGCTCAGAAGTCCAGCTGGCACTCCTGCTTCCTCTGTGTTGCTTCCCTGACCTCTCACCTGGAGGCCCTGGAAGAGATCCAGCTTCCAGTCCCATTCAAGTTACAGTCAGAGGGCAGCTCTTTGGGGCTGTGGGGCTGAGGGCCCCACTTCCCTTTTGGCGGCCGGCTGGAAATTTTAGCCCCTCAAAGCCAGCTACCTTTCCTGTCCTTTCATCCTCAAACCAGGGATGGCGAGCTGGGACCTTTTCTTGCTTGGGAACTCTGTCTTCTGCTGCTAATCTCTTCTGCATCCTCTCGAGAAAGTCCTCTGAAGTTAAGGGCTCCCAGGATTAGATCGATCCCACCTTTCCCATCCCCAGTCTGGCCCCTGGATTATATCTGCAAGGTCCGTTTTTTGCCGTGTAACATCCTGTTCATTGATTCTGGAGATCAGAAGTGGAATATTTCCTGGTGGGGGGTAGATGGGTGGTTTATCTACCATATGCCCCAAAGAGTGCAACTTGTACAGAAAATCCAGTTCTAACATGCGTGCCTGGCGCACCATGCCACACTTCTCTCTGTTTCTATATGAGATCCCTTGTGTCTCAGCTGCCATCGTAGTGGCTGGCAGGAAGTCTGGGCAGTTTGCAGGACTGTTTTCCCTCCTCTTGTAGGATTCTCTGGCCCTGGTGTTGCAACTACACACTGGTGTTGAGAAAACCACTGGTTCTTGGCCCATTGTGGTTGCCTCTCCTGGGTGCTCCATCCTGGGTCCACAGGTTCGCTCAGAGACAGCCAGCTCCCTCCCTGTCCAGCCAAGCAAGCGGCAGTCAGAGATATGTAGGGGGTGGGGGGATCTGATGTCCCACTGCCTGGGGAGAGGTCAGAGGTGCTCCATCTGTAGTCTCGGGGGCTGAGGAAGCGGTGGGAGAAGCCAGAGTCCCCATCCTCCTCCACGCTGTGCTGGGGACACAGAACCTTTCCTTTCCCCAGGAAATCTAGACTCTCACGTCAAGAGCTCTTCAGGAATCAGGAGTTCCCATTGCGACTCAGTGGGTTAAGTACTTGACATTGTCCCCATGAGGATGCTGTTCGAGCCCTGGCCTGACTCAGTGGGTTAAGGTTTCGGTGATACAGCATAGGTCGTAGACGTGGCTGGGATCCAGTGTTGCCATGGCTGTGACATCAGTGGCTGCTGCAGCTCTGATTAGACCCCTAGCCTGGGAACTTCCATATGCCTCAAGAATGGCCATAAAAAGAAAAGAAAAAAGAATGCTTCAGGAATTAAAAACTCCTTATCTACTTTTTGAGCAAGGGCAGTTAAAAGAAAGTTACAACCTGGGCTTCTTTCTTGAGAAAGGAAAGAATGTAAAAATATCTCATTCTCTCAGCAGGTCGCTTCAGCCCACAGAGATGGATTTCTCTCTTGCAAGTGGTTCTAAACCACTTACAATCACAGGGAAGCCTGGGACCGGCTCCCGCCCCTACCCAGATGTGGTTAAGAATCTCTGGAGGTGGAGCCTATGGGCTTCAAAAGAGGGTAAAGCTTTTCCTGGCAACCCTCAGAGTTTCCTAATCGCGGCTTTGCTGCTATACGTGGCAAACCAGTGAATCTGGATATGGGGTTTAGCACGCTGCTGGCAGAGCAGAAAAGTCTTCTGCGTTTCCCTAAAACTGGTTTTGGTATAGTCATTATCAAAGTCTGATTTTCAAGGCCAAATCCAAGGCATATGGCAATTCCTAGGCCAGGGGTCGAACCATAGCTGCAGGGAGCAGCCTACACCACTGCCACAACAACACCAGATCCAATCCACATCTGCAACCTACACCACAGCTCACCACAACACTGGAGCCTTAACCTACTGAGCAAGGCCCAGGATCAAACCCGTGTCCTCATGGACACTTGTCAGATTTCTTTCCACTGTGCCACAATGGGAACTCGCTGATTTTGTTTTAATATTAGAGGTCTATGACTTTTTTTTTTTTTTAGGGCCACACCCATGGCATATGGAGGTTCCCAGGCTGGGGGTCGAATCCAAGCTACAGCTGACGGCCTACACCACAGGCACAGCAGCACAAGATCCAAGCCGTGACTGCGACCTATACCACACCTCATGGCAACGCCAGATCCTTAACCCACTGAGTGAGGCCGAGGATCAAACCTGCAACCTCATGGTTCCTAGTCAGATTCGTTTCCTTTGTGCCACAGTGGGAACTCCAGCCTACGGCTTTTAAAATCAGCTTTATCATTGAAACTTTGGGGAAAAAAAAAAAGTTTTGCTGTTTTGAGAATAAAGCTGCCTACCCCACCTCTGCAGGCTGAGCCAGGCTTCTGGCTTTTTGCAGCACGAGAGGCCCAGGCAGAGGGGCCTCTGGGCACCTGACAAGGTAGCAGGGCCCATTGGAAGCCAGGGAGTGTTTTTTCTTTGGGTCCCAAATGGCATTGGAATCTTGGCTGGAGGTCCTGTAGGTTAAGCCATGAGCCAGGGCACAGCTCTGCCTGATACATCTCTCGTATGAGTTGCTAATCCAAAACCATCACCTTGTGGAAAATATGTACATATATGCAAAGATGCTGGGTGGTTGGAAGATACTGGACATGAGTGATGAAATTAGGAACATTATCATGTATTCATTTTTTTGGCAGCTTTTTCCAAAATAATAATGCTGTGGTATTTACTCACATTGAAAAAAAAATCGTTCTTCAAATCCACCCTTCAAAGATATTTTCTGAGTGTACCAAATGCTTGCAATGCAATTTTAGCGGGAAAAGAAGGATACAGAGTTCTATTTAGGGTATCCCTTTATAGAAATAAAATACTAGCAGAAAATAGGCCACGATTTTCAACTGCAGTTATCTCGGGAAAATGAGAGGTTAGAATGCTGTGTCTCCTTGTTTATTCCTTCCTAGATGCCCTCCCCCCAAACGCAATGGGTGTATATTATTTTCTAATGAGAAAAGATGCCTGCTTTGTCTTTTTTTAAAGGTAGAAAACCCAGAGGTATCATTCATTTCAGATTTTTTTCTTTTGTTTTGTTTCTTTTTTTGGTTACTCTGCAGCATAGAAGTTCCCAGACCAGGGATCAGATCCAAGCTGCACTTGTTACCTGGGCTGCAGCCGTGGCAATGCCAGATCCTTTAACCCACTGTGTCAGGCTGGGATAGAACCTGTGTCCTGGTGCTGCAGAGATGCTGTCGAACCCATTGCACCACAGCAGGAACTCCTCATTTCAGGGTTTTGGTTTGTTTGTTTGGAAGTTTCCAGGCCAGGGATTGAACCTGTGCTGTATCAGCGATAACACGGAATCTTTAACCACCAGACTATCAGGGAACTCCTCATTTCAGCACGTGTGCTCAGCAGGGTGATGACTGGACTTATGGAAAATTACCATTCCCTCCGACAGGTGTGTTTCCTTCCACTGGATCCACCTTTCTTTTCACTCTCCTGAGAGACGCAGCTTTCCTCTCAGATGGGGAAGAAGAATTAGGATGGCAGAGATAGGCCACAGACCCCCAAGGTGCCAAGCCCTTTGTTCCTCTGAGGGAAAGGGCTTAAACACACAGCTGGCTGGCTCTCCAGGTATCATAAATTTAGCTGTGGGGTCCTGCAGCCTTGACCTCCTAGAAGAGCCACCCAGGGATTTATTGATGAATCAC
>PVHT021183555.1:25146952-25179113 GCA_004024745.2 Catagonus wagneri | reverse complement strand
CATTTAAGGAACCAGCTCCTCCTCTCTTGGGAGCAAGCAAGCAAGAGAAACTGTTATTTGTTTTTGCTCCCCTCTATTGCAGCAGGGACCCCAAATAAAGCCTTGTCTGAATTTTCCTGTCTGGCCTTTCATTAATTTCTATTGATTATAGGAAGACCAAAAACCCTGGTCAGTAATCCTACCACATTCTAGACACAAAAATTCCACCACTCTCTCCAAATTCCTTTGTATCACTTTGGACTTAATCTCTAACCCTGATAATTTTGTCCTTATAAGTGGAATCACACAGCATGGAGACTTTTGAGTCTAGCTTTTCTCAAATATCAAAAAACGTTTGATCTTTTTGCACATGCATGAAATTTTCTAAACTAAAATGTTAAAGTAGTAGTTTTCAAAATGCAGAAGATAAAAACAAAATGCATTCAATCTCTGTTTTTTACATGTATCCCTTTTTATGGCTAGGTAGCTTTCCATTGTCTGCTCACGGCATGGTCTGTCCATTTAAAGACTAAAGAACATTCATGTGGTCTCTAGTCTTGTGTGATGATGAATAAAGCTACTATGTATCTTCATCTTTAATAGATTTTTGTGCAGTTTTCATTTCTCCTGGCTGGATATCTAAAGTATAATTTGGGAGAATCTCGTACTAAGTGGTGAAATAAGTCAGAAAAGGCAAAGACAAATACCATAGGATTTCACTTATATCTGGAATCTAATATATGGCACAAATGAACCTTTCCACAGAAAAGAAAATCTTGGACATGGAGAACAGACTTGTGGTTGCGAAGGGGGAGAGGGGAGAGGGATTGGGAATTGGGGGTTAATCGATGCAAACTTCAACCTTTGGAATGGATATGCAATGAGATCCTGCTGTATAGCACTGGGAACTATATCTAGTCACTTATGGTGGAACATGATAATGTGAGAAAAAAAATGTATCCTTGTAGGTGTGACTGGGTTACCTTGCTGTACAGTAGAAAGTTGACAGAACACTGGAAACCAGCTATAATGGAAAAAATAAAAATCGTATAAAAAATAAAATGACAACAACCAGGGGAAAAAAAGTGTAATTTGGGTTAGAAGGTATACACATGTCTAACTGCATAAGGAAATGCCAAATTATTTTCCAAAGTGGCTGCACTCATTTGTATATACACTATCACTTGGTATTGTTACCAAAAACAACATTGTGGAGTTCCTGTTGTGGCTCAGTGGGTTATGAACCTAAGCAGTATCCACAAGGATGCCAGTTTGATCGCTGGCCTTGTTCAGTGGGTTTAAAGATCTAGCATTGCCTCGTGCTGCAGCATAGGTCACAGATGTGGCTCAGATCTGGCATTGTGTGGCTGTGGTGTAGACCAGCAGCTGCAGCTCCGATTTGACCCCCTAGCCTGGGAACCTCCATAGGCTGCAGGTGTGGCTGTAAAAAGACAATAAAAAATTTAAAAATAAGATAAATTTAAAAAACAGAAACAAAGGCAGATTCTGATAGGTGTGTCACATTATCTCATCATGACTGGAGTTTGCTTTTCTCAACGGCTAATAATGATGTAGATTTTTTTCTTGTGCATCTACTTGATTGTTGTCCAAACAGCTTGGCTGTTTTTATTAGGCTTTTTGCTTTCCTCTCGTTGAATTTTGAGAGTTCGGAATACACTCTAGATACAAATCCTTTTTCACATATGCTCTTGCAACTATTTTCTCCCAGTCTGTGACTTGTCTTTGCCTTAACTGCATCATTCCTGGAACTCAAGTTTTTATTATGATGAAAATTATTAATTTTCTTTCCTTTGCGAATCATGCTTTTGGTGTCTTAATTATGAAATCTTTATCAAAGTCAAGGTAAAAAATAGTTTACATTTAGCTTTTATATTTGGGTTAGTAAACATAAAAGTTTTAAAATAGAAAATATTGAGTGGCATGGTCTGGGGGTTTGGGGTGAGTAGATGCAAACTTAGAATGGATAAGCAATGAGGTCCTGCTGTACAGCACAGCGGACTCAGGGAACTATATTCAGTCTCCTGGTATAGACCATGAGGGAAGATAAATAAGAAAGGGAATGTGTATATATGTACGACTGGGTCACTTAGGCTGTACAGCAGAATTTAGCACAGCATTGTAAATCCACTATATTTTAATTAAAAATTTGAAAAAATAGAAAAACATTATACAGTGTAAAGTGACTAAAACAAGATTGTTTTAGGTTGAATGCACATTGTCGATACATTCCATTTCCACCAGTGGAATTACTTATTCATCAGTAATAAGCGTTCTTCCAGGTTGGGGGCACAAAGCAAGGATTTCATATTTCCAATAAATTACAGGTCTGTTTGTCCATATAACTTTCCCACAGGAGGGAATCCTGAGTGTCCTCCCTTTCATGAACCAATAATGTCTAGGAAACCCTCTCCCTTTTCTTTACTCTCCAGTTACATCACTCCAGTGACCCAATATTTAGCATCTACCTGGAACTCCAGAATCCAAGTAATAAAGAGTCATAAAATTTTCCGTAGAATTTTCACAAATTATCTAATTTAAAGGAAAGGTAAAATAAGAAAATTTTAAATGTACCTGATTTTCCTTAAAAAAAAATATATATATATACATAAATATATGTGTATTTATGGCCACACCTGCAGCATATGCAAGTTCCCAGGCTAGGTGCTGAATTGGAGCTGCAGCTGCCGGCCCACACCACAGCCACAGCAACACCAGATCCGAGCCACATCTGTAACCTATGCCGGATCTCTAACCCATTGAGTGAGGCCAGGGATTAAACCTGCATCCTCACAGAGACAGCATTGGGTCCTTAACCCGCTGAATCACAACAGGAACCCCTAATTATCTTGAAGATTTTTGAAGAAGAAAACAGGCTTCTCTTTGCAAATCCTGTTCCTAAGTAAAGATGGTGGAAAGATCTATTTTTAGGACCGTCCGTTCATGAAAGTCTGAAGACTTTGACTATATACGATTGACACATGGCTATTATACAGTCAGTACTGATTTGACTGAGAGAAACCATCCCGTAGAAATCTTGAACCTGTAATAAGTACAGCTTGGGATATACTATAAATAACTTTTTTCAATCTTTTAGTTATTTGGGGAATTTCACGATTAGATAATAATTTATTTTTCTGTCACAAGAGTTAATGTGTTAAATGTAAACATTCAAATGACACCCTGCTTTTAGTAACCTTGTTTTGACAAGTCTTCTTTTTAATATTCTGGGATCTTGGGGAGAGCGGGAACCCTTTGTCTGGTGCAGGATGTGTGCACATTTAAAGATAATTACTACTGAAGTTCCTGCTGTGGCCAAACGGGACTGGTGGTGCCTCTGCGGCGTCAGGACACAGGGTTGAGTCCCAGCCCAGCCCAGTGGGGTAAAGGAGCCAGTGTTGCTGCAGCCGCAATAGGTCGCAACTGTGGCTTGGATCTGATCCCTGGCTGGGGAACTCCATATGCTGCAGGGCTGCCAAAAATAGAAAAACAAAGAAAAATAAGAAAGAAAAGAAGGCGTTCCCATCGTGGCTCAGTGGTTAACGAATCCGACTAGGAACCATGAGGTTGCGGGTTCGATCCCTGGCCTCGCTCAGTGGGTTAAGGATCCGGCGTTGCCATGAGCTGTGGTGTAGGTTGCAGACATGGCTTGGATCCCATGTAGCTGTGGCTGTGGTGTAGGCCGGTGGCTACAGCTCCGATTCAACCCCTAACCTGGGAACCTCCACATGCCACGGGTGCAGCCCTAGAAAAGGCAAAAAAAAATAGGAAAGAAAAGAAAAGAAAAAAAAACACCCAGTTTAATTCTGCTTATCATTTGTTCCAATATTTTGAAACATCCATCAGTAACATAAAAAAAAAACTAAAACAAAAATCATCTTTAAAAAATAAAGGTATTTAGGTATTGTGATCCCAGGTGACCCAATTAAATGGAAATAATAGGGGCTATTTCCAGCTTTCCGCTCTATCTTGCTGCTTTAGCTCCCACCCACGTCTGGTCTAGAAAGGTGGAGTGATGGTGTCACTCACCGTCCGATCTCCCCGAGTACAAGTCACAGTTTTGCCAGCCTTGGTCACGTAGTGCGATGGAGTTCTAGAGCTGTCTTTATGTCACTCTGTCTAACCTCATTGTAACTACTTGTCCTGCATGTGCACAGGGCACGTCTTCTTAGTTCTGGTGCCTACACTGTATTTCTCATTTCATCACATGTTGACTATTTCTTGGGTTCTCGAGACTGTGACCACTGGGCTTAGTGATAAGAAGAAAGACCCGGATCCTGCCCTCAGGAAACATGGGTTTCGAGATGCTCCAGGGGGAATGCTCCACGGTGACACCTACCCACCTCTCGGTGTGCCTCTGTCCCCTGGTCTGGGGTGAGCTGTCTGAGGGCAGGGAGCGTGTGCTGTCCGTATTTCATTCCTTGTGTCTCCATCCAAGATCAGCGCCCTGATGGTACCCAATGGAGGAGAGGAATGAATCCAATTTCTGTTCTAAGATGTGGGACTTGGGTGATTCTGTGCCATCTCTTTGTGCTTTTCATTCCTCATTTAAAAATCAGGGAAAGGAGTTCCCATCATGGCTCAGGGAGTTAAGAACCTGACTACTGTCCATGAGGATGCGGGTTCGATCCCTGGCCTTGCTCAGTGGGTTAAGGATCCAGCGTTGCCGTGAGCTGTGGTGTAGGTCACAGACGTGGCTCAGATCCCGAGTTGCTGTGGCTGTGGCGCAGGCCAGCTGCTGCTGCTATGATTCTACCCCTAGCCTGGGAACTTCCACATGCTGCAGGTGTGGCCGTAAATAAATAGACAAATAAATACATAAAAATCAGGAATAACAAGGCTGACCTGGGAGGGCTTGGGTGGGGATGGATGCCATCACAAAGGGCAAGGTGGGGACCTCCTCGGTGTTAGGGACTCCTGTGTCCGTGTGGTCCGTGACCCTTGCTATGACAACTCGTCCCCCATCCCCACCTGCGATAAGGCCTCTGCTCCTCTCTGTCCCTGTGACACTTCTTCCCATGTGCCAATTAGTATTCATTTCATCATCAAATTAGAGAAAACCCATACAGGTTGTGAGACAGTCCTGGCTGAGTAGTGGTACAAAGACAGGCCGGGACCTGGGGCCCTTGGCTGTAGTGTTTGCACCTGGACAAACATCTCCTCCAGCAACAAAATGCAAAGAAACTCAAAGGGATAAAAATAACTGTGTACATGCACCAGTGGGGCAAATTATGGGTAAGAATATACAGTAAATAAATAAATAATACGCAGCTGCCACTTGTTTTTTTTTTAATTTTAAAAATTTAAGTACAGTTGATTTACAATGTTGTGCCAGTTTCAGCTGTAGGGCAAAGTGACCCAGTCATACATTTATGCTTTCCCTACCTCATACTGTCTTTCTTCCTTCTTTGCTTCCTCTTTTCTTTCCTTCCTTCTCTCTCTCTTTATCTCTTTCTTTCTATTTTTTTTTTTCTTCTTTCTTTTGTCTTTTAAGGCCCCACCCAGGTCATATGGAATTTCCCAGGCTAGGGGTCTAATTGCAGCTGCAGCTGTCGGTCTATAGCCCAGCCACAGCAACGCCAGATCTGAGCCACATCTGCGACCTACACCACGGCTCACAGCAATGCTGGATCCTTAACCCACTGAGTGAGGCCAGGGATCGAACCCACATCTTCATGGATAGTAGGCTCTTTATTTTTTTTTTTTTTTGTCTTTTTGCCTTTTCTAGGGCTGCACCTGTGGCATCAGGAGATTCACAGGCTGGGGGTCTAATCGGAGCTGTAGCCGCCAGCTTACACCACAGCCACAGCAATGCCAGATCCTTAACCCACTGAGCGAGGCCAGGGATCAAACCCGCAACCTCATGGTTTCTAGTTGGATTCGCTAACCACTGAGCCACGACGGGAACTCCCAGTAGTCAGGCTCTTAACCAGCTGAACCACAAGAGCAACTCCCTTTCTTCCTCGCTCCCTCCCTTCCTTCCTTCAGGTATGTTTGTAAAAAATGCGAAAGACACAGAAACAGAGAACAGTTTCCTACATCAGAGTCAGCAAACTGCCGCCCTTGCGTCGAATCCAGTTCCCTGATGTTTTGTTAAGTAAAGTCTGTTGGACACAGTCTGTTTGCCGAAGCGCTGTCGAGGGCTGCTTTCCTGCTGTCCTTGCACAATGGAGTACTTGCAACAAACAGTCTGGCCTAAAAAGCCAATACTTACTCCCTGGCCCTTTGGAGAATAGGCTTTTTGAGGATCACCTGGGTTGCTGACTCTGGAAGACCAGGTAAAACCAAGGATTAACCCACAAGCTGAAATCCACCCCTCATGAAATTGATTTTGCTCAATTTCAGTTTAAATGCTCTCCTTTCTTGGACCTACACAGATGCTAAATATAAACTCCAACTACTGGACAAACTGGACATATTGCCCCCCAGGAATCTTGGGGTTTGGAGGAGAGACCTGACCCCCCGCAGTTCTTAGCTCTCCTCATAACACATTCAGACTGGAGTCATCCACATTTAGTATTTTTCCACCCACTGATCTAACCCCAATCACTTGCTTAACAAACAATGCTTTTCGTTAAGAGCACCTCAGAAGTGAACTTGGCCACCTCGGCTCTCGGCAGCACATAAAAATGTGTTTATTTTTATTTGTTTATTTCCTCAGCAGTGTGTAATGGCTGTAAAATGGTTACTATGGCCTCAATCTCAAATGCCACCCTTTACATTATCCCGCTCTATTTATACCTGCCTGGAAAGGTTTTTTTTTTCTTTTTTCTTAGAGGCCTCGCACTTTTACTAGGCCAGGAAAAAAAGAAAAACTTGGCATGACCTAAATGTCATCTATCACCTTTTGTTTATTTCTGTTGTGAATGCAAAATGGTATTAGAGTCATTTAAGATCCCGCTGCGTGGTGAAATCGAAAGAGATAAATCGAATCGTCGCCTTTTCTGTTCTGCCTGAGTAGATGGAAACAAATGTGGTGAGAGTTTAGGACATAAATGAGAAAGTACAAGGGAAAGAGGCAGGAACATGTAATATTAAATACTGGAGCTCCCTGGTGGCGCCGTGGCTGAAAGATCTGGCATTGTCACCGCAGTGGCTGGGGTGGCTGCTGCGGTACAGGTTCGATCACCAGCCAGGAAACTTCCACACGCTGGAGGTGCAGAGAAAAAACACTGAAGTGGGAGTTCCATCGTGGCTCAGCGGGAACGATCCTGACTAGCATCCATGAGGCTGTGAGTTCAATCCCTGGCCTAGCTCGGTGGGTTAAGGATCCTCCTGTGGTGTAGGCCAGCAGCTGCAGCTCCGATTTGACCCCTAGCCTGGGAACTTGCATTTGCTGCAGCTGCAATATGAAAGGAGGTCATCCAGTCAAGTTTCCCACCTGGCCACTGGTGCGGCCGGGTGTTGAAGGGAATAAGTAATGCCTTAGCTAGAAACATACACTGGTCCTGTGTTCTAGGACAGGCTGTGACATGGTGTGAGCAAGTGGGCTCCCCCCAGTCTGCTTCCAGGGGCTCAGGAGTAGCTAGCAGATGTTGGGGGTCTCTGCTTTGACTTCTCTCCACCTTAGAGAAGAGAGGAGGATCCGGCTGTTGGCTGCCTTTCCCCCACCATCAAGGGAAGGCACCTGGAACCCAGTGTATTTCCCATTAAATGCTTACTCCAAGTAGTAAAAGCTAAATACTTACTGCAAGTAAACACATCCATCCTCACTTGTTTCACATCAAGAAACTGAGCAGGAAGAACTTACCGCAAGCCTCATTGCTTATAAGGGAGTTTTTTGTTTTTGTTTTTGTTTTTGTTTTTTGCTTTTTAGGGCTGCACCTGCGGCATATGGAAGTTCCCAGGCTAGGGGTTGAATTGGAGCTGCAGCTTCTGGCCTACATCACAGCCACAGCAATGCTGGATCCTTAATCCACTGAGTGAAGCCAGGGATTGAACCTGCATCCTCATGGACACTAGTTGGGCTTGTAACCTGCTGAGCCACAATGGGAACTCCAGAGCTTGGATTTTAATTTGGGGAGGGGCAAGGAGAAAACAGGAGTTGGCTGTCAGGACTGATTTTTTTCCACCTGTGGGTGCCTATTGGGTGTGGCAAGACCAAAGATCATACGGGTCAGTTTGAGCACCTTCTGTGATCTTACACCAGTCATGTGCTTTCTGTGGGTCCCAATCTCTCGTTGGCAACATGGGGACAGTGGAAGTTCTGTTCCACAGATGTGTGTGGACTGACTTCAGTGAGTGGATAGACGCATAGGTCTGGTTGGTGGCCTCAGCCCCAAAGTAATGAGCTGTGACTCTCCCCTGTACGTAAACATCAATGTACTCAACCCTGTAGCCCTCCCCACGCTGAGGATCGAGTGCTGCAAAATGCTTGCTGAATTGAGCTGCATTTGCATTTCAGACCCCAGATAAAGGTTTCACATCAGACCCTGGGTTAGGGAAGGACATGCCGTGTGAAGGTCATCTCAAGCATGTCACTTTGTGTGAGGTGGCCCCACGTCAGCACGTTCAATGAAAACACATACATAAGGAGTTCTCGTTGTGGCTCAGCAGTTTAAGGACCTGACCAGTGCCCGTGAGGATGCGGGTTCAATCCCCAGTCTGCTTGGTGGGTTAAGGATCTGGAGTTGCCGTGAGCTGTGGAATAGGTTGCAGATGTGCCTCAGATCCCTTGTTGCAATGGCTGTGGCATAGGCCGACAGCTGCAGCTCCATTTTGACCCCTAGCCATCCCCTGGGGTGACTTCAGGAACCAAATGTGACTGTACATCCGCCCACCTTCAGGAGCCAACAGCAAGGTCCTTGACTTTCTTTCTGTGGCCCAGAATATTCCTTTCATGCCTTTCAGTATAGAAACACTTAAACCAAGTGTCAACTGAAAAATGAAAATAAAAGCACAACCTAAAAGTTGAGAATTATGTTTTATTTGACAAGTTTTCTAAGGACTTAAGCCATGAAGACAGCCTCTCAAATGGCTCTGAAGGACAGCTTCAAAGAGGTCAGGGAGGAGCCAGGACGTACAGGAGTTTCTGCAACAAAAATCAGGTAGTCAGGACATCAAAAGATTACTTGTTCATTAAAGAAAAAAAATGAACATCTAAAGTCAATGAATTGATTGACTTTTCCCTATATGGAAAGATGCAAGAATCTGGGCTCACTGAAATCATTCAAGACATGGCAGAAATGATTCACCAACACCAAAACTGCCTTTACAGCTCAAATTAGAGCCATTTTCAGCTTCCTGATGTACAAACACATTTAAAAAAAAAAAGAGTAAAAGAAAAAAATTAAAGGCAGTCGAGAACATCTGTGTTCCGTTGCCTCAGTAACGCCTCCCATATTCCAGCAGAGTTGTTCAAAGTCCTGTGAGGACCTGGCCGCCCCTCTTCTCGATCTGTCGGGTGAGGGCAGGCAGGATGGTCACCCCCCTTGGCCCCAGAGCTGTCCCCCATCTCGCAGTGTTGCAGGAACAGGTCCCCTTCCATGACCTGAGGAAGAGGTTTGTCTAACGCCTGGAAATGGATTGTCCGAGGAGACACACGTGCTGACAAAGCGAGACTTCATAGGGAAGGGGCGCCCGGGCGGAGAGCAGCAGGTGAGGGACCCAGGAGAACTGCTCTGTCACGTGGCTCGCAGTCTCCAGTTTTATGGGAATGGGGTTAGTTTCCGGGCTGTCTCTGGCCAGTCATCTTGCTGGGTCCATATTTGGTCTGGCCCAGCGTGCTTCCTGGTGGTGCGAGCATCTCTCAGCCAAGATGGATTCCGGCGCCGAGGATCCTGGGAGGCTGGTCCTCTCCTCTCCCCTGATGGCCCCTCCCAAAGCATCCCCATTAGTCTTCAGGGCGGCACCTTGTCCCTTAGCAGGGCCTCCTGCTGTGAGATAACTCATGCAGGTGACTATTATCATGTCTGATCAAGGTGAGTAGTTTCAGTCAATGGTTCGCTAACGCCAGGACTTCTTTTCTGTCTGTTCCCTCTGCTGCTCACAGCTCTGAGCTTAGGATGAACAGAGTCCTGGGTTTCTTGCTATAACCACCCATAAGGAGATGCTCTCTCCTGGGTCCGCTGAGCTGGAAGGAGACAGGCACAGAGCTTGAGGCTGCCTGAGACCGAACCAAGCCAGCCAGACCCAAGGAGTGGGAAGCTCATATCCACACAAAAAGCTGCACAGAGATGTTTGTGGCAGCTTTATGCACAGAGACCCATACTTAGAAGAGACTAAGTGGTCCTTCGGGGAGTAAATGGATAGTCCAGACAGTGCAATGGTATTCAGGGCTAAAAAGAAATGAGCTCTCAGGCTGAAACCAAAAATATCTCTGACTCGAACCCAGCCAGATCTCAGGTTGGGGCTTGAACCCACTTTTTTAGGTTAGAATCTCTCACCTGGTAACTGGGCTTACTGAGGCTCAGGTTCTTTGTATCTCAGAGCAGAAGGAATTCAGTGAGAGACAAAGTGACGGGCAAGAAATAGATTTATTAAGACAGGATGCTTGTGAGAGATGCAAGTGGGCAGGCAAGGAAGCTCTGCCATGAGGATCAGGTGGGCTACTGTTTTATAATCCAAGGAAAGTGGGGAGGGGAGAAGACCACCTTCTTCCTCATTCTTTGAGCAGAAGTCAGGTTACATCACTATCGCATACGGTAAGAGAGTATTTGACCCTACGAGGTCAAACCAGGGCTGTCACGGCGCTTATTCACATCAGCAGCAGGGAGGTAACAGATGCTAAATAACGTTGAGTCATCTCAGGTTTCTGTACAATGAGGGTCTCCTACTTTGGAATGTCATCTTTCCCTTAAATTCCTGGCCTTGGTCCTAAGGATCATCATCTTGCTGAACCTGAAGGCATCATTTTATCTTTCACTTAATGACGTGAGGCATAACTCGTGCTTTTCTTCATGGTTTTATAGTAAAGCAAGCTTGCTTCGTTGCACTACATTCTGATGGCTTTCTCGAGCGACCGTGAACTTAACACTGGTCTCCCAATGTTCCCTAGATTTCCCTCGCTATCTGTTGTCCCCTACTGGGGCTTCAGCAGCTACCTGTGTAACAAAGCCATAAAAAACATGGCCAATCCTGGCCAAAGATGGCTGAGATGGGGGCGGAAAAATCTGAGGCCACAGTTTCAGCACTGCCCGATCTCCAGGACTCAGAAGCCAGATCTCCCTCTTTACACTGTCCTTGAACCTGTTGGAGTTGGTGGTTAGAAGTCACTTTACCACCTTCAACAATCAGGAACATTTCAAGAAAGTGTTACTAATAAAGAACCCCCCAAAATGAAAAAGAATAATAATTTGTGATACTTCTGCACAAAAGTCTTCAGAATCTATTCGTACTCAGCATCACCCATCTTGGTTATCTGGATTTTTTAGTTTCCAGCAGCTGCTAAGCAACAAATTAGAAGGGTGAACTGCTGGAGGCAGCCTCAGGGGGAATAAAGAGAAGGCCCGTTGGAAGGAGGACTTTGAAGAACAATAAAAACAAAGCCAAATGCACATTGGTTGGGCAGCTGTTCAGTGCAGGGACGCCCCATTACGCGCCTGAAAAATTCCCCACCTTATGACTTGCCTGCCCACCAACTGAAGAGGAGCTAGGCAGGACCCTGTGGGGCTCCCAGGTACAAAAGGCCCCCTGTGCCCCTCGTTCTTCATCCTAAACTCAGAACTATGAGCAGGAGAGGGAACAGACAGAAAAGAAGTCCTGGTATTAGGGGACCACTGACTGAAACCGCCCACCTTGGCCAGGCAGGATTAACAGCCACCTGCATGAGTTGTCTCACAGCCGAAGGTGCTGACGTGGAACAGGGTGCTGCCCTGAGACTAATGGGGAGGATTTGGGAGGGGTCGATAGGAGGGAGGAGAGGACCAGCCTCCCAGGATCCTTGATGCCAGAATCCATCTTAGCTGAGAGATGCTTGCGCCACCAGAAGGACCCTGGACCAGACCAAGTACAGGTCGAGCAAGATGGTTGGCCAGAGACCACCTGGAAACTACCAAAACCAAAATTTCTTGTTTGCAGGGAGTAGGTTTCAAGCTCCTAGACCTTCCGTGAGTAGCAAAGGGCAGGTTCAGGCAGTTCCTAATTAGGGGAAGGAGACGAGACAAAAACAGAGGGGGAGCAGTCCAGAAACAACAGTGCAGGGGTGTGGCCGCATCCTGCTTCCTCCTCCAGGCATCTACAGAGCGATACCTGCAAGTCCTTTTGCAGGCACCGAGGCCTCCACCCAGGCAGAGGATGGTAACTTCAGGCTGAACACAGACACGTGGGGCCCGGACCGAGGAGGCTGATGATTGGGATTCCTGGAGCATCACCCTGTTACCTGTCCACCAACCAACCAGAGGAAGGTCACACACCCTGCAGCCCTGCCACAAATGCTGCCTCTAAAAGCTCGTCCCTGGAGTTCCCGTCGTGGCTCAGTGGTTAACGAATCCGACTAGAAACCATGAGGTTGCGGGTTCGATCCCTGGCCTCGCTCAGTGGGTTAAGGATCCGGCGTTGCCGTGAGCTGTGGTGTAGGTCGCAGACGCGGCTCGGATCCCGCGTTGCTGTGGCTGTGGCGAAGGCCGGCAGCTACAGCTCCTGTTAGACCCCTAGCCTGGGAACCTCCATATGCTGTGTGTGCGGCCCTAGATAAGGCAAAAAGACAATAAATAAATAAATAAATAAATAAATAAATAAATAAATAAAAATCTGAGCATAAGCAGCCCGTTCTCCTCGTTGGGCCCTGCAATAAACCTCCAATAAACCTTTCTATGCTCCAACTCTGATGTTTCTGTTTGGCCTCGCTGTGCATCCGGCACATGAACTTGGGTTCAACAACAGAAGGATGAGCGGCTGCAGTGACAGCCTGCATGATTCTGAGTTTCAGGTACTTTTCCTTTTTAGCATTCTGGTGCATTCACCCCTAGCATGATGCATAAGGTACTCCTTAAATATTCAGGTTTTTTCCTACCACACAGCGCAGGGAACTCTATCCAGTGTCATGGGATATAATAATGGGAGATAATATAAGAAAGGGAGTGTATGTATACGTATGACCGGGTCACTTGGCTGTACGGCAGAGACTGGCACAACTTTGTAAATCCACTATACTTTGATAAAAAGAAAATAAATAAATTTAAACATTTAAGTTTTTAAAAAGTCACTTAAATGACTTGTGGGTTTTTAAAAACCTTAACTGTCTGGAATGTGTTTTTTGCTTAGAAACCTCATGTAATCCGGGAACGTTACTTTTTTTTTTTTAATTCAAGGGTTTCTTGTAACAAGCATAACAAGCATAAGAGACGGTAAGTTTCAAGAATCATCCTTACACTGCTGGTGGGAATGTAATTGGGGCAGCTGCTATGCAAAACCATATGGAGGGTCCTTTAAAAACTAAAAAAAGAGCTACCATATGATCCCGCCATCCCACTCCTGGGTATCTACTCAGACAAAACTGTAATCTGAAAAGATCCGTGCACCCCTGTGTTCATAACAGCACTATTTACAATAACCAAGACATAGAAACAATCTAAATGTCCATTAACAGGACATTGAATAAAGATGTGATAAGATGTATATGTACATACCATGGAATATTACTCAGACATCAAAAAGAGTGAAATAATGCCATTTGCAGCAACATGGATAGACCTAGAGATTCTCATACTAAGTTAAGTAAGTCAGAAAGAAGAAGACAAATGCCACAGGATGTCACTTACATGTGGAATCTAAAATATGGCACAAATGAATCTATCTACAAAACCGAAACAGATCACAGACATAGAGAACAGACTTGTGGTTGCCAAGGAGTAGGGGCGGACTGGGAGTTTGGGGTTAGCAGATACCAACGATTATATATAGGATGGATGAAAACAAGGCCCTAGTGCATTGCACAAGGAACTCTATTCAATATCCTGTGATGAACAGGAAAGAATAAGAGGAGTTGCTGTTGTGGCTCAGCAGAAATGAATCCAACTATTCATGAGGATGTATGTTTGATCCCTGGCCCTGCTCAGTGGGTTAAGGATCAGGCATTGCCGTGAGCTGCGGCATAGGTTGCAGATCTGGTGTTGCTGTGGCTGTGGCACAGGCTCCAGCTGCAGCTCCAATTCGACCCCTAACCTGGGAACTTCCATATACCACAGGGGTAGCTGTAAAAAGAAAAAGAAAAAAAAAAGAATACAAAAAATATACGGAGTTCCTTTGTGGTTAAGTGGGTGAAGGATCTGGCGTCACTGCAGTGGCTTGGGTAGCTGCTGTGGGGTGGGTTCAGTCGCTGGTCTGAGAACATCCCCATGCCACAGGCACAGCTAAAAAAAAAAAAAAGGAGATGAGTGTATATGTATTTGTATAACTGAATCACTCTGCTGTACACCTGAAACTAACACAACATTGTAAGTCAACGATACTTCAATAAATCTAAAAAAAAGAAAGTTACCAAATAATGTGTACAGTGTAATACTGAAACAAAAAAGAGCTAAAGAATAGAAAAGATCTATCCCTTCCCCTTTCGAAGGTTCCAGACCGTTTTCCCTTGCATGATGTAGGGGCAGTCTGACTTTACAAAAAGCCTTCTTAATCCTACCAGTGCTTGATTCCGTCTCTTTGGTCCTTACATTAAGGAAAATGCTCATATACAGAAGTGTACCCTCTGTTGCGCTTAGTCTGTATTTTGGCTGTTACTGTGGTGAGCAGCTTGGGGATTAATTATGCCTCTGCACATTGCATTTTCTTTTTCGGCAGCACAGGTTAACTTCTGTCTTCCGGAGGCTGTGCTGGAGGGGACGTTGTCTGTGGGGAGTCTGGCTCGCTCTGGGATAAATGACAGGGCTGATCGCAGCCTGCAGTGACACCCCCTGTTTCTCCTAAACAGGACCAGCTAGAGCTGAATGATGTCCCCGAGGAGAGAGGACACGGGGCACCATCCGCACGCACGCGGAAGATCTGAATTCTCCTCCACTCCGTGCCTCCTGACAGCTGCCACCTCGGGTCCCCTGGTGCCGCTAAGAGTGCAAGTAGCCGGCCCACCTTCCAACAAACCTACACGCAGCGGATGGCCTCTCCCTGCACAGACTGGCCGAGCCCAGCAAGAGCATCAGAGCCCTGGGACCCCACAGGATCCTGGGGCAGGGGAACCGAGAAAAGTCACCCGAGATGCTCATGGTTTCTCTCTGCATGGAGAGGAGATTTCCAGTGAGATGGGGAAGCAGAATTTAAAAACAAAAGCAAACCCCGGCAGATTTCGGCTTCGTGGAGTCTGCCTCCTTTGGAGGAAGGATGTGGCTGCTTGTGCCCCAGGCTGGTCCTGCACTCCATGGGTGCCGGTGGCCGCAGGTGTCCTGAGAGGTGGAAAAGCCATGGATTGCTGGGAGAAAAAGCCCTGGAATCCATCTATCCCCAGACAAGCATCCCTTGGGCACTGGAGAGGGAGGGGCGGCTCCCCCCTTCATTCATTCCACAGTGAGTGCCTGGCTGCCCTGTCTGGAGAAGGGGTCCCTCCGGGTGGCTGAGGAGCCCTTTGAGTAATTACACAATCCTCTGTCACCATTCTGAGTGGCCACCAGCTGGCTCTTCCTGACTCCCAACTCTAAATCATACTAGAAGGAAGATGATAAACTTGCCAGTGGCCGTGAGATTGCAGGTGAGATGGGCAAGTAATAAAAATAGATCACTAGCCACAAGTTGCCTTGTAAGTTGCAGGTGAGGCTTCAATCCAGCTTTCCTGTGGCTGTGGCATAGGCTGGCAGCTGCAACTCTGATTCGACCCCTAGCCCAGAAACTTCCATATGCCACAGGTGCAGCCTTGAAAAGAAAAGAAAAAAGAGAGAGAGAGAGAGAGAGAGAGAGAGAGAGAGAGAGAGAACTTTGTCAAATATAGAATAAGACAGGTGGCAGCAAGTCCAATAGAAGAGAAATAAGGAGAAAGGGGCCACTGGTGATGGGTGGGAGTGGTGTTGAATTTTAAATACAACAGTCAGAGGAAGTAATAGATCTTTTTAGTGGAAGTATGTCCTGTGCAATATGAGGGGCATACTTCGACTGAAAAAAATTATTGTCCATCTGAAATTCAAATTTAATTGGGGCCCTGTATTTTTTACTTGCTAACCTTGGACTGCTTCTCATTTTCATCATGTGGGTCTGAAGGCCTCTGAGTAAAGACCTGAAGAGGCAAATGAAGGAGTCACTGGGGTGTCTGGGGAAGGAGGGTTGGTGAGTCATGCAAAGGCCCTGGGGCAGGCTCGTGCCATGGGCTTGAGGAACAGGGAAGAGGAGCCGCTGAAGATGGAGAAAAGAGTTGGGGGCGATGAAGTCAGAGGGACAGCTGTGGGCCAGGAAAGATCAGGCCACTGCAGGACATTAGCCTAGACTCTGGAGAGCTGGGGGTCAGTGAAGGGACACACCTGATGTGTGTGACATCGTCCAGTGGCGGTTGCCATTAGACCACCTCCTGCAGTTCCCTGTGCAGACACAGATGGTGGGGCCAGGATCTGGGTGTCAGCAGATGCAATGCGGAGACATGGTCAGAGCCCAAGTATGTTTGGATGGTAACATCCAGGACCAGCTACATAATTTTCCAGGCCTAGTGCAAAATGAATATCCTGGGCCCCAAGTCCTAAAATGATGGCAGATTTCAAGATGGCAGCCACAGAGCAAGAAATCCCCTCTTAGTGAGAGGCCCTTTGTGATGCTACAGGCCGCGTGTCCAGGAGGCCGGACCTGGTTACGGATGGACTGTAGAGTGTGAGAGTAAAAGAGGTCCAGGTGAATTTCGTGGATGTAGTTGGCACTGAATGAGATGGAGAGCCTGGTGGAGCAGGTTTAGCTGGGGAAACGGAGATGAGGGACAGAGGAAAAGCAGAAAAGCTTCTGGTTCATCTACAATCCATATCATTGAAAATTAGTCATCTTGGACCCATGATAATTATTTTTTTCGTTTTATGGATTCACCTGCTGCATATGTAAGTTCCCAGGCTAGAGGTTGCATCAGAGCTGCAGCTGCCGACCTCCACCGCAACCACAGCAATGCAGGATCTAACTTGCAATCTTCGAACTGGGCTGCAGCTCGCAGCGGTGGTGGATCCTTAACCCACTGAGCAAGGGTTAAGGATAGGACCCCCATCCTCTCAGAGAAAACATCCTTAACCCACTGAGCCACAACAAGAACTCCAGATCCACGACCGTTTTAAGAGCACTGATAACTGGGTGCTATTCGTTTTCAGTATCTTTACAAACATCTTTCAAAGTGGGGACAACATATAAGGGTTGGGTAGATCTGTGTGCAAGTGAAAGATGGACACATGAATACTGTCAGAGAAATGTGTTTTGTGATTTTCCAGGCATGATGCGGTTTTTAAAAATACCTCTTTACAAGTTCCTAATAGGCAAATGATTACATGTGGCTAGGAACAATTAAAATGTATAGGTTCAAATAATGCTTGAACTTTAGTTCAAGTAATTTTCCCAAAATAAAATTTGTGATTTATAGTAGGCTTTTAGGTAAAAAATATACATACATATTCCTTTACCAATAAAAATGATTTTTAAGGTGAAGCAATTATTTTACAGCAACCTAATGCTTTTTAATTGTTTTATTGTTTTTAATACTGTGTTATAGCAGATTCTCTTGGGTTTTCTGATAAAAAAATTACATTGCCGGTAAAGAAGAATAATTGTGCTTTCCCCCAGCCAATATTTATAACTCTCCTTTTGTTTCACAGGAAAGTATAATGGGGAAAATATTCACAATAGCAACAAAAATCATAAAGCATACAGAAACAAAGAAGAATAAACTAAATGAGTGTGAATTATATGAAGAAAACTATAGAACTTTAAGGAGACTTGGCACGTCTGGTGAGACGTACTTTTTCATGGGGTGATTCAGCACCACAAAGAAATCCTTTGTCCCCCACATTAATCTAGATATTCAAAGCAACTCTTGTAGGATTCTGATACGGTATTTATTGAATTTTGACAAATAATTTCAATTTGGTATAAAGTAAAATCTGGAGTTCCCATCGTGGCTCAGCATGTTAAGAACCTGACACAGTCTCTTTAAGGATGTGGGTTCGATCCTCGGTCTCCCTCAGTGGTTAAGAATCCAGCATTGCCACAAGCTGTGGCATAGGTCACAGATGTGGCTTGGGTCCTGCATTGCTGTGGCTGTGGTATAGGCCTGCAGCTGAAGTTCTGACTAGATCCTTAGTCTGGGAACTTCCATATGCCACAGGTTTGGCCATAAAAAAGAAAAAAATGCCATTAAATTTCAAAGAAGTATTATTTAAGGGGTCAACTTTAGTAGCCACTCAAATAAGACGTAAGTAATTTAAACAGAATTGTCCTGATACAAATACGGGCAGGCTCATCCAAAAGAATATAGTCATGCAGTTCCTGCAGTGGCACAGTGGGTTAAGGATCCAACCGCAGTGTCTCGGGTCGCTGCAGAGGTGTGGGTTCGATCCCCGTCCCAGTGCAGTGGGTGAAAAGATCTGGCATTGCAGCAGCTGTGGTTGTAGCTGCGGCTCAAATTCAATCCCTGGCCCAGGACCTTCCATATGCTGCAGGTGCAGTCAAAATAAAAAATAGAATATACGCATGAAACAACAGCAAATGTACAGCTAACCCCTGGGCAACACAGGTGTGAACTACGTGGATCCACTAATAGGTGGATTTTTTTCAATAGTAAAAGTGACAGTCCTATGTGATCGGAGGTTGGTCTAGTCCAGGAATGCAAAACCACAGATACAAAGCACCTGCACATACAGAGGGCCCACTATAAGCTATATTAATTTTCAGCTGCGTGGAGGATCACGTTGTTCAGGGGTCAAGTGTGTACTGAAAATGAAAGAGGATCAAAATGAAATCATGGGGAAGAAAAAGTGGATTGTTATTCAGTTAGATTCTTAAGAGAATAAAAAGCTGGCTCCTTATCCATTTCACCCATCGCAAGTCAGATGGATTAAATTTTAATTACTAGCAATGAAACTGTTAGCATAGAAAACAATTGGAGTCAGACTGTTCCAAACTAGACAACAGAAGTCCTACAGGTGAAATCAATCAGAAAACAACCCAACAGGAAGCCCATGATGGGACCCAAGGGTCAGCTTCTGAGAGGTGGGAACCTGGCAGAGAAGGGCAGAGGGCGGTGGTGCTGGAGGGGTGGTACTGCGAGAGTGACCAGCCCCCTGGCAAACCTTGCATTTCAGGGTGATGGAGTTGGCCTAAAGACCTGCTCACATTTGCATGTTGCCTCTTTCTGGTTGAATATCTGGTCAATGGATTAAACTTTTCTTAGTTCACCTCCTCCCCTGCATAATAGAGGTAGTTATTTCTGCCTTGTTCACTATACTGGAATTTCCTCTATTCAATGAGACATGAAAAGTCTATGCAAACTGTGAAGGGCTGTAGGTTCCAAGAACATGACCCATTGTCCTCACCGGAGGGACCTCCTTCAGCTGGATTCAAGGCAGTCACAGAACTCTAGATTAGCAGGCGTTCCCATTGTGGCTCAGCCTGTTAAGGACCTGATTTTGTCTCTGCGGATTCAAGTTCGAACCCTGGCCTCGCTCAGTGGGCTAAGGATCTGACTTTGTGGCAAGCTGTGGTGTGGGTCGCAGACGCAGCTTGGATGCAATGTTGCTGTGGCTGTGGTGTAGGCCGGCGGATGAAGCTCTGATCCAACCCCTAGCCTGGGAACTTTCATAAGCCCAGGTGTGGCCCTAAAAAGAAAAATAAAAAAGAACTCTAGGTCAATAAATTGCATCAGCTACTGGTTTTACATTTTGAATTCCTACCATGTGTTTTTATGAGTGGATTTAACTGTAACTGGAAATTTAAATAAATGTATTTGCTCAACTAAATATAAACACGAACCTCACACATACAAGGGAAGGAAGAGGCTTATATGCTTGCCAGTTGTCCGCTACCTGGGAGCTGTCTTGGTTTCCCGTATGCCAGCTGTCTCTACATCCTTCACCCCATTTCTTCAGCCTTGGGGAAGTCGTGCTGGAATCAGCTCAGCCCAGACCGAATGACTTTTGCACTTGGAAGTGGGATGAAGTGCGGATGGGGATGGTAGAGAGCTAAGCATCTCTGCCATAAGTAAGCATGTGGTCTATAAGCAGGCACACAACTTACTGTGAAATATGAAGCAAGGTGTGTTTTTTTCCCAAGGTGGTCCTCTTCCAACCCAACCCTCTAGGACACTCCACTGTCCAGCGTGTAATGCATAGAGCAATAATTCAAATAAACAACAAGGCAATGCCCAGATCAGCCTTTAGGCCTCCTGATGTCACTGGCTGTGTCGTCTGCTGCCAGGTTGTAGCAGGGATTTATCTGTGTGGCCAGCAGCAGCGGACGGCAGAAGCGATGAGCTGCCCCTTCAAAGATTAGGTTAATAAAGATGTCTGTCTTGGTTGCTTTCTTGCCGTCCCATCACTCATTCCAGGGAAGTGGGCTGCCATGACTGTAAGGCAGCCCTCTAGAGTGGCCCCCTTGGTGAGGGACTGAGACCTCCTGCCAACAGCTATGTGAGTGAGCTTGGAAGTGGTCCTCCAGCGCCAGACAAACCTTCAGATGATGCAGCCAATCAGCTGCCTGTCTGCAACTATGAGAGTCTCTCTGCCAGAACCATCCGGCTATGCTGTTCTCAGATTCTTTTTTTTTTTTTAATTTCTTTTTTCTTTTCTTTCTTTCTTTCTTTTTTTTTTTTGTGGCTATACCCACAGCGTTAAGTTCCCAGGTTGGGGATCAAACCTGAGCCACAGCAGTGGCAATGCCAGATCCTTAACCCACTGTACCACCAGGGAACTCCCAGATTCTTGACCCTAAGAAGTCTGTGTTGTTTTGAGTTTGTAAGTATGGGCTTGCTTTCTTTCTTTCCTTCCCTCCTTTCTTTCTTCCTTTCTTTCTTTCTTTCTTCCTTTCTTCCTTTATCTTTTTAGAGCTGCACCTGCACCATATGGAAGTTCCCAGGCTAGGGGTCAAATCGGAGCTGCAGCTCCCAGCCTACATCACAGCCACAGCAACACCAAATCAGAGCTACATCTGCAACCTGTGCCCCAGCTTGCAGCAAAGTCAGATCCTTAACCCACTGAGTGTGGCCAGGGATCACACCCAAATCCTCATGGACACTATGTCAGGTTCTTAACCTGCTGACCCACATGGGAACTCTGGGGCATAATTTATGATATGGCAATAGATAAATAACATAGTTTCATCAATAAATCTTTCTCAGTCTCCTCTGATGCTAAAATTTCAACTGTCACCTTATTCTTCATTCCTTTAGAGGTATACTTCTACTGCTGAATATGTGTTATTATGCAGTTTTTATTCGGTCATCTCCCCAGGCTCACTGCGGGATTCTTGAAGTTAGGGATCCATGATTTATTTTTTTTTCCAAATCTACTAGCTCTCTGGCATGAAAAATAGAGTTTTTGAATGAAATACACCAAAAAAAGGGTCTACAGGAATACCCGTCACTGCTCAGCAGTTAGCATCCATAAGGACGCGGGTTTGATCCCTGGCCTTGCTCAGTGGGTTAAGGATCAGGTGTTGCCATGAGTTGTGGTGTAGATTACAGACGTGGCTCGGATCCCACGTTGCTGTGGCTGTGGCGTAGGCCGGTGGCTACAGCTCTGATTGGACTCCTAGGAACCTCCGTATGCTGCAGGTGCGGCATTAAAAGAAAGAAAGAAAGGAAGGAAGGAAGGAAGGAAGGAAGGAAGGAATAAAGAAAAAGAAAGAAAGAGAAGGAAGGAAGGAAGGAAAGAAAGAAAGAAAGGAAGAAAGGAAGAAAGAAAGAAAGAAAGAAAAGGGTCTATAGTTAAAAGACAGTTGAAAGGCATTTTACAACATTTTCCAAGTGCCACCCTCCACCCTGGGTGGGAAAGACAGCTTATGCGGACTTACCATGGTGGAATCATGGAGAATATTTACATTCAGATCCAGAGGCAGAAAGTGGCTACTCAGTGATTAACCCTCCTCCATCTTCAGAGTTTGCACAACAAGCAAATAAAATCTGTTTCCTTTGGAACAATGCCCTCCAGAGCAAGAAGCACTGGCTGTTTCGTCCTTACAGTTATAGTGAGGGTGGAAATTGTTTTTTTGTTTGTTTGTTTTACAGAAGGAGCCCCCTTGTGGTCATGGTCAGAGAGGAAGCCACAGTGAGCTGTCTTCAATCAACGCTATTATTTGTGAGCGAAAAGTCACAAGACCTTTGTTGTGAAAACAGACTTTTCTATCACTGAACGTAAAATCCTCAGGTTATCTTGCAAGTCCGCACGGGACCTGTGTTGGGCAGTAACGACAGCAGGGTGATCCAAGAGGAAGGAGACGGCCACACCGCTCAAGCTTTGTCCTCTCCGCGTACAGCTGTCACACTTAGAAGCTGTGAAAGGCGGAGAAGAGGGAGCTCCCGTCATGGCTCAGCGGAAATGAACCTGACTAGCATCCATGAGGACTCAGGTTCAATCCCTGGCCTTGCTCAGTGGGTTAAGGATCCAGTGTTGCCGTGAGCTGTGGTGTAGGTCGCAGACGTGGCTCAGATCTGGTGTGGCTATGGCTGTGGCGCAGTGGCTACAGCTCTGATTCAACTCCTAGCCTGGGAACCTCCACATGCCAAGGGTGAGGGGCCCTAAAAAGATCGAAAAGAAAAAAAAAGGAAGTTGTGAAAGACAGTCTTAGCCGCCTAGACATTCCGCGAGGAAAGATTTTGTCCCATATTCAGGGTTGAGTTTTCCTTCCCGAAACATGTCCAGATGTTCTGGAATGCAGACTCCACATGAGGCATCCATGGCCAATGAGAAGTGAAAAGCAGGGTTAACTCTTTAAATCTGGGGGATGACCCGAACTTTATTTTATTAGAAAAATGTATTTAAGCCACATGGTGGTCGTCATGTCCATGTCCTGAGCAGGTGCTGTCCCCCTGTGATGTAGTCAAATACCGTTATGTCACTAGTTCATCTGGTACTGCCTGTTTGAAAGGTGCTGAGAGAATGAATCGTAAAAGTTCTCATCACAAAGGAAAAATATGCAAATATCTAATGATTACGTTGTGCCTCTGAAACGAATTTAATGTTGTATGTCACTTATCTCCAAAGGGGAGGGTGGGATTTCACAGTCACTGACTAAGTCCCACTCATGGCTGCAGTGGTGGTGGTTTGGTTTCCTGGGCGGGGGCGGGGGGGGGGGTTGATAGGGTGGCGGGTCAGAGTTCCATTGTCATATGGTCCTACCATTGTCCATTTTAAAATTCAGTCTCACTTTTCATCCCCGTGAGAAATAAAATATTGCCCGCCCTTTCAGAAAACAAAGGATGTCACAGTCATCAGTGACTGTAGACGCCTCCAAGGGTGAGCCCTGAGGGCACTCAGGATTGAAACAAGTGTTTCCGGCAGCCTCTCCCAATGGTGAGCCCTCAGGATGGGAAAACACAGGTTACCAGCCCCAGAGAGCTGAGGTGCATAGCAAAGGAATGCTTTCAGTGAGTCCAGACTTTGCATCTTCCAACATGTAGAAAAGTGCTGAATTCCTTAAATAACAGTAATCTTGCAGTTCTCATTGTGGCTCAGCGGTAACGAAACTGACTAGTATCTGTGAGGACGTGGGTTTGATCCCTGGTCTCGTTCAGTGGGTTAAGGATCCAGCCTTGCCAGGAGCTGTGGTGTAGGTGACAAAAGTGGCTCAGGTTCTACATTGCTGTGGCTGTGGTGTAGGTCGGCAGCTGCAGCTCCGATTCCACATTCGACCCCTAGCCTGGGAACTTCCATATGTAGCAGCTGCAGCCCTAACAGCAACAACAACAACAACAAAGCTATCCCAGCAATTTTTGGTCCTGACTACCTGCCCTTTATTGCAAAATCTCCTGCAGATCCTAACTACCCGCTCAACTCCTTGGCGTGGTTTTCTCAGGGTTACTTGAGATGCTGCCTCTGGGCTTATGTCCTCATTTTGCCCAAAATAAAACTTAACACTCAATTTTTAGGCCATGCATATATTTTTTAGTTGACACTTGTATTTCAGAAGATGGAGCAGAAGTGGAGAGAGATAAAGAATCGTGCTCGGGAGTTCCCGTCGTGGCTCAGTGGTTAACGAATCCGACTGGGAACCATGAGGTTGTGGGTTCGATCCCTGGCCTTGCTCGGTGGGTTAAGGATCCGGCGTTGCCGTGAGCTGTGGTGTAGGTCGCAGACGCGGCTCGGATCCCGCTTTGCTGTGGCTGTTGCGTAGGCTGGTGGCTACAGCTCCTGTTAGACCCCTAGCCTGGGAACCTCCACATGGCGTGGGTGCGGCTCTAGATAAAGGCAAAAAAAAGCCAAAAAAAAAAAAGAATCGTGCTCATGTGTGTACAGCTAGTAGCTACCAAGTAGGATTTGAACACGGGTGATTCTGCCCTAAAATCTAAGTTCTTAGGCAACGCACTGTCCCATCTCCAGATAACCTGGCCTCTCCCCATTGACAGCCCACCCAAACTATGTAATCCATCTATCGTTTGCCGCTTAATAAGGACGATGTGCATAAATCATGGTACTGATAAGAGCTGAATTGCTTATAATCAACAATTGCAGACTTCACAAGGATCGTTTGTCGTGAAGAAGGTGATGTGTTTGTGTTTGTCATGGACCCAATCCAGGCTAGGGACAGAGCCATCTCCCTGTGGGCACAAGGCATACCAGCCTCTCCACTCCAAAGGCATCAGAGTTCTGTGCTTTTGCTAAATAAGCAGCCCCCATCCTTTCTAAGCCCAGATTTACATACCTAAAATTTCAACAATGTAAAGTGCAGAGGCATTAGAAAGCTCAACAAAAGCAACCTTCTGGCCTTTGTCAAGCTCAGCCACGTTTTGATAATGGGGACCTCCACAAAGGGTCAGGCATCTTTTTTTTTTTTTTTGACTGTGGCATGCGGAATTTCTGGGGCCAGGGATCGAACCTGCGCCACAGCCAAGACAATTCTGGATCCTTAACCCACTGTACCGCCAGGGAACTCCTCTTTTAACAGCGTGTTTTCAAGTTTGCTCACACCCAAGTCGTTTTAAAGGCAATTCTTAATATCCTTTCCCCTTTTCTTTCTTTCTTTATTTTTTCAATCCAATCTTCACACCGCATCAGTAAACATCTAAACCTCCAGTCCAGGCCCCTTAATTAACAGTGCACCCACTGGGACGTCTCCCCTTATCAGCACGGAGGCTGCTTTCTTTGTGCGGCCCCCCAGCAGCCTCCTGCTCCTTTGTTAATTACCATTCAGAGCCTGATCTTGGAGCACAAAGACTTCAGTCCTTTGGATGCTTTGCTTGTCATTGTGACCGGATTATCTTGCCGTTAAACCGCCGTCCCCTCCGCCTGCCAATCCTCCGAAGAGATGGTGCTTGAAACTCAAGAGATAAGCAAACAAGTGAGCGTCTGTGAGTGCGTAGAAGCCGGCCGCCCTGGACACTCCCGGGATGCAGGGCATTGCTGCTGGGTTACTTGTCCATCCAGAGAACAGCCCCGGGCCCCCCTCTGGTGCCCATAATCACCAGGAAATCGCACCGGAGACCAGCCGCTGAAGTTCAGCTTTGGAGGTTATTTAGCGGTTATTTAACTTTGATGGCGTTTCTAATTTGGGGATGGGAGGGCTGGGGGAGATGAGAGAGAGAGGCTGAAAACTAAACATGGTCCCTGGTTTCTGGGTAGGAAGGGGATTATTCAGAATGAAATCTAAAGGATCAAGAATGGAACAAAGAAAAGCATCCATGTCATGTGATTATAAGCAATGAATTGTTTTATTTTTTCTCTTTTTTTTCCATCTTTGGATGCATCCGCAGCATATGGAAATTTGCTGGCCGGGGATCGAATCCAAGTCACATATGTGACCTTCGCCATAGCTGCAGCAACACTGGATTCTTCACCCATTGAGCCAGGCTGTGGATTTAACCCAAAGTGCCACAGAGACAAGCCAGATCCTTAACCCACTGAGCCACGGGGGAACTCCTCTCTTGTATTTTGTAACGGTTAAGCAGTAGACACAAATTCTTTGCCTGCTTCTGACAATGCCACACCCTCTCCAGAGCGTGCAGATTTTTGCAGAGTGACTGAGACTCCATGTTGCAGAGAAGTATACAAAACCACCTGCTGATAAAGACTGCTGTGTCTGCAAACTTCTCTTTTTCATTGCTGTTAAGGGGCAGCTTTGGGACAGAAGCAGAGGACTTGCTTTTTATTTCTCCAAGAAGTTTGTCTCCACCTGACTTGTTTTGTTGCTGAAACTCGGCCTCTGTCCACTGGTGCCAAATAGAAACTCGGAGATGGAGTTTTGGGTGAAAGAGAAAAAAATAGCTTTTATTGCTTTGCCAGGCAAAGGGGGCCACGGTAGGCTAATGTCTTAAAGACTACGCCCTCCACTGGGAAGAATTTCGGTGAGTTTTACAGTGGAAAGGAGAAGAGGGTTCAAGATAAGAATCAGGGTTGAGGGCAAATACGCCTTCTTCTTTTTTTTTTGTCTTTTTTAGGGCCGCACCCTCAGCGTATGGAGGTTCCCACGCTAGGGGTCTAATCGGAGCTGTAGCCACACCACAGCCACAGCAACGCAGGATCCAAGCGTCGTCTGCAACCTATACCGCAGCTCACAGCAACGCCAGATCCTTAGCCCACTGAGCGAGGCCAGGGATCGAAGCCGCATCCTTATGGTTCCTAGTTGGATTCGTTAACCACTGAGCCACAATGGGAACTCCTAAGCCTTCTTCTTTCTTTGGGGGAATCTTAGTCATCCAGGTTGGTGTCATGAGATCTCAGTGTGATGCTGGTGGTCTTCGGGGTTATTGGATCTCGATTTTTCCTAAAATAAAAATACCTGCAAAAAGGGCATATTGATCAGAGATTAGGCCACTCTAGGAAAGTCTTCAAAAAAGAAAAGAAAAAAAAAGAAAGCCTATGCTTATAATCTTTGACCCACAGGCAGTTGTGTTCAGGGTGCCTACTCTGTAGCTGATGGGTGATTGTGTTTAGGGTGCAGTTAAGCCAGGGAGAAACACAAGGAAGAGTTCCAAGCTGTTCAGTTTTAAACAAGTCATTTCTAAAGGAGGCATAAGGAATAGAACTTTTCTCTTAGGTATGAGGGGCCTGCATCAAATAAACTCAGCATAATACCCTCTAGGACCATCCATGTTTTAGAAAACAACAAGATTTCATCTTTTTTATGTCTGAATAGTATTCCTTTGTATATCCACACTGCATCTTCTTTATCCATCCATCAGATGATGGGCACTTAGGTTGTCCTATCCTGGCTAATGTAAATAAGGCTGTGATGCAGATATCTTTGCAAATTCATGTTTTCATATTCTTTGGATCAATACCCAGAAGTGAAATTGCTGGATCCTATGGCGGGTCTACCCTTCATTTTTGGAGAAACCTCCATAATGTTTTTCATGCTTGTTGCATCAATTTACATTCCTACCAACACTGCAAGAAGGTTGCCTTCTACAGAGAAACATCAAACAAGCAAATAAGCTAAAAAAAAAAGGTGGGGTGGAATACTCCCCATAGGAAACAAATGAACAAACAAATATAGGGATACAAAGGACAGAGTAGCCATTGCTGGAGGGAAGAGGTCGGGGAGGGTAGCCTGGGTGTCAACGGATGGAAACTAAATTTTGGGTGGTTGGAGTTCCCATCATGGCTCAGTGGGTTATGAAACTGACCAGAATCCATGAGGATGTGGGTTCGATCCCTGGCCTTGCTCAGTGCAGTAAGGATCTGGTGTTGCCGTGAGCAGTGGTGTAGGTCCCAGACGCAGCTCAGATCTGACATTGCTGTGACTGTGGTGTAGGCTGGCAGCTGCAGCTCTGACGCAACGCCTAACCTGGGAACCTCCGTATGCCTCAGGTGTGGCCCTAAAAAGAAAATAAATAAATGAGTGAATAAAAGAATTAATAGATAAATAAATAAATACTGGGTGGCTGGCAGGCTGTACTGTACTCAGAAGTAGAAATATAATGTTGTACACCCGAAAGTGTGTTATAAACCAGATGTTAACTCCGTTGAAAAAAAAAGGGCAGCCTACATTTTCCTGAATTCTGGGAGGGAGGGCCCGAGGTTGGGGAGGAAGGAGTGAGGCTGAGTGGGAGTTTGCTTTCAGCTGGTCCAGCCACCCCAGTACCCACACCACCCAGGGTGGTGTTTGAGATGCTAACTGGCATTCGTTTTCTCATCCCCGTCCCCCCTTCATCCCACCTCACCTGCCCCTGCTCTCGGACTGCCTGGACGCTGGCTGGTGCTGTTTTACCCCAGGGATGGGATGTTACAGGAGAGAGAAAAAAATCTCTTTGATGGTGAACATTCCTAAGAGGAAAGGGGGCATATTTAGGGTGCAAGGGAAATGCTTACTAAGGGCCGAGTTTCCTGCCCCTAAGTGTTAAGGAAAAGTGACCTCGGCTCGGGTCATCAGTGTTGTAGAGACACATGAACATGGGCAGATCTCAACAAGGGTCTTTACTTCTGCAGAAGGGTGTGAGGGCTCAAAAAGCGCTGGCTTTAGAAGAAAGACACCCCCTCCCATTTATCCCTGAAGCAGGCGGTGTATCTGTCCCCTTCCCATTGGTCAGGTCAGGGCGCACTTTCTTCTCTGTGAGCTAATTTGAAACAAACTGTTCCTGGGAGGAGAGGAGAAGGGCAGGGTGTCTCAGGCAAAGCAGGAACAAAATGGAGTAACCTGGACTTCCTTTGCTGAAACTGATGGCACGGACGGCCTGAACCTAGCCGGAACCCAGACTGGGATTTGAACCCAGCCTAAAACCAGACTAGGACTTGAACCCAAGTGCCGGAACTCAAACCCAGCCTAAACCCAGACTGGGACTTGAACCCATGGCTTTAGATTAGAATCACTCATTCTGTGTCTGGACTCACTAAGGTTCAGGTTCTTTCTGCCTCCGCGCAGAAGGAATTCAGTGAGAGACCAAGTGACAGGCAAGAAGTAGATTTATTAGGATGGGACGTTTGTGAGAGACACAAGTGGGCAGGCACGGAGGCTCTGCCCCAGGATCCGCTGGGCTACAGTTTTATCCTCCGAGGGGAGCGGGGGTCGGAAAATACCCCCTCTTCCTCTCTGGGAGCAGTAGCTCCTCCTGGGCATCCCGTAAGGTGTGTATTCAAATCAGCAGAAGGGCGGCCCTCACACTCCTGCCCTGGGTCTGAACCTGAACGCAGGGCTCCTCCCATCCCCCAGCCAAGGACCTGAGGCAGTTCTCGCACCTCCACTAGTCAAGCCAGCCTGCCAAGTGCTCATGGCTTTCTTGAGTGGATATTAACTCGTTATTAACTTACAGTGATCTTCCCAGTGTCTCCTGAGCCTCCCTCATTATCTACAGTCCTTTATTGGGACTTCTATAACTACCTGTGCCTGCTCCATCCCTATCGGGGAAGAAGGGCGTAAAGGTGACGCTGGGAAGTGGAGGGAATCCATGGGAACGGTTGGGGGAGCCACGTCCTAAAGGACCCCATGGGAAGGGTCCTTGCTTGATTACCGGGCCACAGAGGGCTCTTCAGTGGGAGGGTCGGAGGGGTCTCTGGGGAATCCTCTGCACTGGCGACTCCCCAGTTTCTGGCACTTCACAGATTGCCCAGCATGGGAGCCTTGATTGATTGGTTGATTGATTGATATTGACTGATTGGCATTTGCTAGTTCCAATTCACCTTTTCCACATTTTCCCAAAGGGTCAGCAATCCTCCCTGAATCCCTTTCCACTAACACAATCGCTGGCATCTTCAGCCACTGACAAAAGTAAACACACATCAAAAATAATAAATTTTCCCAGATGCCAAAGGGGAGAGAGATCTCCCCTTTTCTTGCAGTATTTCCTTTGTAGAAAGCTTCTGTTTGTAAATACTTTCCCTGACTCCTGGAGACATAGGTTCATCTTTTTAAAAGATTGAGAAGTAGATCTTCTAAATAAGCCTCTTGCTGGTTTTGCATCCCAGGAATGGATGTCGCCTCTTTGAAAGGTAAACTTCAAGGAGGTGGTCACCTGTCACCCTGTCTCTCTGGGACTTTATAGATGCTCGGCTCCCGCAGGTAGCTGCCTGCCTCCTGCAAAGATACAAGGGGCTTTATTTGCCCTTTGGATGAAGACAACAGATGTGCATGTGATGGATTGTACCTGCCTGGCCATCTGAAAGGAGGAGATTCTGTCTCTGCTTTGTCTTCAGCCAATTGCCTGCGATGCACATTGTAGCCCAGTTTAGTGTTAATTCAATACAAAGACGATTTCATTCCCTTCTACATTTTGTCCAGAGATTTTACTGGATTGGCAGGAAGATGTTTTGATGATTTCTCCAACAACGATCAATAAATACCTATCGAATGAATGCTTGACCATCAAAAATGGCTCCCACTCTTCTCAATTGGCAGAATCTGGGAGCCCGAGTGTCCTGGAGAATATATGGGTATTTGCCCAAAGATGCTTCAATCAAACCTGACTTACTGAACAATCAAAGGGCAAACAGATTGGAGTTCCCATTGTGGCTCAATGGTAACGTCCAACTGGTATCCATGAGGATGCAGGTTCCATCCCTGGCCTGGCTCAAGTGGGTCAAGGATCCGGCATTGCTGCGAGTTGTAGTGTAGGCTAGCAGCTACAGCTCTGATTCGACCCCTAGCCTGGGAACTTCCATATTCTGTAGGTGCGGCCCTAAAAAGCAAAAACAAAAAAAAGTGTCTTTTGCCCAAGTCTTGTTTTCCATTCTCAAGGGGAGAAGTATAAAAATAAAGCTGCGTAGGAGCTCCCATTATGGCTCAGCAGGTTAAAAACCCAACATTGTGTCTGTGAGGAGGTGGGTTCAATCTTTGGGCTCTCTCAGTGGGTTAAGGATCTGGAGTGGACCTAAAAAGAAAAGAAAAAAAAATGAGTCATTCAGTGTGTGACCTTTCAGGATAGGCTGTTTTCACCCAGCCTAAGGCCTTGGAAATGCATCCACGTGTGTGAGTAATGCAGTCCTTTTTTATGGCTGAATAGTATTCCACGGACCTGGCAAAGGCTCTCTGGGCTATTTCCAATGTTGGCTTTTACCAAGAAAGCTGCCCTGGATGACTGTGTAAAGGCTTTTGTGTTGACCAGTATGGTTTAATCAATAGTTTTCTCTAGTTTGATGCTACATATGGGGTGTAAACTTGTTTCTGATGATGACTGTGATGCGTGCACAGATAAGTGAAGGGGATTAGGGGAATTTGTTGACTGCAGATTTTTGCGTTTTAAAAAATATTAGGTTGGCTGCTAGTCATTTCATGAGCCCTGAGAACTATAGTAGGCTGGAAAATGTCCCCCTAAAGTCATTGATGTCCTAAACTCAGGAACCTGGGAATATGTTAATTTACATGGGAAAAGAGATTTTGCTGATGTGACTCAATTAAGGATCCTGAAATCTTTTTTTTTTTTTTGTGGTACATGGAGGTTCCCAGGCTAGTAGTCAAATTAGAGCTACAGCTGCCGGCCTAGACCGCAGACATAGCAATGTGGGATCTGAGCTGTGTCTGCAACCTACACCACAGCTTGCAGCAACGCCAGATCTTTAACCCACTGAGCGAGTCCAGGGATTGAACCTGCATCCTCATGGATACTAATCGGATTTGTTTTCACTATGCCACAACGGGAACTCCCTGACATCTTTTTTGTTTGTTTGTTTTTTGGTTTGTCTTTGTTTTTTTGGCTTCCCCTGAGGCATGTGGAATTTCCTTTGAGAGCTGGATCCTTAATCCACTGAGCCACCAGTGAATTCCAAGGATCCTGAAATCTGAATTTAAGAATCTGAAATCTTAATCCAGAGAGTATCCTGGATTGTCTAGGTGGGTTCATCCAGTGTGTCATCATGCATGGAAGGCAGGTGTAGCTAAAACCCAGCCTCTGTACGCGGGCACCAATTAGGTCTTTTTTTTTCCTTTTTTATTAATGGATTTTATTTCAGTTATAAGTGTGCATAAATCATCACAAGTCAATTTTACAGATTTTGTATCCCAAATCCCCAGTGCATCCCCCCACCCCCCAGACTGTCTTATTTGAAAAACCAAGGTTTTCCAAAGTCTGTGAGTCATTGTCTGTTCTGTAAGAAGGTTCATTGTGTCTTTTTAGTTTCCACATGTAAGCGGTAGCATTGGGTGTTGCTGTCTAATTGTCTGACTGGTTTCACTTCGCATGATAATTTCTAAGTCCATCCATGTT
>PVHT021183555.1:25079617-25141440 GCA_004024745.2 Catagonus wagneri | reverse complement strand
TTTCTTAATTGCACGTGCTTCTCCAGTGACCTGCATTTGTGCTCTCTTCTCATGATTACTGTTTTGGGTAGCATAATTGTGCATGTATGATTTAGTATCTTTACTGTATATATGCCTTTATTGGTGGGCCTTGTCATTTGTGGTGTTTTTGATTCTGGTTGTGGCCTTTTCTTTTCTGCCTAGAGAAGTTCCTTTAGGAGTTGTTGTAAAGTTGGTTTAGTGTTGCAGAAATCTCTTAACTTTTGCTTATCGGTAAAGGTTTTGATTTCTCCTTCAAATCTGAATGAGAGCCTTCCTGGATAAAGTAATCTTGTTTGGAAGTTTTTCCCTTTCCCAATTAAGTCTTGAAGACAGAGTTTGACGTGAAGAAGAAAGATTCAGCTTTATTACTTTGCCAGACAAGGGAGGCCACAGCAGGCTAACGCCTTCAAAACTATGTCCTCTCTTGAGAGGGGAATGGTAAGGGGTTTTATAGGTTTAGCTTTAAAAAAACAGGGCTGTTGATAAAGATTAGGGTGCCTGCATCCTTCTCCCTCCATCCTGAATATATCATTTCAAAGTCATCAAGGCCAGAGTCAGGGGGTCCGGTGACAGTTTCTGGAGGTCTTTGGGGTCGTCGCACCTTGACCTTCTCTCTGCAGTGAGGATGGCTCACAAAAGGAAGGGGGTATTGGGGAGTGTTTCAAAGGAAAAGAAAATACCAGGTGCCATATAACTCTAACTAGCAAGTAATTATTAGAAAAGAGAGCAACGAAGCAAGGAAGAGCTGGTTGGAGTAAGCTAGCAAGCCGAGGCAGGTATAACACCATGGAGACTGTTTTAACTAGTTTTTAGCTGTAACGATATTTCGTAATCATTCACTCTAGATCAGTCTTTTGAGACCAAGGGGAGTCCTGGGAGGCTAAAGGAAAAGCCTTTTTCTTCAAAATGCAAGGATACGGGTACATGGTTTCACAGGGAGGTCAGAGATCAGAGTCAGGCCAGGAAACGTGATGGTGGAAGCAGAGGGGGGAGAGAGAGGAGAGATTAAGAGACATTGGCGATGCCACAGTCCTGGCTTTGAAAAAAGAAGGAAGGGTCCATGAGCCAAGAACAGCAGGCAACCTTTAGAAGCTGAAAAAGGCAGAAAAGCAGATTCTGCCTTAGAGGGTCCAAAAGGAACACAGTGTTGTGGTCCTAACTGGATTGGAAAAGAATTTCCAGACAGAGAGCGGAGCGAGCAAAGATGAGTTTACTGAACTAAGAAATGCTGCTAGCGCAGTGGGAGAGCTTCCTGGTGGTCACGGAGAGCTGACCCCAATGGAAGTTGGCTTTTGTTTTTATAACCAGAGAGTAAGGAAAAGGGTGGCGTGGTTGTACTGATTAGCTGGGGGCCTGAAACTCTCCTCAATCCTGTTAAGAGCCAGCTTGGGTGAGCCGTCCCTTTACTGAGAAAAGGAGAGCTTGCTAGGGCAGGCTACTTCTTGATTGGAAGTGAGCCTTGCCTGTTACAAGTGTCAGCTTCAGGCTTCGTCCGTCAGTCAGGTTTTGTGTTTGAGCTAATATGCTGTGGCTTGAGTTCTACACGCAGCCCTGCTCATACTTTGGTTTCAGGACATGATGTAGGACCTCCAGAACAGGGAGGTAATAAATTTACATCGTTTTAAGCCACTCCATCTACAGTAATTTGCTATAGCCACAACAGGAAGTAATTGCACTTAGCATCAATGAGGCTTTTTATCAAGTATTTACCGTGGGACCCAGGCATGCATGCTTCTATTTGTTTGATATGAATTCACTATATGAAGTGAAATTTGTTCTACAGGATTAATGATGTAATGAACCCCAGTTTTAGCCTTGAGGAAACCAACCCTCAGGGCGATGGAGGGACATGCCATGGCCACCTGGCCAGTGGCTGGTGTCCAAAGTTTTAAACTTCAGAGATCAGAGCCACACTGACTGTTACTACGCAGGCCACCTGCTGGCACAGCCATGCCTTGGCCTGAGAGTGACATATTGCATCTTTTTTTGTTTTTGTTTTTGGCTGCACTAATGGCATGCAGAATTTCCGGGGCCAGGGATCAAACCTGTGCCACAGCAGCGATAATACCAGGTCTTTAACCCCCTGAGCCACTGGGGAATTCCTGGATATATTTCATCTTAAAGGGCGAGTCAGCCCTGGCTTTCTGGCTTTTCCCCACTTCACCCTGAAGTCCTTTCCACACTGCTCTCCGGAGACCCCGCGTGCACTTCCTTTCCAGAGGACCTTCCCAGCCTGCTCTGTTCCCAGGAATCAGGGAGGTGGGCAGGGAGGAAGATACAGAGGAGGAAAGAACCAGGCTTCGGAGAAACAGAAGCATCCCACCCTGCAGAGGACGAAATTAACTCTTTTTTTTTTTCTCTTTAGGGCCACACCCGCAGCATATGAAGATTCCCAGGCTAGGGGTTGAATCGGAGCTACAGCTGCCGGCCTACGCCGCAGCCACAGCAACATGGGATCTGAGCTACGTCTGCGACCTACACCACAGCTCGCAGTACCGCATAAAACAACGAGCAGGGCCAGGGATCAAACCTGCATCCTCAGGGACACTGTGTTGAGTTCTTAACCCGCTGAGCCACAAAGAGAACTCCTGGAATTCACCCTTTCCCTCTGTGATTACACAGAACCCAGAGCGGCTCCTTGAGGGGATGTGCCCTTCAGCGGCCCTCAGCCCAGCAGGAATTGCAAATAGCTTCGTTTGTCTTAGCCATGAGGAGGAGGCGGAAGATTTGAAGAGATGAGAAAAGCAACTCTCCAGACGCTGGAATAACACGCAGAGATGTCAAGGTGGCACACGAGGAAATTTCTCAGCCCCAGGAGGCAGCGGTGGCTGGGTCTGGCATTGAACTATATGACACTCCCTGTAAAGGCCTTTCTGCCCTCAGGACCCCATTTTCATCGGGTTACTGTTCCCAGAGGGCGGGCGAGAAGACCCTCTGGCAGCTTTCTAAGCCCCACTGGCTTAGCCTGGCCCCAGATAATGGGGGTCACTGATCCTTTCTTGCAAATGTCAGCGTGCAACGAGGGTCCACAGCTCTGGGTCTGTGATTGAGATGCTGTCAGCAGAGGGAGGCTGGTCGTCGCTCGGGACGGCGGCAGTGACAGGGAACAAACAGAGAGCGAAGCTGGGATAAGCTGGCCGCCCCTGAAATCCCTTCCAGTGCTTTCCACGTCCACAAAAACCTGCCAAGATGTAAAAATTCAGGCTGTGTGATGGTGAGCAGAGGGCTGGAGCTGGTCCCAAATTATGTTAGTTCTGAATTCAGGTCTGTGCTGGGCCTGTTCTCCTAGGGGGTTAACGACGCAGGCACCTCACACACCTCGCAGGATAGTTATATTCCTTATGCTTCTTTTAGAAATGACTAGTTTCAGAGTTCCCGTCGTGGCTCAGTGGTTAACGAATCCGACTAGTATCCACGAGGATGTGGGTTTGATCCCTGGGCCTTGCTCAGTGGGTTAAGGATCCGGCGTTGCCGTGAGCTGTGGTGTAGGTTGCAGACGCGGCTCGGATCCCGCGTTGCTGTGGCTGTGGCGAAGGCCGGCGGCTACAGCTCCTGTTAGACCCCTAGCCTGGGAACCTCCATATGCCGCGGGTGCGGCCCTAGATAAGGCAAAAAGACAAAAAAAGAAAAAAAAAGAAATGACTAGTTTCAAACTGGGGTTCCTGCTGTGGCTCAGCGGGTTAAGAACCCCATGTAGTCTTCGTGAGGGTGCCAGTTCAGTCCCTGGCCTCACTCACCGGGTTAAGAATCCCACGGTGCTGCAATGCAGCTGCAGCATAGATCAGAGATGTCTTGGTTCAGATCCAGAGTTGCAGGGACTGGGGCACGTCCTCAGGTGCAGTTCAGATTCAACCCCCAGTCTGGGAACTTCCGTACGCTTTTTTTCCGTTCTTTTCTTCCATGAAAAGAAAAAAGACAAGAACAAAAAAAAATTGGTCAGTTTTGAGCCCTTCTTTGTGCTTCTCCCTGGCTTAATTGCACCATAAACATAGTCACCCGTGAGCTACAGAGTAGACACCCTAAGCACATCTGCCTGTGAATCAAAGATGCTAAGCACAGGATGTTTCTTTGAAGACTTTCCTAAATTGCCCTAATTTCTGATCAATATGCCCTTTTTGCAAATATTTTTATTTTAGGTCCTATGAAAGGACTACCAGGGTCACACTGAGATCTCATGACACCAACTTTGATGACTAAGATTCCCCCAAAGAAAGACGACATGTTTGCCTCAACCTTGATTCTTATCTGGTACCCTCTACTCCTTTTTAAAAATTTTTTATTTTTTGGCTTTGTAGGGCCACACATGTGGCATATGGAGGTTCCCAGACTAGGGGTCAAATCCGAGCTGTAGCTGCCAGCCTACACTACAGCTACGCCAGACGCAAGCCGCTCCTGCCACCTACACCACAACTCAGGGCAGCACTGGATTCTTAACCCACTGAGCAAGCGCAAGGCTTGAACCCGCTACTTCATGGATACTATATAGGGTTTTTAACCCACTGAACCACAACGGGAACTCCTCTCTTTCTTTTTACTGGTTTCAAATGTAGCCACATTTAATGTAGAACAAACACAATTCCCTATGTGGCGGGCATTCAATCGCTTTTGGACAGTGATGAATTAGAGAGTTAAAGAAAGCAGGTGTTGGCATTAGAGGGGAGGGACTAGGAAAGTTTTGAAGGCTCTTTCAGGAGGTACATGAAGGTACTTTGGGAAAATCCAAGAGACAAGGTCAGACTGAGGGCTGGATCCATCCTTTGAACGACTGATGCTGCACCTGCTTTGGGTCAGGCTCCAGGCATGTTCCTGTCCTCCCAGGAGGTGCAAACCTGCATCCGCCTCAGGGAAGCTGTTATTGGGATGTAGGGGCAGCTTGGCAGGCTCTGGGTTGGTAGTGGCTTCTTCAGCTCCAAAGGGTGGCTCCCATTTCTCCGCTCGTGGTCCGCTTCCTCCGTCTTCAAAGCTAGCAACATCGCATCCTCCAGGATCAGAGCCTCCCTGACTTCTCTGTTCTCTTTAGGGACACCTGTGGATACAGGATCATCTCCGTCTAACCTAAACCTCTTTGTGGAGTTTTATTTCCTTCTACTCTGTTTGTTTGTTTATTCATTTTTGGCCACACCCATGACCCACAGAAGTTCCCAGGCCAGGGGTCGAAACCAAGCCGAGGCTACAACCTATGCGGCATCTTGGGCAATGCCGGATCCTTAGCCCACCGCACCACAGTGAGAACTCCCCTTTTTTGGAATTTAAAGGCCCCGGGCCACGGAACCCACCCTAGTCGCAGGTTCCAGGGGTTAGGAGGTGGGCACAGCTGAGTCCGGAGGCGAGGGCATCGTCGACCCATGTGAGAATTAACCTGTGTCTTCTCTATCAAAGGAAGCCTTGGTTACTCCATTTGGTTCCTGCTTTGCCTGAGACGCCCTCCTCCACCCTCCCCTTTTCCCTCTCCTCCCAGTAACAGTTTGTTTCAGATTAGCCCAAGGAGAAGAATACTCACCCTGAAGTGACCAGTGGGAAGGGGACAGATACACAGCCTGCGTTAGGGATGAGTAGTGGGTTTTTCCTCCTTCGGGTGCCCGCTCGCTCTCTTGCCTGCTCATCACCGACAGGGAGCACTCGCGCCCTTCCGCCCAAGTAAAGAGCCTTGTCGAGATCTCCCCGCGGTCCTGTGTCTTACTTTCCAACACTGACGATCTGAGCCGGGGTCGCTTTTCCCCAGCACCTACCACAGGCTCTGTCAGTCATGAAGGGAATATTTCTTCTTCCATCTTGAATCTTTTGCCCCAACATGTTCAGAACTCAGCTACCAAAGGAACGGACAATGTAGTTGGGGAACATTTAGAGCCCCCAACTAAGGCGAATTGTTCCAAGGCAGCCACATCCTGATGGACCCCAAGCTTCGGGCTAAGGAATCTGAGCTGCACCCCTGCCTGGGGTCTGCTACCGCCTCTGACGGGGGAAGAATCAGTACGTGCAGGAGTTAACGATGGTGGTGGAGTCTTATCCCAAAGGGTAGACCTGCTGAAAATGAACTTAGGGCAGGATTCTGAGAGCCTGGGAACCTGCCTCCTTTCTCTCATTGGTCAGAGGATGCTGCCAGGTTGGAATCTGGAATCATGCAAAGGGAAGGAGTGAGAGAATTGCCTGATTAAGTAAATAAAACAAACATGTTTCTGCTGGAGACAATGGCGCCCCAACGATAAACAAAGCAGGGTGCCAATCATGGCTTATTTCCCCAAAGCAGGACTTTGTTTTTAGCTTCGAGAGTCAAAAATAGATTCCCATTTACAAGTACTTGACTGTCAATAAAAAATCCATTTTCGGCACGCAGTTGCCTCTCTCCCAACTCCACACGTGGATGCTAAAGAGAAAAGAATGTTCTACTTAAAAATAGCAGCATCTTCCTCTATTTTTCTCTCATTCTCTCCCTGCCCTGCCTCATTTTCTTTTCACAGACGTGTTCCCTCCTGTGCCTTTTCTGTGAGCAAACCACATTTGCTTGGGGCGGGGGTGGCTTCGTTTCAGGGCAACGACCGGCTTCCAGACTCTGCAGGGCAGGGGCTGCTGGAAGTGCCAAGTGTTTCGGATGCTTTGGATGCTGAAAACAAGCAAAGAAGCCCAGCAGGATCCTGATGGGTGAGAACTCTTGGAGTCTCCAAGCAGGACAAACCCACCTGAATGACCGGGGCCGGGAACAGAAGAGAGGAAAGTCTAAGCATCAAGACCTTCCCTTTCAATTGTGAAGGTCAAGGACAATTCACAGTTTCCCATTTTTTTTTTCTATTGATAATATTGCCAAAACTCTGTCCACCAGGGCTAAAAAGAAATACAGAGACAGACTTTTGGGTGAAGGGGGGCAAAAAAAAAGCTTTATTGCCTTGCCGGACAAAGGAAGCCACAGCAGGTTAAAGTCCTAAAGACTGTGCCCTCTTTTGGGAGAGTTTTGGGAGAGATTAGCAAATGGTTTTACAGTTTAGGAGTAGAAAATAGGGTCACTGATCAGGGATCAGGGTAGATGCAAGCTTTCATTCTTCTCTCTCATGCTCTTATTTTTTTCCTTTTGTTCTGTCCAGTTATGTGGAGGGTTTCTTGCCGTTTTTGGAAGTCTAAAGTCTTCTGCCAGCCTTCAGTGGATGTTCTGTGCCAGTGGTTCTACATGTAATTTTGTGGGTTTTTTTGTAATGTTTGTGGGAGGAGGTGGGCACCACATCTTACTTCTTCACCATCTTGATCCCGCCGCAAGATTTCATTCTTCAAAGCCAGTGTTTAGTGGCCCCAACTGGTTCTGGTGGCCCTCCTCTCTGATTTTGATGTGTTGGGGAAGAACTCAAAGATCTTGGCAGGCATATTCCTCGAGGAGGAACCAGGATGCTGTCCCAAGGCTGCACTATTGTTTTCTGACTGCCCTTCCCTGGTCTCTGCCTCCCCTCCCTTCCCTGATCAGCAACTGTTTGAACCGCCCTTTGAAATTCAGGGAGGGTCATGGAGGCTGAAATTTATTCCCTAAAAACAAGAAATGGGGGACACAGAAAGGCCTGTGCCCAGGAGCCCCAGAAGGTCCTGCTTGGTTTCAATAATCAGGACAACACAATGATGAGGCTGGTTCATCTTGCAGAGAACACAAACCCACCTATGAATGCTGCCACCAGGTGGCAGTCCATGCCTTCATCACAGACCCTGAAATAGCCTTCCTCCCTATTCCTTCTGCTGTCATTAGGACTACCAATAATATTAGGACTATTTTATTAACACTATTGGAAATGGGGAGTTCCCGTCGTGGCTCAGTGGTTAATGAATCTGACTAGGAACCATGAAGTTGTGGGTTCAATCCCTGGCCTCGCTCAGTGGGTTAAGGATCCGGCATTGCCGTGAGCTGTGGTGTAGGCTGCAGACGCGGCTGGATCCCGCGTTGCTGTGGCTGTGGCGAAGGCCGGCAGCTACAGCTCCTGTTAGACCCCTAGCCTGGGAACCTCCATATGCCGTGGGTGCGGCTCTAGATAAGGCAAAAAAACAAAAACAAAAACAAAACTATTGGAAATGGCAGGGCTACTTTATTGAGGTTTTCCAAGTCACAGATATTCTTGAACAAATCATCCCCTTTAATCTTCACAACAAATTTGTGAACCTGTCTTGTTATCGCCATTTTTCAAGCAAGGTGGGGGGGAGGGTTTCAGAGAGATTCATTGATTTGCCTGAGGCCACACAACCAAAGGGTGGATTTCAGGGCAGAAACATCTCAACTCTATTTGATCCTCTTATTCCATGTAGTGTTTGAGAAGTTTTCCTCCCTTCCAAAATTTTAATTAGCATAATCCTTTATTTAAGAACCTGAAGCTGTAGGGTGAAGATTATAAAGAGGGAAAAATCTTTGCAGGAAAAAAAAAATAGAGGCTGGGAGTTCCCGTCGCGGCTCAGTGGTTAACAAATCCGACTAGGAACCATGAGGTTGTGGGTTCAATCCCTGGCCTTGGTCAGTGGGTTAAGGATCCGGCATTGCCATGAGCTATGGTGTACGTCGCAGACACGGTTCAGATCCCACGTTGCTGCGGCTGTGGTGTAAGCTGGCTGCTGTAGCTCCATTTGACCCCTAGCCTGGGAACCTCCATATGCTGCGGGTGAGGCCCTAAAAAGCAAAAAAAAAAAAAAAAAAGCGGATGTGTAGAGTAGGTTGAATCATGCACCCCAGAAATGTACCCCAGCATCTTTCAAGGGGAACTTGTTTGGAAATAGCATAACTGAGTAGGACCCCAGGAGGCCTTTCCAGAATGGACCCCCACTCATGTCCTCCATCTGCCTTTTTATCTATAGAAAAACTTTAGTCAAAGACAAATGAGGAGTTCCCATCATGGCTCAGCAGTTAGTGAAACCGACTAGCATCTATGAGGATGCGGGATCGATCCCTGGCCTTGATCAGTAGCTTAAGAATCCATCATTGCCGTGAGCTGTGGTGTAGGTCACAGATGCGGCTCAGATCCCGAATTGCTGCGGCTCTGGCATAAGTCAGCGGCTACATCCATGTGCTGGGAACATCCATGTGCTGCAGGTGCAGCCCTAAAAAGACCAAAAAAAAAAAAAAAAAAAAAAAACCAATGTAATCAGAGAAGTGAGAAAATAGAAAAAGGAAAAGAGTAACAATAGTTTACCCATTCAACAAAGTCAAGGACCTTCAGTTCTTCTTCAGAGACTATAGATAATATTCTGAATCATGTCCTTGGAGCTGCATGGCAGGCGCTGAAGCCCCACCGGGTGGAAGAAGTCATCTGGATGCTGCCCACAAGCACGTAGACCCCAGACCTGTTGGAACCAGAAGGCTGACGATGCTGACTCCCAATGACCTCACCACCCACCAATCAGAAGAATGTCCACAAGCTGACCACGCCCCCATCCTCAAAGACTATAAGACTCCTCAATACCCCCTCCAAGGGCGGCACAGTCCTAGCGGCATAAGCCTGCAGTGTTCCGCTCTTTGCCTGGCCATTCAAGCTACTTCTTCTGTTTCTTCCAACTCTGTTTCCGCATTTCTATTTGGCATCAGAGTACAGAGCCAGCCGAGATTTCGACAACAATAGGGTCAGAGCAGTTGGCCAACTTAAGATGAGGTCACTGGGGTGGGCCTAGTCCAACAGGATCGGTGTCCTTAGGAAAAAAGCAAAAGTGGACGTAGAGACAGGCGTGCACACAGGGAGAAGGCCGCTCCAAAGACTGGGTTTATGCTGCTGCGAAAGCAAAGGATTTACTAGATGCCAGGAAAGTGGCCTGGGACACACCTTCAGAGGGAACCCACCCCTGTGGCTGCCTTGATTTTGGACTTCTAGCCTCCAGACCTGTGAACGAACAACGTCCTGTTGTTCTAAGCTGTCTTTGTTACAGCAGCGCTGGGATGTGGATACAGTCGCTCTCGCCTCCCTCTGTGCTGTGGTCTTCTGTGATGTCTTCAAGGAGAGATGATATTATTTCCCCATCTCCCTTACCTGCTGGCTCAGGTGGTCTCCCACCTGCACGGCTCTGGCCCGTCCACGCCTCGGGCCAGCCTTTCCACACGGTCCCCACAGATCCTTGGAGGATGGCCTGTCCTGCTTCCTTCCCCCGAGGCAAGGACCACCCCTCCCGGGACGCTTTATGCTTAATAGCTCTGAGCTTTCCTGGGCTGCAGAATTGTCAGGGGCTGAACAAAGGGAAGCCTGGCTTCCTAGAGCCCCGTTCTTACCTCCCGTCTCTCTTCTGCGTGGAGGAGGGTGTTGCAGGAAAGGGGTTCCCTTCCAGGGCCTGAGAGGGGGCTCTCGTCTAATATCTGGAAATGAATTGTCTGAGCAGACACACGTGCTGACAAAGTGAGAGACTTCATAGGGAGGGGGTGCCCAGGCGGAGAGCAGCAGGTGAGGGACCCAGGGGAACTGCTCTGCCACGTGGCTCACAGTCTCTGGTTTTATGGGCAGGGGGTTAGTTTCCGGGCTGTCTCTGGCCACTTGCCTTGCTCAGCTCATACTTAGTCTGGCCCAGGGTCCTTCCTGGTGGTGCGAGCATCTCTCAGCCAAGATGGATTCCGGCGCCAAGGATCCTGGGAGGCTGGTCCTCTCCTCCCTCCTGTTGGCCCCTCCCAAGTCCTCTTGGTTAGTCTTCAGGGCGGCACCTTGTTCCTTAGCAGGGCCTCCTGCTGTGAGACCGCTCATGCAGGTGCCTGTTACTGTGCTTGGCCAAGGTGGGTGGTTTCCTCGTGGATTTATGTTTCCTCATAAAAGAGGACAGAGAGTTCCCTCTGTTCTCAAAGAAAGGGCTTTTCGGGAGTTCCTTTTGTGGCTCGGTGGTTAACGAACCTGACTAGGATCCGAGAGGATGCAGGTTTGATCCCTGGCCTCGCTCAGTGGGTTAAGGATCTGGCGTTGCCGTGAGCTGTGGTGTAGGTTGCAGACGCGGCTCGGAACCCGCGTTGCTGTGGCTGTGGCGAAGGCTGAAGACACAGCTTGGATCAGGCAGTGCTGTGGCTGTGGTGTAGGCCAGCGGCTGCAGCTCTGATTCGACCCCTAGCCTGGGAACTCCCAAATGCTGCAGGTGTGGCCCTAAAAAGCAAAAAAAAAAAAAGAAAAAGAAAGGGCTTTTATCCTCCCTATCAGTATCCGCGGGCTTAACTACTGGACCACATCTCACACTTAGCTATGATGTCCCCACCTCAGACCTTGGAGCGGGGTCTCTGCTTCTTCAGAACTTTCGGGATCTGGGTACATTAGCTTCTTAGGCCTTTGTCACAAATTATCACAAACATACATTTATGTGCTCATAGTCCTGGAGGCCAGATGACTGCAGTCCAGACACTGGCAGGCCATGCCCCCGCTGGAGCACGTAGGAAAGAAACCTTCCTGCTTCTTCCAACGTCTGGTGGCTCCTGGAATCCCTCGGCTTGTTGCTCCCATCTCTGTTGTCGTGGTCACGGGGCCTTCCCTCTGGGTCTGTGCCTCTGTGTGTCTTGGAAGGACCCCCATTACTGAATTTATGGTCCATTCTAATCCAGGAGGACCTGCTGTTCCCTAATCACATTGGCATAGACCTTATTTCCAAATAAGATCACATTGGGGGAGTTCCCACTGTGGCTCAGCGAGTTAAGAACCCGACACAGTGGACATAGTGTCCGTGAGGACGCAGCTTTGATCCCTGGCCTCACTCAGTGGGTAAAGGATCCAGCATTACTACACGCTGTGGCGTAGGTCGCAGATGCAGCTTGGATCCTGTGTTGCTGTGGCTGTGGTGTAGGCCTGCAGTTGCAGCTCCAATTCGACCCCTGGTCTGGGAACTTCCATATGCTGCAGGTGGGGCCATAAAAAGACAAAGAAAAGAAAAAAAAAAGGAAAAAACATTCTGACCCTACCAGTGACATGAATTTTTGGTGGACATTATTCGATTTGGTGCACTGATTACATAATGCCGTGTCCCGAGTTGGCCCCAGAAAAAGGCTGCCATCGCATTTCCAGCATAACATCCTTGAAGCCAAAAAAAAAAAAAAATTACAAAGGCTTTTATGAAATACCTTTAAAGTAATTTAATTTAAAGGAATTTAAATTTCCTGGCTATTATCTACGTATTTATCTAAGCTCCTCCTGGGTCTATTTCTAATTTTAGTGGCATCGATTAAAGACAATGAGATCCATATAATTACTATACCCAGGAGAAAGCTGTTCTGTGCTTTTATCTCTGCTCCCTGTGAAAGGCACTAAAATATTTCCTTAATAGATCATCCATAGAATTTTCCTCCCTCTCTCTTTTGATACCCGCTCCTCCCCTCCCCCCTCCCCTTCTTCCTTCCTCCCTTCCTTTTCCTTCCTGTCTTCCTCTCTCCCTACCTTCCTATAAGCTTTTCTTCTTCTCTGCTTTGTTTAAGAAAAAAAAAAAAAAAACCAAAACAAACAAAAAAAAACAAGTAACTTTTCAAAGCCAGATGGAATTTCTGTATTCACAGCTTTGTCACCCTTGTTCTATGCTCCCCCTTGGGTTGTACAAACAAATAATTTCTTTCAAGTTGATATTTTGCCTGTTTAGAAGGAAAGCATGGAACATATTTTCCTACTTGTCAAAAGTACCATTTTTGACGTCTAGGTGGCTCAAGAATAAATATCACTTGGTATGAATAACTAATCACATCTTAAAAGAGAACCTCATCTAATTTGCTGAATCAGTTCTGCCTCCTAAAGGCCAAGTGCCCTTATATGTGAAAATACCTTTTTTTTTTTTGTAAATGTAAATTTGCTTTATCTTTTTCCTGGTACCTTTTTTGACCTAATCACATGATCTGATGAAAGTCTAACTTTTCTGGGAGATTTTATTCAAGTACACATTTTTTTTTTGTCTTCCATGCTCTATGTGTAGTTAATGATACTACTTTTTTGAGGTCTATTGAGGAAGATATTTTGATTTGCATGGTTTAATCTGTGATCCCAGTTGTCCCTATTCAGAACAGATACAGATTTTAGGTGCGTATTCTATGCCCTATACTGTATCAGAGAGGGGCTGGGTTGGATCCAACTTGGTCCTTACCCAGGAGGGACCCATATTCTGGGGGGAGAAATAGAAACCAGAGATGGGCTGCCTGCACAGTGTGGTTGGAACAGGATAAAAGATGCTCTGGGTGCTATGGAAACACCAACACCCTCCGGCCCACCATCAGCCAGGTACAGGATGGAGGGGGTGACTAAATCAAGTCTCCAGACATGGGTTCCAGTGAAAGAAGTGACTGGGTCTGGGGTGGGTGGGAGTCCCAGAGAGTGGGGTTAGAATGGGCAAGAAAGGGCATCCTCTGTGGAGAGAAGCTCTTCCCAGTGCACGCGCACGCACACACACGCACACACACAGATTATAATGAGGTCTGCATCACGTCGGTCAGTTTCCAGAATGGAGATTGTACCATAGTTATGCCAACTGAAGCCATGGGGGAAGGGCACACCTGCATTCCCTGTACTTCCTGTAAATCTACAATCATTTCAGAATTCAAAATCCAAAAAAAGTAGTAAAAATTAAATTAAACTAGAAAAGAAAAAAGAAAAATTCAAAAAATATAAATAAAATCACCATATATTAGCATAATGACTGCAGTCCTAACCCTATTACTACTTTATTTATTTCTTTACATTTTATTTTATTATTTTTTTAATGGCTGCACCTGTGGCACATGAAATTTCCCCAGGCTAAGGGCTGAGTCAGAGCTGCAGCTGCAGGCCTAGGCCACAGGCATGGCAACGAGATCTGAGCTGCCTCTGCAGCAGCTTGAGGCAATGTGAGATCCTTAACCCACTGAGCAAGGCCAGGGATCAAACCCACGTCCTCAGGGACACTATGCTGGGTTCCTCACACGCTGAGCCGTGATGGGAAGTCCCCTAATACTACTTTAGATTTCAACTCACGCTGAAATTTCAGCTCAGTGGAATCAATTCCTTTCATCATTATTTCTAAACTTAACTTGAAGACTGCACCTCTATGCTGCCTAGAAGAAACGAAATGTAGGCACACAAACTCCCACTACTTACTAAAACAAGTACAACATTATGCAGAGTCTCCCTTTTACTTCTGCTTTTCTCTATTGAATGGCATGGTTCACTCACTGTTTTTCAAGAACTTAACATTTCAATAAACCACAATCGATGTAATTATCAGTATTGTCTTGTCCATCTAGAAAGGAACAACTGGGTCAGGGTCAGGGTCATTGGGAACCCTGGAGATTTTTTAAAAGATCCACAAGTCTTCAGACACTCTTTCCATCAAGAGGTGGTGCCCACATTGAAAAATTATACAGTTGAAACGGGGCAGGGGAGGGGGGCGCGGCGGCATCGGAGACTGTGGTAAGAGCGTTGCGGTCCCTGGAGAGGTGAAGGTGCCCGGAAGAAGCCGCCGATGCACTTGTCCTTGAGGCTACCTTAGACATCTCAGGATTGAGTAAGCTAAGCCTGAGGGAAGCAGCGAATCCAAGTGGAGGTCACCCCGACATCTGAGGGCGTACTGGCCTTTGCAGGCTGGAGGAATAGGGCAAAAATTCAGAACAGATGGAATGGTCCATAGATGAACTGAATCCAGACAGAAGTGAAGCAACCTGGGAAACAGGGCTCAGACTCCAGTTGGGATTAGTTAATAGATGGGTGACAAAAGACCTCCATTTGGAGGGTGTGGAACATTCTAGAAAAATCCCCAACAAGGTTGTTCTCGGTGGTAAGAACCATCCCCTGGGTGTTTGGAGGCTTCAGCTGACCTGTTCCGGTCAAAAAAAAATTTGCCAACAAGCGATCTCAGCCCCTGGAGAAGAAAATCCTAATTACTATGAAATGATGAAGGCATTTGTTTGTGACCTCAATCTGATGGAAAGGCAAAAATTATTTCCTTAGTGAGTCTAAAATTCAGAAAGGGTAATCGTTAAAAATATCTATGATAAAGTAAATCAGACCTGCTTACTAATGGTTTTGTGTTAGGCTTACTTATTGTTGGGAAGTATTTTGTAAGTAAAGTGCTTATAACATTTAAGATAACTTGTCACATTAGGTAAGAGCTTAGATCTGTGATTCCAGCTAAAAGTGAGAATTTAGCAATTAATTTAATGTTTTATTTTTTAGCAATTAATTTCAGTGTGCACTTTTAAATGGAAAAAAGTACAAGATAATTTCCCTAAATATAAACAAGATTGGAATGTTTAAAAGAACTGGAGAGTCCCATGTAAGTTTATTTATTAGAGTTACTAGGGCTGTTTAAGTATTTAAGAGAGCTTTCCATGCTAATTAGGCATATGCCCTGCTTAAAAAGACGCCAAATGTGTAAAATTTATGAATGTACTTTATAATATTTAAAGGAACTTAATTTATTAACTTATTAAAACCTCCTCTTAAAATGTTATAAAAGGGTAGATTTATAAATAGAATATTAAAAACTTTCAGTTGAACTCCCAGGCTTTAGTAAAATCATCATTTTTGCAATGTTTAATAAGTAGAATATTGAAAAGAACAAAAACAAAACAAGTAGCTGTGAATGGTCTTGTCTCTGCTTGGAAGACACCTTAAAAGCATCAAAAATGCAGCACTGAGCCATCACCAGGAGTCAGTGCATGCAGGTCTGCTTAGGTGGGGACAGGACTGGTGAAGCCAGAGTCCATCAATGGAATTGGCAGAAGAAATAAATCGGAAGATCTGAGAGCAGGTTGGGTAGGTTTTTAGAACACGGTTCTGAGTGTGAAAATGGTAAAGCACAACATGACCCGGAGGGTATTATCATGTCTGGGGAACTTTAAAATGCATATATCTACACATCATCACAGTGTTCTTTTCAAAGTTGAGAATGGAGTTATATATAAGCAAAACAAAAAGGAACAACACATGAACAGAGACACACTTACCAGGATGTATGATTCGAATCTGAGTCTACTAAACCAGGGTCTTAGATGTAGCGCTCCTGTTGCAAATGGGAAACTAGTCGACGTGAAGATCCCCAGAAACATCCAATTCAAAAGCAGATCGATTAAATTTCCGGGTGGTGCTGAGTCTAAATGTAAGTGCCTTTTTTTATGCCTGTCCTATTATCAGTCTCTAATAAACACTGAGCCATAGTGATCATTGTAAGAAGAGTGATGGTGCTTTTATTTTCAGATCTATGTCTATAGATTAGATTTAATTTTCTATTTAAAAAATGTTATTGCTTTTTCTCCCGAATAGAGGTCTAAAGCTGAATGAAAGGCAGCCTCATTAACTTAAGCAATTAATTATTTGATCCTTGGTTCCCCTGTTTGTTCAAACGACTGATGAATGTTTGAGTTTGATAAGCCTGAGGTCCTGTAGGAGTGTTTCTCATTTTGATATTCTGACAGGTCTAACTTTTCTCCAGGGTGAGCATAATGCAGCAAATAGAAAAAAGCTTTCTTTGCTTCCAAAGTGCGATATGGCCATACTTGGCTTTCTGCCCATGAAATGGACCAGCCCTGAATGAAGACACTTGACCAGGGGCAGGGAAGCATAATAACTACCGGCTAGGACAGAAGAAATCACAGGTTCTAGGCTTTTAGTCTGGGGATGTGACGGGGCCATTTTCACCAACCGCCCTTCACTTTCCCCTGGCCCCTCAGCCTGACCGTATCTCCCAGCCTCCCTTGGGATTAGACTACACTTCCCAGCCTCCCTTGCAGTAATACCACACTTCCCAGCTTCCCTTGCAATTAGACCACATTTTCCAGCCTCCCTTGGGGTTAGATCATATTTCCTAGCCTCCCTTGTGGCTAGACCACATTTCTCACCCTCCCCTGCGGTTAAACCGTATTTCCCAGCTTCCTTTGCGGTTTTGCAAAATTTCAGTGTTCCGGGAGTTCTCATTGTTGTTCATTAAATCCTAAAAAACCCCAAGCACGACAGCTCAGGGTGCTTCCCCCACCTATGGATATCAGAGTCACAAGACTGTAAATTGCTCCTGGAGCCACTTTCTGTCATTCCTGACACCAATTGAAACCTGAGCCATCAAATAATGACAACTGTTTGACACTGAGCCTCTGTGGAACAGGGATTTGCTGTTTCTTTTGTTACCATCAGGAAATCCGTCCTCCTGATAATAAGTACAGGGGAGGGTGTCGCTCACAGAGTGCGTGAGGGAACCGGACTCTCTTCATGGAGGCTGCCCCTTACATCTTACGCCTCGATTGGGAAGAGGACTCCACCAAGGACCAGGGCCCATAAGCCAAGGCTGGGTTTCCGGATGTCCTCTGTCCACCCGGGCCGCCTCGTGCTCCCACCCGCAATCCTCTGCCATCATTTGGAGGACAAACCTATCGAGAGTAACTGCCTGGGAAAGTGTGGGAGAGACCCATCTGTCCTGGAGAACTTGAACTGAGCCCAAGTTAATTGGCGAGAAGTAATGTCCTCAACTGGGAAAATTCATAGCCTTTAGCTCTCTCTTTCCCAGGGAGCCAAACATTTCCGATTAGAATATTTCAACCTCAACTGCTCTCATTCAGACTCCTAATTGACTTCTTTATAAAAGAGCAACTTTCTCATGAAATGAACTCATTTCGAGCAGATTTTTCATTGTGTGTACGGGTGCCTATGCATGCATGTGTGTTTGCTATTTTAAAAAAATGTATTGAAGAGTCATTTTTATTGGCATGTAGTGGGAATACCATTTTAGGAACACACCCCCCCATTAATTCTTTTACTGCTTTGGTTTCTGTGATTTTGCAGTGAAGAGTCCAGAATGTGAGTGGTCCCCTAACGTCCAAACAGATGAATGATCTTCTGCATCTGCATCTTCAAGTGGAAGGTATGTGAAGTGGTATCTCCTGTCCCTGTTACAGCCTCCGCCCCATGACATGATACCCCTTTAATACTACGGGTTGGTAAAGGGTCTTTTCGTGACAGAGGACCCCCCCCCACACACACACACACAGTCATCTTCAGAAGCATCCCCTCTGCCCTTCGTGGGACTTGTAAGCAGCACAGATCCGGTCCACGATGGAGATGCCAGGGGCGGCCATGTTGACTGGCTGATGCCTGATGGGCAGGCTCACTACCTGCAGGAGGCTGGCTGCGGCTGGCCAAATCCGGCTCTCCACCTCGCCTGCAGACTGCACAGAGGGTCACCTGCCCTCTGTATCCGGCCTGGAACCCTCTTGCCAGCGTCATTTGTGAGGCAGGCATGAGGATGAATGTGACCAGTGAAGCCGAGTTCCTTGAGGCAGGGTAATGCACTGGCAGGGTCTCGCTCCACTTATACCTGCAGTAGATGCGGATTTTTTGTTTTGATTTGTTTTGGTCTTTTTAGGGCCGCACCCACGGCATATAGAAGTTGCCAGGCCGGGCCAAATCGGAGTTGTAGCTGCTGGCCTATGCCACAGCTCACAGCAACGCAGGATCCAAGTCACGTCTGCGACCTACACCACAGCTCAGGGCAACACCGGATCCTTAGCCCACTGAGTGAGGCCAGGGATCAAACTCTCCTCCTCATGGATCCTGGATAGGCTCGTTAACCACTGAGCCCACGATGGGAACTCCAAATATGGATCTTTTCTAGCACGGAAATTCAGTGCAGCGTCCACATCTGATGTGCAGTGTTTGCTGTGTATACAAATATAATTATATGTGTATACATATATATGTAATATTGCCATTGTTTTATTAAATATTTTATATATTATTGTATAATATGTATTGCTACTTATATGTGTATGTGTATATATATGTGTGTGTGTATATATATATAGAGAGAGAGAGAGAGAGAGAGAGAGCGCTCATGATTAATATTTCTGTAGTCCTGCTTTGTTGCTTCACTTGGTGGATTAAATGACTACTACGAGGTAAATGGGATGCACTTCCTTAATAACACAGAATAAATTGTGAGCAATTCTATGATTAACTTTTCAGACCAAAAGTTACTGCAGTGAGTGAACTAAATAACTTTTGAAATAAGACAGGTTTTCTCCAATATAATATGTGAATCGGAGTTCCCATTGTGGCTCACTGGTAATGAACCCCACTAGTATCCATGAGGATGCAAGTTCCATCCCTGGCCTCGCTCAGTGGATTAAGGATCCAGTGTTGCCATGAGCTGTGGTGTAGGTCAAAAATGCGGCTCAGATCCTCCATCGCTGTAGGCTGGCAGATGTAGCTCCAATTCAGTTCCTAGCCTGGAAACTTCCATACGCTGCATGTGCGGTCCTAAAAAGAAAAAAAAAGTGGAGTCAATAACAGCTTTGCTAACGGAGTCTAACCCATTTAATACCCTTGGCAGCCAACTACATGGCTAGTTTTTATTCAACTCACTGAAGACCTGTGAAATTAAGTGTCTCTTATGGAATGCATTTTGGGATTAACAACTAAGCCCGCCTTTTAGTCCTACATGATTTAATGACATCCAGACACCACTGGATTGTTATAAATTAAAGATTAGTATATATTTTTGGTTTGGCTCAGAATACAAGGTGACAGCAAGTGGATTTATTTGACAGAGGTACAGGGGAACGATCTAGAAATCATATTAGCCTAACGTAACTGGAACAGAAGAAGGTATTTATTAAAGAAATGGATACAAGTCTAGGCAGAAGGGATGTAGAAGAAGTGTTGATCTGGGGGAACACGGCTAACGAGGAGGTGTATGGAAGACACTCATGGAATCATACATTCAAGGGAAGCCAGCTTGTCTCACCTGCTGACACCGTCCACAACCTGAGTCTGATGACTCAGCCACTTGTCAGCCAGGACTGAGGATCACAGGTGCTCCAGGAGCCTAAGGTAGCAGAGGGTCCGCAGCAGCCCACTCCCTACTCTGCCTTCCTCTGGGTCTCAGAGTCAGTCAGTCCAGAAGCCTAGTGGAGGACAGGTGTGCTCAAGAGCACAGGTGTTGCCCAGTTGGGGAGGGGAGTCGTGCTCAGTCCCAAGAAGGGCTGTCAGGTGGGTTAGGTGGCCCCAGTGGGGTCAGTTCTTCCAATTTAAAGAGGATGCAGGAAATTTAGATTTTTAAAAAATTTATTTTATAGAAGTATGAGTTATATTAATTTCTGCTGTACAGAAAGTGATGCAATTATACATACATTCATACATATATACACACACCCCAGACACACACATTCTTTTCCATTATGATTTGTCACAAGCTATTTAATAGAGTTCCCTGGGCTCTTCAGTAGGACCTTGATGTTATCCATCTTATATGTGTTTGCATCTGCTAATCTCAATCTCTCAATCCTTCCCTCCACCCCCACTTGGCAACTGCAAGTCCATTCTATGTCTGTGATTCTGTTTCTGTTTCATAGATAAGTTCATTTGTGTCATATTTTAGATTCCAAATATAAGTGATATCATAGGGTATTTGCCTTTCTCTTTCTGACTTCACTTAGTATGATCATCTCGAGGTCCATCCATATTGCTGCAAAAGGCAGTATTTCATTTTTTATGGCTGAGTAGTATTCCATTCTATATATGTCCCAATCTTCTTTATCCATTTATATGTTGACAGGCGTTTAGGTTTTTTCCATGTTTTGGCTATTGTGAATAGTGCTGCTATGAACATGGGGGGGGGTACATGTATCTCTTTTTTAGTATTATCAAATTATAGTTGATTTACTTGTATTTTTTGAATTATAGTTGTGCAGATATATGTTCAGGAGAGGGATTACTGGATCATATGGCAACTCTATTTTTAGCTTTTAGAGGAACCTCCATATTGTTCTTCATAGTGGCTGCACCAATTTTCATTCCCACCAATAGTGTAGGAAGGTTCCCCTTTCTCCATACCCTCTCCAGCATTTGTTATTTGTAGACTTCTTAATGATGGCCATTCTGACAGGTGTGAGGTGATACCTCTTTGTAGTTTTGATTTGCAGAAATTTGGATTTTTATATGAAAGTCTCCAATGTTTACATTTTGGCACCCAATCTGAAACACTGAAAATTATAATAATAAATGCAATGAGCCAAGGAAACAAGGCTGCAGGTTTCATCCCTCCTTGAACAATCACTTTGTCACCTCTCTTCCAACTCTTGGCAAAAGGCTCTAATCTTTTCCTTATGATTTGAGGCTGTGCTTGTAGCTCTTGAGGAGGCTGGGGATGGAGCTGGCATGTTTATCCTTCTAGAAAGCTCTACACTTTGATACAGAAGATTACCATTGGTGGGTTCTGTGTTTGCCCCCAATGAACTGTGGCTTCTCTTTTAGGGTCAGATTAAGGCTTTGGGGTCTGATCTTGACCTTGAGGCTGTCTTTTCTTTTGAGTCAGTAAAATAAGTGGATACCAAACATCAGGGACATCAATACTAGGTTTATCAGTCAAGATCTCTGCCAGAACAGGCAAATGAGGATAACTGCAGGGAGGCGTATTCCCCAAGAGGACTAATGACAACCATCTGGCTGTAGGGAGCTGCTTGGGACAATGCAGGAAGTTGGACCTAATATCAGCATTTCTGAGACTATCTTTGGGCCCAAAGGGTCAAGGTCAGGACCTTTAACCATCAATTGGTGGAAGACAGTCATGTGAGGGAAAGGTACAGAGATTTCCATGTATTCCCTGCCTCCATTCATATTTGACCTCCCCCATTATCAACATCCCCCACCCGATGGTGCATTTTATAACTGATGAACTTACCTTGACAAGTCATCATCACCTGATGGTGGCCAGAGTTTACATCGGAGTTCTCTCCTGGTGCTGTCCATTCTTCTATTCTATGTGTTTGGACAAACGTATAATGACATGTAGGCACCACTATGGTCTCATACAGAGTATTTTCACTGCCTTAAAAATTTCCCTGTGCTCTGCCTATTCATCCCTTCCCTCCCCCCAACCCCTGGCAGCTACTCCTCTTTTTCCATCTGCATAGCTGTGCCTTTTCCAGACTGTCATATAGTTGGAATCAAACAGTATGTAGGAGTTCCTATTGTGCCTCAGTGGGTTGAGAACCAGACACAGTGTCCATGAGGATGCAGATTTGATCCCTGGCTTTGCTCAGTGGGTTAACGATCCAGCATTACTGCAAGCTGCAGGTTGTCCATTCAACCCTTAGCCCCAGGAAATTCCATATGCCACAGATGTGGCCATTAAAAAAAAAAAACCCTCCAAAAAACAGTATGCAGCCTTTTTAGATTGATGTCTTTCATGTCGTAATATGTATTTAAGTTTAAGATAACTTAAAGAAATGAAGGTAGCTATAAAAGATCTAAGAGTACCCAATGGGCTTCCCAATGTGACTTTGGGAGCATAAAGTCTAATGTTCTAAACTTAAGGACAGTCCCTCTCACGAACACATCAGATGTTGCAGGCCAGAAAACAGAAGAGCATTTTGTTTACGGAGTGCAGATGGTATTATGAGAGCTGGGTTCAGAGCCCCAGATCCCCCCCTTGCAATGTTGTCACCTAGATTCTTTGAGCCTCAGACTCCTCCTCCATTACAGGTACTTATGAGCACACACTGCATGTTTTTTTGTTTTGTTCTGTTTTGTTTTTTGTGAGTGAAATGAAATGGTGCATGTCTAATTCTTAGCATCATGTCTGGCTGTAGTTAAAGGTTCAAGTTCAGAAAATGTCAGCAGTGATAATCATGGCCAGTATGGCTACCTGGAAACTGCCTCTCAGATGGCAGTTAGCATAGAGGATGCTTATTAAATAATGCCTTGGGACCGTCTCCCGTGGAAGGGTGGTAAGGAAGCGGGATTGGGCAGGGGAGATGCTGACCACCAGGAAGACCCAGAGACAGCCTTGGCTGCCCACCCCCAAACTCCCAGGCAAGCTTTGGAATGGAGTGGTCCAGCCAAGCTGTCTCCGCTGAGACCAAGATTGCCAGGTATTGGTACCCCTGCATGGATCCATCACTGGATTCAGGGAGGGGCATGGCCCTAGGAAAGACAGCTCTGCAGGTCATCCATGAAGGGACCAGGAACTGAAAACTCTCAGCTGAGGGCACTCCTGGCAAAAGCACTTCCTGGAAAGGGGACCAAGGGGAATGAACATGGAAACTCCCAGCACAGCAAGCAAGGGTGATGATGGCGAGATGGTGATGACGACTCTGATAAGGGGTCCGAAAGAGAAGCAAAGCCACCCCAGTTAGGATGGTGGATCAGAAGGAAACCACTTGCCTCCTGGCTGAGAAGCTGCTCTGCCTGTCACTTTCATGTTCTGCACACCCGCCTCACCTGCTTGCTGCAGATTCAGCACAGATCTATTTTAAGATGTGTTTTTCCACCGAGCTCAGGTGGGGGCTATGCGGAGGGCTCTTGGAGACCAGTTTTGGCATCTGCACAATTTCTTTAAGTGCCACCTGCCCCCAGCCGTGTAATGGGCTCGGGTAATTACAGCTGACACTGCATTTGGCTTTCAGTTTGAAACGTGGGGAAGAAAAGCCTCCCAAGAGCCTAGCTGAAGTGTATCTACGAGTTTATCTTGTCAGTGGATGTTCATCCTCCACCACCATCACGCGTAAGTGAGTTCAACTTGTTAGTTAGAAGGAAAGCTGATCGGGCAGGAATAGAAATGTAGCTTCCCTTCCCAAGAAAGGGGACTTTGAGAAGCTCAGGGTGGGGTTGTAGCCTGGCCAGATCAAGACCCTGGTACCCAGACTGGGTGAAATGGTGTCCTTCCTCTTCCCAAACTCATGTCTACCTGAAACCTTAGAATGTGACATCATTTGGAAATAGGAACTTTGCTGACGTATGTAGTCAACATGAGCTCTCATTGGATTGGGGTGGGCCCTACATCCACTGGCTGTAGTCCTTATAAGAAGATAAGAGTGGGAGTTCCCTGGTGGCTCAGTGGGTTAAGGACCATCATTATCACTGCAGTGGTATAGGTTTGATCCCTGGTCTGGGAACTTCTGCATGCTACGGCGTGGCCAGGAAAACAAAAAACAACAAACAAACAAACAAAACCCTTCTGCATTCCAAGAGAGTCCCAATATCCTGAAAACAGGATCAGTCAGTCACGCCGTGGTACAATACAGCAATTGGAGCTTGTGGACCAGTTCTAGCCCTTGGCTTTGCCACCAAACCAGATACCTGGTGTCCTTCACAGAGACTCTGGACCTCACTTTCCTCCTCTGTAAAAAGATGAAGCCAACAAGATGATTCCTCCCAGTTGGTAATTCTCTTAAGCTCTATTGGGTTCTGATTCAGATTCGAAAGAAAGAAACAGGAAAGTGAATGTATTGAAATATCTTAGCATGGAAAAGAGCAAAGCAAGAGGGCAGCTTAAATCAACTTGATTAGAATTTTCAACAGATAGTAGTTTTATTAGACATAAAACCTACATACCCCAGTCAGAACGGCCATCATCAAAAAGACCATAAGCAATAAATGCTGGAGAGGGTGTGGAGAAGAGAGAACCCTCCTACACTGTTGGTGGGAATGTAAATGGGTGCAACCACCATGGAAAACAGTATGGAGTGTTCCTTCTAAAACTAAATATAGAACTGCCACATGATCCAGCAATCCCACTCCTGTGCACACATCCAGACAAAACTGTAATTCAAAAAGATACATGCACCACAATGTTCATTGCAGCACTATTCACAATAGCAAGACATGGAAACAACCTAAATGTCCATTGACAGATGAATGGATGAAGATGTGGTAAGATATATACATGCACACATACATACCTACAATGGAATATTACTCAGCTACCAAGAAGAATGAAATAATGCCTTTTGCAGCAATATGGATGGATTAGAGATTATCATACGAAGTGAAGTAAGTCAGAGAAAGGCACACATATGTTATCACTTATACCTGGAATCTAAAAAAGAGGACACAGATGAACTTATATGCAGAACAGAAGCGGACTCATGGACTTTGAAAACAAACTTGTGGTTACCAAAGGGGAAGATGCGGGGAGGGATGGACTGGGGGTTTGGGATTGGCACATGCACACTGTGGTTTATGGAATGATTGGCCAACAGGGACCTACTGTAGAGCATAGGGTACTCAATATTCTATGATAATCTATATGGGAAAAGAATCTGAAAAAGCATGGGTGTGTGTTTACGTATCACTGAATCACTTTGTTGTACAGCAGGATACCTGGAGATGGAGCCTGGTCAAAGGCTTTACAGTCGTTCATTCTTATCAGATACAGGACTCAGATGGACCTTCCAGGACCTACCTGGAAGTGGGAAATGTCAGTTCTCAGGATGGCCTTGGATGCTTCTCTGATGGGGAGGGTGGTAAAAGACAGGAGAGAGCCTTCCCTTCCCATAAGTCTCTGCAGGGAAATTTCTGGGCTGGTGAAGAAAAGGAAGGCCTCGTCCTTTTAGTTCTCTTTGTAGGGCAGAGGTGTGGCCATTGCCACTTATGAACGTTGGTCACAGTTTCCTCTGTTTCACTGGGGCTCAAAGAGTCCTGTTCCTCCCCAGTTTATTCAGGGCCACCTCTCCTTCCACAGAGCTTTTCAGACACATGATGCTCCCCCCTTTTTTTTTTTCTATAGAAACATCTTACAGGAATCTAGTGACCGGTGAACCACCCATAACACCCATGTCCCTAAAATGAACAATGCTAAGTGAGGTTGGGAGTCCAAGCCCCCTGGTAGGATGTTCTGGAAAATTCATCATGCATGTTTCCCACGAGCCCCCTTGGTACTGTGCTCAAATCATAACAGGGCATTTAACATATTATAAACATCTCTCGAATTGCTTTTTTTCTCTAGTAGTTTACGAATTACAAAATTCGCCACTAGCCCTGGCTTTCCGTACCTGCTCCTGGAATGAATGAGCTTGCTTCATTGTCTTGGCAGAATGAAGGAAGTATGGGTCTCCCACCCTCTGTGGCCCAAGGCCACCAGTGGGCAACCCTTAGATGTACTTTTTTTTTCCCCCTTTGCCTCGTGATGCTCAAAACATTTCATTCTTTCTAGGCCCAAGGATCAGTGCCCCCTCCCCCAACTCCTGTCCCTCCCCCAGAGCTGCCTTAGAGTCCGGTGGGAAGCCCATAATGCAGTAATTAATTTGCTCTTTAAGTTTATTACCTGAGTAGTGGATCCAGTGCTCGTTATATCCTGGAAAACAATAAATCATAAACTTTGCAGGGTGACACAGGCTTGATAAGGTGGCTTCATAGCCACGCCTGGCTGGATTGAAACCATGGAACTTGTTCAACAGCCGCCTTCAGAAACTCAAGACATTTAATGAAGACACCCCCCCCCATACACACACACCTGTATGTCTCTAGGGGGAGGGGAAAAAAAAACCCATCACCGATAGCTTTTTCTTCCCAATTACAACGGCTCTCTAAATCCTCCATCTTTTTTTTTTTTTGCTTTTTTTTATGGCTATACCCATGCCGTATGGAAGTTCCCAGCCTAGGGGCCCAATCCGAGATGCAGCAGCCAGTCTACACCACAGCCACAGCAATGCAAGATCTGAGCCGTATCTGCGACCTACACCACAGCTCTTGGCAATGCTGGATCCTTAGCCCACTGAGCGAGGCCAGGGATCGAGCCCACATCCTCATCCTCGTGGATACTAGTCGGATTCGTTTCTGCTGCGCCACAACAGGAACACCCAATCCTCCATATTCTTAATGGAAGAAAGATTTCTATCTCCCGGCTCCCCTCTGTTTGTAAGATGCAAACAGTGGGAGCTCCAAGGATATGTACCAAACAGAACAAAGCAATTTTTTGAAAGCACGGAAAGTTCCACATATAACAAAAGCTAAACCCACTGTTCCTGCCTCCCTCGTTAACTTTGGAACCTTGTTTAAAAGGCAGAAGATTGGGACAAACAGCTCTTTAGAAAAGAGAAAAAAAAAATCAGTTTCACATATTTAGGCAATTCCAAACCCTAAATGCGCGCCTCCGACTCGCACAGAAAAAGCCGCAGCTGCCCATGGCAGCCCCTGATTACATTTCTGAGGTTGGACTTAAAACAATTTGTTTCCATTATCTTTCTCTCAAGGTGAGTTCTGGAAGGATCTAGGGAATCGATTTCAACATTCAGCATAAACTTTTCCTTGAAGAAACTCTGGTGACATATCATTTCAGTGAATTTCACTTGTTCCATACTCACGGGAAGTCTGAGCAGAGTTTGATCACTGTGGGCTTCTCTGGGGCAGCTTAATAAAGGCTAGTTCCCAAGAGGATATTTGAAAATCATGTCATAGGCGTCAGGAGACACTTTTCCATTTAATCTCACGCATATTCCTAAGTACTATTGCGAAGGAATGGGATTTCCCCGGCATCAATCCTCGCTTGAAAATGGAAAGTGAGAAAAGCTGGCATCCTCTTGGTTCACATGGACAAGATGTTTCTAAGTGAATTTTTTTTTTTTCTTTTCGGCTGCCCCTCGGCACCTGGAAGTTCCCAGGCCAGGGATCTTCCCTCAGCCACAGCTGCGACCTACGCCAAAGCTGTGGAAATTCCGGATCCTTTAACCCACTGTGCCAGAGCCGGGGATGGAACCTGTGACCTGACGCTGCCGAGAAACGGCAGATTCCATTGCGCTGCAGTGGGAACTCCTCTAAGTGAATTATTAAGTAGAGAGAACTTAGTTTGGCAAGTTAGCAAGTCCCAGGAAGTCTGTTCCAGGTCTGGAGAGTTTCAAAAGTTCCAACAACAAAACCTGAAAACATACCTTGATACCATGACCTCATTTATGCAGTCATCAAACCATTCCTTCGCATTTTTGAAGCTCTCTATAGTATGTATTTTAACTCTTATTATTATTGATTTTAAAAGATTGAACTACAGTTGATTTACATGTGCTCATTACAGATGTAGAGCAAAGGGATTCAGTTTTTTATATACATGCTATATATATACTATACTATATATAATATATATGGTATTATATAACTATATAACATATATATATATATATATATATACACATACTACTGAATCACTTTGCTCTATGTCTGAAACTAACACAACACTATAAATCAACTATAGTTGATTTATATTTATACGTTTTTTTTCCTTTTTAGGGCTGTACCCATGGCATATGGAAGTTCCCAGGATAGGGGTCCACTCAGAGCTACAGCTGCCAGCCTACGCCACAGCCACAGCAATGCAGGATCCTAGCCGCATCTGTGACCTACACCACAGCTCACGGCAATGCCGGATCCCTGACCCATTGACCGAGGCCAGGGATTGAATCTGCATCCTCATGGATACTAGTTGGATTCATTCCCGCTGTGGGAACTCCCAATTTATATTCTCTCTCTCTATATATATATATACACACACATATATATACTTTATATATATGTATTCTTTTCTAGATTCTTTTCCAATATAGATTATTACATGATATTGAATATAGTTCCCTGTTCTATAAGTAAGTCCTTGTTGTTTATCTATTTTATATATAGTAGTGTGTATCTGTTAATGCCAGACTCCTAATTTGTCTATCCCCTTTCCCCTTTGATAACCATAAGTTAGTTTTCTTTGTCTGTGAGTCTATTTCTATTTTGTAAATAAGTTCATTCGTATCATTTTTTTAGACTCCACAGGTAAGTGATAGCATATGATATTTATCTTTGACTGACTTCACTTAGTATGATAATCTCTGGTTGCATCCATGTTGCTGCACATGGCATTATTTCATTCTTTTTCATGGCTGGGTAATATTCCATTGTATGTGTATATACACACACACAATCTTCTTTATCCATTCCTCTGTTGATGGATATTTAGATTGCTTTCATGTCTTGGCTATTGTAAATATTGCTTCTATGAACATTGAGGTTCATGGATCTTTTCTCTTTTTTTTTGGTTGCACCTGTGGCATGTGGAAGTTCCTGGGCCAGGTATTGAACTCACGCTGAATCCTGAATTAGGATTTTCTTCTTTTCCAGCCGTCTCATCCTGTCTTAACATCTGCTTCTTGAAGGATTCAAGTGAATAGAGACATATTTTGGCCACCTGACTACTTTTGCTTATCATGGTTATTTGGGGATCATGCTTCTCTACTGTCCTTTTTAGACTTCAAATATATTTAGAGATTAAATATACAATATCTCACCAAATATCTCAATGGATATTATAAATGTCACTCCAAGCCAAAGAGAAAAGATTAAAAAATGAAGCACAGAGAGAAAATGTATAAGAAAAACAACAACAAACAAACAACAGCCCCCCCCCCCAAAAAAATCCCAAGACCAGAGACTCTGAACTTTGGGACAACATAAAGCAGTTTAATGTATCTCTTTCATTTACCCTTCTCATTACATCTTATTTTTCTTGAGTACACTGAGCATATTTACAGTTAGTATTCTAGTGTTATTAATGAAAATGCCATTATTTCTATAGTGACTGATCTGTTTCTTCTGATTTTCCTCCTGAAAAATCATGTTGCAACTCCTTCTGGAGACTAGCCCTGGCTCAGGATTCACTGTGGTCCTTAGGTCTGTTGAGAAATCATTCACTCTGCCCTTCTTATTCTCGCCTGTCTCCACTTTGCTAGGTTGTTAGGCTCCTGCTGCATTCACATTATTATGATCCACGCTCACCTCCCTAGTAATTCTTGCCATTTCTAACAGAGACCACTCTTTACTTTCTCTCTCCTCCATTAGAATATGACTGTGTGAAATCCTTGAAGTCCATCAATTCTCTTTATGTTTCCAGTGCCCAGCACAATGTCAGACAGGGTGGCACTTAACTAAATTCTTGTTGTCTGAATGGATAGATGGATGAAAGAAAAGACGAGTCTTTATCACTACCAGCCTCATCGCCTCGAACCTGGGATCGTGCATACTCGTTAACCTAGCCTTCACAATGAGTGTCTGCTACCATATTGCTCTTGGATCCTGAGACCGTTTCCACTGCCCTGTGGTACACACGTGGTGCTCCATTAATGCTTCCTTCATCCACTCTGTGTGAGAGAGGGTGGGGATCACAAAATCTAACAGAGTAGCCTCCTGTTTTTTTTTTTTTTTCTGACTTTCACTAACGCAAGCAGGATGGAGCTGAAAGGTGTCCTGAGTCACAATATTAGCTCAAAATCCTAAGTATAAACCTGTGCACCTGTCACTTCCCTGGAGCATCAGAACATGAATGTAATTCCAGTGCCTTCCAGGGTATACAAGCCAGTTTCCAACTTGATGGAGGTTTAACTGACACGCAGCCTGCGGTGTTTCCTTACGCCATGTGATGACTTAGTTGCAGAAGCAAAACTGGGGGTTTTGTCCTCAGTGTTTAGCCACCATTGGCTGCCTTCTTATCTGTGTGGTAATTTTGCTCTCAATTTAATGTGCTTCATGCATATATTTTTATAGCTATCGTTCATTCTTTCATTTAATAAGTCTGATGTCTGTGCTATGTGCTAGAAATATACTCAGATAATTATGACACAATCTCTACTGTTTTCTTCAGCTACAAAGCTTCCATTTAACATTGCTTCAATCACTTCTTTAATGTTAAAATATTTTAATTGGCTGTGCCCGCAGCAAGCAAAAGTTCTTGGGCCAGTGACCGAACCTCCACTACAGCAGTGACCTGAGCCACAGCAGTGACAACACCAGGTTTTAACCTGCTTTACCACCAGGGACCTCTGTCATTACCTCTTTATTTTAACCTCATCATTTTCAAAGTCAATATGTCTCACACAGGGCCTATTAGAATCCACATAGAAGCTTGCTCAAAATCAATCTGAATGTCATTTATATTTCTTGGCTTTCTGATCGCCTTTTCTTTTGGCTGAAAATGTATTTTACTCTCTAAAACTTAATTTATTTAAAAATCAATGCTTGATTTCCAGGATTTGGAAAACTCTAAAATATAGAAAAACCCTTGAATACCTGACTTGAATTTTCTTTCAATTACAAGGGTTGACTTTTTTCTAAATTGCTGTTTTAGTGTGTGTATACAGTAGTCGAGGGTGATCCAGTCTAAGCTGGTCTTATGAATGAATTGTGATCGGATTTCCTACTCCCAGTCTTTTCACGCTTTTAGGGAAGCGATTTTTTGGGCTTTGTATTTCGTCAGTTGCCCTTTGTGTTTTGAAATTGGGTTAAGTGGTATATATGGCCATACATGAATAGGAAATTTATTTATTTGTTTATAAATTGAGAACCTATTTTATTTTATTTTTAATTTTTTATTAGAATTGATTTACAATGTTGTGTCAACTTCTGCTGTACGACAAAGTGACCCAGTCATACACATGATGAGGAAATTTAGATGACTGTTCTCCTTGAAGCAGGGAGTGAAAATAAAGTTGTCTTGTATCGCAGGACTTGTCTGTGTGACATTTCCAAGATCAATACCAAGAGGCAGCTGCCAGCCAACTATGGCTGGTTTAAATGGGTTAAATCAGTAAGAACCTGAAAATCATTTCAGATTTCATATCCCTGCTTTTACTTCTGCTTTGAAGTAAGAATGTTTGTACTCACAGACAATAAAATAAAATAAAAAAAAAAAAAAACAGAAACTCTGATTCTAGGTACAGTTATTGACAAACATTCAAAGTCCATTTTCTTATGATCACACTTTGATCTGAGGGCAGCAAAGTCCTACAAAAAAGCCTTTATGGGTAATTCAGCTTTGGGCCTTGCCCTATGGCATTAATGCGGGTGAGGTCCATTCCAGCTTCTAAAGACACTGCAACATGATGATAGGGCAGATTTTAATTTCTCCCTTCATGAATTAATAATAATGCGATGTCACTTTTTTTTGAGCACAAGGAAAATCTTCATCATTGTCTTGACCCTTGGCATGGTTTCCAATGGCTTCAGAGTTGGATTTCTTTCTATAAAATCCCTTTACTGCATCAACACTGCAGACCTGTCTGGTTGGTTAAGATTTGCTAGCGAACAGAAGTCAGCAGCTCCACAAAATAGAAAAATAGACTTAGAAGCTGTGGCATCTTGAGTTTTTGGAATTCCATTTAAAAGGACAGGTGAGGAGTTCCTATTGTGGCTCAGCGGGTTAAGGACATGACATAGTCTCCGTGAGGATGTGGGTTCGATCCCTGGCTCACTCAGTGGGTAGAGGATCTGGCATTGCAGCAAGCTGTGGCATAGGTCACAGATGTGGCTTGGATCCAGTGTTGGTGTTGCTGTGGCCATGGTGTTAGGCTCAACTGCAGCTCCGATCTGAACCCTGGCCCAGGAACTTTCGTATATCACAGGCTTGGCCATAAAAAAAATATAAAGAAATAAAGAGATAGGTGATTTGAGGGTGGAGGAACAAGAGAATTCCTAATGGTCTCCACCTCATTTCAGCCAGAACCTTAAAGCACAAAAACCTGCTTCAAACTTGATCTGAGTCTATACATCTCCATTTTGGGATGATTGGTCAAACCCATCATATGTCATTGAAATCTCCAGTGAGTCAGTTTCTCCAGGTCCTGGGAGGAAGTGGGATGGAAGAGGAAGAAAACACATTGGAAAGACAAGGAATCGTGGGGCGTTATCAGACAGAACTGAAATGAAGTACCCCAGCTTTGTGGAAATCTGAGTTAGATGTGCCCTAAGGGTCTCTAAGGGTTGCAAGTTGCATCTAAGCATATCAGAGAAAATGTAAACTGAAGGCGAGTTCCAGAAGTCTCCAGGGATCCTGGATTCTGTCCTCAGTTTTTTTTCGTAACTGGATGTAGCCAACAGACCTTCTGGTAGCACAATGCCTGCCTCAATCAATTGGTCTGTGCTTGTGTAAATGTCACATTGCCTTTCTCAGGAAGACACACAGTGCTAGTGAGGGAGCAGGTTTTTACAGAAACTGGAAGAGAAAAACTGATGATCAAGCTCTTCCATGTATAGCCTCACTATGTCCAAACCTCGATCGCAGGATATCCTTCTAGCTGAATAGCCTCGGAAAGGAAATTCATTTGGTGAGATTCATGATTCTCCATACCGTCTGGAAATACACTTGTGTGTCAGTATCCATGATGAGATGATGGTGTTAAAAATTCCTTCTAGGAGGAGTTCCCTGGTGGCCTAGCGGTTAAGGATCTGTCAGTGTCAGTGCTGTGGCTCAGGTTTGATCCATGGCCTGGGAATTTCCACATGCCACAGGTGCAGCCCTCCCAAAATTCCTTATATGAGCAAATATAAGGTGAAGTTCTCCCCCAATGAGCCCTGAGACAGTATTTCCTAGGATGGTTAAGGAAGATGGGTGAGTTCAAAATGTACTCACACAGCGGTATTTTTGGAAATGTACATGAATCAGCTGACTCTATTGCAGAAAAATAAAAAAACAGGTAGAGTCTTTCCGTATAGATTTTGTGATTATTCCCAGGGGGTTGACTTCTTAAGAACAACAATTTAAGGTGAGGTAAAATAGAAAAAACAATGCTCTAATGAAATGAGGATGGATATCTGGAGCCGGGAACATTACTTCCAGAAAAGAATTCCATCATGGGCTTTCCTCAGATTACAGAGAAATAAGAGTGACATACTCTGGAAAACTGACTTAGTTGAGTCCAAGAGTGATGAAAAATATACTGACTTCGAAAGAACGTGAATTGCATTGTTTCAAGAAATGTAAGTGGAAAATACGTGAGTATTTGCATAACTGTGGCTCTAAACACTCATGCGATAAGTGATGAATTACATACGAAAGTTGGCTCTTGGATCTATATCTCTATAATTTTACATATTTAAGTTGGCTAAAAAACTTTTAAAGAATTATTTTTTTTTTTACTGATTTACAAACTTTGGATTAATTTCTGCTGTACAGCAAAGTGATTCAGTGTATATGTATATTCTTTTTTATATTCTTTTCCATTATGGAATATCTCAGAATATTGAATATAGTTACCTGTGCTATATAGTAGGACCTCGTTGTTTATCTGTTCTCTATATAATAATTTGCATCGAATAACCCCAAACTCCCAATTCTTCCCTTCCCCCTCCCATGGCAACCACAAATCTGTTCTCCATGTCTGTGAGTCTGTTCCTGTTTTGCAGATAGGTTTATTTGTGTCACATTTTAGATTCCACATATACGTGATCTCAGACGGTATTTGTCTTTCTCTGTCTTACTTCACTTAATATGACCATCTCCAGGTCCATCCATGTTGCTGCAAACTGATTTTCCTGACTTTTTTTTTTTTTAAAGTTTGTGGGCATGTAATATCATGGGATTTTAGATTAGATGTAGGATATACAAATTCTTTTTAAAAATAAAAACCTGAAGTTATGCTGTTATTAGGCACTCAGTCTACACAGCTGCAATCCGCTGGAAGTATGGTGGCAGTCACCACCTATTTAGATGATAAATGCTCTCCAGTGAAACACAGTTCCCGCCACTCCCTGTTGTCTCACACCAGTGGGTTTTACTCACCTACGTTACCTGTGCGGCCCCCTTAGGCATTTGAGTTTGTGACTTCAGGCCTTGTTCGTGACTTCTGTTTACACTAAAAGAAACTTACTTTTTCAAGACTGACGACTACTGATCCTATTCCTGTGTTTTTCCCTCTTCAGAAACTTGACCTTTAACCTGTGGGAGTTAATTGGTGCTCCAGATATTCAGGCTCAGGGTGAGAATTAATTCATACCCAGTGGTCTGTGGAACTTATCTAGGTCATGGATTTATTTTCTATCTAATTAAAAAAAATTGAGCTGCAGGTGCTTTTCCCTTCAAAACCCATGATCATATCATTCTACCGGTTCCCCATGCCTGTTTTATTTATTTTATTAATTTTAATTTCTCTGTAAGCAAAATTCTAGCACGTTTGACATATGTGTGATATATAATACACGATGTATGCATCCCTGGCACCTGCAGTGTGTGTGTGTGTGTGTGTGTGTGTGTTTGTGTATATGTGCGCTGCGGTTCTTATCTGCATAACTGATATTTCCCCTCATCCTTTTCTCACATTTTCTACTTCAAGATTGTTTCTTGGATTATTTATTATGTATGTGTCCATCTAGGGATTTTTTTTTTCTTTTGGCTGCATGAGTGTACTTGAACCTAAATAAAGGACCTAAATATCCGGAAAGCCGTCACCCTAAAATATTCCCTGAAGGTCTGGTCAGTGGGACTTAGGATGAAGCAAAGGCAATCACTTTTGGTCCTAAGGCAGGACGGGGCCATGTGCTCCCATCTGTCAAGTTTCAGGCTGCTCTGAGTCAGCTCAGAAAAACTCCCCCTTGCTTCCCACAGGTGAAGGATGCTTCTGTGTTGAGTACTGCATTGAAGGATGATTTTTTCCCTCCCTCCCTCTTTTCCATCAACCAAGGACGAATTTCCTTTCCTTTTTTTTTTTTTTTTTTGGCCACACCCATGGCATGCAGGAGTTCCCAGGCCAGAAATAAAACCCATGCCACAGCTGTGACCAGAGCCACAGTAGTGACAACATCGAGCCCTTAACCCACTGAGCCACCAGGGAACTCCCTTCTTCCCCTCTTGGCAAGAATATCCTTAAGATCCAACTCAAACCCCATCTCCTCCAAACCTCCAGATTCCTATTTTCCTCGGGAACATTGAGACTTCCATCCATGTGCTGCTGTTCATCAATTTCTCTCCTACTCTTCCATGTTCTGTGTTGACCTGGAACAAGATCAACATGCCACATCCTCCCTTTTGGACCATGACGCCCACGAAGGCAGGAGAGGTGTTATAGCTATTTTCTGATTTCCACAGCTGCATTCTGGCCCAGGAAGGGACAGCAGATGATCAGAGACAACTTACTGGAAAAGTAGAGGCCATTTTCTTCCCTCCCCAAATTTGCCTTATCTTCCTGACAATGGTGAATTCCCTCATCTGATGCAAATAGCCTCAGACAAACACACTCAAGCGTGTACCGTAGCAAACACATCTGTTCAGGACACGTGTTCCATCACCGAAAAAATCAAGGCTGATAGCACCTCAGCGAATCTGAAATACATGTTGTAGCGCCTTTTATCCCCTCTATAGTAGGATTACTAAAGAAAGATCAAATAAACCCACGAGTACACTCTGAAAATAGCAACATAACTCAACCCTGTGTCCTCGAAACAGTTTGACTTAAAATTGAAAGGAACTGTTTTGTCTGCGGTTAAGAATATAAAAGTAGGACAAGCTATAGGAGATCAATTTTAAATCATCTGAGGCTACAGGGAAATTTTTTTTTTCCCTGAGGCTTTTTCGGAAATGGGATAGTCTGTGTTTCTGCTATGGCCTTTTAATAAAGAAATCATGCATTATGCAAACATTAACATTTAAGCCATTTATGAGCAGTTGAAGTTAATTCTTTTAAGAATATAGAATTGAGTTATGGCTTTCTTTTTATGGATATGATGCTTTTACTAGAATAAAACGAGGGGGGTTTTGTCTTATGCACCAGCTCATGCTGTTGGAGAAAAACTCATTTTCTGTCTTTCTCTTTGGGGATGAAGGATACATTATCAATTTTTGTATGTGTGAAGTAGGAGTTCCTTCCTAGTGAATGTGGCAGGTAACTCCGTGCCCTGTATTCACCTCTTACCATCATCCTGGGGCTGATCACACCGTCCCCACTTTGCAGATGAAAAAGCTTAAGCACCAGAAGTCTTTGCTCCTAGATCAAGAGAGACCCACAGCGCATCCATTGTTGAGTCTTCTTGTTTAAAATGAGTAAATGTCAAAACAGGAAGGCAAAAAGAAATTGTATATATTAAAGGCTTACACTTAAAAATAATGTTTTAACTCCATAAAGTACATCACAATATTATTGTGCCATAGCATTTTTCAGAGGCTCTGCCATTTATTTTTTGTTTATTTTTAATTTTAAATGATTTTTATTTTTTCCATTATAGCTGGTTTATAATATTCTGTCTGTTTTCTACTGTACAGCAAGGTGACCCAATCACACATACATACATACATTCATTTTCTCACATTATCCTCCATCACACTCCATCATAGGTGACTAGATATAGTTCCCAGTGCTATACAGCAGGATCTCATTGCTTATCCATTCCAAAGGCAATCTATTAACCCCAAATTTCCAGTCCATGCCCCTCCCTTCCCCTCCCCCTCCCCCTTGGCAACCACAAGTCTGTTCTCCAAGTCCATGATTTTCTTTTCTATTGGAAGCTTCATTACAAAGGCATTTAAACTGTCATTTTATTTCAATCACAACCTTCCTTTTTTCTTTTATTCAGGGTAGAGCAGAGCTCAGGTGCAAATACACAGTCACATTCCTTATCTTATGGTACAATACAGACCCTGGTCTATAAGAATCCCTTCTTTGCTTTATTTTCTCCCCCTTTCTTATCAGTTATTGCATCTGAGTGGGTTTATTTCTATTTCAGTTCTGTCCCATTGAATATTCTGATTTCCTTTGTTTGCTTTCCTTTTTATGGCCACACCCGTGGCATATAGATGTTCCTGGGCTAGGGGTCAACTGGGAGCTGTAACTGCTGGCCTACACCATAGCCACAATGCCAGATCGGAGCCGCATCTGCAACCTATGCTGCAGCTCACAGCAATGCAGAATCCTTAACCCACTGAGCGAGGCCAGGGATCAAACCCACATCCTTATGGACAGACACTATGTTGAGTTCTTAACCCACTGAGCCACAACATGAACTCCTGTACTTTTTTTCTTCCTTTTTTTTAAGCTGGTTTCTAACGGAGTATTGAGAAAGCTGCTCTAATTCCAATTAAAAAATATATATAGTAGAATTCAACACGGTTAAAGAAGACTTGTTTTGTTGCCTAAAAGCAGGAGGGAGACGGCTGTGGCTAAAATCCTCCATTCTCTTTACTTCAGAATTTACCTAAGAGTTTCAAATATTTTATTTAAAAAATGTGTCTATGTTGTTGTCCACATATCGTGTTTGTCCTCATCGCTGCATTGTATTCCATTATAAGCATCTGTATCAACTCCCAGTCTCATCCTTTAATAATAGAAAACTGGGTTGCTTCCATCTTCCAGCTAACACTAATGGTTCTGAGATGATTTCTCTTATTCATGTTTACCCGCAGCCCAATGCAACAATGACTCCAGTCACATACGACAACATGGGATTGTAAATCAAGGGCATGCATATATGTAATGTCACTCCTTAACCTTATTTACTAATTTGCTCTCCAGAAGGGCCCAACCAGATTTGCTCTGCCCTAGCAGTGCACAACAGTACCCATTTCTTTACATCCTTACCAACTTTTTAAAATAAAATATTAAAAAATATATTATTAAGTCAGAAAGAAAAAGACAACATATGATATCACTTATATGTGGAATCTAAAATATGGCACAAATGAACCTATCCACAGAACAGAAACAGACTCAAAGACATGGAGAACAGACTTGTGGTTGCCAAGGGGGAGGGAGTGGGATGGATGGGAGTTTGGGGTGAGTAGATGCAGACTATTACATTTAGAATCAATAAGCAATGAGGTCCTGCTGTACAGCACATAACCAGTCTCTTGGGATAGACCATGAGGGAAGATAACACGAGAAAAAGAATGTGTACATGTATGTATGACTGGGTCACTTTGCTATGTAGCAGAAATTGATAGAATGATGTAAATCAACCATAATCAAAAATTTTAAATATTATTGAATTATAGCTGGTTTAGAAAATTGCTTTATTTTCAGGTGTACAGCATACACACACACACACCTTTTCAGATTTTTTCCCTTATAGGCTATTACAAAATATTGAGTATAGCTCCTTGTGCTATACAGTAGGTCCTTGTCAGTTACCTATTCTATATATAGTAGTGTGCATCTGTCAACCCCAAATTCGCAGTTTACCCCTTCCCTCCCATTTCCCTTTTGGTAACCATAAGTTTGTTTTCTTTTCTTTTTTTTAAATTATAGTTGATTTACAATGTTGCACCAATTTCTGCTGTACAGCGTAGTGACCCAGTCATACATATACATACACTCTTTTCCTATGTTATCTTCCATCATGGTCTCTCCCGAGAGACGGGGTGTGGTTGCCTGTGCTGTACAGCAGGACCTGTGTATGTGAGTTATCCTTACCAATATGCTTGGCCACTTTCGTCTACCCGATGGGTACAATTTTCCTCTTTTTTTGGATTCTCAGTTTAACAGCTGGAGCACTTCTGCCAATTCAGAATTTTCCTTTTGTAAGCATCCTCGTGGTTTTAGGCACATTCAGGTACACGGAGATGACAATGTAAAAAAGCAAGTCATATTTTACTATTTCAGTTCTTCATTAGTGTTGATGCTCACAACTGTTTGGAACTCGGATAGACTCAAATTAGGACAGCACTGAACTTTTCAAGCAGCTTTGCTCAACTGAGAGATTATGGAGTCCCAGGGGGGTGAAAACATCCATTTCCTAATGTGAACGGGCTGGGAAAGACACTGTAGTTTCTCCGTTTGAGGAACCTGCATTATACCAGCCTGCAAGGACGAAGCCCCTGGGGGGCAGTCTGGTGTCCACAGTTGTAAGGAGTGTTCTGGGGAGGTAGGATTTTGGGTAGATGATGAAGATGGGGGAGGAATGTTCGCTGCTTCTGACAGAAGCTCCATCTGTGCTAAGCACATTTGGGGATGAAACCAAGAAGAACGAAACTCCGTTAGCTATTATTAAGCTGGTCTTAGCACAGAAAATGATTTGCAGTCTAGGGAAATAAATTAGAAACTGAAAGTATGTGACTTAAGCCAAGTAACTTAAAGAGCAAACTGCTAACATAATTTAATGGATACAAGGGTAAATAGCTTCCCTTATATTTTCAAATATCACTTTTCCTACCATAGTTTCCTGTTACTATGGTTTTCATAGTTTATTTTAAAAATCCACATATATATTTTTTTATGGCCGCACCCACAGCATAAGGAAGTTCACAGGCCAGGGACTGAATCTGAGCGGCAGCTGTGACCTAAGCCGCAGCTGCAGCAAGGCTGGATTTGTTAACCCATCGTACTGGGCTGGGGATTGAACACACAGCTCCGTGGCAATCCGAGCCACTGCACTGGGATTCTTAACCCACTGTGCCACAGCGGGAACTCCTTAAAAATCCATATTTATAGTGGGAACTCTTTGCATATTTCATGTTTACTACTCTTTATACTATTCAACCTTAATAGAAATTAATTCTTAACACCTGTGCATAAAATTCTTGAAGCTCTCTGATATTTGTGCCCTTCAAATGGCTAATGAAAAAACAAGTGTCTTTTACTAAAAGAAACAAAAGACTGTTAGAAGAACATTTCTTTTTTATGCTGAGCAGTCTCTTCTCTCAATGTCATTTTTCTTTTTCCTTTTTCCAATAACCAAACTAACTTTTATAATAGAAAAGACTAGGGCGGGTATGCCTGCTTTTGCTTCAGGGTAATGGGAAATTGATATCAATGCAGGTTCAATGACCTGAGTCCTCTGGCTCAGACACTGGGACCGCCATCACTCATGCCCGTCAAGTTGCACTGCATCCCTCTTGAAGATGAGGCATGTTGAGGGTCTAAGAAAAGAGCCACATGTGGTCCATAACAGTACATTCAGTACCTAATTTTAACAGAAGCATGTCTGTGTTTGATAGAGTTAATAGCAAAGTGTGGTTTCTGCCTATCTCATTGTCTTTGGGCAGACTCATTCTCGTGAAATTTTTTTCCTTTTTTCTTTTTTTAGGGCCATACCTGCAGCATAGGGAAGTTCCTAGGCTAGTGGTCAAATCAGAACTACAGCTGCCAGCACCGGATGCAGGCTACCCTAAGCCACAGCTTGCTGTAACACCGGAACCTTAACCCAGTGAGTGAGGTCAGGAATCAAACCCGTATCCTCAGGGACACTATGTCAGGTTCTTACCCCACTGAGCCACAACGGGAACTCTTAGCTGTCCACATTTATTTCACCCATTTTGTGACCAAAAGCATATTCTCGAGGCCCATCCACGTTGTGGCAAATTGAATTTCAGAGCTTCAGACTTCCTCAAATACTCCGAAGGTATAAGAAATATTCCTAACCTTGTTGAGCCTCTTAAAAAACTAGCTTGCAAATGTGGAAGGGAAATTAAGATAGGCCACAGCCAGGGCTAACCCAGGTGCCCGGGACGTCACCGAAGGAAGCTCTGAGACTGGTCAAGATGGACACCGTGGCGGTGAAGATTCAGGCTGTGGGAGCAGCAGAGGCACTCGAGTGGGGAGGCTGCACGGATGAGCAAGGGGACGGGGCGTTTACACTGGCCCCCCTGGGTGCACACAGGTCCTGTCCTTACGTGGCCAGAGGTGGGTTTGAATAAACCAAACAGGATTCTTAAGATGGGTAACCCCCAAGAGCCCACCTAATCCAATCCTTTGCTCCACATCGACATGTGCAATCGCCAAGTCTTATTAATTCTATTTCCTGAGCTACCTCTTTTTTTTTTTTTGTCTTGTCTTTTTGCCTTTTATCTAGGGCCGCACCCACAGCATATGGAGGTTCCCAGGCTAGGGGTCTAATAGGAGCTGTAGCCGCCGGCCTTCGCCACAGCCACAGCAACGCGGGATCCGAGCCACGTCTGCAACCTTCACCACAGCTCACGGCAACGCCGGATCCTTAACCCACTGAGCAAGGCCAGGGATCGAACCCACAACCTCATGGTTCCTAGTCGGATTCGTTAACCACTGAGCCACGACGGGAACTCCTCCTTAGCTACCTCTTGAACCCAATCCCCTCTCTCCGTGTCAACACTTCTAACATTAACTCAAGGCACAACCATCTCCCACACAACAGTCCCAACTGGTCTTCCTGCTTCTGCTCCCGAGCTTCTCAACCTTTCTCCACATCCAGGGGATGACAATGTGCATCTGATAATATTAGACCTTGTATCTTTGTTTCCTTTCAATAACTTCGCTTCTTTACTTATTTTTCCACCATCACTGAGATATAATTGACAAATCAAAATTGTTCATGTATAAGGTGTACAACGTCATGATTTAAGATACATATTCAGGAGTTCCCATCATGGTGCAGCAGAAATGAATCCAACCAGGAACCATGAGGTTGCGGGTTCGATCCTTGGCCTTGCTCAGTGGGTTAAGGATCTGGCGTTGCCGTGAGCTGTGGTGTAGTTCTCAGATGCGGCTCGGATCTGGCGTTGCTGTGGCTGTGGTGTAGGCCGGCAGCTGTAGCTCTGATTACACCCCTAGCCTGGGAACCTCCATATGCAACATGTGAGACCCTAAAAAGACACAAGACAAAAAAAGAGGCAAAAAAAATCGTTGTGAGAAGATTATCACAGTCAAGTTAATTGACATATCCATGATCTCACATAGTTTCCACTTTCTTCTTGGGGTGAGAACACCTCAAATCTTCTCTCACAGCAAATCTCAAACATACAATGTAGTAACACCATTATAATATATATAAAATAGTAGAGTATAGCATAATACAGACAGTGTAGTATCACTGTTGTCACCACTCTGTACATTAGGTGTCCTGAACTTACTGGTTTTAGAACCGAAAGTTTGTACCCTTTGACCAATGGCTTCCATTTCCCTGACTCCCTGGCAACCACCATTCTGCCGTCTTATGGCTTAGCTTTAAAAAAGAAAAGGCTTTGCTGTAATGTTAAGTGTAAAAGAACAGTAAATTAGAAAATAGACAAACTTTTCTGTGCCTAAGGGAGTAAGATTCCATATCTCAATAGCTTTAGAAGAAAACATAAATTTCTTCATTTTTAAGAGTCTTAGAATTCTGCATTGTTGATGATGTTTAAAAGATCTGGACAATGGGAATATCAGAGAATTTTTTAAAAATTTGAAAGCAGGAGTTTTCAGATTATCTTCACTCACCCAATGTCTTATGGCCTGTTTAAGTATGACCGAGCCAACTAAGAATTATATATAGGGAGTTCCTGCTGTGGCTCAGTGGTAATGAGCCCAGCTAGGATCCATGAGGGCAGGAGTTCGATCCCTGGCCCCTCTCAGTGGGTTAAGGATTCGGCATTGCCATGAGCTGTGGTATAGGTTGCAGATGTGGCTTGGATCTCATGTGGCTGTGGCTGTCGTGTAGGCTGGCAGCTACAGCTCCTATTCGACCCCTAGCCTGGAAACTTCCATATGCTGCAGGTGGGGCCCTAAATGACAAAAAAAAAAAAAGAATTATATATAAAAATTTTAAATGGTTATAAAAATGCAATGGGGGGGGGGAAGAAGGTGTGATGGAAAGAATATTTGTTCCATAAGGTCTAAAAGATTTACTACCTAGCCTTGAAGGGGAAAGTTTCCTTGCCTCCATGATAAAGGATATCGACAGAAACAGACATCAACTATTATACCCAATGCTCACATGGTGAAATCTATCTTTCTGAGTCTAGGAATGACATAAACTTCCAGCTATCACACCTCTATGCAACATGAAGACCCAGCCTGTCCATAAGGCACGAAAAAAAATTTTAAACTAAACAACAATATAAGGAATGTAAAAAAAGAAATAAATATCATAATTTTCATATGGCATGTTCAATGTATAGGCACAAATAGTTATGAAATATATATATGGAAAAAATCTGTAGAAAAAAATATTAGAACTAGGAAGTAAATTTGGCATGGTTGCTGGTTACCAAATCAATACATAAAAATCAATTGTATTTCTATATACCAGTAATATACCACAGCAACAAAGTGTTATAAAATGATTCTTAAATGCCATTTACAACAGCATAAAAATGACATACCTAGGAATAAATCTAAAGCCAGGCATTCTAGACTACAATAGCCAAAATAATAAAATAGTGCTGTGAGAAATTCTAACAATACATAAATGGATATATGATGTTTATGGGTTGGAATAACTGATACTGCAAAGTCCATTTTCCCCAAGATTATCTGCAGTGTCAGTGCACATCCAGTCAATCTCAGCCGAGTATGTGTGACTGGGTCACCTTGCTGTACAGCAGAAAATTGGCAGAACACTATAAACCAGTATAATGGAAAAAAATAAGAATCATTAAAAACAAAGAATATCAACAGATATTTTTGGTCGAAGTTTACATACTGATTCAAAAATGTATATGGAAATGTAAAAGGCTAAGAATAAGAAAACAAAGTCTTGAATAAGTAGTACTAAGTCAGAAGAAATCCTTTCCCAGATATTAAGACTTTTTTTTCTTTTTTTTTGTCTTTTTAGGGATGCAGCCTCAGCATATGGAAATTCCCAGGCTAGGGGTTGAATTGGAACTGCAGCTGCCAGCCACAGCCACAGCAATGAGGGATCCAAGCCGCATCTGTGACCTACACCACCGCTCACGGCAACACCGGATCCTTGAACCACTGAGCAAGGCCAGGGATCAAACCTGAATCCTCATGTATACCTGTCAGGTTCGTTACTGCTGAGCCATGATGGGAACTCCAAGACCTAGTTAACGTTATAGCAATTAAGAGAGTGTGATATCAGTGCAAGATAAGGCAAACAGACTAAGGCACCCAAGTAGAGAATCCAGAATTCTCAAACATATAGTCATTGGATTCATGATAAAACTGTCAACACAGAGAAGTAAGGAAAAAGGATTTTTTTTTTCAGTCAATGGCACAAGGTCCGTTAGATATCACATAGGGACATTAATTTCACACACAATAGCTCATGCCAGTTAGATTGTAGATTTGAAGTGAATATTAAACCAATAACATTTGTAGAAGAAAACATCAAAGGATATCTACATGACCTTGGAATAAGAAAGGAAATCTTAATCAGGATACAAAAGCAGTCACTATCAAGTTACAATTTATACTGTGTTAAACTTGGAATCTAAAAGGAAGTCAAAGAATAGGAGCAATTATTCTCAATACATGTATTTGTCAAATGGCTTACATCCAGAATACGTAAAGAATTATAAAATCAATAGGAAAATTATATATAACCTAATTGAAAAGAAGGCAATAAATGCGAGTTGTCCAAGCAATAGCTAAATGTCCTATAAATGTATCAAAATGGGCTCATCCTCTTTCATGTCCAGGACAGTGATATTAAAACCGTCTTGAGTTATCACCCTCAAGGACTAAAATGCTAAAGCTTGATGCTGTGTTGGTAAAACTTTACCATGTGTTAGTAAAGACGTTGAGAATGAGAAGACTCCCTAACTGATAGTGGAGATAGCGAATATTTTAACCATTTTGGAAAACGATTTTAGCATTATCTGCTCAAGTAGGACTTACACACACCCACGAATAAGCAATTTTCCCCTTAGGTATATACCCCTCAGAATGCATACACAAAATCACCAAAGCACATGAGCGAGGATGCTCATAGCTTGTTTTCTGTATTTACGATCTTTATGGAATTATTCAAAAGATCCCAAACTGGAGGCAACTCAAGTGTCTATCAGCAGCCAGATCGGTAAAAAACAGTTACGGGGATATCCATGTAACAGTACGTCATATGGCAACACAGTGAATGAATTAATGTCATGCCCAACCACACAAATAGCTCTTCCAACCCAAATAAAATAAAAATGTTTGGTTTTTTTTGTTTGTTTGTTTTTGGTCTCATTCATAGCATACAAAGTTCTGGGGCCAGGGATAGAACTCATGCCACAGCAGTGACCCGAGCCACAGCAGTTAACAACATTCGATCATTAACCTGCTGTGCCACCAGGGAACTCTTAAAATCTCGAACGTAGGAAACCACTGCTAAAATCATGTATTCTTAATGATTCCACCTTTATATATAAAGTGAAACAAGCAAAAGTTACTTGTTTGCTGGGATAATGGGAAAATGATTACCTTCAGAGAAGACAGACCTATTGTTGGAAGAAGGCACAATGGATGCTTCTGCTTGCTCCTTGTCTCTTTCAGGACCTTGGTGGTGATTACATGTGTGTATGTGTGTGTTCACTTTGTCTCAATTCAAGGCACAATGGACTAAATAAATATCCTTGCATATGTGTATGTATGTGAATGAGCATGTGTGTGTTTAATTGTTGCACACACATAGAGATAATTAGTGAATTACACTTTGCCAAAAGTTATGTATACATATTATGTACCCAATAGTGCTAAAAAAAGTAGCAAAAAAAAAAATGGGTGGAAAAAAAATGAACCCAACGCAGTACTTGATATCTTGAAACTATTCCATAAACACCAAAGTTCTGTACTATTTACTATGAATTTTGGAGCATTTTTTTCCTAGAATAATTGAGAAAAAGGAGACCCACATAAGAGTATAAATCATGGATTATTCTTCTGAAGGCCTTGTAACAACCACTTCCTGTCTACAGAATTTGCATGGCATAGCTTCTTAGTCTATATTTTAATGAATGAGAGAGAAATTGGAAATTTTATGTATTTTATCTGCAAGCAGAGAGTCCCTATTGTTTTTGTTTGTTTGTTTGGGGGTGGGGGGCATACCTATGGCATATGGAGATTCCTAGGCTAGGGGTCGAAGTGGAGCTGCAGCTGCCAGCCACAGCCACAGCAACGCCAGATCTGAGGACTCAAATTTTATTTCAGCAGAGCTCAGGGAAAGGAAATTCACTGTATCTTCGAGCTCAGCAAACCTGTGCTTCAAATCCCCCATGCTGTTGAATTGACTGGGGGTCAGTGTGTCAATGGCCAAGCTGACTGAGCTCTCCCCGCTGCTCTTTGTCCTCCTCTCCCAACCTGGGTTGGCTGCATGTGGTGCTGGGGTGGGGGCTGGAAACAGCACTCACAAAACACACAGCAAAAATGCATGAGATTCAGAGGCACCGTTTAGACTTCCAACAAATGCTGGGTGAACTCAGCTTTATTATATCAACTTTCTGATATGCTGATGAGCAGTTTTCAATATTTGGCTTCTTTTCTAGGCTCATCAGTCGTAGAGGAGAGCCAGTGTGTTTTTTGATACATGCAAAAAATCACTTAATTTGATCCAAAGGCCAATGGTTCCCCAAAGAGGATACTTTGTGCAGATCTGAAAAGAAACAAAGGACGTTGAAAATCTGTGTTGCCCCCTCAGAATGCATGTCTGAAAATACAGGCATTCAGCTATACTGCTTACTGAAAGGATGACTTCATATGCCTTTTAATGACAATATCTTTTATCTTTGGAGCTTAGTTGAAAGAATGAAGAGAAGAAAATGTGTCAAATGTGGAGCTGGTAGATCCCATTAAATCGAAAATTAATGGAGATGAATTCGTGGGCTCTTACTGACAACAACTTACCTTCCTCAAAAGCAGAGAGAAAAACATCAGAAACGCCTTGGCACCAATTCATCTGTGAAATTTGCATACTCGGTGTTTTTTTTTTTAATTTTAAAAAGATTCTGGTTTTGTTTATTGAGGTTAGTATTTACTATCTAAAACTCACTTCCCAAATAGCTCATTGTTGCAATGTCACATTATTATAAAGTTTAATTAACTTATTCAGAAGATATTCCAAGATTGTTTCTGAAGCCAATCACCACAATCTATTTTTGGATAACGACTAGATGCCCCATAATAACCAGGGGATTATACATATTAAAAAAGCATCATTTGAAGGACTGTCTGCAATCTAGCTAAAAGACTTCCTATAAGGTATTAATTTTTTTCAATTAAAGTGTGGTTGTTTTATAATGTTCCTTCAATTTTTGCTACACAGCAAAGTGACCCAGTCATACATATATATGTGCATATATATATACACATTCTTTTTTTACAGACTATCTTCCATCATGTTCTAACCCAAGAGATTGGACATGGTTCCCTGTGCTATACCATAGGACCTCCTTGCTTATCTATTTAAAAAAATTTTTTTTATTAGAGTATAGTTGATTTACAATGTTGTGCCAGTTTCTGCTGTACAGCAAAGTGATCCAGTCATACATATATATACACACACATTCCCTTTCTTCTTCTTCTTTTCCTCTTCTTTTTGTCTTTTGAGGGCCACACCTGCAGCATATGGAGGTCCCAGGCTAGGGGTCTAATCGGAGCTGGAGTTGCCGGCCTACACCACAGCCACAGCAACGCGAGATCCGAGCTGCATCTGTGACCTACCCTACGGCTCATGGCAACGCTGGATCCTAAACCCACTGAGCAAAGCCAGGGACCGAACCCACGTCCTCATGGATGCTAGTCAGATTTGTTTCCGCTGAGCCATGACGGGAGCCATTCGGAGGGAATGGCAGAGTCGTCATTCGCTTTCTTATTTATCTGTCGTCATGGTCTGGCCAAAGAGACTGGATATAGCTCCCTGCGCCGAACAGTAGGACCTCATTTCTGACTCCAATCTTAAATGCTGCTAAAAAGTTCTGAAATTTGCCTTCCTCTTACCTTTCAAGGTTCATGATGCTAACAACGGGCTAGAGAGACTTTCAGGGTGGTAATGTATGACTTGCAAATACTGTTTCCAAATGCTGTTTTTTTCCCTTCAGAGTATGTAAGCACTGTAGCTTTGCAAAAGAGAAGTCGCAAAATATACGTATAAACGCTTAAAGTAATTTTTTCACTAGTCTGTCTTCTAGCCCCTAAATCTCACTTTCCAGATGATTTTTTGAGCATTGACCAGAACACTTTCTGCTTTTACTAACACACACACACACACACACACACACACTCACTCATGCACAGATACACACAGAGACACTTGTACACATACAGGCATGCACACAGGGAAGATTCAAAGAACCGCAGGATCAGTTTTGTTCTTTTGCTACAATTGCAGTAAGTCATACAGCTTATTTCAAATGACTATAAGGCTATCTTGGTTTGTAATATAGTCTCTGGGAACTTGGTTGGCATAAACTGTGATCTGGGAGTCTAGCTTAACCTAAAGACCAATAGACTAAATGTTTTGAATTTATACAGTGAGCAAGAATTGGGAAACTTTCAGTATTGTTGAAACTCATGGCAATGTATATTTTAGAGCCCAAGATTGGAAATTATTAGACCTGTAGTAATACAAAGATAACAAAAAATTATATCCGTTGATAAATACTTAAAAATTCAAATGAAAAAGACCTATTAAATAGCTACTGAGACCCACTGAGTGCTTGTTACTTAGGGCAAAAACGTAAATATGGCAAAGCCTCTTCCTATTTCAAAACTCGTGATTTGTTAAGTGGACCCGTATGTAAGAGATGAGTAGTTTCACTGTGCTCAGGTGTAAGGCAGGTAGCCAGGCTGTGTAGGTAGAACATATGTGAAGCAGAAGGATGTGGTGAGACTTTGTGACAGAAGCCTCTGTGTCCTTCCAAAGTTGATCAAACTTTTAAAGATATTCTGGAAGAACAAAAAATAACCTTGACTGAGAATTCCCATTTCAGGTTCAATCCCTGGTCTCACTCAGTGGGTTAAGGATCTGGCATTGCTGAAAGCTGCGGCATAGGTTACAGATGAAGCTCAGACCCGGCATTGCCATGGCTGTGGTGCAGGCCTGCAGCTACAGCTCCAATTCGACCCCTAGCTGGGGAACTTTCATTTGCCACTGGTGTGGGATAAAATAATAACAATAATAGTAATCTGGGATGGATTTGACCAACAGGCTAACAGATCGTATTTCCTAGTGCAGAGAGTCAAATATAAAATACAGAAATGCTGGGAGTTCCCACTGTGGTTCAGTGGTAATGAACCTGACTAGTATGAGGATGCAGGTTCAATCCCTGGCCTCACTCAGTGGGTTAACAATCCAGCATTGCAGAGAGCTGTGGCATAGGCTGGCAGTTACAACTCCAATTTGATCCCTAGCCTGGGAACTTCCATATGCCTCAGTTTTGGCCCTAAAAAGTAAATAAATAAATAAATAAATAAATAAAATGGAAATGCTGGGCACAGAATTAAGAGGAAATTTAATTTTTCATGTGGATGCTAAAAGTGGCCCTTTGCCAGGGAATTTGGTGCCCTCAAGCAAAGTCCAGTTCCTGTGGTCCAGGGGAGGTGACCCCTGAGGTATGACATTTCCCTCCAACCTTTCCCTCGAAGTCAGGACGAGGCCACCCTCTCAGTAAGTCTGTCTGAAATCCCACCTTGACTTGGCTTCTTCCTTCCCTGACCTGGTTCCCCCTGACCTGGAGGTACATCATCACTACATTGCTTGCTCAGGAATCCTCATCCTGGGTCTTCTCCTGGGGCTGCATCTCCAAGACAATGGTGTCATGATGACAACGCGTATTCTGGAATTTGCCGCCTTGAGTTCACATTCTGCCTCCACTGACCACTGCCTTGACTGAGCAAGTTAGTCTAGGAAACAGGACTGGGGGCGCTGTTAAATGAAGGCATTCCTCTAAAGTGATATGTGTGGGGCGCAGCTAATGCTCAGTGACCATGGCTAGCCTATCATCCTCCTAAAGGAGGAAGGATGGACACTACAGTCTGCTGCCACTTCTGAGCTCCAAAGAAATGAAAGGTGTCAGTGAACTTGATTGAAAAATAAATCCCAGGAGAGGACAGAATGAGTTCATACATATTAATGGGCATGCCTGGCCATGGGAAAAAAGAATGCAGCAGAAAGGAGAGGGAGAGGGTCAAATGTCAGAGAGGGGCTGCAGCAGAAGAGCCATTAGTGGCCCGAGTGCTGACGGTATTTGCATGTGTGTGTTTGTCATCATGAGGGATGTGTGTTGCCTCCCAGACCAGAAAAGCAGTGCTACAGAGAAGACAGGAGGGGGCAGGGCTGCTGGAATAATCTCATAGCGTTGAAGGTGTTGGCTAATTTGCAAATGAAGCCTTTCAAAACCTCCTTCGGGTGATAGTTCTCGTTTTGGAAGCAGAGGGGTTGAAAACAATTTTTAAGATTTGTTGTTAAGACGAACAATATTTATCCAGGAACGTGGCTCCTTCCATGACTGGTGCTTTAGTAACAGAGGGTTTGATTTTTCACAGAAGGGAGACAAAGCTGGATGTGCAGAGGGACAGGCATGAGTGACTTCTGAAAGATTACCTTTTATGGGCGAGTCTGTCTGGTGTGTTAAAGAGAAGTTGATGTGAGGTTGTTGGAGGCAAAGAATAAAAATGAGCCTTCACATTTTATGACATTTTGGTGCTCAGGCTGAAATGGATCAGGAATGACACATTCTTTTTTGGGTGACATCTGAGGGTTTGGATCATTTCTTTGTAACCTACATCCTCTCTCTTTACTCGAGTCAGACCTGACTTTCTGCACACAGCCCTGTGGGCTACGTAAACATTCCTGCTACTGCCATTACTGGTAATTACTCTGTTCAATCCCATCAAGGACCAATTATGCATGTGCCAGTTAGGTTATGTGGTAAGTGCTTCATACCATGAAATTTTTTTGGGGTGGGGTGGGATTTTGCACACATCTCTTAGAACTGGTACGTTTAAATATTATTGTCATTTGATCCATGCCTAAACAAGCTTGGAGAAGATACGAGATTTGCTTGATCAAGTTCCTGAAGCTTGGGTGTGATAAAACTATGATTTAAACTCAAGTTTTAACCTGTTAACACTTCTGTTCGGTAATGTATTCTCACCGTTGAGTAATCTATTAAAATTAATTTTAGGCTATTTAGGCAGCCCGTTGAAAACTTTTCAGCTTCCTAAATGTGTAATTCTGTGGCATTATCTGGCTCTTTCTCCCTCTTTATCCCCAGCCTCTTGGTGTGACCCAGGATAATGAGGGCCGTAGCTGGTTAACGGTGGTGCTCCTGGTTCCTGGTTTGTTATTGATTTTCTTTGTTTGTTTGTTTGTTTGTTTGCTTTTTACGGCTGTACCCGCGGCATATGGAGGTTCCCAGGCTAGGGGTCTAACAGGAGCTTTAGCCACCGGCCTTCGCCACAGCCACAGCCACGCGGGATCCGAGCCGCGTCTGCGACCTACACCACAGCTCATGGCAATGCTGGATCCTTAACCCACTGAGCAAGGCCAGGGATCGAACCCACAACCTCATGGTTCCTAGTCGGATTCGTTAACCGCTGTGCCACAACGGGAACTCTGGTGCTCTTGTTTTAATCCCATCTTTGCTGTCCCTAAATCTGTGGTTCTAAACAAGGACTTGGACTTCTTGGCGTTTCAGCTTCATCATTTATAATAAGAAGATAATAATCTCTCTCACCCAGGGCGCTGCTGGGATTAAGGAGAGACATATAACAGTAAACACTTTGCGTAATGCCTCGTACATAGTGAGTGTTTTTCAAATATGAATTACAATGGACATCCTAGGTCTTCTTAGCGCTTCAACAAAGACTATTAGTCATACCCTCCCCCCTTTTTTTTTTTTTTTGCTTTCTAGGGCCACACCTGTGACATATGGAAATTCCCAGGCCGAGGGTCAAATCTGGGAGGAAAGAACCTGAGAGACAGAAAGGTCTCCACTGATAGGGGAGCCACGCATGGCAAGAAGGCGGCCATGGTAATGAATGTAGGCACTTGAGAGGCGGGCAGGGTCTGAGAGATGCGTGGAGGGCAAGAGAAAGGCAGGGCTGGAGAGTGTGGAGGAGAGGGGAGGGAGAAGGGGGATATCTGCCACTGATGTAGAGTTTGGAGAGAGGGATAGAGAGGTTGGTCCAGGCTGGAATTAGAGATGGAGGGAGGGGGTGAGGATGAGAGGATTAGGAGAGGGGAGATGTCAGTGGATTAAAGTGGCAACAGTGAGTAAGGACCAGAGGAGGACAAAGTAATGCTACTTCATAGAGAAGAGAGGAATAGCCAATGAGAGTCTTCACAGTTTGGAGAACCATGAACTTCTTTGGAGACCCTAGCATCCGAACAATGGAAGCCTTCGATTGTTCAATGGAAGACTTTAACAAACAGGGTGGCTATGTTTTCCCTGCTGGATGTGGTGGAGGCCTGAAGTGACCAGCAGGTCATGTTCGTGCAACTGAGTCAGCTGCCCTAGAGCCTGTCCATGCCATGCATGGCAGAAAGGGAAGAGGATTTGTGAATCCAGGATCTGGAAACCATGTCTTTTGGTCGAAAGCTATTGTAGGGATATGTGTACTTAAAAATGTATGTATTAGTCAGAGTTCTCCAGGGAAACAGAACCAATAGGATTAATAGCTGTATCTTATTGCCTCTGTTGCTTGGTCTATCTCTATATCATATCTCTATGCCTAATACATCTGCATCTCAAGAGATTTGTCTGTCTCCTGGTCAATTTGTCAATGGCTGAGCCTCAGTTAGTGCATCTGTGCAATGGGAGTGTGGAGGGATGGATTTGATTTATGGTTCTACTGGCTTTGTTTTTTTTTTGGCTTTTTGTCTATGATTCTACAGTTTCTTTCTTTCTTTCTTCTTTCTTTCTTTCTTTCTTTCTTTCTTTCTTTCTTTCTTTCTTTCTTTCTTTCTTTCTTTCTTTCTTTCTTTTTTCTTTCTTTGTCTTTTTGCTTTTCTAGGGCCACACTCACAGCATATGGAGGTTCCCAGGCTAGGAGTCTAACAGGAGTTGTAGCCGCCAGCCTTCGCCACAGCCACAGCAACGCGGGATCCGAGCTGCGTCTGTAACCTACACCATAGCTCACGGCAACACTGGATCCTCAACCCACTTAGCGATGCCAGGGATCAAACCCGCAACCTCATGGTTCCTAGTCGGATTCGTTAACCACTGAGCCACAACGGGAACTCCGATTCTGTAGTTTCTTCAGTCGTTCCTCTTATGGAAATGATGCCGGTGCATGAAGTTTGACAGTACTGGTCCATTAAAGTTTCTTGCTCATTGTAGCTCCCCCACCAAAAAAGAAGAAAAAGAAAGAGAGAAAGAAAAAAGAAAAGAAAAAGCAAAGTATTCTTCTTCCTTTAACTTTTAAAATTAACACTCACTGAGATTGCAAGAAATTAATAAATGGACACTTCAGTTAAATAGAGCTGGGAGACCATTAGGGGGAGCTCTCACCCTCTCCCAAAATAGCAAATCCCTGGTGGAAGAAGAAACTCTTCTTTCCTGGAAAGAACTCAGCCAGTGCAAAGTCATGGACTCTCTGATTTCTGCAGCAGCCTACCTCCTCAACATCCTTTTTCTCTCTACAAAAGCATTCCTCTTCCCTTGAGGACCTACATGAAGCTGCAGACCCCAAACTGCAATTTTCTGCTTATCCTTAATAAAGCCATAGTTGCAGGCAAAATATCTGGCCATAGTTTTTGTTCAGGTCAACAAAATATATTAATATAGACATTGTACTTATGCCTAATTAATTTAGGAAAATGCACTCTCGAAATATGTATTTCATCCTTTCTTTCTCTCACTCTTTCCTTTTCTTCCTTCCTTCCTTTCTTTCTCTGTCTCTTTCTTTCTTTCCTTCTTCCTTCCTTCCTTTCTCCCTTTCTTTCTCTCTCTTTTGTCTCTCTCCCTTTCTTTCTTTTTTATTTCTCTCTCTCTTTCCTTCCTTCCTTCCTTCCTTCCTTTTCTTTCATCCAAACTGCTGCTGTTGGATTTTTAACCCACTGTGCCATGGCAGGAACTCTTGAAGTAGGTGTTTCTTTCTTTTTCTTCTTCTTATTTATTTACTTATTTATTTATTTTTGCTTTTTAGGACTGTGCCTGTAGCACATGGAAGTTTCCAGGCTACAGGTCACATTGGAGCTATAGCTGCCAGCCTGCGCCACAGCCACAGCAATGCAGGATCCCAGCCATGTCTGTGACCTACACCACAGCTCACGGCAACGCTGGATCCTTAATCTACTGATCGAGGCCAGGGATCAAACCGGCATCCTTATGGATACTAGTCAGGTTCGTTACCACTGAGCCACAATAGGAACTCCTGAAATAAGTGTTTCTAATCCCAAATTTTATGAACAAAAGAACTCTTCGTACCAGTTTTAAATTAATTAAAATCTGGAGAATTGGAAGTAAATCTAATTACGTCCATTGCCCTTCCTTTTATGGAGCAAAGCTATTTGTTTGCTAATGTCTGCTTTTGGAAACTCTAAGACAGTCTAAGCGTAAAAAGTATCTTGGCAGTTTTATCATTTTGATTTTTAGATGTTAGTTTCCTCGAGGGTTCTGATGTTTTGGCGTTTCCTAGGAATGCACAGAGTCCTGATCGTTCTTGCAAGGCCTCTTCTGAGTCTGTTCCGCTGTGAGACTAGACCGGCCTGAGCTCATGGACAGGAGACAGCAGCGGCCGCCACTTCATCTTGAACAACAGCATCCCGTGGAAGTTTTCCCAGAATCTGTGATGAGACCGTGGTCAGTAAGTCCGTTGCCACCCAACAGGTTTAAATGTCATTAAAAAAAAAATGCAAGAGGAGTTCCCATCGTGGCTCAGTGGAAAAATGAATCCGACCAGGAACCATGAGGTTTTGGGTACGATGCCTGGCCTCACTCAATGGGTTAAGGATCCGGCGTTGCCGTGAGCTGTGGTGTAGGTCACAGACGTGGCTTGCTCGGATCTGGTGTTGCTGTGGCTGTGGCGTAAGCCGGCAGCTCTAGTGCCGATTAGACCCCTAGCCTGGGAACCTCCATATGCCGCGGGTGCGGCTCTAAAATGACAAAAGGCAAAAAGAAAAAAAAAATTCAATAAAGTTTTGTGACATCAGGGAGTTCCTGTTTTGGCTCAGTGGGTTAAGAACCCGACTGTTATCCATGAGGATGTGGGTTCGATCCCTGGTCTCGCTCGGTGGGTTAAGGATACAGTGTTGCCACAAGCTGCAGTGTAGGACACAGTGCGGCTCAGGTCTGCTGTTACTGTGGCTGTGGCATAGGCCGGCAGCTGCAACTCCGATTTGACCCCTAGCCCAGGAAGTGTCCTGAGTGTGGCCCTAAAAAAAAAGGAAAAAGAAAATATTTTTGTCATTTCAGAAGTAGAAAAAACAGAATGGGAAATTATGATGCCTATTCAGGAATTCTACCTGTTTTTCTTTTTTGTTGTGCCCAAAGCATGTAAAAATCCCTAAGCCAGGGATTGAATCCTTGCCACAGCGGTGATCTGAGCCACTGCAGTGACAACCCTGGATCCTTAACCCATTGTGATATGAGAGAGCTCCAAATTCTGTTTTTCATTCAGCTAGAAGAAATCGAGCTTTGTATTACCAAACAATAAGCTGCAAATTAATGCAATTAGGCTCTCTGTGTTCATAATATTTCACGTCTAGAATTCATTTACACTCCAAAATAGTCGCTGCTTGTTCTTCCCAGAAATGATTTCAACTTTGAAGAATTGGAGGATTTCATCAACAATTGAAAAAAACAAGATTTTGTTTTTCTTTCAGAAAATATTTCAAAGCCATGATTTGCCAACCTATTTGCAATCTCAGATATTACACAGCCATCCTAAATTCAGCTCTTTTACGAAAATGGCAGTGAATCAACGCTCAGTGGGAGAAGGGGTGTGTAATCAGGTTCCTTTGATTTGGGGACCATTTCGGTAAAGACAGTCTACGGGAAGAATGTTTATTTTCCCAAGTTGTGCTCTCGAAGTCGGCTTTACTTCAGTAAAAACCTTAACGATCATGTCAGCTCTTGTCATAATCAAATGAAATATGCAATCCTAAGTATTTTTAAGGACAGCTTTTTAGCTAAGTCCTTTTTCAGTAGACCTGACCTGCATTTTACAGTTTTAGCTGCTGGGAGAGTGGAACAGATTTAAATGCACGCATAACTCCTACAAAGCTACCGTTTTCAGCTCTGATTTCTTACACTGGAGGCTCTTAATTTCTCAAGCCAGCTGCGACTTCTAATGCAAAATTGGATTTCCCATGACTCTAACTCTAACTGCAGAGGGCTGGAAACATGACAACTTCAAGGGGAAAAAGGATAGTTTTATTCACTCTAATAAGCCAGTAGTTTCAAAAAGAAATTACGTAGGGCTGGGAAATTCTTCTGTGTGATACTAAAATGGGGGCATTTGTCAAAACTCACAGAAAGTGATGGGAATGTAAATTAGTGCCGCATCTTAACCCCCTAAAAATGACTGCATGATTTTTGGTGCACTGAACATGGGGGTGACGTTCACTTCCTGGAGCTCCAGCCCCTGGCAACCACTGATCTATTTCCCTTTCTTACAATGTTGCCTCATCCAGAATGCCACATAAAGGAAATCATATGGAATGGGGTTTGGTTTTTTTGTTTGTGTGTGTGTGTTGGTTTGTTTGTTTTTGCTGAGCCGTGGCTAGGGGTTGAATTGGAGCTACAGCTACCAGCCTACACCACAACCACAGCAATGCGGGATCTGAACCATATCTGCGACCTACACCAGAGCTCACGGCAATGCTGGATCCTTAACCCACTGAGTGAGGTTAGGGATCGAACCGGTGTCCTCATGGATATTAGTCGGATTCTTTAACCACTACGCCCCGATGGGAATGCCCTAAAATTTAAAAAAAATAAAAAGTTCACATCTTTTCCTTGAAGTACCCAGTGTTTTCAATCCCATTTCACAGAAGAGGAATCCGAGGTACAGAGCATTTAAATCACTCATCCAGGAGTCCCCGTCATGGCTCAGTGGGTTAAGAACATGACATAGTGTCACTGAGGATGCGAGTTCAACCTCTGGCCTTGCTCAGTTGGTTAAGGTTCTAGCTTTGCCACATCCTGCGTCATAGGCTGCAGGTGCAGCTTCCATCTGGCGATGCTGTGGCTGTGTCCTAGGCCAGCAGCTGCAGCTCCAATTCAACCCTTAGCCTGGGAACTTCCGTATGTTGAAGGTGTCGCTGAGAAAGAGAGAGAGAGAGAGAAAGGAAGGAAGGAAGGAAGGAAGGAAGAAAGGAAGGAAGGTAGAGAGGAAGGAAGAAAAACAAAAGAAACAGTTCATGGATTGTCTGTTATGTTCCTGCCATGTTGGAGAAAGATGACATATGGTCACGTGAGGTCAGTGGAGCTCTTGGATTTGTGGGTTTATAGTTTTCATTATTTTTCAGCAGTTTGGGGAACATTAATTCTTTAAGTTTTTTTTGTTTTTGTTTGTCTCTCTTTACCTCTCTGTCTTCGTATTAAGCTGCTTGATGTTATCCCAAAGTTCTCTAAAGTGCACTCCATTGAGGGGGGGATTCTTTTCCCCTCTGTGTTTCACTTCGAATATTTCCTATTGTTAGGCATCAAAGTTCAATAGTATTTTCTCTTGCAAAGCCTCATCACCACCATACTGCAAAACTTCAGTATCTATAATACTTTCTCTTGCAAAGCCTCATCTCTTGCAAAGGCTTTTCCCCTCTCTGTTTCATTTGGGATATTTCCTATTGTTATGCATCAAAATTCCATAATACTTTCTCTTGCAAAGCCCTTCCGGTATATTTTTCATCTAAAATTGTTATGGAATTTGTCACGGGGACCCTCACATGGACTCTAGCCCAGCCAAAGCTCCCTATTACTGTCCATTGCTGAGGCCCTTTGTTCTCCTCACTCTTGGAACATCCTGGTGGAAACTGGATTGAGTGGGGTTCTTAGGTGGGGCTAGTAACACTCAGCTGCATGTAAAACCACCAGTCAATGAAAACTGGTCTCAGAGAGCCTGTTATTAAGAAGTTAAGGAAACAGGAGTTCCCTCTCTGGTGCAACAGGATTGGTGGTGTCTCTGCAGTGGTGGGGTGCAGGTTTGATCCCCAGCCAGCACGGTGGGTTAAGGTTCCAGCATGGCTGTAACTGTGGTATAGATTGCAACTGCGGCTCGAATCTGCTCCCTGGCCTGGGAACTCCAAATGCTGCAGGGAGGCCAAAAAAATTAAAAATAAAAAGGAGAAGAAGTTAAGAAAACAACTCTGTGAACTTGGCTCCTCTGAACCCCTGAGAAATTATGCTGTTTTTTTTTTTCAAACCAGCATTAAATTGTCATAGCCCAATGGCTCCCACGATTATGTAAAATAATTGAGTTATGTTGGCTCAATCTAGTAAAATAAACTCCTTATGCAAAATGTATTGATTAATAAAAGATGAGCATTTTAAATTCCACTGTCCTTGCCCATCTAAATCCTAATAATTTTTATTTATTTTACTCACACAAAGCTTTTTTTTTTTCATTTTAGTTTTTGAAATGTAATTATGGTCTAGTACCCTCATGGATGGTTGTAAGACAGCAATGCTGGTCACGTCTTTTCCAGTATGATTTTCCAAAAGCATTTCATTAAAATGAGTTTTGCACCAGGGTTCACCCGATGAATTGAATCTCTGACAACAGCATAATGGACCACCTGCAACCTATGCTGGAAAGTTCTGGAAAACATTGTCCCTTGAGGGTGGTGAGATAGGGCTCAGAGGGCGAGGAATACAGAAATAACCTCAGGACAGAAAGAGCCCCCGTGTTCTTTTAAAAGAACTCTTTAAACTTTCTGATTTTTTGATTGAAAAAAATAATGAAACCTGTGGCGTTCTAGGAAGAGCTTGGGTGCAAGAAAATGGCTTCTGAAGAACACTTTTGTGAGGTTTCTTTTCTAACAGGTAGTCGTATGGCCAGATGCAGTATTTTCAAACACTCACCTGGCCCAGTGCATCCTGGGAAACTCCTCAGAGGATGAGGCACCAGGGAAACCTCTGGGCAGAGGGAAGTGCCTGTTAGGAAAAAAATCATTCCAGTGAATAAAAGCCTCTGTGGGAGCAAATGGTTTACGTGTGGCTTCTTACAGTGTATGCTGCATGCCCAGAAAATGGAGTGAGAGAACCATAAGATGATACTCATTTTCCCTCCAGTTTAAAAATCATTTGCAGGGAGTTCCAGTCGTGGCGCAGCAGAAACGAATCTGACTAGGAACCATAAGGTTGCTGGTTTGATCCCTGGCCTCGCTCAGTGGGTTAAGGATCCGGCGTTGCCGTGAGTTGTGGTGTAGGTTGCAGACACGGCTCGGATCCCGTGTTGCTGTGGCTGTGGCATAGGCCGGCGGCTACAGTTCCGATTAGACCCCTAGCCTGGGAACCTCCATATGCTGTGAGTATGGCCCTAACAAAGCCAGAATAATAATAATAATAATAATAATAATAATAATAATAATAATAATAATAATAATAATAAAATAAATAAAAATCATTTGCAGTCAATTGCATCTCTAGATTCTGGCTTTGTCATTCTCAGGATAATCCTTTGTTGCGTTCTGGAGCACAGTCTCCCACGGTCCAAGTTGGACAGTTTTCTCCCTTCTGTTTTTGTATCCCTGCAACTACAAGCCCCTGGTGGGGAAACATGCTTCTGATGAGAAAATGCAGGTACAAAATTGTAGTTTCTCCTCTGTTACAAGAAGAGTGGGGGGACACACACATTTGCATTGCTTTTTCAAATGAGTGTGTTGGGGGAGTTCCCATTGCGGCTTGGTGCATTAAGAACCTGATGGAGTGTCTGTGAGGATTCAGGTTCAATCCCTGGCCTCACTCAGTGGGTTAAGGATCTGGTGTTGCAGATGCGGCTCAAATCCTCTGGGCTGCAGCTGTGGTGTAGGCTGGCAGCTGCAGCTCCGATTTGATCCCTAGACTGAGAACGTCCATATGCCGCAGGTAGGGCCCCAAGAAGAAGAAAAAAAAAAGTGAGTGTGTTGGGGTTGTAAGAGATTTATCCAAGGACTGTAGGGCCAAAGCCCAGCAAGAGTCCTATAGCTTCAGAACTGGCACAGGAAGTCAGGTCATGTCCACAGCTTTGCCGTTACAGGATAAACACAGAGAGGACTCAGGGCTATAAATTAATGATGCCAAAGTGGGAGGTTAACACAATTTCCTATATAGTTCGCTACATAGGCGATCAAAAGGATTTTTTTACGACAGTTGTCTTAACAAACATCCCTTCCCCTCACAAATATTCATCGTCTCAGTGTTCTAAGTCAGTGGTCCTGCCACAACTGAAACAAGTTTTTTTAATATCCAGCAAACTCTTTGTTCTTCTCTAGAAATGATTTCAATTAATCTCAATTTTATGATGATAACACACCCGGTTAAGTTTCGACTTCAGCTTCAAGAGAACTGGAGTATAAATACTCAGGACTGTGTTCCTTATATCTACAACATGATGTCAACTATAGCTCGTAGTTTGCCCTCTCCCAACACCTGAGGCACAAGTTCCCTGAGTATGCAAGGCCTTTAGCTATTGGCTTTCACTTTAACTTCTAGCCAACGTGGAATTAAAGGAAATAGAGAAAGCTTATCAGTTTCAGTTTTCCCAAAACACTGAACACAACTTGCAGACTAATCTTTCTGAAAATGGCACTCATACCCTGACTTAATGCTGGTCCCTGTCTTGCCATTGATCAGATGCCTCTGTCTTCATAAAAGAACCTTAAAGCCACAGATTTGCAATTCCCCAAGGCGCTTCTCCCCACCAAGTCCCCACCACCTACCATGTGGAGGGCCACTGAACATATTTCATGCTCAATGTCTTCATCTGTAAAACAGCAGTAGTAACTGCATGGTAGGGTGGGTGAGAAGATTAGAAGATTAAGGAGCTGGATGAAAGTACTTAGCAGAGCATGTGGGATTTGATCATGTTTGCTTGTTTTGTTTTTTGTTTTTAATGGCCTCACCTGCAGCATAGGGAAGTTCCTGGGCCAGGGACTGGATCTGATCCACAGCTGTGATCTATGTGTAGCTTCAGCAATGCCGGATCCTTTAACCCACTGCGCTGGGCCCGGGATCAAGCCTGTGGCTCTGCAGCAACCTTAGCTGCTGCAGTCAGATTCTTAACCCAACGTGCCACAGCAGGAACTCCCATAATAACATTTTTACTCCGTTTGTAAGACAGGAAAAAACACTAACAGCCGGCAAATTCAGATTTTTGCTGGAGAAACGAATGAGAACTTTCATTTTATTTTTAATCAGTCCAATGAAAAATAAGAAGGAAGGGATAGTATTTTTTTTGGGGGGGGGGGACTTGATTTGCATTTGCCTATTTTGTTTGTTTGTTTGGGTTTTTTTTTTTTTTTTTTAGGGCTGCATATGCGGCATATGGAAGTTCCCAGGCTAGAAGCTGAATCAGAGCTGCAGCTGCCAACCTACACCACGGCCACAACAATGCCAGATCCAGGCTGTGTCTGCGACCTACACCACAGCTCACGGCAATGCTGGATCCTCAACCCACTAAGCGAGGCCAGGGATCGAACCCGCATCCTCATGGATCTCAGGTTCATAACTGCTGAGCCATGACAGGAACTCCATGTCTATTATTTTTTAAATTGACATTTATCTCTGAAAATTATCTCACAGTTGAAGAAATAATAATCTGAACAGGCTCAACGGGAGGATCTTAACATTTTTTTTTTTTTTTT
>PVHT021183555.1:25009149-25067331 GCA_004024745.2 Catagonus wagneri | reverse complement strand
GTCCATGATTTAGCATCATTGGTGTTCCTTTTTCAGAAGCCACAGTTCTCATTGGATGAGACCGTTTCATTGTTCCAGGTCCCACTGCCCTGGAAACTGCTCCCTCCTCTTGGCCCTTTGGTTGGGGTGGGGGTGGGGAGCAGTGTCTCGGCTTTCTTTGGATGCTATTCCTGAGTGGGGGGCCCTCCTCTATCTACTCATCCTGACCAATCCATTTAAATACTACCTTTCTTGGAGTTCCAGTTGTGGGTGCAGTGTGTTAAGGACCCAGTATTTTCTCTTTGAGGATGTGGGTTCCATTCCTGGCTTCGCTCAGTGGGGCTAGGGGTCGGATCAGAGTTGCAGCTGCCAGCCTACACCACAGCCAGGGCAACATCAGATTCGAGCCACATCTGCGACCTATGCCACAGCTTGTAGCAACGCTGGATCCTTAACCTATCAAGTGAGGCCAGGGATTGAACCTTCATCCTCACCGACACTATGTCTGGTTCTTAACTGCTGAGCCACAGTGGGAACTCCAGGAATTCGTTGGTGGAGAGGGACTTCTCTTATCCAAATGTTGGCGGTGAGATGGAGCGCACAATCTCGGTTTCATTAGTGGCCATTAATTGTCAGAGTGCATGTTCAATGTCACTAGCTCAGAGCCTCTAGCTCACACAGTGAGGCTTTCAGTTAATCCACCAAAAAGCTCTCTGGGCCACAGACGTCCGTGTACTTGTTATGGTGTGATTACTGCACCGGCTCCAATTTTCTTTTTCCCAGACGATGTGAAAGCAGGCGGGAGCAGGAATGATTTAGGCACAGCAGAGTGCATTACACAAGCACATTTCCACGTTAATAGGAGCAATAAAAGACTTCACAGCCGTATTTACACCCAAGCCTTTCCATATTTTAGAATAAAGGCAGGAGATCAAAGCAGTTGGTATATATAGCACATTTATTATTGCTCAAAGCTCTCTGAGCCTGCCTACAGGATGATGGGCTCTGGGGTAAAAGACAAAAAAATGAAAATGGCTGTCACCAGTTAGGAATTTTGTTTTTTAAATATGAGATACATGGGGCAGCAAATCTGGTTGATTAAATAGCTTTTTTGGATTGTATGTCCTCACTCTTTTAGAGTTAAGAATAGCGCTCATTTATTTAGGAACGTGCAGAGATTTGTACTATTATGTGTAGTTTTAACAATTGAGTCCATAAGGACCCTAGCAGGTAGGTTCTATTTCAGTCCCAACTTGCAGGCAAGGAAACTGAGATACAAAAAACTTTATTTAGGAGTTCCTGCTATGGCACAGTGGGTTAATGATCCGGTTGTCTCTTCGTGGAGAGTAATGTCCAACAGAAAGGGAGGAAGAGGGAGATAAAGATGTGGAAAGAAATCCAAAAAGACCTTTCTTAAGAAAAGGAATGTGTGGAGTTCCTGTCATGGTGCAGTGGAAACAATCCAAAGGTATCCATGAGGATGCGGGTTCGATTCCTGGCCTCGCTCAGTGGGTCAGGGATCCGGCGTTGCCATGAACTCTGGTGTAGGTTGCAGATATGGCTTGGATCCCGAGTTGCTCTGGCTGTGGCGTAGGCCAGCAGCTACAGCTTCAATTCGACCCCTAGCCTGGGAACCTCCATATACCGCAGGTGCAGCCCTAAAAATAAGCAAAAAAAAAAAAAAAGAAAAAGAAAGAAAGAAAGAAAAAAAGAAAAGGAATGTGTGTGAGTGTGTGTGTGAACATATAAACTGGGTCACTTTGTACAGCAGAAATTAGCACAACAGTGTAAATCAACTATAGTTTAAATAAATAAATAAATAAATAAATAAATAAAACAAAAGACTTTTCCATCAGAGTCTCTCTGGGAAAGGAAAGTTATTGTACTCAGACTCAAACCCCCGTTTCTGTGGTTTAAGTGTGTCTGTGTGTTCCTGTAAGAGGGAAAAACAAATCTGACTCCATATCTGTTCCTTTTACTGTAATCTTTGTATTCTATTGCTTTCGGTACAAGTTAATCACTAAAGAGACATTGCTTCTATGCTTAAATTTTACATCTCTGGAACCTTGCCTCGCAAGTAACAAGTATTAAGCTAAAATACTTTTGCTTAGCTCATAGGAAACCTCCAGACCTGTGAATGACTGCAGGAGGGAAGAAATTAACACAGCCCCTCTGGAGGTTAACCAGAACCAGGAAATGTTTCACTTTATGCCCTCCCCTTTCAGTTCAAAGAATCCTGAATTCTTTTATTTTATTTATTTTTAATTTAATTTAATTTTTTTGCCTTTTTCTAGGGCCGCGCTTGTGGCATATAGAGGTTCCCAGGCTAGGGTTCTAACAGGAGCTGTAGCCGCTGGCCTATGCCACAGCCACAGCAACGTGGGATCCAAGCTGAGTCTGCAACCTACACCACAGTTCATGGCAACGCCGGATCCTTAACCCACTGAGCAAGGCCAGGGATCGAACCCACAACCTTATGGTTCCTAGTTGGATTCGTTAACCACTGAGCCACAACAGCAACTCCCAAGAATCCTGAATTCTAACTCAGGCAAGATTGTTCTTTGGGACATTAGTCCATCGCCTTCTTGGTCTGCTGGCTGTCCAAATAAAGTCACTCTTCCTTGCCATGATACCTCATCTCTTGATTTAATTGGCCTGTCAGGCAGTGAGCAGTGTGAACTTGAACTTGGTAAAAATCCCTTCAGGCAGAATCGATCTCTCTTTCCAAAGGGTGAATGGCATTTAAAGAAAGGTAAGGCACTGGCCTTTCCAGCAGGTGAAAGGATTAGAACACTGAAGTTTCTCCTCTTAGCCCAACATTATCTTCGTAAGGGTTTCATCTTATAAGGCACTTATCCCGGGGGCCCAAGCCCCACAAAAGAAAAGATTTCCAGTTGAAGTATCAGCTAAAAAAAACAAAAAAAGTGAAAATGAGCCATGGAGCTTTTTTTTCTCTAGTCTCTTGAAACTGGAAGGGCTGACAATGAACTCTGAAAGGGTGCTTTCTCCCCTTGTCCCATTTTCAAAAGCATAGTTACTTTGTTGGTAATGATACTTAACCTGCAAACTCTAAGAATATGTCTCATTTTGCTCCATAATGAGAAATCAAAGGTGTGCTTCAAGTAGCTTAGAAATAAGGATATGTACTTCAGGGGCCGTAAGGCCAGAGATAAATAGAGATACTATTTCTCACACTTTTTACCCAAGGAGAATAAAGAATACCTGTTATTCCTTGTTTGAGAATATTTATTGTTTATTCAGTATTTTTAAAAGTGCTAAAAGCCGTCATTTAACCCACGTACACTGAGCATTTTCTATGAACCAGAGATCGTGCCTGGGTCTGTGACGCAGAGGGACTGAGTCTCATTTCTCATTAGGAGCTTTTTCATCCAGAAGGGGTGACACCCAATGGATATAGGTCCTTTGCAAAGTGGCAGGCTAGGGGATGAACCTGTGCTTGACTGGTAGAGGGTTTTCTGATTTCTGATTGTGTTAGATTCCTTTGCTGCTGAAACAAACAACCACAAGTCTGAATTTAAAGCAAAAAAAATACCTTCCTGTTCTGAAAGTAAAGTCTAAAATGGATCATATGGAGCTAAAGTCAGTGCGGTTAAGGGCTGTGTTTCTCCAAATCTCAAATCCTTAGCTGGAATTCCTGTCGTGGCTGACGAACCTCACTAGTATCCATGAGGATATGGGTTTGATCCCTGGCCTCACTCAGTGGCTTAGCGATCCGGTTTTGCCATGACCTGTGGTATAGGTTGCAGATGCTTCTCAGATCCCATATTGCTGTGGCTATGGGGTAGGCTGGCAGCTGCAGCTCCAATTTGACACCTAGCCTGGGAACTTCCATATGCTGCAGGTATGGCCCTAAAAAGAAAAAAGAAAAAAAAAGATTCTTAGCTGAGTCACATCTTGCAGAACCCCTTTATCATGTAAGAATACATACTCCCAGATTTTGGGATTTAGACCTAGATCTCTTCGCTGAGGGTGGCAATTATCCTGCCTACCACAATGACCAACATTTATGTACAGGAACATTTACTTTATTATTTTTTCTTGCTTTTTTTTAGGGCCACATCTGCATCATACAGAAGTTCCCAGGCTAGGGGTCAAATCAGAGCTGCAGCTGCTGGCCTCCGCCACAGCTATAGCAACACGGGATCCGAGCTGGGTCTTCAACCTACAGCACAGCTCGCAGCAATGCTGGATCCCCAACCCAATGAGCGAGGCCAGGGATTGAACTCAAATCTTCATGGTTACTAGTCGGGTTCGTTTCTGCTAGGCTGTAACAGGAACTCCCCAGAACATTCACTTTATAAACCATATATCCTTCTGATTAAAATATAGACTTCAAAGTATTAACATCCATTCATAAAATGTGACAATCGCACCCTACAAATGTAAGATGTCAATAATAGGGGAGACGTGGGTGTGTGGTAGATGGGAACACTCTCATTATCGTCACAGTAATCCTGTAAATTTAAGAGGTTTTGGAGTTTCTGCTGTGGGTTAAGAATCTGATTGCAGGAGCTCAGGTTGCTGTGGAGGCACACATTCGATCCCCGGCCCAGCACAGTGGATTAAGGATCCAGCTTTGTTGCAGTCATGGCTCAGATTCAATCCCTGGCCTAGGAACTTCCGTATGCCTAGGGTGCGGCATTAAAATTATGAAAAATTAAAAAAATCTCTTTTAAAGTAAAATGTATAAGGAGTTCCCTGATGACTCAGTGCGTTAAGAATCCAGTGTTGTCATTGCTGTGGCTTGAATTCAGTCCCTGGCCCAGGAACTTCTGCATGCCGTGCACACAGCCCAAAACTAGATTAAAAATTAAAATAAGTAAGTAAAAGTATATTAAAAGTGACCATTCCTACTGCCCTTGAAAATGTAGAAAAACAAATAAACAGGGGGTCCTTCTGGTCTAGAAGCAGTTGACTGGAGATGAGTCCAGGCTGGTCTCCTTCATGGGGCATGTACACCTCCTTTGGCTAATTAGAGTCCCCAAGGGACATCTTCACCTGTCTATGTCACTTCTCTGGTGGCTTTGGAATTGATACAGTGACTCTTGATAGAAGCGATTACACAGGTAGTTAGGTGATCACCCCTGTGTTCTGCACCAGGTCAGGGGACTCTGGGAGATGCAGCGATGGAGGATCTTGCCTCGTCTCAGGTTCTGGTCCCTTGGAGCCCCTCGAGGTCAGATGGAGACACAACATCTAACCATTCACTCAAAAAGATATGTGCACCACGATGTTCATCACAGCACTACTCACAACAGCCAAGACACAGAAACAACCTAAATGTCCATTGACAGATGAGTGGATTAAGATGATATGGTCCATAGATGCAATGGAATACTACTCAGCCATAAAAATGAAATAATGCCATTTGCAGCAACATGGATACAACTAGAGATCATCATACTAAGTGAAGTCAGGAGGAGAAAGACAAATACAATATGATATCACGTATATGTGGAATACAAAATGTGGCACAAATGAGTCTATCTACAAAACAAAAACAGATCAAGGCCAAGGAGAGCAGACTTGGTGTTGCCGGGGTGGGGGGGGGAGTGGGATGGATGGGGAATTTGGGGTTGGTGGAAGCAAACTCTTGCATTTGGAATGGATGTGCAATGGGGCCCTGCTGTACTGCACAGGGAACTGTGTATGACTGGGTCACTGCGCTGTACAACAGAAACTGAAGAAACACTGTAAATCAACTCTAATAATAATAATAATAACAATGATAATACCAACACAGGCAGGTGAAGTTTCTTTTCCTTGCTGTGCTTTATAGATTGTGGCAATTTCAAGCTCTAAAAATGTTTTTCTTTTTTTTCTTTGTTGGTTGACGTGCATGTTTTTCTGGCAAGCGCATTTGTTTCCAGGAGCTGACATGCTTCAAGGACTGCTGCACAGGAGCTGGACGAGACATTCTAGTTACTGCGTGGGGGACAAAGGAAAAGGGGTTGTTAAAATCTGGGGAGCATGTGCTTGTGGCTAAGAATAACGTAAATCCCGGTATTATAACTCTAAGCAGGGCGCTCAACCATTACAGTACTCAATTATTTTGATGCTGGGAGGCAAATGTTTCCAGGTCTAAAATACTGGTCTACTTGACACCGGGCAAATGATGTGACATTTTTATGGAGTGATGCCCATTTGTGAAGGTGGGAGTTCAAGTCTTTCAGCCTGACCTTTGCCTGCCCTGAGCACCTCCATTAATGCTCTTAGTTCTAATATTAGTGATCATGTTTAATGTTGTATAAAGGGGAAAAGCTTTCTGGAGAGATGTTGCAAGGCCAGGGAAGACCACGTAAGAAGAAAACCTGCATTTCTTTGTAACTCTGAATATCAGAATTGGAAAAAAGTTACTCAATCGTCCTTATATTTAGTCTAGTCTATAGATGCTTCTTAGCTATGTTTTAACCTTTTCTCTTAAACTTCATCAATGACAATTAAGCAACAAGGGCAGAGGTCCTAGAATTTGTCTTCACAAAGCCATATGTGATCTTATAGTCTGCAAATAAAAAAATGCCTGCCTTATGAAGACCTAAATAGACTTTTCTCCAAGGAGGACGTGGGAAGGCCAAAAAACACAGGAAAAGATGCTCACCATTGCTAATTATTAGAGAAATGCAAATCAAAACTGCAATGAGGTATCACCGCACGCCAGTCAGAATAGCAATCATTATTAAAGTCTACAAGTAACAAATGCTAGAGAGGGTGTGGAGAAAAAGGAACCCTCCCACACTGTGGGTGGGGATGTAAATTGGTACAACCACTGTGGAAAACAGTCTAGAGGTTCCCTAAAAAACTAAAAATAGAGTTGCCACATGATCCAGCAATCCCACCCCTGGGTATATATCTGAAAAAGATGAAAATTCTAATTCAAGAAATACATGTACCCCAGTGTTCATAGCTGCACCATTTACAATAGACAAGACATGGAAGCAAACTAAATGTCCATTGATAGATGAATGGATAAAGAAGATGTGGTACATATACATAGTGGAATACTACTCAGCCATAAAAAGAATGAAATAATGCCATTCGCAGCAACATGGATGGCCCCGGAGATGCTCATACGAAGTGAAGAAAGTCAGACAGAGAAAGACAAATACCATATAATACCACTAATATGTGAAATCTTAAATATGGGTCAAATAAATTTATTTGCAAAACAGAAATACGCTCACAGACATGGAAAATAAATTTATGGTTACCAAAGAGGAAAGGAGGGAGGGCTAAATTAGGAGTTTGGGATTAACAGATACACACTACTGTATATAAAATAAATAAACATCTAGATCCTACTGTGCAGCGCAGAAAACTGTATTCACTATCTTGTAATAACTACAGTGAAAAAGAACCCATGTATCTTCTGATACATGTTTATATAAAACTGAATCACTTTGCTATACACCTGAAAGTAACACATTAAAATCAACTATACTTCAATTAAAAAAAATTTTAAGTCTGCCTTATGATAGTAACTGACATTTGTCAGACCACCTCCTCGTGTCAGGCACTGGGCCAGGGACTTCACTAGGGTGTGCCATTTACTCTTCATCAAACTGAATTAATAATAGTTAACATTCATCTAGAGCAGAGGTCAGCAAACTGCAGTCCTCGCATCCCATCGGCTCACTGGCTGTTTTGCGAGTAAAGTTTTATTGGAACAAACAATACTCTCTGATCTATGCGTTGGCTATGGCTGTTTTCCTGCCGAAAGGGCAGAATTCAGGGGGTAACTCTGTCCCCGTGGCTCAAGGACCGAAAATATTTGAATCCCTGGCCCCTTACAGAGAAGAGTTTGCTGATCCTTGCTCTAGGGCCAGGTCTTAGAAACAAAATGAAGGAGTTCCTGTCGTGGCTCAGTGGAAACAAATCCGACTAGGAACCATGAGGTTGCGGCTTCGATCCCTGGCCTTGCTCAGTGGGTTAAGGATCCGGCGTTGCCGTGAGCTGAGGTGTAGGTTGCAGATGCGGCTTGGATCCCGCGTTGCTGTGGCTGTGGTGTAGGCCGGCAGCTACAGCTCCTGTTAGACCCCTAGCCTGGGAACCTCCATATGCCGCAGGTGGGGCCCTAGATAAGGCAAAACACACACACATACACACACACACACACACACACACACACGCACACACACAAATGAAGATTAACTTATCTAACCCTCGCCAAAGCTCAGTGAGGTAGATGTTATGTTCTCAGAGCAAATGAAGGCTATAAGGAGTTAATTTTCCCAAGATTAAAGAACTTGCAAATCAGGGAGTTAGGAATCAAATCTGCACCTCTTTACTTGATAAGCCATGATCTCTGTGGCACACAACCCGTCTACCATCTGTAATCTGCAGCCCCAACTAGTTTCATGAAATCCATGTGCATGTATCTTTTTTTTTTCTTTTTTTGCTGCAGGTTCTATCCCTGGCCTGGTGCAGTGGGTTAAAGGATCCCGTGTTGCTGCAGCTTCAGTCCCTGGCCTGGGAACTTCCCTATGCTGTGAATGTGGCCATAAAAAAAAGTTTGAATTGGAGTTACTTAGAGGCCTAGGGTTTATAGATGCAGCACTGTTACCGCTGTGGTTCAGGTTGTTGCTGTAGTGCAGGTTCCAGCCCCAGCCAGGGAACTTCCACATGTGGCTGAGAAAAAGAAAAAAAAAGTTTTGTGTTATTTTTTTATAATTTTATTTTTACGGCCACACCTGCTGCAACACCGGGCCCTTAACCCACTAAGTGAGGCCAGAGATGGAACCTGCATCCTCATGGATACTAGTCGGGTTCATAACCCACTCACCCAGAATGGGAACTCCTGAAGAAAAAAGTTCATATTTTGGTGCATGACTTTCAGAGAACACATGAGGCGTCTTCACCTCAAATATTTTTTTCAATTTTCTGGATTGGTAGGGGACCACTAGTCATAAGAGGCATTTTTAAAAAGTGAAATATAATTGACATTTAACATTATATTAGTTTCAGGTGTATAGCAGAATGATTTGAAATTTGTGTCTTGCTCACCAAAATATGTCTAGTTACCTCACATAGTAAAAATTTTTTTCTTCTGATGAGAAATTTTAATATCTACTCTTTAGCAACTTTAAAATTTATAACACAGCATTATGAACTATAATTTCTATCCTGTGCATTACATGGCTTTCTTATTTAGAAGTTTGTACTTTTTGACCCCCTTCACTCATTTCTCCCCACCCCCCCGTCCCCATCTCTAGAAACTGCCAACCTATTCTCTGTATCTTTGAGGTTTTATTTTATTCATTTGTATTGGGCCACATCTGTGGCATGTGGAAGTTCCCAGGCCAGGGATTGAACCCGCACCACAGCAGTGACCTGAGCCGCTACAGTGACAGCATCAGATCTTTAACCTGTTGAGCCACCAGGGAACTCCTGAGGTTTTATTTTTTTAAGTTCCACACATCAGAGAGATCATACTGTGTTTTTCCTTCTCTGACTGACTTATTTCACTCAACACTATGCCCTCAAATTTCATCCATGTTGCTGTAAATCCCAAGATGTCCTGCTTTCTCATGGATGAATAAGAGTCCACTGTATACATACACCGCATTTTCTTTATCCTTTCATCAGTCAGTAGACACTTCCCAAGTTTGTTTCCATGTTTTATCTACTGTAAATAATGCTGCTACAAACATAAGGGTGCAGGTACCTTTCTAAATTAATGTTTTTATTTTCTTCCAATAAATACCCAGAAACAGAATTGCTGGATCACGTGGTAGTGCTTTTTAAATTTTATGAGGAACCTCTATACTCTTTTCCACAGTAGCCGTGCCAGTTTAAGTTCCCAACAACGTGCACAAGCATTCCCTTTTCTTCACATCCTTGTCAATATTTTCCTGTCTTTTTTTTTTGGCTGAACCCACGGCATATGGAAGTTCCCAGGCCAGGGGTTGAATCAGAACTACAGCTGCGACCTATGCCGCGGCCACAGCAACACCGAATCTGGAGACATATCTGCAACCTACACCACAACCTGCGGCAACACCGGATTCTTAACCCATTGAGTGAGGCCAGGGATCAAACCCACATTCTCATGGACCCTATGTTGGGTTCTTAACCTGCTGAGTCACAACGAGAACTCCACTTTCCTGTCTTTTTTATAGTAACCTTTCTGACAGGTGTGAGGTGAGAGTTCCCTGCACTTCTGATTTGCATTCCCCTGATGATTAGTGATATTGAACATGGTTTCATGTGTCTGTTGACCATCTGAATGTCTTCTTTGGAAAGATGTCTATTCAGTTCCACCACCCATTTTTTCACCCGGGTGTTCGGTGGGGTTTTTTTGTTGTTATTGTTGAGTTGTATGAGTTCTTTGTGTATTTTGGATATAGCAGATATGTGATTTGCAAAGATTTTTTTCCCATTCTATAGGTTGCCTTTTCATTTTGTTGATGGTTTCCTTTGCCATACAGAAGCTTTTAGTTTGATGTGGTCTCACGAGGGAGGGACCATTGGTTTCTTACATTCAGAACAGACATTTAACATCCTCCAAACATGAGCAGCCAGTAACTGGGGGCGTTTTGACCCCAAGTCTCCATGTGATAGCATTTAGACTTCTCCTCTCATGGTCATAATGCTGTCCAAGGAAACCCATGGCTGACAACCCCCATTCCAGCCGGGGAATCTGGGTCAAATTCTTCACAAACTAACATGTTTCATTTCTGACATCCAGTGATTGATCTAACCACCTTGCTAGGAGTGCCATCATGGCTGATTCTAGCGTATGTGGAATTCTATTTAAATCCATTGATTCAATTTGTGTGTGACTGAGTTATTGACATGGATGTGAATTAACTTATCTGTCTGCAGCCAAAGGCCATTAACAGGATCTGGAGAGAAATTATGTCCAGATAACCCTCGGCATGAGCGAGAGTATGGCTAACACAGATGCTTGTTCACATGATCTAGGAAATAAGAATCAGTGGAAGATTTCTGGAGCATTAACACTGCCTATGAACAATCCCAGTTGCACTTTGTATCAGGGTAAGAGTTAACTATAAAATAAGGAAGAAAGAAACGATGTGAAATCTTCTCATGGATGATACAATTTGGAATTCTAGGAGAGGAATGTGCTTAATGCTTTCGAGTCTAAACATGTCCTTAGTTCCAGGCAACAACTGATGGATTAAATGTAACACACTGAAAAACAACTGGTGTGGATATTACTCCAAGTGAAATAAGCCAGTTATCAAACTAAATACTGTATGATTCTCTTTATATTAGAGCCCGGAGAAGTCAAATTCATGGAGACAGAAATTAGAATAGGTTTTGCCCCAGGGGTGAGGTTGTAAGAGGGCAGAGGAGTTAATGTTTAATGGGAAAAGAATTTCAGTTTGGCAAGATGAAAGCAGTTCTGGACATTGATTGTACAACCATCTGTATGTACTTAATACTGCTGAACTGGGCGCTTAAAAATGATCCGCTGATGAATTTTTTAAAATTTTATTGAAGTTTAGTTGATTTACAATGTTTTGTTAATTTCTGCTGTACAGCATAGCGATTCAATTACATATGCTTTATATATATATATATATATATATAAACTCTTATGTTATATATATATAAACTCTTTCATATTCTTTTCCATTATGGTTTATTACAGGATATTGAATATAGTTCCCGTGCTCTACACTACTAGATTGTTATTTTTTCCATTCTATATATAATATTATATATCCATTCTATATATAATAGTTTCCATTCTATATATAATAACAAATATAATCTGCTAACCCCAATGCATCCTTCCTCCTTTCCCCTTGGCAACCATAAATCTATTCTCTATGTCTGTGAATCTATTTTGTTTGTTTGTTTATCTGCTTTTTTTTTTTTTAAGGACTGCACTCACGGCTTATGGACGTTCCTAGACTAGGGTTCCAGTTGGAGCTGAAGCTGCTGGTCTACACCACAGCTACAGCAATGCCGATTCAAGCCACATCTGTGACCGTCACCACAGCCTGCAGCAATGCCAGATCCTCAACCTACTGAGTGAGGCTAGAGATTGAACCCACATCCTCATGGAGACTATGTTGGGTTCCTAACCCACTGAGCCGCAATGGGAACTCCATGAGTCTGTTTTTCATTTCATAGATAATGTTGATTTGTGTCATATTTTGCATTCCATATATAAGCGATATCATACAAAGATGATGAATTTTATGTTATGTGTATTTTACAAAAATTGAAAGGGATTAGTTAGTGTTTAAAACAAACGATCAATAAATCTGAAGCCATTAGGAGCTTTTAAGAATCGTTCTGTACAGGGAATTAAAGGTTTACCCAAAAGTGGGAAGTACTGGGCAAGCAAAGTCCTATTGTTACTGAGCCAAACCCGGGTCCGCTTGCCTGGACACAGTGAAGCCAGTTTACTGACACTGAGTGGTGCTGAAGGAAAGTACGGTGTGTATCGCAGGGCACCAAGTAAGGAGAATAGGCAGCTCGTGCTCAAAAGACCCGAACTTCCTGATGGCTTTCAGGGAAAAGTTTTTAAAGACAGGATGGAGGAGAGGGTTGTGATCAGCTTGTGAACATTCCTCTAACTGGTTGCTGGTGAGTTAATAGGGAGTGGACATCATTAGCCTTCTGGGTCTAACCAGTCTGCAATCTACATGCTTGTGGTCAGCATGCATGCAGTTAACCTAGTTTAGACCCCAAGGTTTACAATTTCCTTTTCCTTTTTTTTTCTTTTTAGGGCTCCATCAGTGGCATACAAAAGCTCCCAGGACAGGGGTCAAATAGGAGCTACAGCTGAGGCCTACGCCACACCCACAGCAACACGGGATCTGAGCTGCATCTGTGACCTACGCCACAACGAGTGGTAACACCAGATCCTTAATCCACTGAGTGAGGCTAGGGATCGAACCCACATCCTCATGGAGGCTAGTCAGGTTTTTACCATAATAGGAACTCCAGGTTTACTGTTTTCTGTGGTGGGTACATCCTTAATTAGAGTTCTCTCCACATGGTGGGAACCTGCTTTTCCAGTTTTGTATCTATCCAGTCATAAGTTTGGTTGAAAGAGAACTTCTCATTTCCTCAGTTTCCCAGTAATATTCTGGGGTCTTGTTTGGCCTAGGACTGAACTGGGTCGAGTTTCCAGGCGAACTGATTGTGGCAGCAAAAAATGAAATGTGCTCATTTCTTAGACACGAATCACAGGCTGCTTTCTCTGAGCTGAGAAAGACATGAGGCCAAACCAAACACATGGTTGGACAGTAGAGAAAGGGGGCGCCCCCTGGGAATTTGGGGTGCAATAGCAGAAGAGATGTAAATGTTTCCTGAGCAGACGAAAACAATAGCTAACTATATCGTTGCAGTTGTTTCCTTGCAATTGTAAGGATATGGTCTTACACGTGAAGTACAGGCTCAAAGTGTAAATAAATGAACTTTCAAGGCTTCTGATGCAAGTGCTAATTGCCTTCCAAAACAAAATGTGCCTGTTTATTTGGATACTTGGCCCAGGGTGGGTTTTTTTTTTTTTCAGTGATGTAAGATGTTAAAGCCATAAAACTGGAATCTATAAGATTACTTAGAGTCTGACAAGTTGAGTTTTGATAACTGAAGACTTTCTGTATAGGTGTTGGCCTGATACTGTTCACTAGTTCAGGACAGCTACAGAGGTAATGAGACCCTGGTATTTAACTTTCAGACAGAGAGACATGAGGAAGGAAGGGAGGGAGGGAGGAGGGAAGAAGAAGGAGAAGAAGAAGAAAGAAAAGAGAAAGAAAGAAAAAGAGATGAGAGAGAGAGAAGGAGAACAGGAATAAACCGATCATATTTGGAGAAGACAGAACTTTCTCCTTGAAGAGTTATGTCTCCATTGCCCTATTCTAGTGCTAATAATGGTCCAGGAAAATAGCCGCGGTTTTCCATTCTCACTGGTAGGAAAATCAATATCAAGTTTTAAAAAAATGTTTTCTGAAAGGTAGCAATAAAGTCAAATAGAAGGAAATTGAAACTGGAAGGGAATAAGAACATTCAAGGTGATTGCTTCAATGTCAAATTTACCACAGGAAGAAATATCACCATGGATCCATGATCAAATTAGGAAACTCTCTAGATCTTTCTCAATTTCCAAACCACCTTGCCACCCAGCCTTTGCTCCCTATGATTTGAAATATCTCTGCTCTGAAAGAGCTCTCAAAGAGTTCTTGCAGGCAGCTCTCTCACTGTTGGGACTTTTCTGAGTGTGGGCGAGAAGGGACAATGAGCTGGTCCCCCGATGGTAATTCTCAGATTGATGTGGAAGTTGATTTCCCAGGAGTTCCTCTGCAGAAAACGGCTCTCCTGGTGTAATCCCTAAATGTGGTGGGTTAGATATCACCACCTGCAGAACTCTGCTTGTTAGTTGTAACTCTGAAGTTTTCTTCACCATCTCTCTTTCCCCTCACCCTGACCTTGAAACTTCTGTAGTCACTGAATGTGCATGCGTGCATCACTTGGTCTCCATAGCAACTGCATCAGATAGCAAAGCAAAGGGATTCAGCATCCACTTCTTTATGATGCTTTTGCCTAAATCAGGGTTTATGGGGTCTATCGACATGACGGCCCAGACAATTTTTTTTTTCTCGGCTGTGCCCCCAGCATGCAGAAGTTCCATAGCCACGGATCGAACTCACACCACAACAGCTGACCCAAGCCATAGCAGTCACAATGCCAGTTCCTTAATTTGCTGAGCCACCAGGGGGCTCAAGTGCCCAGCAGTTCTTCATTGTGGGAACCGTCTTGCCTGCTGTAGGATGTTTAGCAGCATTTCTGGTAGTGAATCCAAACAAGGGAGATACTGCAGACTCCAACTCACTGTCAACCCCTGCCTCTAACACACTCCAGCAACTTGCCTGTGGATCGCATTGGGCAATTGCTTGCATTTTTTCAGCCTCAGTATTCCTATACATCATGAAAATGATGATACAGTGTGCCTTTACCGTGTTTGAAGGTCCCATGCAATAACTTAGATCAAACTGTTAACACAGTACCTGGCACAGGTGAGTGCCCAATCATGTCAATTGTTTCTGTTAATTTTATGCATAATAGCATTACCAAATGCAAGTTCCTGTGCCCTATGCACAGTGAGGCCAAACAAACCACAACATGGGAGAATGGAGCAGAGACAGGCTTATTACAGGGCCAACCAAAGAAAGCAAGAATGGCTGGTGCTCAAAACCCCTGAATGCCTGCATGGTTTTCAGGGAGAAGTTTTTATAGGCAAAACTGGGGGCAGGGCATGTGACCGTCTTCTGATTGGTTGGTGGGGAGGTAATGGGGCGGGGCTCCAGGAGTCGTGGGTTCAGCTTGAAGTTACCATCCTCCACTTGAGCAGGGGCCTCAGTTCCTGCTGAAGAACTCGGAGGTTTTGTTCCGTAGATCCCTGGATGAGGAACCAGGGCCCTGCCCTATTCTTGCACTATTGCTTCTTTCCTTTTTTTTTCCCCCCTTATTATGACCACACCTGTGGCATATGGAAGTTCCCAGGCTTGGGGTCAAATTGGAGCTGTAGCCGAGGCCTACGCCACAGCCAAGGCAACACTGGATCCAGCTGCTCCTGTGACCTACACTACAGCTTGTGGCAATGCCGGATCCTTTACCCACTGAGAGAGGCCAGAGATTGACCCACATCTTCATGGACACTCTGTCAGGTTCTTAACCCACTGAGCCACAGTGGGAACTCCTGTTGTTTCTTGACCACTGCTCCTCCCTTGTCTCCAAATCCCCTCCCTTCCTGGATCTGCAACTGTTTAAATCTTCCCTTTGGAACTCAAGGAATGTCAAGGAGGCTGAACAAAGCCTATTTCAAACAAGAAATGAGGGACACAGAAAGGATTTGTACCCAGGAGGGTCACCCTGGGTGCTGCTCGGTTTCAATAACAAAAACTATCTAAAGACCTCCTAGTAGGAGACTCCTTGGTTAGGTCAGAACTCTATATGAAAAAGCTTTTTTGACGTTAATAATAGGTTTGTGAAGGACTTGGAATAAAATAGAAATTGCTTACATGTAATAAATACTGAGTGAATGAAGCAGGATTCAGAGTTCCCATCATGGCTCAGTGGTAACAAACCTGTCTAGTATCCATTAGGACACAGGTTCGATCCCTGGCCTCGCTCAGTGGGTTAAGGATCCTGCATTGCTGCGGTTGTGGTGTAGGCTGGCAGCTGCAGCTCCAATTTGACCCTTAGCCTGGGAAATTACATATGCCGTGTGTACGACCCTAAAAAGACAAAGGACAAAAAAAAAAAGATGTGTCAGGATGAACACAGTACAATTAAAATGCACAGGGGAGAATAAAGACAATGGACGAATAATCTCACAGTTAATACATTTGGTTGAGTATTTTTTTCCTACCTCCACTTTTACTGTATCTTTAAATTTGTCTAAGATGATTTGTTTATTTATTTATTTTTATTTTTATTTATTTATTTTTTTTGTCTTTTGTCATTTTAGGGCCGCACCTGCAGCATATGGAGGTTCCCAGGCCAGGGGTCTAATCGGAGCTGTAGCCGCCGGCCGACACCACAGCCACAGCAGCGCGGGATCCAAGCCGCGTCTGCGACCTACACCACAGCTCACGGCAACGCCGGATCCTTAACCCACTGAGCAAGGCCAGGGATCAAACCCGCAACCTCAACGAATTCCTAGTCGGATTCGTTTCTGCTGAGCCACGACGGGAACTCCTAAGGCGATTTATTTTATAATAATAAAAGTGTTTCAGATTTTCTTTTATTTTCATGTTCTGCATTTTTATTTCAGTCAACACTTGTTTCTCACGGGCACCGTAGGTGTCAACCATCTGTAAGGAAGAAAATCTTCAGCAGGTAGCCCAATTGGCAAGCTATCTCTTCTTTATTTTCTCCACTTCTCAGGTCCTTATAACCTGTTACCTGGAGAGCCAGCAACAAAATTCCTACATCACTTCCCAATCCTGAAACGAAGGATTCCACAGTTATATCTATGAAAGCATTGTAGGGGGAAGTGCACCAAAATACTATTTAAAGTGAACATTTGCAATGAAAAAGGGGGTAAATAGCATCAGGAGAATGAAAAAACTCAGGGAAAAAAATATTAACCTTGCTCTAATTCCCACTGGCACATTTTCCTCCTGGTGTGGTGGGCATCTTCGTTTCAAAGAGCGTGAAGGATGGAGAAAACAGATAACGGATCCAAGGCTATAAAAATCAGGGCAACGGACAGACGGGGTCCTCTCTCACCATGTATTTTCCTAAATGAGCCAGTTCCCACCAGTCCTGAAACTATAAAAGGGCTCTGCGGTGGGAACTTGCAAGTTGAGCTGGCTTGGAAACCCACAAAACACATGCGTCCCTTCCAGGAAGCCACAGAGCAATGCACATCATGCAATACACAAAAACCGGAGCCACTTGGACTTGTGTTCCCTCCGACTCTGCAGAGGCTCACATCCCTGAGCAATAAACACAGCTGAATTTGCTCTCAAGAGCGGTTGTTCTCACCATCCAGTCTTGGTGAAACACGGGATAAGTTCTTGAGCTGAGTTAAGGATTTTGGCTGCTACTCTTGAATCCTGGGAACAACTGCTATTTATATGAGTTCCCTGGGTTTGGCTTATATTCTAGGGATCTAACCTGCAGTACTGATGGGTTTCTCACAGGAGCCTATTGTGCATGTGGTGTGTGGTGTATTCTTAGCCCTTTTTCACAGACAAAATACCGAGGCTTACAGAGGAGGTAAATTTAATAACTGAAGAGAACCATGGAAGCCAGAATACACCCGAAGCTAGGCCACTCCAGATTCTATGCTCCTAACCCCGTCATGGATGCTCTTATTTCTTCTAAAAAAAATCTGTTTATTGCACCAAAATTTTCATACTTGGTGAGTAGAGTGTAAGCTACTCCCCCCACGTCCGTTGTCTTTGAACATTCTGATGGAAATGAGAACAGAATCCATGGCGACCAGCCTAATTCTTTCAAAACAAAGGTTAGAAACTGATGGCCACCCCGCCCAGTTCATTCTGCAAAACACACTATGCCTGGAGAACAGAATGTAGAAGAAAAATAAAAAGAAATTCACATAAAGTTCTCGGTTCCTGTTTTTAAATCCCCAATTCTTTTTTAAATTTATCTTTTCAGGTTGAAATGTAGATGGTCAACAATGTTGTATTAAGTTCTGGTGCAATTTTTCTGGCCACACCTGTGGCATATGGAAGGTCCTGGGCTACGGGTCAAATCAGAGCTGCAGCCGCCGGCCTACACCACAGCCACAGCGATGTGGGATCCGAGCCACATCTTACAACCTACACCACAGCTCATGGCAACGTTGGATCTTTGACCCACCCACCGAGCAAGGCCAGGGATTGAACCCATGTCCTCATGGATACTAGTCAGGTTTGTTTCCACTGAGCCAGGACGGAAACTCCATGTTCTTTTTCTTCTTCATTATTGTTTATCACAGGATGTTGGCTATGGTTCCCCGAGCTCCACAGAGGTTTTGTTACATTCTTTAAGAATGTTACTACGTTCCTCATTTTAATTCCTTCAGTACAGACACTGAACAATGAATAATGATGAATTTTTAAGTAATGGGTGAAAATAGTCATCAAGACCTGGGGTTTGGAGTTCCCTTCGTGGCTCAGTGGTTAATGAATCCAACTAAGAACCATGAGGTTGTGGGTTCGATCCCTGGCCTTGCTCAGTGGGTTAAGGATCCGGCGTTGCCGTGAGCTGTGGTGTAGGTTGCAGACGCAGCTCAGATCCCGCGTTGCTGTGGCTGTGGCGAAGGCCAGCAGCTACAGCTCCTGTTAGACCCCTAGCCTGGGAACCTCCATATGCCACGGGTGCAGCTCTATATAAAGGCAAAAAGACAAAAAAAAAAAAAAAAAAAAGACCTGGGGTTTGAATTCCCGTCATGGCTCAGCAGTTACCGAACCTGACTAATATCCATGAGGACTAGGGTTCGACCCCTGGCCTCACTCAGTGAGTTAAAGATCAGGCCTTGCTGTGAGCTGTGGCAAAGTTCGCAGATACGTCTCATTCGGTGTTGCTGTGGCTGTGGTGTAGGCCAACAGGTACAGCTCCAATTGGACCCCTAACCTGGGAACCTCATAAAAAAAAAAAAAAAAACCTTGGTGTTAATGAATCAGTACAGAATTCAAAATAAAAGCTATAGTATTTATCAAAGTATTAAAACATTGATCCTTTCCAAAAATTTGAGGAGTACCCTATAATGACTCTAAGATCAAAGACATTTAATCTGCCCATGAACCACAATAAAAATTTTTTGATTGATTAAAGTTAAAAAAATTAAAATCTCAAGTTCTGGCTTTTTGTGAAACATTGGCTGGTTTGGAAATTCTAGAAACATTCAAACTTGGCAAAGATAATCTGAGAGTGAGGGATCCCAGCCCCTTTCGAGCTCGCTTCACCTGCCTACGCCCCCACCTGTTCCCAGAGTCCCAGGGCTGGTGGCTCCCATTTCAGAAGCTTCTCATCCTTCCCCATGTTGGTCCAGGGGCAAAAGGCTGTAGCTAAAATAAAAAGAATTTCTGTCAGAGAAACAGATGAGCTTGGCTAATGAAGGGGATGAAAATCAGAGCCATAATGCGCTACTATGTCATAATAGAGCATAAATTACATTGTCAGTGCTATTTACAATTTTACGAGGCATAGAACCTTGCACTTATGTCTATTTAATTATTACATTCAGAGTTTTTTTTTTTTTAATAAAGATTTCTCATTATGGCCAGATAGCCCATTTATAAGCTTCTATTGCACATGAGATTCAAAACTAGCTCTAAAATGTTCATCATCATAGATTCAGAAGAAAATTGTGGCCACCTATCTAAAGATTGGCAAATTCCTGCAGAGATATTCAAGTGTTTAGAAATAAAGCGTAATGACTATGACCTCTCTCTGTAGTTTTAGAAATATGGAGGTAAATTTCAAATACCATGGAGGTCAGGTCACATTTTTCCACCAAGAAAAATTAAACAAACAAAACAAAATTTGGAAAGAAAATGCACTCAGAAATGTTTCCAAGGTTGAAAATCCCTTCTGAGTTTTTGTGTGTTTTGTTTGTTTGATTGGTTGTCTTTTTTAAAAAAGCATATAATTCACAGATATTTCTTTATGTGTAATAAAAACCCACACCTCTTTCAAAAAATGATGATAATGCCATTATCATTCTTAAATACAATAAAAATGTCCTTAAAATCATCATATATCTAGTCAACGTTTGAACTGTCCACACATGTGAGTCTATTTTTAAACCTCTAACACATAATAAGTAGATGACAGTTTTTTTCCTCGTAGATGAGCATGGCAGCTTTTCAATCCACTTTCTTTCACCAAACTTAGCAAATGCCATAATTACATTTATCTTTGCTGTACTAGTCACAGCTGCTCATTCCATCATGACAGTAGAGCTTGATTTCCTGCAGAAGTCAAGCTAAATCACTAAATTATGGAGACAAAGCCAGGTTTAGCTTGGTTTAAAAAACAAATTACCTTACCAGTCTAGTAGAAATTTCCAGCAGTGCCCTGGGAGAAGTGAAACCTGCTTTTAAAAGAATGGAAATGAACATGAAGTTTCGAGCTGCAGTCGCAGAGGTGGGACCCACAGCCACTGGGGTGAAAAAGTGAACATTAGCATCTTCCTACCCTATAACAGTCCCGAAGCATCCTGGGCTTGTTTGAAATGCAACTACTACCCCAGATGCAAATAGAGGAGGTCAAGTATCTTAAATACAACTGCCAAATTCCAACCTATGATGGCTTCACTTGTTTCCAGGAAAAACCGTCAAACAAAAGTCGTACTAGTGGAAATTCTTGGCAGAGTAACAGATACAGAAATGCCTACATGGCTTCTCTGATGCAGGTTGATCCCCCTGTGGCTTCAGTAAAGCTTCTTCTGTGCCTTCCTTGATCCAAATGAAAGTTATTAGGTGGGAGTTCCTGTTGTGGCTCAGTGAATTAGGAATCCGACATAGTGTCCAAGAGGATGCAGGTTTGATCCTTGGCCTTGCTCAGAGAGTTAAGGATCCACAGGCTTTGGTGTAAGTCTTAGATGTAGCTTGGATCTTCTGTTGCTGTGGCTCTGGTGTAGACTGGCAGCTGTGGCTCTGATCCGATCTCTAGCCTGGGAACTTCCATATGCCACAGGGGTGGCCCTAAAAAGGGAAAGAAAGAAGGAAGGAAGGAAGGGAGGGAGGGAGGGAGGGAGGAAGAAAGAAAGGGAGAAAGAAAGAAAGTTATTAGAAATAAAAATAAAGAGAAAGACATAGTCAAACACTCTTTCTGTTCTGTGAGTATTTTGGAATTGAAGAGCTTCAAACCTGCCTCATAAAGGGTCTTGATGATACTTGGTCAGGCAGACAACATGTAGGTCTAAATATTAGCAGAATACATTTATTGAAATCAAATCTACCAAAGTACACTTTGCATACAACACATTCAATCATTTAATCCAAATGGGCCTTGGACAGATGCCCAGTTTTCTTGGATTTTACAAGACTCCCCTTCATTCCTCTTGAGTTTTCTTTCTCCCACCTTTGAAGTCCCTCTAAGTCCCCTACCAGGGCTGGTAGGTGTGTCCTGCAGGAAGGAGCCATCAGGACAAAGTAAGAAGACAAAGTCCATACCCTGTCATTGGTGGAGGGGTCCATCCCAGAGGTTCCAGTTTTAGAAATCAGACTTTGCTTTTGTTGTTTAGGGCAGAGACTGGACCTTGTAGAATTGAGTAGACGGGTATCCACTGCAGACTCAGGGGAAGCAGAGCCATGGGGATGAAGCAGTGGTTGGTCCTGTGTGTGTAGATCCCACATGGTCCACCACTTGCTCTTGGAAACAGCTGCCATGTTGTGAGGAAGCCTAAGCAGCTAAGAGGAGAGACCTTCTGGGAAATGAGATCCCCCTCCCCACCCCACATAACTGTGGATCAGGTCATGTGACAGTATATAGGAACTTGCAGTCACGGGAGTGTGTCTTTTTTTTTTGGTCTTTTTAGGGCCTCACCCCCGGCACATGGAAGTTCCTAGGTGAGGAGTCAAATCAGAGCTGCACCTGCTGGGCTACATCACAGCCACAGCAATGCCAGATCCAAGCTGCATCTGCCACCCACACCATAGCTCATGGCAACACTGGATACTTTAACCCACTCATCAAGGACAGGGATCAAACCTGCATCCTCATGGACACTGTGTCAGGTTCTTAACCAGCTGAGCCACAACGGGAACTCCTGGGGGTGTGTCCTCTTGAAAGTGAATCCCCCCCCAGCTATCCTGCTCCTGGGCACGTATCCAGACAAAACTGCGATTCAAAAAGATCCATGCACTTGTACGTTCACAGCAGCACTACTCACAATAGCCAAGACATAGAAACAACCTATATGTCCATCGACAGACGAACAGATTAAGAAGTGTGGTACATATACACAATGGAATACTACTCAACCACAAAAAAGACTAAAATAACACCATTTGCAGCAACATGGATGGTCCTATAGATTCTCATACTAAACAAAGTCAGTCAGAAAGAGAAAGACAAATACCATGTGACATGACTTGTATGTGGAATCTAAAATGTAGCACAAATGAACCTATCTATGGAACAGAAACAGACTCACAGACATGGAGAGCAGACTTGTGGTTGCCAAGGGGGAGGGAGAAGGAGTAGAATGGACTGGGAGTTTGGGGTTAGTACATGCAACCTATTACATATAGAATGGAGAAGCAATGAGGCTCTACTGTATGGCAATGAGGTCCTAGTCTATAGATTTAATCTCTTACAATAGAACATGATGGAAGATAATATAAGAAAAGGAATGTGTATACATGTATGACTGGGTCACTTTACTGTACAGCAGAAATTGACACAACACTGTAAATCAACTATAATATAAATTAAAAAAAAAAAAAAGGAAAGTGAATCCCCTGACCCCAGTCACAGCATCAAAGCTGACACCATATGGCATAATGAAGATTCAGGAGCAAACACCTGATGTTATTTTAGGCAACTACATTTGGGGGAGGAGATTGTCATAGAGGGATAGATAGCTGATAATTCACCAAAAGCCTTGGGAGGAAAAGCAGTGTAGAAGGCTCTGCTTATCTAACAGGATCTTCTCTTTGTGTTCTTCTGATTTCAAACTTTGGATTTTCCATAGCTCTTTAATATCTCCAAAGAGATGTTGCACTTTGTGTATCTTAAATTGGTACTTAGTTGTTCTCAGTGGGAGAGTTGGTAATTGACTGCAAGTTGGCTCGTCTCGGTTAGGAATGCATATATACCACATATACCGGACATTGGGTTTTCTAAAAATTCCCCAACTTCTCACATAAGAGTTGGCCTCTTATTGCTTCAAGATAAATTATCTTGAAGTCATCTTCCATTTTTGTTTCCCTGGGTCCATTCTTAGCCATATACAGCACATAATTTCACTAAAATTCTTTTAAAAATGTTAAGTCTGGACCACATTTAACAGCTGAAAAACAGACAGGAGGTTAGGAAAAAAATGAGTAAGATTTATTCTCAGTGAATTTTCATTCTGGCTTGGGAGACAAAGATAACCCACATTAATGAAGCAGAGACTAATCCCAAACAATTATATGTGATTTAGAATGCTATTATGCTAAGTGCAGAAACATATGCCAAAAACAGTAAGAACTACATCTACCATGGCACACTGTGGAATTAGCCAAACTGTAACTGACAACCGCTTTAGCAATAACAAAATTTACTGGGAAAACCAAAATGCAAATACATCTACCAGCAAGTGAATTTCACTCCTATAACTTTGGTAATAGGGCACATTTGCATATTTTAAACACCATTGTGACTTTCATATAAGCACATAAGGGTACACCTTGGGCTCATCATTTTGGTGGAAATAGAAGGTTTGCTTTAGCAATCGCAATTGCACACACCTGTATCTAATCTTGGAATAATGTCGAGTAATGAATTTATGTTTTGGTGGGTTTTTTTTGGTTTTTCTTTCCTTCTTTTTTTTTTTTTTTTTTTTTTGGTCTTTTTAGGACTGCACCCACTTATGGAGTCAAATGCCCAGGTTAGGGATCAAACTGGAGCCGCAGCTGAGGCCTACGCCACAGACACAGCAATGCCATATCTGAGCCACATACCTATGCTACAACTTGTGGCAACACCAGATCCTTAACCCACTGAATATGCCAGGGATTCATTCATTCATTCATTCATTCACCCTCATGGATATTAGTTGGGTTCTTAACCTGCTGAGCCACAATAGGAACAACTTGAATTTATGGTTTTGATGTAAATACCTTGGCTGTTTTGGTCCGTCCTTGCCCTGGATTCTCATCGGGTGGATCGCGGGGAGGGGGTACCTACCTCTAAGATGCCCTCTGAGAGCCCCATCCCCTGGTGTCCACACCCACGTCTAATCCCCTCCCCCTTGGTACAGGCTGGGTTTGGTGAATCTCTCCCAGTGAACAGAATACGACAAAGTGGTGAGATTTCTCTTCTGAGATGAGGTTACAAAAGAGACAGCAGCTATTATTTGAGGTGTACCCACTTGGCTTCTGCAGAGGAAACCAGCTGTCACAAGGCAGCCTGGTGGAGGGGCTGCCAAGGCCGAGGACTGAGAGTTGTCAAGGACCATGTGCCTTAGCTCATGAGTTTAGTTTTGGATCATTGCAACCCCACCTGACGCTGTGACTGCAAACTCATGAGACTCCTTGAGCCAGAACCACCTCAGAAAAACCTGTTTACAGACTCTCTCTTTTTATTTATTTTTTTTCTTTTTTATAGCCACACTGGCAGTATATGGAAGTTCCTGGGCCAGGGGTAGATTCTGAGCTGCAGCTGCTGGCCTACCTCACAGCCACAGCAATGGCAGATCCAAGGCACATCCGTGAACTACAGCACAGCTCACGGCAATGCTGGATCCTTAACCCACTGAGCGAGGCCAGGGATCAAACCTGCATCTTCACAGAGGCTATGTCATTGTGGCTTAACCCACTGAGCCACAATGGGAACTCCCACTTTTAAACTCTTCACTTACAGAAACCATAAGATAAAAAATGTTTGTTTTCAGTTACTAAGTTTGGGCACTACAATAAATAACTGATACCATGAGCACTTTATTTGAAGAGATTGTTCCATGCTTAATTTACAGTGATTTATAATTTCTTTGGAGCAGAAGTTTGATGTCGGTATCATCAGGAAAGATTTTTGGAAGGCTGAAATTTCTTTCTTCCTTTCTTTTTTTCTTTTTAGGGCCACACCTGTGGCATAAGGAAGTTCCTGGGCTAGAGGTCAAAACAAAGCTACAACCGAGGCTTACACCATAGCTACAGCAATGCTGGATCCGAGCTGCATTTGCATCCTACACCACAGCTCACGGCAACACTGAATCCTTAACCCACTGAGTGAGGCCAGGAATCAAACTTGAGTCCTTGAGGACGCTATATTGGGTTCTTAACCCGCTGAGCCACAACAGGAACTCCTGGAAGGATGAAATTTCACAAGTTCCAAGATACACTGGAAAAGGAAAAAACACAAACATTTCTATGGAAAAGACCCATTGTAATTGTGCTCCATGGTCCACAACCCTGACTGAGCCTCCAAAGTACATGAGAAGTACGTGTAACACACACATTTACGTGTGCTTCAGATTCATTAGATTTCTGGTGGGATCTAAGAATGTGCACATTAAACATTTCTCCACATAACTGACAGTCTGTCAGCTTGGGAGCCTTTGATTAACAACAACGAGTTCACTGACCAGGTAATTACACCTTACGGTTTTGTCCAAAAGTTTTCTTGATATGTGGTAACTATAATAGCACTCTATAGCACAAGACAGACCCTGAAACCTTCTGTCAAGAGAGATTTACTCCTTTTATATTGGAAGAGGCTCTTGCCTTGGCTTAATTTATAGCCTACTCTTAACTGTTGGGCCAAATTCTATTTATGTCCATTAGAGTAAGATTATTAACTGTGTTTTTGAAGTTTTTTGTATTTCCTTTGCTTTGTGTTATTTATTTTAACCAAAAACATTGAGAGAAGTGTGTTGAAACATCCTGCTTCATAATAGATGTATTAATTTTTCTGTGTAAAAAAATTTATAACCTACTGTTATAAATTAATATAATTAATTACTTGTACTAATATACATACTGTTTGGAGAAAACACAGGAGCAGTAATTAACTTCAATTAATGACAGTTTTATATACTTGAGACATTAGTGGGCATCATTAGCTAAAGGAGAAAGAGGATGGAGTTCCCGCTGTGGCTCAGCAGGTTAGGGATCCAGCATTGTCACTGCAGCAGTTCGAGTGGCTGCCAAGATGCAGTTATATCCCTGGCCTGGAAAACTTCCTCAGGCAGCGGGTGGGGCAAAAAAAAAATCAACTATTGAATTTTTTGTTCACATGCCCTAAAGTGTATACATGCTGTAATTTGAGGTGTACCCTCTTGCCTTCTCCATAGGAAAAGAACTGTCATGAGGCAGCCTCATGGAGGGGCTGGGTACTGAACCCATGCCGCCAAATGAACCCAAGCTGCAATTGGATTATCTCTCTCCTTTTTTTTTTTTTTTTTGTGCTTTTTGGGCAGTACTTGCAACATATGGAGGTTCCCAGGCTAGGGGTTGAATGCCAGAGCCACAGCCACAGCAATGGAGGATCCGAGCTGCATCTGTGACCCACACCACAGCTCATTGCAACTCCGGGTCCCCAGACCACTGAGCGAGGCCAGGGATCGAACCCACATCCTTATGGATACTACTCAGATTCATTTCTGCTGCGCCACATCTGGAACGCCCTGCAGCTGGATTCTTGACCCACTGCACCACAGTGGGAACTCCTCTACCTTCCTATTGATGCAGACATTTTTGAGCAAAGAAAGCTTTAAAGGAGGCATTCATATTTTATGCACTCCATACTCAAAGGTGGTAAATTAATTTTAACTTGAGTTTCCATAATGGATATTGGGTAGCAGGCATTCATAACTCAGTTAAAGGGGAAAGTGTATAAAAGATCCTTTTAGGAGTGAAAAAGAAAGCAGTATTACGAGAAATAAAACATGGTAAAAGATGTAGGAGTTCCCGTCGTGGTTCAGGGGTAACAAACCCGACTAGTATTCATGAGGATGCAGGTTCGATCCCACGTTGCTATGGCTGTGTAGTAGGCCTGCAGCCGCAGTTCCGATTCAACTCCCGAACTTCCATATTTCGCACATACAGCCTTAAAGAGCCAAAAAAAAAAAAAAAAGACATGATAAGAAACATATTCAGTGGTTTAAACTACCTCTGAAAGATGTTGGTTCAGAGTTATTAATGAATATCTTTTTTTTTTTAACTTTTCTCTGATTGAACTTTCAGGATATTCTGTTGCTCATTTAGCTGACAAAGATGAAAAGAATTATAGAGCAAGCTCAGTACAGTCATTTCAAAGTAAATTGAGAGTTCTTCCCGCTTATGGAAGTCTTTGCTCTTTTTAAAATAAGCATTTTAAGAAGATATGTGTAACAAGCACATTATAATTACAATTTTTTTTCTGAATCTACTCTTGGGCTCCTTTTGGGTTTTTTTTTTTAAAGAAAACTTCAGCAGAAATGGAAACAAGTCCATGGATTTTGAAGTGTTACATTTTTTGTTTTTTTGCTTCTTGTAAGAGAGGAAATTTACACCAAATTGTGAATCTACTATCAAATACAGGAATACATTTTAACAGAAATGATTTCTTTTTGTTTTTTTCCTGATTATAGAATGAAGGGATACATGGATAAACCTGAAGTAAGAAAATTATTTTATATATATATATATATACACACACACATACATATATATGTGTAAATCATTTACATATGTGTATGTATATACAAATACATATATGTATATTCACACACGTGCAAATATGTATATATACATACATACACATATATGTACATAGGAACTTGTGTATATAATCACATATGAGCTTGCATATATGTATACACACATTCATATATGCTATACCTGTATATACTTACATGTACTCACATATAGAAATAAGAACAAGTAGGAAAGTCTGTATTTAAGGAGTTCCCTTCATGGCTCAGTGGTTAACAGACCCAACTAGGATCCATGAGGGTACAGGTTTGATCCCTGGCCTTGCTCAGTCGGTTAAGGATCTGGCGTTGCAGTGAGCTGGGGTATGGGTCTCAGACACAGCTCAGATCCTGGGTTGCTGTGGCTGTGGCTGTGGCTGTGGCTGGCAGTTGTAGCTCCAATTAGACCCCTAGCCTGGGAGCCTCCATATGCCACAGGTGCGGCCCTAAAAAGCAAAAAGCAAAAAAAAAGGTCTATATTTCAACACATGATTTGTTTAAGAAATATCACTTCACATAGCAATACACATTATGCATAATTTCACATATTACTAAAAGTCAAGACTGCCTTCACTTTTTTTATTTGTTTCCTTTTTGTCCATCCTGGGGCATACGGAGTTCGCAGGCCAGAGATCAGATCACGGCTTCAGTTGCGATCTATGCTGCTGCGGCAGCAATGCTGAATCCTTAACCCACTGTGCGGTACTGGAGATCAAACCTGAGTCTCAGTGCTGCAGAGATGCTGCTGATCCCATGCACCTCAGTGGGAATTCCACTCCCTTCACTTTTAAAATTTTTCTAGCTCGCGTATTGGGAGAAGAGAACAATTGGGGTTAGTTGATTGGAAAATGTAATGGCCCAGACATTCATAGGCTTCTTACATATGACAGATTTTTTTTGAAATTTTGTTTTTTTTCCTTTTTCTTTTCAGGGCTACACCTGTGACATATGGAAGTTCCTGGGCTAGGGGTCGAATTGGAGCTGCAGTTGCCAGCCTACGCCACAGCCATGGCAAAGCGGGATCCAAGCTACATCTGTGACCTATACTGCAGCTTGCCACAATGCCAGATCCTTAACACACTGAGTGAGGCCAAGGATTGAACCCGCATCCTCTTGGATATTATGTCAGGTTCTTAACCCAGGGAGTCACAGCGGGAACTCCTATTTTACAATTCTTTATTAATGTGTAGGAAAACTCAAACCCAGCGGCTCACCATGGCAACACATTTTTTCCCTTGGATGTTCCTTCTGCTCTGGGCTGGAAAGGACACGCAGGTCTCTGTTCTCCTTGGCATCAGCGAGGCAGCTGAAGCTGGGGTGGGGTCGTATGAAGGCCCCTCACGCAAGCAATCAAGGGCTGCCCACTCCCCGCTCTTTCGGCCTCCCGGGTGGCCACTTGGCTTCTGCAGAGCACAGTGGCCGGATTCAAAGAGGAAATGTCCCAGGAGGTCCAGGCAGAGGTTGTATTGCCTTTTCTAGCCTTACATCAGAATTCGCAACTTCTGGCACATTCTGTGACCAAGAGCTTCCCCAAAATCCCTCCGCTCTGAAGGGAGAGGGGAAAAAAAAATCCACATTTTAGGGAGAGCACGTCGTGCCCATCTTTCAGTTCAATCTGCCGCACCAGTAATGCCCAGGGTTTTAGAGTTAACGTGACCACATAAGCACAAATACAGTGTTTCACCTGCATCCTGTAATTTATCCATCAAGGTGGACACAGAAGGAGGAACCTATTATCATCCCCATTATCACAGGTGAAGCAAGGGCAATTTGAAGAGGTGAGTGGCATGACTTCTTTATACAGAGAGTAAGTGGCAGAGCTGGTGTTAATACCAAAAATGTGCCTAAGAAATTTATTTTAGGGAGTCTCCATTGTGGCTCAGCGGGTTAAGATCCCGACACTGTCTCTAGCAAGAAGCAGGGTTGATCCCTGGCCTTGCTCCAAGTGGAGTAAGGATCCAGTGTTGCCACCAGCTGCGGTGCAGGTCACAGATGCAGCTCAGAACTGGTGTTGCTATGGCTGTGGTGTAGGCCTCAGCTGTAGTTCCAATTTGACCCCTAGCCTGGAACTTCCATATACCACAGGTGTGGCTGTCAAAAAAATAAAAAAGGAAAAGAAAAAGAAATTCATTTTAAGGTAAACAACAAGATCCTAGAGTATAGCACAAGGAACTATATACAATCTCTTGGGATAGACCATGATGGAAAAGAATATAAAAAAGTATATACATATTCTTTACGTGTATATATATAGAGAGAGAGAGAGAGTCACTTTGCTGTGCAGCAGAAATTGGCACAGCATTTTCAATCAACTACACTTTAATAAAAACATTTTTAAAGAAATTTACTTTATTCAGGTCAGAATGGAAGAGGAGAAATTGTGGCCTTCTGTGCAATCAGTACCCATGTACAGATTTATCCCTTTTTTGTTTAAGACAAATCCACCGAATTCCCTTCCTGGCATAGCCTAGGAATTTGCATCCCTTAATCTCCTTAAGGACTTTCTCTTGACTCAACCGATGAACCTCTTGGACAGAGAAAAACAATACATTTTATAATGTCAAGACTAGGTCAAGACTTAACATTGAATATGTATAAACAGCAATCTTCCCCCAACAGGTACTAGAATCGGCCCTTTAGCAGGTGAAGAAGTTCAAAGGCCTGTTACGGGGTCACGTTTTTCAGCGTCGCATATCTCTGGGCCCTGAATGTCAAGGATGTGAAACGTGAGCTAGTCCTGCCCAGGCACAGGACGCTGCAGGAAAACGGGAGTCCTCGGTTTCTGCATCCCCAGGCAGCACAACTGAGGCCACCCTTTGTGTTAGCATGTGTTCTTTAGAATTTCTGTTTTTCTGTTGAGTTGCCATCCGGGGTCTTGCTGACTATGGGGGCACTACCCCCGCAGGATTAGCTAATTCCAGAGACAGCAAAGAGCTTTACACATTTCCTTTGTAAACCAACTAATCCAGAGCCCACCCCCAACCCTCTCTCCTCTATTCCTTTTTCTTTTGCTTATTTTAAGCGAGGAAATTTATACAATTTAAAGTGTGAAACTACTATCAAATACAGGAATACACTTTAACAGAGTAAATTTTGGGTGTTTTTTTTTTGGTCCTGATTATAGAATGAAAGGCTACATGGATAAACCTAAAGTAAGAAAATCATTACATATATGAATGTGTGTATATGTTATATGAAGATGTGTGAACGTATATCTATACATGTGTATATGAGTATGTACGTAATGTATGTGTGTGTATGTATATGTATGTATGTGTATGTATGAGTGTGTATAAGTATATGCATATATGAATATGTGTATACCTGTATGCATATGTGCATATATAATCATATACATGCACACATATATGTATACACACATTCATATATACCTATAAATATTATATATACCATTCACCAGGCCTAATCACCACAGGACCAGGTACTAGGCAACTAAGATCTTAGAGCCCACTGAAATGATCCAAACTAGCCAATCCTAAGCTTGCTTATCTCTGATTGCCTGTTCCTTCCCACAGAAAACCCTGTAAAGGCTCTTGCCCACATTTACCACCCCCTCCCCCGCCTCCTGTCTGACCCTGGTGCTTCCCCAAGTGGCCCCCTGACCTGGCACGCTCTCTCCTCATGGGAACTGTTACAAACCATCTTTTCAATGGCAGTCCTGTCTTGATCTGTTGCCTCCTCATACCTGAGTCATGATACCAACAACATATGACATCATCTTTTGAATAGAAGCCTCAGGTCAGTTGAGAGGTTCTTATAATTGTCTACAACTTTCTGTAATAGAAAAAAAAAAATAAAGCCATGGAGCTCTGGGCATACAACCCTACATAATACTGAAATCCAGTGATGTTCAAGGTTTTTTCTTTGTCTTTGACACCATAGGTCAGGATTTCAGCTGTGATGTAAGAATGTATTTTTAGCAGCCCTGCAGTCAAAGTTGCCGACCAGAGTGCTGCCAGGCTCCATCCAGCTGCCTTTTGATGAAGCCCCGGATTTCAGAAGAGAAATGACCTTGGAGACCAGGCTAACAGGAAGAAATTCCAAAGGTAACAGATGACCTTTGATTCCTCCACTGGCCTGACAGAGGGAGTCCCCAAGCCTTGACTTAACAGTGCCATTTTACATTTGATAACGTTTCAACCAGCTGCAACAGCTATCTCAGAATTTCCAAAAAAGAGCTGGCGAATGTGATCTATTCACCCACCCAACTATGTTCATTCTAGCAAGAAATAAAAAAAGTTATAAAGCATTTCCACTAGGGAACATGCAACATAATAAACGGCAACAAATTTATTTTTCATTTGCAGGGAAAATAAGTTAAAAAATCTTGAGTATCCGTGGTATGACCAGGATTAAGACATGCTTCTCTGTATGAGCCGTGGGGAACAAACTGGTTCCTGGAAGAGACGATAAATCCAGACTGTTCTCTGAATTCCAGGATGAATACAAACACATTTCTTTAGAAAGCCGATCTCAAAAATTCCATAAGAAAATGGTTTGGGCTTCACCTGCCAGCCAGGAAATTATAGGTCTCAAAACAGCCTTTGTTTTCACAACGATTTACAACCACCATGTTCATTAACCTAACTTCTCTCTTACTCAGTAAAAGCTTGGTTTGGCAAAAAGTATTATTTAACCCAAGCACTGACAAACTTGGAATATAATTAGTATTATTATTTTTCCAGAATAATTTCTTAGAAGTGGAATTTCTGGGTTGAAGAGGTTGCATGACTTTGAAGGCTCTTCCCATATTTTGATGATTTCTCTTGAGGCTGCATTCCTTGGCCATCAGGGAGCAGGGTATACATTGGCCTGTTTCTCTCCACCTATAGGTACCTCCTTGGGCAGAAGCCTCTCCCCACTCCTACCTGCCCCCTCGGTTCCTTATTTGTAACACATCATCTCTTAAGCGCTAAACCCAAACAATGGCCAACGTAAGTCAAGGAGTCCCAAGTATGCAATGTTTTAAGACCTCCGTCAGCTGGAGGCAAGGGGGCTGGGGCTCCTTCCAGGCTGAAGGGGAATCCACGTGACCCCTTGTCCTCTGGGAGAGCTTAAGAACATGAGAAAACATCCACTCTCTTCCATCCAGCAGACTTCTTTCTTCTCACCCCACTTCTGCCTAAGTTCACGTAAGTGAAAGGGGGTTAGTAATTCTAAGAGGCTCATTTATTTATCACAGCAAGACAATGTCTATTAATGAATAATATTTAAAAAATTAATAGGAGTTCCCATGGTGGCTCAGTGGGTTAAGAACCTGACATAGAGTATGTGGGGATGCAGGTTCCATCCCTGGCCTCTCTCAGGGGGTAAAGGATCTGGCGTTGCTGCAAACTGCAGCATAGGTCACAGATGAGGCTCAGATCCAGTGTTGTCATGGCTGAGGTGTAGGCCTGCATCAGTAGCTCCGATTCGACCCCTAGCCTGGGAACTTCCATGTGCCACAGGTTCAGCCCTAAAAAGGAAAACAAACAAACAAAACCAAACAAATAAAACATGGATGACTTTAGGAGTTCTCTGGTGGTCTAGTGGTTTGGGATTCAGCATCATCACTGCTGTGGCTTGGGCTCAATTCCTGGCCTGGACAATTTCGCATGCTATGGGCATGGCCAAAACAAACAAACAGAAAAATAAACAAAAATAGTTTCAGATATCCCAGGTTGGCCAGGAGGGCAAAGAACAAATAAAGTTGGCCGAGTTGCAAAAAGGTGGGTAATGTTGTCGAAAGGTCAAATTATTGAACCCTCTAAAAACATTTTAATTGTTCACTTTATCACTTAGTAAGTGTTCATGGTTGCACACTGGACCAACTTTCACAATTGAATACACCTGTGTACATTTCTCCTGGGTCAGGACACAGAATTCAGGCAGCCCCCAGAAGCCTGTCCTCAGGCATCCTTCCTGACTCCATGTGAGTGCCATGTCCTTTATCAGCTACTTTGTGTAGTTCAAATAGGTTGGGTTGTGCTCTGGTTGAGTCTCTACCTCCAAAATCCTCATCCCAAAAGCCCTTTTCTCCCTGAGGCTATGTCCCCATCGGGCACCTGCTAGAGGAGTGTGCACCATACTGGTCCCACTCCAGGACCCGGGCTAATAGCAGCACCGTTTGGAGCATGGGTTTCATCATGGCAGGAAGAAAGAGAGCACATGTTGAAGAATGTGGGCCCCTGCCGGGCTCATTTCCTTGGCTTCAACAGATCACATGGCTGCACCAATTAAAGATGAGCTCAGAAGCTCTATCCCACCACTTGCCCAAAGAAGAGAGAGCCAACTGAATGTGCACCTTGGGCAACCATGCTCAAGCAGTCACCTCCAGCAGTCCGTGATGCCTGGACCAAACTCCTGCATTCCATCTCCTTACCTGAGTTAGAAAGTGAACTTGTTATGGAGAAATGATGTTCCAAGATGGCGTAGCCATCCTGACAGAGTTATTAGTAGGCAGACAGTATCTATTTCCAGTGTCCTGGACTCAGCAGGCTGTGCAGCTGCAATAGGCACCAACAGTCCCATTGACCCTATGTCTACTGAGAACATCAGAAATAATCTCCTGGGCTGTGATCCTCAAGGGGATCGCAGCTGTGAGGGCCAGGGGGAAAGGTTGCCGCAGAGCTTGGGTCAAGGCTCTCATAGTGGAGACTGTGGTTTGGGGACCTGGTGTGTTTTGAAAGAGTGGAGCTCATTGCATCTGTGAGTTTCTGCAAGCAAACGTGAGATGCATCTCACAAAGGAAGAAACCAATGGGAGTTTCTGCTAAAGGACAACCTCTGTCTTGAAACAGCATAATTCATTCCTCTTGAAATTTAGTGCCATCCCTGCATGATCCCTTTTTCTCATCATCTAGCTCTGATTAATCAAGGGGAAACAATGGCAACAGCTGATCAATCAGTCCTGAGAGGCTGCCCTGAAGTTAAACAGAAAACAAAGGGATATGGAGAGGTGATCATGTTGCTAGTGGGAATAGCAGGCAGGCTTTACTGCACCACAACCCCAGGAAAGTTCTCTGAACTGTTGGTGGCTTTCAGGAGGCTTCTTTTTCCTAGTGTTGAAACGAAGTACATCATAAGATAAAGGAGTTGCAAAGTTCACATGGACTTTCAGTTTGGCTCTTCTCAAGCCCATACTATAGCGATGGCCCAATATGACATCGCGCTCTGTATCCTCTGCAGAACAGTGTGTGACTTGGAGGACAGAGGGTTGCTTATTAGCCACAGTGGGCTTTTTTTTTTTTTTCATATTATTTTCCAAGATGATTTATCATAGGATATAGAATAGAGTTCTCCGTGCTCTTCAGTAGGACCTTGTTGTCTATCCTACATGCACTAGTTTGCATCTACTAACCCAAACTCCCATTCCATCCTTCCCCCACCCTCACCCCCACCCCCTTGGCAACCACAAGTCTGTTCTCTATGTCTGTGAGTCTGTTTCTGTTTCATAGATATGTTCACGTGGGTTGTGTTTTAGATTCCATTCCAAAATGGAAGTGATATCATACGGTATTTGTCTTTTTCTGTCTGACTTCATTTAGTATACTAATGTCATGGTCCATCCATGTTGCTGCAAACGGCATTATTTCACTCTTTTTATGGCCAAGTAATATTCCATTACATATGTACACACACATACCACATCTTCTTTATCCATTCCTGTCAATGGACACTTAGGTTGTTTCCATGTCTTGGTTATTGTGAACAGTGCTACAATGAACATAGGGATAACAGCAGGCTTTTAGACTTGTAGGGTTTTGTCCTAGCCCTCCAGAAGTGTCTGTTGACTTGTACACAATTTTGCTTTTGTTTTTTGGTGGACCAGCTGCTTGTCCATCAAGTCCTTTGCATCTATTTATTCTTCATTCCCTGTCTCCACGTCTTAAATGCCCCATCGTTTTTATACTCTCCGAAGCTCATTAGATGTCATTATAAGGGAAACCTCTTTTCTCTGAGAAAACAATTTAAAATTATAGGAGAATTTGAACTTGTGAAATCAAAGTTGGATTCCAAATAAGTTAAGAGTTTTTGTTAAAAAAACAAAGCTGATAAACTCCTGTTGAGCTTGGTTACCCTTTTTCAGCAACATGATTCTGAAACAAACCTTTCTGAAAAACAAAAAAAGAAAGATTTTTCTTTTTCCTATAAGAGCTTTGGTCACAAGCTACCCCATTACACTGAACAACCAAAGTGAATCAGTTCTTTTTTTTCTTTTTTTTTTTGCTTTTTAGGGCTCCACCTGCAACGTATGGAAGTTCCCAGGCTAGGGGTCAAATTGAAGCTGCAGCTGCCAGCCCATGGCCTACACCACAGCCACAGCAATGCCAGTTCATTCTTTTCTAGGCTCCCTATTGCCTCTTCAAATATCATCAAATAGTAGTCCCAAAACTGTACAGTTGACCCTTGAATAACATGAAGGTGAGAGGTGCTTACCCTTCTTGCAGTGGAAAATCCACAAATAATCTATGGTCTATAGTCTTCCATTTGCATCCAAGTTTCTTCTGTATCCATGGTTCCACATCTGCGGATTCAACCAAAGCAGAGTCAACCAACCACAGACCGGGTGGCCCTGTAGTATTTACTATTGAAAAGCTTCCATGTAGGTGGACCCATGCGGTTCAAATCTGTGTCATTCCAGGATCAACTGTATATAGATTTCTGCATTAATGCAGCTTTTTTTCTCTGTTCTCATCTTCAATGTATTTCCAAATTAAGGAAGACACTCCTCTTGTCCTACACTTTGAAAATGTAATTTTATGGCAGACTGACTTTTTTTTTTTTTTTTTTGCTTTTTAGGGCCTCACCCATGGCATATGGAGGTTCCCAGGCTAAGGGTCAAATCGGAGCTGTAGCTGCCGACCTACACCACAGCCACAGCCACAGCCACAGCAATGCCAGATCCAAGCCGTGTCTGCGACCTACACCACAGCTCATGGCAACACCAGATCATTAACCCACTGAGGCCAGGAATCAAACCCAGAACCTCATGATTCCTAGTCAGATTCATTAACTGCTGCACCACGACGGGAACTCCTGCAGGCTGATGTTTTAGCATCCTTTTTATGGCATTTTCAGGTACCTGTCTAAGAAGCCTATCTCTTTCACTTTCAACAAAGTAAAAAAAAAAAGTTCTTATTGAGAGATTCTACTTGTGTTGAGGAAACTGAAAAGTTGCCAAAAACTTTCAATAAGAAATCCTCAGTGTCATAGGTAAGCAAATCATACTCCTGTTTAGTAGTGTTGTGAACAAAGCATGCAGGACTTTCAGCAGATCATGACTATTTTCTTTAGCAGGAATTCATAGGCTGAGTGAAATTTGTCAAAATGTACATATGCCTATTGGCTGAATGTGCAGAGAGTTGAGCAATATCTAGCTTGTATTTAGATATGACAAAAAAAAAACTTTTGCTTTTTGATGTGTGTAGTTTTATTAAATTCTTCATGGAATTCAATAAAACATTTTGAAACTCCATTTTTTTTCTTTTTTCTTTTTATGGCTGCACCTGTGGGGTATGGAAATTCCCTGACCAGTGGTCAGATTGGAGCTACAGCTGCGACCTACACTGCAGCTGTGGCAACGTCAGATCCATAACCCACTGAGTGAGGCCAGGAATCGAACCTGCATCCTCAGAGACAATGTCAAGTCCTTAACCTACTAAGCCACAACAGGAGTTCCCTCAAACTCAATTTTTTCAAATCAAATTACTTAAGAAATAGAAGGAACGAATTTTCGTTGTTCCCATGATTGGGCAAATCACTTGACAGACTGTAGGACGCACGATCACTGGTGAGAATTGCTAGAATCAGCTCTATAGATAAGGGGCCAAAGCTCTGTTATCAACACTGTTGTCCCTAGAATAAGTGAGCTGCAATTTCTAAAACAGGAAATGTGACTTTGCTTACTTTCCTATGGCAATCAAGGGAAAGACGTGGAAACTCAAACATACAAATACATGCAATCATATACAACTTTAAGAACAACAGTTAAGTATTTTGTTTTTGCTTAATGAATTTTATTACAGTTATAGGTGTACAAAAATCATCACAAGTCAATTTGATAGCATTTGCGTCCCAAACCCTCAGTGCACCCCCCCCCCACTAGATTGTCTTGTTTGAAAAACCAAAGGTTTTCCAAAGTCTGTGAGTCCCTGTCTGTTCTGCAAGGAATCATTGTGTCTTTTTAGTTTCCACATGTAAGCGGTAGCATTGGGTGTTGCTGTCTAATTGTCTCACCAACATTTAAATATTTTAACTGACGTGATAACACATTTTCTTAGACAGATATTGCTGCAATAATGCTGCATACAAAGCAAGCCACAGATCTCAGTTGCTTACAAGCACAGTGTTGATTTTCCTTGCTCCTGATTCTCCGCATTAGCAGGGGCTGAGACGGGTCAGGGCTGCTGCACACGCGCACATGTTGCTTATTTCCTTTGAACCAGAAGCTGCCCAGAACCTGTGTTTCTCATGGCATGAAGCACATGCTAGTAACACCACACGTGAAAGTTTTCATTCATGTCAGCGTTCTAATATCCCAAGCGTGGGACCAAAATACCTATGACAAAATCCAAAATCAATGGGTCAAGACTCTAGTGGGATGGCCTCCAAAATCATAAGAAGCATGAATGTCTATTATATTCTATTCTATTATTTTATTTTATTTTATTTTATTTTATTTTTTTGCTGCACCTGTGGCACATGGAAGTTCCCAGGCCAGGGACTGAACCCAAGCCACAGCAGTAACCTGAGCCACTACCATGACAACACTGGGTCCTTAACCTGCTGAGCCACAAGGGAACTCCTATTTCTTAATCTTAAAAGGACTTAAAAATTAAAAACAATAAGCTAATCTACCACAAGTGCTTACAACATTATTTTATTTAAAAACATTTTTTGTTTGTTTATTTTTGGTCATGCCTGCCATATGCCGAAGTTCCCAGGCCAGGGATCAAACCCAAGCCTTAGCAATGACAACATCAATTCCTCAACCACTACTCTGCCAGGTAATTACTACAATGTCATTTTAAGGAAAAAATGTATAGGGGGTTTAATATCTTTTGTCTGTCTATCTATCTGTCTAGCTATCTATCCACCTATCATCTATTTATCTATTTGATGTGTGTGTGTATATATATATTTTAAACAAGGTTTAAAATAGAAATACATGGGAGTTCCCATTGTGGCACAGCACAAATGAATCCAACTGGTATCCATGAGGATGCAGGTCTGATCTCTGGGTGGGCTCAGTGGGTAGGGGATCCGGCATTGCCATGAGCTATTGGGCAGGTCACAGATGTGGCTTGGATCCCACGTTGCTGTGGCTGTGGTATAGGCTGGCAGCTGTAGCTCTGACTCGACCCTTAGTCTGGAAACTTCCATATGCTGGGAGTGTGGCCATAAAAACCAAAATAAATAAATGAATAACATAAAATAGAATTACATGAGTGTTAGTGTTTATTCCAGGAAGAATGAGTGTTTTGGTTCCATCTTTAGCTAACGTAGATTTGCAGATTTTTCTTGATAGTGAAGCAAGTTGAACCATATTTTCTATTTAGAAGAGAGCAGTGGCTGGCTGGGCATTTCAGTCTTTGCCCTGAACTGGATCGAGTCCAGCCTGGACTCACAGCAAAACTTCTTCTCTGGCAAGAATGCTTCCGGGGCGGGCCTCCCGGACCCAGGCTTCTCCCTGTCCAGTCCTGGATGTGGTCCCAGCCCTCAGGCTTCCTGCTCAGCCCAGAGTCAGTAGAGAGCATCCCAGGGACAGGCCTCGTTGGGCAGCCTCTGCTCTCAGGCCAGCCTGGGAGTCGTTCGTTGCCTTTTTCTGGAGCCGGGATGGTCAACATAAAGTTTGCCCTTATTCCCCAGATGTGGGAGCCCCTTGAAGTGCCCCCGCTTTGTTTGAAGAAAAATGTTAACAAGATGAATTATTCAGGAGTTCCCATTGTGACTCATCGGCTTAAGAACCCAACTAGGATCCATGAGGATGTGGGTTCCACCCCTAGCTGGTCCTCATGGATCCTAGTTGGGTTCTTAACCTGCTGAGCCACCATAGGACTCCTCTGCTCAGATTCTTTCCTGAGACTTGGGGACTTATCAAAGAGTTGTAGGATTAAAGTTTGTAACTGGAGAATATTATTAATTATTATTATTATTATTATTGCCTTTTAGGGCCGCACCCACGGCATATTGAGGTTCCCAGGCTAGGGGTCGAATTGGAGCTGCAGCTGCTGGCCTTTGCCACAGCCACAACAACACAGGATTCGAGCCACGTCTGCAACCTACACCACAGCTCATGGCAACGCCAGATCCTTAACCCAGTGAGCGAGGCCAGGGATCGAACCCGCAACCTCATGGTTCCTAGTTGGATTCGTTTCCGCTGCTCCATGATGGGAACTCCACTGGAGAATTTTAACTGAGAGAGAAGCGAACAAGCCCCTTAGGACCCCATTCTGGGTTGTGGTGGTTGGTCTGGAGGGAGAAGAGACGGGGTGGCTCCCTGTTGGTTACGTAGGATTCCCACGATGCAGAAAAGCTCCCCCCTTTATATTCGGGGGCTTCCATGTGCGTCATCTCCTCCTTCTGCACCTTCCCACCCCCAGCTGAAAAAACAAACCTGTTTCATCCCTTGGAAGGAAAAACAAACACAAAATCATGACGTTTCCAGCATCTGAGACACTGCTTGCTTGGCTGCTGTTCTCACTTTAGAATGCAACTCCCCTAGAAAGAAAGAGTTCCTGCAGGCCTCTGACGCACACCCCCGGCCGCACCAAGCAAGACTGGGTCTTCGGCACCTCTCCTCCCTCCCTCCCGTCCCTTTCTCAGTGATGTCACATCCTCCACCATCCAATTCGTCCCAGAACATTTCACGGGTGCACTTGGCACAGGTCAACTCTCCGTCCGTCCTCCTGTTGCCCGTGTCCACGTGCCAGCACCTTCTGGGCTTAACACACCTCTGTTTGTTGAATGAATACGTGAGCATGCAGGAGAAGCATTAGTCGAATCAGAGGTCTCTGAGCTTGGCATTTCTGGAGTGGGCTGACAGATTTGTTTTGTTTTTGTTTCTGTTTTCCCTTTTGCGTTGGTCCACCTGGTGATGGTTTCTATTTTTATTATTATCATTACCGTTGATCCACAATGTTGTATCGATTTCTGCTGTACAGCAAAGTGACTTAGTCATACATATACATGCACCTTCCCTTTTTTATCTTATTTTCCATCATGTTCTGTCCCAAGAGACTGGACAGAGGTCCCTTTGCTATACAGTACCACAGGTCTGTTCTCTCTGTGAGTCTGTTTCCGTTTTGTAGATAGATTCATTTGTGCCATATTTTAGATTCTACATATGAGTGATCTCATGTGGTATTTGTCCTTCTCTTTCTGATTCACTTCATTTAGTGTGAAAATTCTAGTTGCATCCATGTTGCTGCAAATGGCATTATTTTGTTCTTTTTATGGCTGAGTAGTATATCCATTGTATATATGTACCACATTTTTTTTTTTTTTAGAGCCTCACCTGCAACATATGGACATTCCCAGGCTAGGGGTCGAAAGGGAGCTACAGCTGCCAGCCTACGCCACAGTCACAGCAACTCGGGATCCAATCTGCATCTTTGACTTACATCACAGCTCATGGCAACACGGATCTTTAACCCGCTGAGAGAGACCAGGGATCAAACCCTCGTCTTCATGGATACTAGTTGGTTTCGCTACTGCCGAGCCACAGTGGGAACTCCAACATATACCACATCTTGGTACAAAGTCACCTCCATCCATTCAGCTCTGCCTCGTGTTCATTTCTAATACCTTACTCTTTGGAAGAAAGTCACCATGGGAAGCCTGATGTAAGAAGTGAAGAATTAGGTTTCACCTCCGTGAGGGTATAGCATTTACATAAATCTTTTGCTCCAGAAATTTGTGTATTTTTCCATTGACGTATTTATTCATTTTTTTTTTTTCTGGTTGTACCCATAGAGTGTGGAAGTTCCCAGGCCAGGGATAGAACTCATGCCCCAGCAGCAACCAAAACCACAGCAGGAACAATGCCCTATCCTTAACCTACTGCGCCACCAGGTAACTCCTTTTCACTCATTTTTAAAATTATGGACATCCAGCTTTCAGGACGATGGTTTGCCTTGAACCTCAGTGCTCTCATGAACTAAGTCATTGAGTTGCAGTTCTTTTTCCAGGTGTATCTTGTTGTCAGTACAGAAGTGAGGGCTTTTAATCTCTTTACATGTTGGAGCTGACACCAGAAATCCCCTTCCAGTATTTTTTAAAGAAAAGCTCTGTCCCATCCAGCTGGAGGAGAACACATTTCTGGTGCAGGACAGGACGAGGAATGTGGACAGGCTCCTGGCAGTGCTGGAAACACACCCAGTGCACGGCCCCCTCTTCCCCCAGGGCTCGTGGTCTGGAATGGAGGGGTCGTGCGTTTCCAGATGGACAAAAGATTGGTTTCTGCCCTAACTCTGAAATCCATTCCAGCTCCACATTCTGACCTCAGACTATATTTTAGCAGTATCGGGGTCCAATGATCACATAAATACAGTTTTCCATGACCCAGGGGTGCACCAAGAGCAGTGTGAATTACACATGAATAAAGACAAGCACAACCTAGTGCATTAAACCCACAGCAACAACAGACTAACAATGAACCAGAAGCAAATGAAACTGACATCATTTTGTAAAGATATGTTTTGAATTGATTGTGTGTATCAATGTGTGTGTGTGTGTGTGTGTGTGTGTGTGTAAGAATTTACAGGATTTGATTATATATATTGAGAACTGTCAAATTTTCTAGTTTAACCCATTGTAAGTATTTTGGACACAAGTTCAGTCTGTAATAATCATAACTTTTAAATGCCAATATTCATGCAAGAGCTAGCATTTATGGTCTAGTGGTCAAGTATTATAACCATATTACTGAAGCCTTTCAAAAAATCAATTTATGTTATGAGTCTTAATAATGAAAAAGCCATATTCCCTTTTCTTCTCTTTTGAAGAGAGAAAAAAAGCTCAAAAGACTTTCTTTCACAATATATCATTGTTCTGCACCATTTATTAGAAATGTCTGTTCCTATCATCAAAGATCTTTCTTGAAGAGTTTATGCACCCACCTCAAATATTTATAGCATTCAGGCTTGAGATGGCTTATTTCTATTTGCTTTTAATTTCCTCGTGTAACGTTTCAAATGGCACCGCAAGTCTTTATGAATGGTTTAGCTAAATTATGTAGAGGTACTATGTTGCTTCTGATTGCCCGCATTTGATGAAGGTATTAAAACGGCGGAAATATAAATTACCATGGCAACAAAAGCATACCTCCGTAGCCTGGTGCGTAATTTTCTGTCTGAAGAAACGTATACATCTCTTAGCAGCTCAGCCAGGATGCAGCATGAACACTTAGCTGCTGACTCATGTGAGGTCCGGAAATCCATCAAAGTTGATGGGTATCGAATCCTTGGAATCATCAGTATTGATTAGCCCGGTCGTTTTTTTCTAACTTTCCATTCATTGGAAGGCCCGAGAATGTGCATAAGAAAATTCACGTCCCTGGTATGTCCACCTGCCAGCCATAAACTTCCCGAGATAGGACAGTATGGTCAGGAAAAGGCACCGCCTTAAAAATCATGTTTTCGGAGTTCCCGTCGTGGCTCAGTGGTTAACAAATCCGACTAGGAACCATGAGGTTGTGGGTTTGATCCCTGGCCTTGCTCAGTGGGTTAAGGATCCGGCGTTGCCGTGAGCTGTGGTCTAAGTCACAGACGCGGCTCGGATCCTGCGTTGCTGTGGCTGCGGCGTAGGCCAGTGGCTACAGCTCCGATTAGACCCCTAGCCTGGGAACCTCCACATGCCGCGGGTGCAGCCCTAAAAATGACAAAAGGCAAAAAAAAAAAAAAAATCATGTTTTCTTCCATTTGTGAGTTTCTTCCTCTCTCCCCCTAAACAATGGCCTCTTTGCCTCCAAAGTAACACATGCCTGTTACAGGGAGGGAAAAGCAATTAAGAAAAAATGTAGATGGAAATATTATAAGTCCCACAAATAAAATATATGCCTGGAAAATATTCAATACGTCAGCATATTATGGGTTATCTTGTCTTTGACAGAGCGTGTAATTTATTTATTGCTCATTTGCTTCATTTGATAATAACCCAGAGATGAAAATGATACGTAGGCACCTGTATCCTTACATGATATTTTATAAGCTTGACTGCTATCAAGAGCATGTTTTTTGTTTTGTTTTGGGGTTTTTTTTTTTTTTTTTTGGCTGCACGCATGGCTCTTGGAAGTTCCTGGGGCCAGGAATCGAACCCAAATCACAGCAGTGACAATGCCAGATCCTTAACCACTAAGCCACCAGGGAACTCCGTTTTTTTTAACGCAGTAGGGAAGTAAATCTTTCCAGACCAAACCAGGAACCTGTGTTTTGCCCATAATATGAACCCTTGGAAATGCTGAAAAGATCAAGAAGGGTCCAGAAGAATTCCTCACTAGTGGAAAAAAAGGAAATAATGCACATATTATGACTTTCCTGATCTTTCTGCACATTAACCACATACTGAACTAGAATCAAAGCTCCTCCGTGAACAATTTTTATGTGATGATTTTTAACCTGTTAGATAATAGTGACCTGATCATCTAACCTTCAGACACTTGTAAAAACAGGACTGGAAGATAAAAGCCTAAATCCACCAGGTCACAACACAGTTGGATGCCCAATATTTTTTTCTTTTCTTTTCTTTTTTCTTTCTCTCTTTTTATAGCTGTACTGGCGGCACATGGAAGTTCCCAGGGTAGGGGTCGAATGGGACCTGCAGCTGAGGCTTACACCACAGCCACAGCAACGCCAGATCTGAGACCTATGCCGCAGCTTGTAGCATTGCCAGATCCTTAATCCACTGAGCAAGGCCAGGGAGCAAACTCATATCCTCACGGATTCTATGTTGGGTTCTTACCTCAATGAGCCACAGCAGGAACTCCTGGATGCCCAAACTTGATGCAGGGACCCTACGGGGCAGTGTACCCCCCCCCCCATCCCATCCAGGGCTTAGACAAAGGGCAGGTGCAGCCGTAGATATGCAGGCGACCCCACCCGGAGACTTTGCCTCCCTGATGGGGCAGAGACATCATTTTCTTGGCTTTAAACGATCTGTATTTCTCTTGTCAGTGCAGTGGCTTGTGTCGGTGCTGTGGTGCAGGTTTGATCCCTGGCCACGGAACTTCCACATGCTGTGGATGAGGCCAAAAAAAAAAATCTGCATCTCTCCTTCCTTCAACCCCTGTGAGTCTACTAGTAGTCTGTGCCAAATTGGGTCATCTGGAGATTTACCCTCTAAGAGTTATTTTTTTTTTCTTTGACATCATCTATTTCCATAAATTAAGTCCTAGTAAAGCAGAATCAGGGAATAGGATTGTCTGGCAACAGGACTTATCTGGGAGGCTGAGGGCAAGAACATGGGTGCTTGAGTTAGACAGATGCTTGATTCCCTCATCGGTAAATTTGGGATAACAATAATTAATAATAATATTAATAATAGATATCTCACAGGGTCATTGCCATCATTATGTTGAATGGCTAATGCAAATTGATTAGCGTAACTGCTGGAACTGAATGAGCCCATTCTAAATGGAAGCTATTTTATCGTCACGATCTCCACCATCGTCACCCAGAAAGGACTCCACAATAAATAACAGGATCAGCTACACTGGCAGTACGAAGCTTCTAGCCTAGCATGGCACTTTTGGTTAAGTAAAAATGAACATCTCAAAGCAAATCCTTCTCCATGAATTTGGTTATCAGAGCCAGTGACCTTCTGTGCCAGTCTATTGTCCTCTTTCCGCCCAGCTACCAATCTGACCCCAATCCCTGGGCTCCACGCCAGTCTTTTTCTCCTGGTTACAGCCTGGCTTATGCTTGTAACCATTCCATCCGTTCTACTATTTTAAACATCCCCGGACCTCTATTCTCCATTGTTCCGCATCATCTGCCTGTGGAACTTGAACAAGACACTTGAACAGAGTTCCACAAGAAAAGTCAAGAGGCTGCATCCAGAGGGAATGTGTTTGATGATCCAGAGGTTAGCCAGGTATGGAACGCAAGTCAGCTGTGTTGTTTTTCTTTGATCAGCATCCATGACCCCTTCCCCTACTGAAGGGGCACGGATTCCCTGGGAAGTCACCTCGTCTCTACTTTGAGGCTTTGCCATTGGATAGGAACACAGACCTTCTAGCCATGAGCCCAAAGATCTGCCAATCAATGCATCCCACTCCCCTGCCTGTCATGATTGGTCCTGGAATCATCAGGTGACCCAAGATGGGCCAATGAGATTCAACCCTGGGATTTCACCTGAGCTACCCAACTATCTTGGCAGCATCTGCTACTTAGAAATTGTGTAGAAAAACCATGAGTAGATCATGCTGGCAGCTCTCTTATGTCCAAGACTTAAAAAAGAAAAAAATGCACCTGCTGATGGTGTTTGTGATACTGTCTTCATTTTAATTGTCTAGTCCTCAAGGGCCTTATAGAACCCCCCCCCCTTATAATTACCCAAGTCTGAATCCTTTTAATGGGTAATCGGCATATCAGTTGGTCCTACTTGGGGTTGTTTGTACCCAACTCTTTACATTATTTATGAGATTCAAATAAAAAATATGGTTTTCATTAAGTAACCATTCTTTGAGGTCCTGCTTGCAACACATTAACATAGGGGTGGATTTTAGATTTAAAACTCGGAAATGCCAACAAAGAGATGACCTAGTTAAGCGAGCCGTTTCCCTCCATGAATGAAAATCTGTTCAATAACAATAAATACAGGACAGGAGGTAGCCACCCGGTCCTCCAATAAATGAAATCATCTTCTAGACAATGGGATGTGAAGATGTTCAAAGCTTTTGCTGTTAAGGAAGGGGATTTTCAGAGTATTTGAAACTTGCTGGTGAAAGCAGTCGGCTTTCAGATAAATTGCCTTGGAGAATGGGTCCTGCTTCAACAGTAATCTCCAGAATCAAGCTTTCAAGGGGCGGCTGAATGAGGAAAGGGCAAAGCAGAACCCCATGTCCACACGAAAGGAAGTGCAAAATACTGCAGATCACAGAAGAAATGATTTAGTGCATGGAACGGTCTCTGGTGGGTTTGAATCTTGGCTCTCCATCCCTGTTTTTCTTTTTTTTTTCTTTTTATAGCCTCGCCTGTGGCATATGGAAGTTCCTGGGGCAGGATCAAATCCAAGCTGCACCCGCCTGCTTACACTACAGCCACAGCAACACCAGATCTGAGCTGCCTCTGCAGCCTATGCTGAAGCTTGTGGCAACGCTGGCTTCTTAGTCCACTGAGCGAGGCCAGGTATCGAACCCACATCCTCATGGACACGATGTTGGGTTTTTGACCCGCTGAGCCACAATGGGAACTCCCCATCTATTTTTTTTAACGTGGTCTTTGGTAAAGCACTTTACCATTCTACTCCTTAGTTCCTCATCCATAAATTGGGGTAATGATAATCCCCACCTTAAGGGGTTCTTGTGAGGATTAAACGAGCTAATACTATAAAGTGCTGAAGACAGGATCAGGTGTGTGGGTCGTGTCTGTTTCTGTCCTCACACCATATTGTGCGACTGCTCATTTGTCTCTGCACCGCCCCCCCACCCCCCGTCCCCCCGCCGCCACGAACGTGGGCCTCTGAGTTCAGCAGATCTTTCGGGTATAAACCTGGGTCCATGGCCCAGAACTGATCCTCAATAAATATCTGTTAAAGGTGTGAATTTTATGAAGCTAGAGAAAGATGACACTTTAAGTTACATTAGACATCTAGTTTATCTCAGAAAAACAATGCAATATACCTAGTAGATTCCTGAACTTCCCACATGATCTCGGCCAAGTCGCTTCCTCGCCAGGATGTATTTCTCATCTGTATTGGATTCTCTTCAAGATGAATTAAGAGACCTCCCATGCTGGTGGTTCTCAGTGCTGGTGGTTCTCAATGCTGTTGCACGTTAGAATTACCTGGCGACCTTTGAAAAAAATACTGATTCCAGCTACAGCTACATAACGGTACGGTCCCAACTGTACGACATTTGGGGAAAGGCAAAACTATAGAAGTAGTAAAAAGATCAGAGGTTTCTAGAGCTCAGGAGAGGGAGGGATGAATAGGAGAAGCACAGGGGCTTTTTCCAGGCAGTAAAACCATTCAGTGTGACCCTGCAGCAGTGGGTACAATTTATTATGTTAGTTGAAGCCTATAGAACTAGACAGTCCAGTCAACTCTCATGGATACCATGGACTTTGGTTAATAATAACGTCTCAGCATCAGCTCAGCAACTGTAACACATGTACCACACTCAGGCAGGATGTTCATCACACGTGAGGATGTTACAGGGGAACTCTCTGCAATTCTTCTGCAATTCTGCAAGCTCAGAACTGCCCTCCAATTAAATCTACTAATTAAAAAGAAAGCGATTCCCTGTCTCCAATGTCAGACATTGGTTTGGAGCAGAGCCTGGACAACTATATTTTCAAGATTCTCCCATGACTCTAATGCACCATGACACTAAAAACTGCTTATCTGGAATGAAAGGGCTGCAGGGATTGATGGATGCCATGGAAGAGGGTATCCGAGTATGGGGTAACCAGCCCAGACAGTCTGAGTCGAAATGGTGGTATGTCCTTGTCTCTTGCTCTGTGTAGTGAGCTGGGTATTACTCATAACTGGATGCAATCTATAAATTCTGACCCACCATTCCCCTAATTAGACCACGAGTTCCTGGAGGGCAATGTGGCACCATATGTGTTTCCTGTGGTCCCTGCAGTGTCTCACCTGGTGATTGGATTGGTAGATCTGGTTGAATTAAGGAAGACACACCACCCACTTCCAATATAGAGTCTCGAAATAGAGTAAGACTCGGAGTTCCCGTTGTGGTGCAGCGGAAACGAATCCGACTAGGAACCGTGAGGTTGCGGGTTCAGTCCCTGACCTTGCTCAGTGGGTTGGGGATCCGGCGTTGCCATGAGCTGTGGTGTAGTTTGCACACGTGGCTCAGATCCCGCGTTGCTGTGACCGTGGCGTGGGGCAGTGGCTGTAGCTCTGATTGGACCCCTAGCCTGGGAACCTCCACATGCTGCGGGTACGGCCTTAAAAAATGACAAAAAAATTTGAGTAAGACTCAACAGCATCAGAGAAGTTTTCACCCACTAACTCACCTCCCTGGCACCCATCAAGTCTCCAAAATGTGGCTGTTACTCTTCTTCTTCTTCCTTTTTTTGCGGTGGTGGGGGGCTGCCCCTGAGGGGCATAAATTCCCGGGCCAGGGAGCCAGTCCACGCCACAGCAGCAACTGTAGTCACAGCAGTAACAGACCTGGACCTTAGCCCCCTGAGCCACCTGGAAACACCTCTCCTTTCTGAGATTCACAAAACTCGCTGAGCTTTTGTCTTTCAAATGCGATTCCCTCCACATGGAAGCAGCAAAGGGGAGAAAAACTCAGCCCCAGAGCTGCTGGCTTTTCCCTTATCTGATGTTTCCAGAAAAGCCCGCCCCAGTCTCATTTGCTGGAGGAAACTGAAAATGCATCTTCTTCACCTCCAGGGATGACCTTTAAGAGTGTTGGAGAATCTTTAACTAATTAGGCGGTTGGAGCAGGAAAATGGGTCCTGAAGACAAAAACATCCCGCCCAGCTCAGATGGTGTCTGGCAGTGTGTAAACTGGTAACTTTCTGGGACCAGCTGGGAAAAGAGCTAGCTGACTGTCGTGACATTTCTGCGACTGAACGCGGAGGGGAGGGTGGAGGCGAGAGCCCAGAGGGTCCGCCAGGTTTTCTCGCCAGCTGATACCGCTCACCATCTCTCCTGGCCAGTGCAAGGTCCAAGGCTAATTTACCAATGTACGGACAAGTGAAGGGGGCTGACCTCGGGGACACTCAACAAAGATGCTCTCGCTCTGGAAATGCACATCAATTTCTGTTTGTCCTCAGACACATACATGGGGCACATATTTCAGCTCTAGGAATTAGGCAGGGCTCCCTCTTTGGATTGAGATGAGATAGAAATACATCCGCGTGCCTGAGATCTCTACAGCTAGACACAGGCTGGGGCTGGGGAAGGTAGACACCCCTGTATTGCTAGCCAGGGGAGAAATGATTTGCTCACCCTCACCCATGGGTGAGCGGAAATACAAAATAAGGCATCTGAGGACGTGGTGCTTGGTTGCCTGCACCGTTTGGAGAAATTAAAAATCAAATTACAGTCTATGTGTTCCTCTGGCAGAGGATGCTGATGGTAAAAATGGTTGCATAAGTGAATGCACTGAGGTATGCATCATAATTATGCCACAAGTGAAATTTGTATTTGTTCTAGGCAAAGCATAGTGTTTCACTGCTGGGAGATCAGCTTGAAAAACAAAGAAATCTGCAGTCGAGATTTGTCAATACATTTCTTAAGAAATGATGAATCTGAATTATTCATCCCTTTCTTTTTTCTTTTTAGGGCCGCACCTGTGGCATGTGGAAGTTCCCAGGCTAACAGTTGAATTGGAGCTGTGTCTGTCAGCCTACGCCATGGCCACAGCAACACCAGATCTGAGTAGAGTCTGCAACCTATTCTGCAACTTGTGGCAACACCTAACCCACTGAGTGAGGCCAGGAATTGAACCCGCAACCTCATGGATATTAGTCGGGTTCTTAACCTACTGAGCCATAATGGGAACCCCTGAATTATTCATTCTTTTGATCCACATTTTATAGAAAGGCCAGTGTGTATTTAGAGACCATGTCATGGATCAATTAAAATATGTCTCTCAAATCTAAGGGCTATGGTAGGGGCCAAAAAAGAGGCAAAGAAGAGTCTCAGAATAATGGAGAAATTTTTTAGACTATCCTGCACATATAATAGACCAATGAGGGTTTTCCCAAGCACCTCAGAAGGTATAAAATAACTATGAAGTGTGTGATCTTTAAGAATTAGATGAAGACTGGAGTTCCCGTGGTGGCTCAGTGGAAAAGAATCTGACTAGGATCCATGAGGACACAGGTTCAACCCCTGGCCTCACTCAGTGGGTTAAGGATCCAGCGTTGCCACAGGTGGTGCAGGTCACAGATACGGCTCGGATCCTGCGTTGATGTGGCTGTGATGTAGGCCGGCAGCTGCAGCTCCAATTTGACCCCTAGCCTGGGAACCTCCATATGCCACAGGTGGGGCTTAAAACAAAACAAAACAAAAAAAAGAATTAGATGAAGACTTCTTAGGGCATTTTAATTTCCTGTCTTCAGAATTTGCTTTCACCCAGTCCTTCCAACCATGGATGATTTAGAGGCTCTTACACACACACACACACCTGTAAATATGTGTGTTGTGTATACTGTTTAGATGCAAAATAATGGATGCTCACTATAGAAAATTTGGAAAACTTAAAGATAAAAAGGAAATTGTGATGCCCTGTGACCTTCTCACTCATAAATAGAAACATCCTAGTGGGGAGTGCCACCGCCACTCTGAAACCATAGCCTGGATATGTCTTTTTTTTTTTTTAAAGGCCGCACCCACAGCATATGGAAGTTCCCAGGCTAGGGGTCCAGTAGGAGCTACAGCTGCCGGCCTACGCCACAGCCACAGCAACACTGGATCCGAGCCACGTCTGCGACCTACACCACAGCTCACGGCAATACCGGATCCGTAGCCTACTAAGCAAGGCTGGGGATGGAACCCTTGTCCTCATGGATGCAGGCTGGGTTCGTCAACCGCTGAGCCACGGCGGAAACTCCCCATAGCCTGGATCTGAATCCTACTTCTCCATGTCCTTTGAAAATTTAATTATAAAATGTATGTGAAAACATATTGGCCCTGGCACATAGCATATGCTCAGTAAGTGAGATCTAAGGAAACACAAGGCACTTTCATAAAAAAAATGTTCCTTATGTGATTAGATTGAAATTGTAAAGGCACTCAAATATCCACCAATTAAATGACTAAATAATCTTATAGCATAGCAGTTTCATAGTAAGGCTCCCAGAAACTCCACTAGCTTGTAGAGTTTGTCTTTCTTTCTCTTTTTTTTTTTTGTCTTTTTGCCTTTTACGTAGAGCCGCACCCGGGTCATATGGAGGTTCCCAGGCTAGGGGTCTAACAGGAGCTGCAGCTGCCGGCCTACACCACAGCCACAGCAACGCGGGATCCGAGCCGCATCTGCGACCTACACCACAGCTCACAGCAACACCGGATCCTTAACCCACTGAGCAAGGCCAGGGATCGAACCTGCAACCTCATGGTTCCCAGTCGGATTCGTTAACCACTGAGCCATGAAGGGAACTCCCGAGTTTGTCTTTCTGTACCTTTACTTCTCTGTCTATAAAGTGGGAATAGCTGTATGATATTGCACAGTTAGAGTTAAAGGGAAAAAAATAGAGTTCCCATTGTGGCTCAGCAGGTTATGTACCAGGCGTTGTCTCTGTGAGGATGTGGGTTCCCTCCCTGGCCTCGCTCAGTAGGTTGGGGATCCCACATTGTTACCAAGTTTGAAGACGTGGCTCTGATCCAGTGTTGCTGTGGCTGTTGGGTAGGCCTCAGCTGCAGCTCTGATTCAACCCTTGGCCTGGAAACTTCCATATGCCACAGGTACTGCCATAAAAAGGAAAAATCAGAGATGTTCAGTAAATGTCAGGCCCTTCCATCCCCGCCAACAATGTCTGGACTCAACAGTGTTCTCTGGGTTCCTTCCCTAGTAATGTCTGTACATACAAAATCGACTGCTAGGCTCTTTCGATTTATATTAATGAGCCAAAAAGGGAATATCATACGTCTCACCAGTTTCATTTTTAAGACAACATTCCGGGAAGGTGGTAACTGAAATTCCATCACAGACGTAAAAATAAAACCTGATAAAAATTCAGGTCATTCCTGTGTATCTATAAATCCCCAATTCCTAGCTTATCCCTTCCCCTCCACCTTTTTCCCCTTCGGTGACCATTCGTCTGTTTTCTAGGTCTGTTGGTGTGATTCTGTTTTGTAAGTAAGTTCATTTGTAACATTTTTTTTAAGATTCTACATATAAGTGATTTGGGACTAACAGATTCTTTCTCTCTCTCTCTCTCTCTCTCTATATATATATATATATTTATATATTTAAAATATATGTATTTAAAACAGACAAACAATATATATTTAAATATATATATTTAAAATAGACAGACAACTAGGACCTACTGTATAGCACAGGCACAGGGAACAATATGTGTATTTAAAACAGACAAACAATATATATTTAAATATATATATTTAAAATACACAGACAACTAAGACCTACTGTATAGCACAGGCACAGGGAGCAATATCCAATATCTTCAAAATCTTGTAATAACTTGAAATAGAAAAGGATATGAAAAAATATGTGTGTGCATGTATAACTGAATCACTCTGCTGTGCACCTGAAATTAACACAACACTGTAAATTAACTATTTAAAAAATTTTTTTTTAATTTGGGCCCTTGACTTATTTCTAAGCCCTGAGTTCTGTTAGGACAGCTGTTGCCATTGGAAAACTCTCCCATTCTCATGGTCTTATAGCTGAAAACCATGTACATATAGTTTAGAGAAGGAGAAGGGTAACCCATACTTCTTGAATTCACAGAATTCAGAATAAAACACACATGACTCCATTCCATAAGGACCCCAGTCATTATCCACACTCTTTCCAATGGATCTTGACTCTGTTGGGAAGGGTTAGTGGAAACCAAAATATGTTTAAATTTTGGAGTCAATATATATTCTTTCTTACTTAAAAAAAATTAAACAAAAGCTGGGGTTGGAGAAAGCCCACACCTCACTCCTTTTTGCCCCTAGCAGTGCCAACCCCTCTATAATGTGAGCTTCCCCAGAGCAGAAATTTCTCTCTGTTTGCGTTCTGGTTTTTCATCCACAGCTGAGCCAGGAGTCAAGACTCACACCCGCGCAAGGAGCAAAGGAAAAAAAAGTAACACATTTACTGTTGCCAACCTGAGAGTTGGCTGAAACTGTCGGGAGAGCCAAGAATTCCAACCAGCAGGGGCACCATATGTTCTCAGTTCCTCCAACCCTGTGTTCTAGAAGCCATGTGGGCTTTCACAATAAGAAAGGAAATGCAAGTTCAGTTGGATCCTGGTCTGTTCAAAATAATCCACAACGGCACCCATTTCAATATTGCCTCTTAAGGGGAGTTTTGTATTGTTTTGACTTTTTAGGGCTGCACCCACGGCATATGGAAATTCCCAGGATAGGGGTTGAATCTGATCTGCAGCTGCCAGCCTACACCTCATCCACAGCAATGCAGGATCAGAGCACCATCTTTGACCTACACCACAGCTCATGGCCGTATCTTTAAGCCAATGAGCGAGGCCAGGGATTAAACCGTGTCCTCATGGATACTAGTCAGGCTGGTTACCACTAAGCCACAATAAGAAATCCTTGTTTTGGTTTGATTTGTTTTTTTCTCTCAGTTTCTTGTCTGTTTCTGGTATTAGAGGTATTTTTTTTTTGTCCTGGATTTCATAAAAAAGAGAGAGAGAGAGAGGAAAGAGAGAGAGAGAGAAGAAGGAGGAGGAGGAGGGAGAGAGGGAAGGAGAAAGGAATATATTATAAAGAAAGAAGAAATTGACGTATACCCAGTATTCTCTGCACAATTGATAATTAACAGGGAGCTACAGGGAAATCTACCCAGTATTCTGTAATAACCCGTATGAGGAAAAAGATTGGATATGTGTATACATGTAGCTGATTCACTTTGCTGTACACCTGAAACTAGTACAACATTGTAAATCAATTTTTTAAAAATTGATAAAATTTTTATACGTAAATGAAAAAAGAAAAAATTAAGAAAGGCATTTTAGAGAGTTCCCTTCGTGACTCAGTGGTTCACGAATCCGACTAAGAACGGTGAGGTTGCGGGTTCGATCCCTGGCCTTGCTCAGTGGGTTAAGGATCCGGCGTTGCCGTGAGCTGTGGTGTAGGTTGCAGACGTGGCTCAGATCCCGCGTTGCTGTGGCTGTGGCGAAAGCCGGCGGCTACAGCTCCTGTTAGACCCCTAGCCTGGGAACCTCCATATGCCATGGGTGCGGCTCTAGATAAAGGCAAAAAGGACAAAATAAATAAATAAATAAAATAAAGCTGGAATTGTCGGGGCGGGGCTCAGTACTGGCACTTTTCTAATTGTTGTGAGTTGAGCAGTAAACTTCTAATCTAATACGTATGTCTGGGATAAGTCATATGATAAAAGGAGAAATGCCAAGAACACAAATATCACAGAATAAAGGTGATTAGGCGTGATGCCAGTGGTGATGGTGGAGTGTTCTAATACCAAAGAGATCCGTGTCGGATCCTCTGAGAAGCTCACCTTTGAAAATGAGATATTCAAGAAGTGAAAAAGTGAGCCTGGGTTTCAGAGGGGAAACCGTTCCCGCAGGGCCCAGCCATTGCCAAGTCCTCGGCGTGACTGAGGGCTTTGTCTCCCAGGAGTCCTTGTGCTGTCAGCCTTGGCCACAGGAAAACCTAAACTGGGAGGGCGGGGGAGGCCGCACACGCTCAGCATTGCTGTCCTTCCCCCAGCGCCTGGGAAAAGCAGGTGACGGGGGCTGTCCCCAGGCATTGGTGAGTTGCCAGGGCTCTGCCGAGCGCTCCACACGCCCCCCCGCCCCGCGCAACTCTTGCGATTTATTAAACAGCTCCATTGATGCGGTGCTCCCATCCCAATGCATGTCATTTAAAAGGCGTCTACCCTGCTCCCTGTGAACAGAGACTCGCATTTATTCCTCCTTCATGGGTGGGGTAACGACAACAGCGGCCCCCTCAGTGATTCCTTTAATCTGTTTATCATCCGTCTCTGGGCCGAGGATCAGCATCCGTGTCACCTGCCAAGGCAGACGCTCCACTGCCCTGGTGTCTGGAGAGAAGACGCTGCCAAGACGAAGATCCTGGCGTGTCTCTCATCTCCCCGCGCTCCTTCCTAATCAGCGTCAAGGCCGCGCTGCCAAGACTGATGAATTGCTTAGAAGCGTCACGGCTCCTCCACTCGCGGTGCCGAGTGCGCTGGCGGCTGCCACCTCGTTTTACCTGTGACCCACACGCGTCTTCCCCAAAACGGCCCAAAACAAAACTTTCTCTGCCGGTTTCACTTTCTTCTCAAAGTCGTCAGCAGTGTCAGTCAAGTGTGTGTGCTCAGGGGCTTCAAGGCGTCTGCACATCGGACTCCGTTTCCTGGAGGCAGGATGTCGCTGCGCAGCCCTGGGGTAAATAACCCCGGGGCTGCGCCCTGGGAGGAGGGGGGCGGGCGGCAAAGGAAGGTGGCTAAGTGTGTGTTGGGGGCGGGGGTCATGCAGGGCCTCAGTGACCACTTTGGGGATTGTTTTTACCGCTTAACTTTTTGGAGAAGTTTTCAGTTCACCACAGAATGCCTCCCCCATTTACACATCCCCCCACCAGATGATCCATCTGTATCGCCCAAACTCCAGAGCTTACATTAGGTTTCACTCTTAATGTTGTTCATTCTGTGGGTTGGGACAAATGTGTAATGACAAATATCCACCCTTATGGTCCTAAACGGAATACCCCCACTGCCCTAAAACTCCTCTGAGAGAGACTGGATTAAGATGGTGGAATAGAAGGAATGGAGCTCTACTTCTCTCCCGAAAAACAGCAAAACTACAACCAAATGCCGAGCAGCCTTCACCCAAATGGAATGTAAACTTCCAAAAAAGATATTCTACTCCAGAAGACAAAGAGGAGACCACATCAAGAGGTAGGAGGGGCGATTACACGATAGAAGCAACCCCATACCTCCTGGGTAGGAAGCCCCACAGAACTGCATCACAGAGACTCAGCTACAGGACTGAGCGTTCTGAGCCCCACGTCAAAACCCCACGCCTGGGGATCGGGCACAGGGAGAAAGAGCCCCTGGAGCATCTGGCATTGAAGGCCAGCGGGGCTTGTGTGCAGGAGCTCCACAGGACTGCGGGAAACAGGGACCCCATCCTTGAAAGGCACACACAGAGTTTCACATGCACTGGGTCCCAGGGCAAAGCAGTCTCCAGAGGAATCCGGGTGGACCTTACTGCAATTCTTGGAGGATCTCCTGGGAAAATAGGGGTGACTGTGACTTGTTGTGGGGGAAGGACATTGGAGGTGAAGCTCTCGGGAACATTCATCAGCCTGCATTTCTCTGGAGGGGGCCATTTCTGGGAAAATCTGGTCCCTCCCATCAGGGCTGAGAAGCCCCAGGCCAAACAATAATCCGGGTGGGATCACAGCCCCACCCATCAGTAAACAGGCTGCCTAAAGACCCCTCAGGCACACATCCAGCATCTAATCTCACCCAGAGACAAAGCCCCACCCATCAGAGGGATAGGAATCAACCCCACCTACCAATGGGCAGGCGTCAGGCCCTCCCATTGGGAAGCCTACAGCAAGCCCCGCCCATACCAGCTTTAGTCACAGGGGAGGCAAACGCCAGAACTAAGAGAGGCTACAACTCTATTGTTGGCAAAAAGGTCACCACACCAAAAACCTGTAAAAATGAAAAGACAGAAACTCTAACTCAGATAAGGGAGAAAGAGAAAAGCCCAGAAAAACAGCTCAGTGATGAGGAGATTACCAGCCTCTCAGAAAGAGACTTTAGACTGTTGATGCTGAAGATGATGCAAGGCATTGGAAATAAACTGGAGGCAAAGATTGATCATTTACAGGAAACACTGGGCAGAGAAATACAAGCTGTAAAAATTAAACAAGAAGAGATGCAAAATACAATAACTGAAATAAAAAATTCATTAGAAGCAGCCAACAATAGAATACAAGAGGCAGAAGAACGAATCAGCAAGGTGGAGGACAGATTAGTGGAAATCACTAATGCGGAAGAGAAAAGAGATAAAAGATTGAAAGGAAATGAGCTGAGTCTCAGAGAATTCTGGGATACTATTAAACGCACCAATATCCGTATTATAGGGGTGCCAGAGGGAGAAGAGAGAGAGAAGGGGACAGAAAAAAATTCGAGGAGATAATAGCCAAAAAATTCCCTAATATGGGAAAGGAACCACTCACTCAAATCCAGGAAGCGCGAGTACCATATAAAATAAACCCAAGAAGGAACACCCCAAGACACATATTAATCAAAATGACCAAAATTAAAGACAAAAAGAAAATTTTGAAAGCAACTAGGGAAAAGAAACAAATGACATACAAGGGAACCCCAATAAGGTTATCAGCAGATTTTTCAGCTGAAACTCTACAGGCCAGAAGGGAGTGGCATGATATACTTAATGTGATGAAAGGGAAAAACTTCCAACCAAGATTGCTTTACCCTGCAAGGCTCACATTCAGATTTGAAGGAGAGATCAAAACCTTTACAGATAA
>PVHT021183555.1:24978289-25009049 GCA_004024745.2 Catagonus wagneri | reverse complement strand
TCAGAAAAGAAAAGGCCACGACCAGAAACAAAAACACCACAAATGACAAGGCTCACCAGTAAAGGCATATATACAATAAAGATACTAAATCATCCATGCCCAACTATGCTACCAAAATCAGAAATCATGAGAAGAGAGCACAAATGCAGGTCACTGGAGATGCACGTGCAATTAAGAAACAAACAACTTAAAACAATCTCATTTGTGTATAGACTCCTATATCAAAACTTCTGGGTAAAAAAAAAAAAAGCAACAAAACCCCCAAACAGTTAATACAATGGCAATAAGAACATATATATCAGTAATTACCTTAAATGTTAATGGACTGAATGCCCCAACCAAAAGACATAGACTAGCCAAATGGATACAAAAACAAGAAAACAACCAATGGATCACTGAAGAAATCAAAGAGGAAATTAAAAAATACGTAAAAGCAAATGACAACAAAGACACAACACTCCAAAACCTCTGGGATGCAGCAAAAGCAGTGCTAAGAGGAAAGTATATAGCAATACAAGCCTACCTCAGGAAACAAGAAAAAGCTCAAATAAACAACCTAACTTTACATCTAAAGCAGCTAGAGAGGGAAGAAGCCAGGTCATGGAAACAACCTAAATGCCCATCAACAGAGGAGTGGATAGGGAAGATATGGTACATACACATAATGGAATATTACTCAGCCATTAAAAGGAACGGAATAACAACATTTATAGCAACATGGATGAACCTAGAAATTATCATACGAAGTGGAACCAGTCAGACAATTAGACAGCAACACCCAATGCTACCGGTTACATGGGGAAACTAAAGAGACACAATGAACTTCTTTGAAGAACAGACAATGACTCACAGATTTTGGAAAACCTTGGTTTTTCAAATAAGACAATCTGGGGGATGGGGAGATGCACTGTGGGTTTGGGACACAAAATCTATCGTATTGACTTATGATCTTTGTACACCTATAACTGAAATAAAATTCATTGTTAATATGAAAAAAAAATCCTGAAAAAAAAAATGAAACTCCTCTGAGCTCCACCTGTTCATCCCCCTCTCTTCCCGACACCCATCAGCCACTGAACTTCTTATTCTTTGCATGTTCTGCCTTCTCCAGAATGTAGTAGAGTTGGAATCACACTTATATGTAGCCTTTTCAGATCAGCTTCTTTCCCTTAGTAATGTGCCTTTAATATTTCTGCGTGCCTTTTCATGGTTTGAAAGCCCATTATTTTGAGAGCTGGATAATGCTCTACTATTTGCTCTACCACAATTCGGGTATCCATTTAACTCCTGAAGGACACTTTGGTTTCTTCCATTTTTTGGCGATTACGAATAAAGATGCTATCAACATCAGAGTTCCCGTCATAACGCAGCAGAAACCAATCTGACTAGGAACCAGGAGGTTTTGGGTTCAACCCCTGCCCACTCTCAGTGGGCTAAGGATCTGGTGTTGTCGTGAGCTGTGGTGTAGGTTGAAGATGCAGCTTGCATCCTGCGTGGCTGTGGCTGTGGTGCAGGCCGGCAGCCAAGCTCGGATTCGACCCCTAGCCTAGGAACTTCCATATGCCACTGGTGTGGCCCTAAAAAGCCAAAAAAAAAAAAAAAAAAGATGCTATCAACATCTGTGTGGAGGTTTTGTTGTGGACATGTGTTTTCAATTCGTTTGGGTAAACAGCAAGAAGAACAGTTGCCGGGTTTTATGGTAAGAGTATGTTTAGTTTTGTAAGAAACTTTAGTTTCCACAGTGATTGTGCCAGTTTGCGTTCCCACTAGTGATGAATGGGAGCTCCTGTGGCTCCACATTCTCCCCAGCGTTTGGTGTGGTCACTGTTCCAGATTTTGGCCATTCTAATAGGTATGCAGAATTTTCCAGTTGTTGTTTTAGTTTGCATTTCCCTGATGACCTGCAGTATGGAACATCTTTTGACATGCTTATTTTTCCGTCTGTATATCTTCTTTGGAAAGTGGTCAGTTAATGCCTTTGTTCCTTTTTTTTCCCTTTCTTTTTTGGCCACTCCCACAGCATATGGAAGTTCCCAGGCCAGGGACTGAAACTGAGCTGCTCTGACCAGCCAGACCCCTATGCCACTGCACTGGGCCAGGGATCGAACCCCCACCTCTGCAGTCACCCAAGCCTCTGCAATCAGATTCTTAACCCACTGCGCCACAATAGGAACTTCTCCTTGTTCCATTTTTCAGTTGAGTCACTAGTTTTCTTGTTCTTGTTTTTTTTTAAAGTTTTGTATATTAAGGATAACCGTCTTTATCAGATGTGTCTTTTGCAACTATTTTCTCCTAGTCTTTGGCTTGGCTTTTAATTCTCTTGATAACGCATGTTACAGTAGAGCATGTTTTAATTTTAATGAAGTCTAGTTTATCAGCTTTTTTTTTCTTTTAGGGTTAGTGTCTCTGGTGTGGCAGGGAAGAGTCATCACAAACTTAAGGTCATCTAGATTTTCTCCTTCTAGAAGGGAATTCCCCAATGTTTCCACCTCAGTAAATCAGGACCCCCTTGATCTATCATCAGCTCTACCTTTAAAACGTGCCCCGACTCTGGAAACATCTCACCACCTCCACCTAACCACCCTGGTGCAGGCATCACCTTTCTTCAGGGTCATTGCCACCGTCTCCTCCGGTGACCACATGATTTCACCTTTGCTCTTCTGTGGCCTCTTTTCAACAGAAGAGCTAGAACAATCTATTTTATTTTTTTAATTGAAGGAGAATTGAGTTACAATATTGTATTAATTTCAGGGGTCCAACATAGTGATTCAGCATTTTTTTACAGATTACACTCCATTAAAAGTTATTACAAGGAACCCTCCAAAACTTGTCATTCACAGACTCCCCATTTCTGTTAGTGGCAAAAATCATTTGTTAAAATCTAATTTGGGGGTCCCCTGTTGGCTTAGTGGATTAATGGCTTAAGGCTCTGGTGCTGTTACTGCTGTGGCTCAGATCACTGCTGTGGCACAGTTTCCATCCCCAGCCCAGAAACTTCCACGTGCCACAGGTGCAGACAAAAAAAAAAAAATCTAATTGTAAAGAATGTTTGTTTTCTGTTATCCTGGAGTAATTGTATCATACTGAATAGTTATTCCCGAGGAACTAGTCTTTTCCTGAGTGTAGGTGTGTTCTGAACGTCTACTGTGTTTACAGAACTTAGGAAAGATGTATTATTCAGAATAGCAGCACTTACTCAAGTACTTAAGTTTGTTTCTTTGGTAGTTTCTTTTTTAACTCTAACAGTAGTAATTAAACCTGTATTCTGTGATTGTTAAAGTTATTGCAAGGTGAGGGTTCTAATTCCCTGTGCTGTACAGTATCTCCTCGTTGCTTATCCATTGTATACATAGTAGTTTGTATTTCTTAATCCCATACCCTAGGGGACGGGGGAGGAGGAAGGGGCTGGAGCAATTTTTAAAATGTAAATCAGGTCTGCTGCTCTTCTGTTCAGAGTCTTGCAAATGACGTGTCACCACACTTAGAACCAAATGCAATGTCCTTTGGCTAGCTAACCTACAGGACTCCAGATGGTATGGCCCCATCTGCCTCCCTGGATCCATTTCCCCAGGCTCTCCCTCCACTCCCTCCACAGCAGCCACAGCAGCCACAGCAGCCACAGCAGCCACAGCAGCCGTCATGCTCCTGGATCACACGTGGTGCCTCCGTGGCAGCTCATCTCCACTCCAGCCTTCGTACCTGCTGTTCTCCCCACCTGGAACCTTCTTCCCCCAGTTCTCCTCCTCCCTGCCCCCTCCCTTCTCTCTCTCTTTCTCTCTTATCCTCCTTCCCTTCCTCTCCCTGAGGATGCAGAGCTCCCTCAAAGAAGTGGTCACGTTATTCTGTCTCTGAAATAAACAAAGAAACAAAAACTGCTGGCTTCCCTTTTCTCTCCACCCCAAGGACATTATTTGGCTGAACTCCCAGACGATAATGAAGACAGGGAGGTATTTAAGCTTTGTAGTCATTTCTCTGAAGCTGAAAGAATTGGAAAGTAGAACTAGAATTTGGCTAAATGTTCCACTGTGTTAAATAAAAATTAATAAGGAGTTTTATTGGCCCCTTAGGGGGAATATGGCAAGCAGAATATTTCTAATAGTTTTAACTCCGGTTGGTAGAGGAGACAATTACACGATAAGCTCAGGTCAGTCCGAAGATGCCCTAGTATCAAGAAGCAGAAAGACACACCTGATTTTAAAATCTCAGCCATACTCCTTTCTTAGTGCATGGTACTGAGCCCATTGCATCTTTTGTCTGAGTCTCAGTTTTCTCATCTGTATAATGGGGTGACAGTACAGCATTCCTCATAAGGTTGTTGCAATGACTGAATGAGACAATATTCCAAATGTCTTAGCACCCTGTTTAGTACATGGTAGACCACAGGTAAATAATAATTATTATTACTGGCAGTACTCATATTATTTCTATTCCTACTACAAATAAAATTATTGACAAAGATCACATGGTAAAAGATCTCTGCCATTTCTAGGGTTTTAATTCAGATCTACTTATTCTTAGCCTATAGGGCTAAAAATCAAACCAACGAAATCATCATTCTTTGAGCTTCCAATCATGCATGTATAAGCTACCTTATCTATCCAAGGGCAAGAATCAAGAAATGAATAAATCCAGCAAACAGTAAGAAAACAAAACTGGAGTTCCTGTTGTGGCTCAGAAGGTTAAGAACCTGACATAGTGTCTGTGAGGATGTGGGTTCAATTCCCGGTTTCACTCAGTGGGTTAAAGGATCCTGAGTTGCTTAGGTCACAGCAGCAGCTCAGATCCAATGCTGTCATGGGTGTGGTGTAGACTGCAGCAGCAGCAGCTCTGATTCAACCCCTGTCCTGGGAGCATACATATGCCTCAGGTGCGGCCGTAAAAAGAAAAAAACAGGAAAGAAAAACTGCTACCAAGTTCTTCCCTTTGTACGGCAGCGACCCCGATCCTAACATCTGGAAGGCAGTGTCATTTAAGAGCCGTGGGTGAGACATCTCCAAGAAGTTTTAACCCCTCTGTGGTCTGTCAGAGCTGCTGTCCATAAATCAACTTTTCTAGTTGTGTCTCTGGGGAGCCCACAGTAACCCTCAGAACCCACGTCAATGATCCCACCTGAGCCGTGCTGACAGACAAGTCAGGGAGCAAGGGCTTCAGTGGCCAAAAGCTGCACTGTGAGCAGCTGAGAAGGTACAATCCGTCATCAAGCACCAGTGGCTGGAAAGTGATGGACGCGGCGTGTATGCCTTGGGGATAACAAAGCCAAACGCTGTTCCTACAGCACAGTGCTTCTAGGAAACTTTCTAAAAGGAGAGAAAAGGCAACTCTTGTAAAACTGTGACAAGAAGAACAGCATCGTTGAGCATATCTGTTACTCATGGGCAGAATATTTCTCTACGTGCTTACCTAGCTAAGCTCTAAAACTGTAGACAGAAGACAGCTCATGGGAGTTCCCCGGTGGCTCAGTTCCTCAGGAAGCTGCTGTGGCATGGATTAGATCCCTGGCCCGGGAACTTCCAGAACTTCTTTATGTCACAGGTGTGGCCAAAAAAAAAAAAAAAAAGACAATTCATGATTGAATTCTTCAACCCCAAAGAGTTCATCAGGATCATGTTTGGCATTTCACAATGGATTTTCATGATTCTGCAAATCCCCACTGCTGTCTGCTTGGTTCTTTCAACAGACAAGTGTATGAGAGCGTGTGCGCAGGCGTGCTGAGTATTTTTCTGATTTTGCCAAAGAGATGGGCAGTCTCTCCCATCTGAAGACTAATGAACCCATGAGGAAAGTGTTCTCTGAGGCTTAGTTTTCCTTCTCTCTACTCACCCAGATCACATGAGGAGTCGGGGATCGGGGCGACCTCCATCCTCTTGTTCAATGGGGTTAAACACTGGGAACAAAATGGGAAATTTCACCCCACATCTCACATTGTTGCCTTAAAAAGATGTAACGGCCAGCTGGCCAAGGACTCCACGTGACAGCTGTTTCTTCCGAAGTTGTCAGCAAATTGAACGCCACGTAGGCTTCAATGCTAGTGTTTTCTTGGCTCTTCCAAGAATTCTCTCATCAGAATCCCTCTTCAAAGTCCCAGAAGACCCCTAAAGAGATGAACATCTGCCTTCTGAGCGCGTTAATATTTACTGAATGTATTTCCCCCCAACTAATTAATCTACGAGTTGGATGCTCCTGGGGAATGGCACATCGAATCGGTTTGTTTCAATGTGGAGAGCAATAGAGAAAAAGTTCTAGGGAGTCTCAACTCAGTCCTCTGGAAGGTGTTAGGGTTTTGTCTTGTTGATAAGATTTTGTTTGGGTTACTTTTTTTTTTCCTTTAAGGCTGCATGTGCGGCATATGGAGGTTCCCAGGCTAGGGGTCAAATTGGAGCTGCAGCTGCCAGCCTACACCACAGCCACAGCCACCTGGGAGCCGAGCCGCTTCTGTGACCTATGCCACACCTTGTGGCAATGCTGGATCCTTAACCCTCTGAGCGAGGCCGGGGATCAATCCTGCATCCTCAGAGAGACACTGTCTGGTTCTTAACCCGCTGAGCCACAGTGAGAACTCCGTGTTTTGGTTTAGTTGAAAGTGAGGAAGAACTGACTGTAGAGCGCAGGGAAATCTACGCCTATATGGGAAAAAAAAGAACAGATGTATGTGTATATATAACTGATTCACTTTGCTCTACACTTGAAACTAATATAACATTGTATATCAACTATACACCAATAAAATAAAAAAAAAAGAGAGAGAGTTATGTTTCAAAGCAGTACTTTAAAGTTGTAGTTCCTCTCGTGGCTCAGTGGTAATGAGCCCAGCTAGTATCCTTGAGGATGAGGGTTCCATCCCTGGCCTCGCTCGGTGGGTCTGGGATCCGGCCTTGCCATGAGCTGTGGTGTAGGTAGAAGAGGCGGCTTGGATCCCGCGTTGCTGTGGCTGTAGTGTAGGCTGGCAGCTGAAGCTCTGATTCAACCGGTAGCCTGGGAACTTCCATATGCCACATATGCTTTTTAGGTTCTGCCCTAAAAAGCAATCAATCAATCAAATAAAGTGGAAGGGAAGAGGGTGTGTACTTGAAGGGTGTAACTCCTCACAGGTGAATTTTAATCTATGACTGACTCTCCAAGTGCCCACATTTGGTGGCAAAAGAACCTGTCTCAGGTGTTTCTGCATTTAACAGGGTCCAGCCCAATGGCAGTGCAGCCTTTCATCCAGCAAGATGACAGCTAACATTGCACAGCGATGATGCATGTCTCAGCTTTCCCAAAGTGAGATGAGGTTATCCTGGGGTGGGCGGGTCTGGATAGTTGAAAAGGAAAAAGAAATCCCGTTCATTCTGATGATGGGTTTGGTCACTTATATTCATACTGGGGGCAACGTTTGAAAAGAACAAGATATCTTTCGTGAAACAACAGCCGGGAAACACTGCATAGCTCTTTCTAATATAAATAATTCACTGTTAATTGATTCGCTGGTCACTCCTGAGGCTGGTGTGCTAAGTCACAAGATAAGATGATGCCCAGAGGAAAGTGATGCTAACGTGCATATTTATTCCCATTCCCCCTTGCAGGTTATAAGGAAGATGTGACCTGGCGTCCTTTCGGTTTATCTAGGAATCAATTCCAAATGGATATGTTTAAAGGAATTGTGTGGACTGTGCCTTCTTTATTCCAGATAAATTTGAGGACACTCTGGTTATCGTTGAACAATGACTTATTTTTTTCTATATTCTGTTTTCCTTGGCTAAAATGTCTGCTTGGCTAAAATGTCTTGCCCATGGAGTTCCTGCTGTGGCTCAGCAGGTTAAAAACCTGACATAATGTCCATCAGGATGCGAGTTCAATTCCTGGCCTCGCTCATTGGGTTAAGGATCCAGCATTGCTGCAAGCTGTGGAGAGGGTAGGATCTCCTGTGGCTGTGGCTGTGGCCCAGGCCTGCAGCTGCAGTTCCCATTCAACCCCAAGCCTGGGGACTTCCATATGCCACAGGTGCAGCTGTTAAATAAATAAATAAATAAATAAATAAATGGTTTCACTCTGAAATGTGATATCACCATCAGAGTGTCCAGAGGCTATTAGGAGGGTGGGAACAATAGTGTGATTAAAGTGTTATTGGACCCAGACCTCAGGCTCATATAGAGATTCCAATGCGGATATTTGTCATCATCTCAAAAGTAGTCAAATTATACTTGAGCGCATATTCCCTTTCATTGTAAGCATTAACATACAGCACAGTTGGTCTATGCTTCCTTCACTTTTCAATGTACCAATAAGAATAAAATATGTGTGGCTCTAGACAGTTCTCAACCACTGAAAGATCTGTATTCTCCATAGCTCCATTTCCACCACTCCACCACTCTCCCCCAAACTGACATCTTTAATATATAGACTTTTGTTGGGATTATTCTTCTCTGAATTTACCATAGGATTAGGGAATCTGTTCATTATATGGTGGACTTTGCACTTAATGCCAGACTTTGGTCCCTGATTGTAAACTCAATGAGTGCTTTATTTAAATTATTTTTTTGGAGTTCCTTTTGTGACTCAACAGTAGTGAATCTGACTAGTATCCATGAGGACGTGGGTTTGATCCCTGGCCTCACTCAGTGGATTAAGGATCCAGCGTTGCCATGAGCTGTGACAAGGGTTGCAGATTCAGCTCTGATCCTATGATGATCCTATGTTGCTGTGACTGTGGTGTAGGCTGGCAGCTGCAGCTTCAATTCAACCCCTTGTCTTGGAACTTCCATATGGCACACCTATAGCCAAAAAAAAAAAATGGAGTAGCCCAATGGGGGGAAAAGAAAGAAAGAAGGAAGGAAGGACAGGAAAGAAAAAAATGACCCCCTGACATCTCACGGAGGGCTTGGTGTTCTCTTATGAAACACAGACACTTTCACAGGACTTTGACATCAGAGAAACCCACTTTAAGACCAGGATGGATCATGACAAGACCACTCTGTCATCTTGTCCAGATGCAGACACAAACCCTTGCCAAGCCACAAGCAGCTCCCTCTCCTGGCTAACACGAGTAACTGCAGCTTCTTTGCCGATTTCCGCTGTTTAGGTCTGATCTACCCTCGTCAAAGCCTGAGAAAAATGTCCAATCATGACATCACTCCCTCTTCCTGGCAGCATCCTATCCAGAGAAATTCACCCCTTCTTTGAACGTTCCTCAAATCACCCAACACCGTCGACAATCCTATCACAGACTATTTCTAAAGCCCTTTCAAAATGGCTTCTTGATCCAAAATGGCTTTTTCTTCCTGCCTCCTGCCTGCTTCCAGGGCAGAGCAGGTCATGTGCACCAGTTGACAATTCAACGAGGTGGTGAATGGAAACACCTCAAACTGGCCCTGGGAGGCTTTCAATCCACCAATTTATTTGATCTCACCTACTCACACCACAGATGTGCGGTTTTCAGATCCTGGGCAGCTCCATATTCACTGATTCCATTTATCTGTTAGCCGACAACTATTTCTAGAGTTCCACCTAGGTGTCAAGGGCTGAGAAGGGAAAATTTGAAATTTTCTTCTAAAAGGTGCCAAAAAAAAAATCTTTGCCCTGATGCAGGTTACATTGTTGAGGGGGACAGACCATTGGTAATCAGTCAATAATTAAAGATGTAATATATCAGGTGATGGTGCATGCTAAGAAGAAAAACAGAAAACAGGAAGACCCAGGGGTAAGAGCACAAGGGCAGGAAGGCAGGGCTGTCATTTGAGACAGATGAACAAATCGATGGAAAGTTCATAGGGAGAACGGGAAGATGGCACAGAGAAACTGACACTTGAGTAAAGACCTAGAGTAGGTGAGGGATGAAGCTCTGTGTCCACCTAATTAATACAGCAGGTACCACTCGTGCAAAGGTCCTGGGGCTGGACATATCAGGTGGCCACCAATCAAGGCTCCAATGTGTCCGGAGAACAGGGCCAGAAGCAGGAATGCAGACTGGATGGGAGAGGTCTGAGAAGTGGGAGGGTGCAGTGCAGTCATGCAGAACCTTCTGGGCCTTTTTAAGAACACTGGTCTTCACTCTGATAGAGACATGAGCCACAGGGCTAGGCTGGGCTGAAGAGTCCAGGATCTGAGTTTCAAGGGAGCGGGTCCGTCTCCTCCTAGTGGCTCTGCCAAAGGGTGTAAATGGCCCCTCATGGCCCCATCTGCACGCTCTTGGGGTCCTGGGTCCAAACCCATGTTGTCCTTACCTCACATGCCCAATCCCAGGACTCGCTCGGGAAGGCAGGCAGAAAAGGGGCAAGGACATCTGGAAGTAAAGGGTGACACATGTCCTGTTGGTCACTATTTCAAAGAGCCATCCCCATTCATAACCTTTTCCAGCTGGGTTGTAATTAGCTCTCTGTCAGAGTGTCAGTGGGATTGTTTTTTGTGTTTTTTTTTTTGTCTTTTTGCCTTATCTAGGGCCGCACCCGCAGCATATGGAGGTTCCCAGGCTAGGGGTCTAACAGGAGCTGTAGCCGCCGACCTACACCACAGCCACAGCAACGCGGGATCCGAGCTGCATCTGTGACCTCCACCACAGCTCACGACAACGCCAGATCCTTAACCCACTGAGCGAGGCCAGGGATCGAACCCACAACCTCATGGTTCCCAGTCGGATTCATTAACCACTGAGCTAGGATGGGAACTCCAATGGGATTGTTTTTAAAGAAAATACAGGAATTGCCTGGTGGCTTAAAGGTTAAGGATCTGGTGTTGTCACTGCTGTGGCTCTGGTTCAACCTCTGGTCTGGGGAACTGCACCACAGGTGCAGACAATATACATATACATATATATATATATACATATATATATATATATATATATATATATATATATATACACACACATTTGATCCTTGGCCTTGCTCAGTGGGTTAGGGATCCGGCATTGCCACAAGCTGCGATGTAGGTCAGAGATGCGACTTGGATCCTGCATTGCCTTGGCTGTGGCGTAGGCCTGCACCTGCAGCTCCAATTCAACCCCTAGCCTGGGAAATTCCATATGCCACAGATGCAGCTGTAAAAAGAAAAAAAAACGAAGACCCTTCACAGACCTTTTCTTTGTGTGGTCCAGTCACACAGGCCTTCCTTTGCTCTTCAAATATGCCTGCTTATTCCCACTTAGACCATCCCTTAGACATGGGCTGGCTTTCAAGCAAAATAAATGCATTTTTGTTTGTTTTTCCCTTGAGCTGTGGAAATTTTAACACACAGGTTGTTAAAGGGTCAAGTAAGAGTCCAAGCATTCTCTGGAAACCTCCTGCCCACCCCCCACCCCCGCAATGATACTCAGGTGAAGATGTACTAAGGAGGCTTAACCGATCAGAAGAAGCTAAATGTCAGGCACTCTCCCCTTTGTCCTCCGGGTTTGACCTTGGCTTTGCAAGTCTCTCCTGTGACTGTGTTTATTAATGTCTGATAGAGCTGCCATCAGCCAGCTCGTGAGGATGGTCCATTGAGCATCTTGTGCATCCTGAGCACTGCACTAGGAGTCTATTTCCTGAAAACTGGTGTCAGTGGTGGGATCACTCAAGGTTTGTACTGGCTCTCCGTGATAAGGAGCTTGGTTTCTTCTCGCCCTCATCCCATCTGAAACTCTCCACTGATGAGGTTCACTTCATGTGGTCAGATTAAATTTCTCTCCAGTGTATCATTCTCTGGCTTTGTATTACTTTTCTTACCTCTGAGATAGACCTTCACAGACCCTTTCTTTGTGTGGTCCAGTCACACGGGCCTTCCTTTGCTCTTCAAGTATGCCTGCTTATTCCCACTTAGAGCATTCCTTAGACGTGGGCTGGCTTTCAAGCAAAATAAATGAAACTAAAACCTGAATCTCAAGAACAACTGCTTGCTGTCTGCTAACAATGCTTGAGAAAATGTGCATTGATTATGCTGGCATTAGCTTATTTTGTGATAATGCAAAGCTAGTCCAGGTTTGGCCTCACCGGTTCAGGTCAAGAGCTAAAATCCTAGGTCCCAGGACCCTGTTCAGTCTGAGTTAACCAGGAGAGGTGCCCCCCACACACACACACACACAGACATACACAGGTAATGCTCACAACACCAGCCTTACCAGGTAGGAGCCAGGACTGTCCTGTTTGACAGATGAGGACAGCAAGGATCCGAGAAGTTAAGTGATCTGCCCTAAATGCCTCACCCTCACTCCCGTTAGTGAGCGATGGAGCTTGGTCTCAATGTTCTTCTAATACAGTCTCCCCCAGGCAGGTTTTCTCAGCCACTTGTTCTGAACTTAGCCTGGGCATGGATGTTTTTTAAAAGTGTTTCTTCCAGGAGTCCCCTTTGTGGCTCAGCAGTTAACAAACCCAACTAAGATCCATGAAGATGTGAGTTTGATCCCTGGCCTCGCTCAGTGGGTTAAGAATCTGGCACTGCCGTAAGCTGTGGTGGAGGTCACAGATTCAGCTCAGATCCTGCGTTGCTGTGGCTGTGGCTGGCAGCTCTAGCTCCCATTCGACCCCTAGCCTGAGAACTTCCATATGTCGAGGGCACCACCCTAAAAAGCCAAAAAAAAAAAAAAAGTGTTCTAGGTGGCTCTAGCAGGTAACCATCTAAGGGCCATTGCCATAAAACCCATGGAGTTCCCTGGTGGCTCAGCAGGTTAAGGATCCAGCATTGTCACTGCTGTGGCTCTGGTCACTGCTGTGGTGTGGGTTCCATCTCTGGCCAAAAAAAAAAAAAAGAGAGACAGAGAGAGAGAGACTTCCACTGACCTGCTTCAGATACACCCCTGATCAGCTGTGTAAAACTGGGCAAGCTACTTAACATCTCTGCGTCTTAAAAAAAAAAAATCACTCTAGCTCTTGGACTTATAGGTATGGTCAGAGAATTAAATAAGTAGGCGAGTGTAAGGCTATCAGGGTGGTGCTTGGCAAACAGTAAGCACTATGAAAGGGTAGCTATTATAAGATAATAATCTTCAAAATGAAAGCAAGTAATGCAATATCAAGATTCAAATCATACAGGACCTGTATAATTCATTTTCAAACAAAATGTTATCATTAAAGCTTAAAACACGGTCATGGGCTCGAATCGCGTTTTCTCCCTTGGCACATAGGACACTCACGCTGCCTCCAAGAAGAAACTGAAGTCGGTGGCTTGCGCTGCTGCTCTCATTAATTTTAATACAGACACGACTACCTGCTCATTCAAAACGTGAAATACAGATTTTCATTTAGTTCCTTGGGTTCCGGCAGGAGGGAGGCAACGCGCTGGGAAAAAAATGTATCAATTAGGTTTCTTTCCCAGGAAGAAAATACTGAGCTCCTACAAAGGGTCCACAGTAGAAGCAGCCCTGGGCATGGTGGCGACCAGAGCATTTGCAGTTTAATAGCAGATGTGGGCGGAGTCAGGTACCACTTTCCTTCCAACCCCAGGCTGATGCACGGAGGTGGTGCAAGACCTCCAGGACGGTGTCCTGCAAGAGGAGAGAAAACAGGCTTGAGGCGAGCCAGTCAGGTAACTTTCCCTCCAGTTGTAAGTGGCACGGCCCACCCCAGCTCCTTCAAATGAAAATGCGTTCTGCATCCTGGTCCTCCTAGCCCCGCAATATAGACGCTTGCCTTCACTTCCGGCTTTAGGGTCTTTCCGTTTCATTTCCTCGTCCGTGAACATTTAGATTTTTATGAAGGTTTGCTGAAGAGTTCACCTTCAAACCTATTTTTAAAACAGGCAGTAGTGGAAAAGGGACTGAATATATTAAAATATTTGTGTTTGAAGACAGACGTAGCTGGTCCACGTGCTTAGGTTTTTGCTTTCTGTTCTTGTTGGGTTTGGATTTTCTTAAAATGTATTTTTTTTTTACTCCTTGGAGTTTTTTCCCCCTTTGAGTTTTTTTTCCCTCCACAGGTGAGTCCTCCATGCGACAGAGGGTAAGTGGCTTAGATGTGGTTGGAGGTTGGCAGAAAACATCCAAATCAGCCATTTCTGGAAACAGTTTTAGATATTCCAAAGTAAGGTAGAAATCCAAGAGCCTTTTGATCTCATATTTCTGGGGTGAGTTTCAGAGAAATCATCTTCTGGTTCTGGCAGCACCTTGAAAAAGCATCTTTGGAATTGATGCCCATGCAGGAGGATTGCAGTATAAAGATGCTTTTAGAGGCATCTATTGCTCCTGCCTCTGGTCTCCCCACAAAGCATCAGTGTGGCTTTTCTAGGAGGATTTTCCTTGCCTCCACTCCTGTCCTTAACGCACTTCCACATTCCTCTTGAAGGTAGATGGTGGTTGGGATTTTTTTAGGAGAATCATCTGAAAATGTGTGAGTGGAGAGCCAGTGAAAAGAATAAGATACTAATAAATAAAGTTAAAAAAAAATAAGCAAGTACTTATGTCCTACGGAACACTAGTTTCAAGTTCAAGGAGGCAATAACTTTGGCAAACCCTGCACTTCTCCCAAGCGTGAGGCTTTGAATTCCTCAGGGCTGCCTCCCAGCTCACCATCTGCCGCTTCCAGATGGAAGCCGATCCCAACCGTGGCTCTTACTTCTTAACTTCATAAAGTGCCCCTCTCCCTCTGGACCAAGCATCCTCCGCAATGTCTTCTGAGAAGATAAATCAGGGAGGTGTTCAATCTGTAGTGAACTAAAGAGATTCCTTAAGCACAGGCAAGGTTCTTTATGGGTTATCAATATATTAAGGCATTCTGTGAATCTCTAAGAAGGAAACGGGAAATGCAGGGTTTTCAAAAGTTTTTACGTCCTTGGACTTGAACTCGTGTTGCTTATTTTTTTAACTTTATTTTATGTATTCTTATTATTTTATTTTGTCATCGTTATTATTTGACACTCACAGCGTTCATCAAGTTCCCAGTATGTGCCAGGCTCTGTCTTGATCCAACCATCAACAAATCACATAAAGGCATTCCCGCCATTGCACAATGGGTGAAGAATCTGACTGCAGCTGCTCCAGTCACTGCAGAGGCATGGGTTCGATACCCAGCTAGCGAGGTGGGTTAAAAGATCTGGTGTTACCGCAGATGAGGCTTGGATTTGATCCCTGGCCGGGGAGTTTCCGTATGCCACATGGGTGGCCATTAAAAATAATAATAATAAAATAATATAAATGCTCTTCTCTACGAGCTTACATTCTGAAGGGGAAAAATATATACGTTCTACAGGAAGGAATGAAAAGTGATTAGAAGAAAAATAAACCCAAGTAAGGAAAACAGTAATAGAAGTGGCTAGAGGAGATTTTATATTTTTTCCCTTTTATACATTTTAAAACTTTTTATTGTGGAAATAATAAAAGTAGAGAGAAAAGTGTCAGGCATGTCCATGGGCTTATTATTTCACCAATTATCAGCTCATGAGTAATCTCACTTTCTTTTCCGGTGTAGTTTAAAACCAATTACAGGCAGCAATTTCTTTTCTTTTTTTTTTATACATTTCTTTTTTTTTTGTGGGTATGTGTCTTTTCAGGGCCACAGCCATGGCATATGTAGGTTCCCAGGTTAGGGTTCAAATCAGAGCTGCAGCTGCCTCCCTACGCCACAGTCACAGCAACTCGGGATCCGAGCTGCATCTGCAGCTTATACCACAGCTCACGGCAACACTGGATCCTTAACACACTGAGCAAGGCCAGGGAGCAAACCCGTGTCCTCATGGACAGTAGTCAGGTTTGTTACCACTGAGCCACAACGGGATCTCTGACAGTGATCTATTTTCAATAATAAAAGCATTAGCATGCACATCTCACAAATAAATGACTTTGGGGTCAGCATCTCAATGCTATTATGACCCCTAACAACATTAATGGAATTCTTTAACGTTATCTAACATTCAGGCAGTGTTCTTAAATCTCCTGATTGCCTCCAAATATCTTTTATGACAGCCAGTTTGTTTGAACTGAGATCCAAGGGGGAAAAAAAAAAGAAGAAAATTAAAAAAAAGAAAAAGAACCACACTGCATTCTTTGGAGCATCTCCTAAGTGTCTTGAAATCTATGAGCAGCGCCCCTCCCTTTTTTTCCCTCTTATTCTTCTTATTCACTGAAGAATTTGGAGGCTTGATTAGCTTGGGTTCATGTCTTTTGGCAAGAATATTTCAGGGGTCGTGTTTGTATTTCTGGCCATGTTGCACCTAGAATAGATATTTGGATTGGCCCATGGGGTCTCATGGTGCCAACTTCAACCATCTCACATTAAATGGCCTCGGCATTGATGCTCATGATCTAGATCCATATTCTCATCAAGGATTTCAGAGCAATGATTTTCTTTTTTAAATAATTTTTGGGCTGCCCTTGGGACATGAAAAAGCTCCCAGGCCAGGGATTAGACCTGAACAACAGCAGTGACAGGGCCAGATCCTTAACCCACTGAGCTACCAGGGAACTCAGAACAATGATTTTTCTAGAAATGTTTCTATACAAAAAGGCCTTTCCTTGCTTTTTTTTTTTTTTTTTTGGTTGTGGTTTTTCATCTATAAATTAGCAATATTAATAGGATAGCAGAGTTGCATCTGACTCTGAGGATTATATTCTGAATTCCCTGCAAAGACAAAAATCAGTTATAGTAAAAAGTATTCCTGGAGACCAAAAACATGGTCTTAAGGGCATCAAGATCACAGCACTTAGAAACTCAACCGTCAAGAGGTAACACAAAGCTTACTCTCTCTTTCCTCCTTGGAGCTGAGAAAAAGGGCTGTGGGGGGGGGAGAAGGGAAATTGTGGGAATCTTTCTTCCCCAAGAAAACATACTAAAATCTGAATAAGTTAAAAATATGTGTGTGTATCTATCTATATCTACTTATCTCTCTCTCTCTCTCTCTCTCTCTCTCTCTCTCTCTCTCTCCATATATGTATGTGTGTGTATATATATATATATATATATATATATATATATATATATATGATGTCTCTCTCCACTCTAGAGGATTCCTAAAAAGACTACAAGAAATAATGCACTTGTCCATATTTAAGAAATATAAGCTCTCTCTTTTTTCTCTTCCCATTTTTAACCACCCTCCCCACCACCGTGCCAAGGCATATGAAGTTCCTGGGCATCCAGGTTCTGCAGAGGTGCCACTGACCCTGTTGCACCACAGCAGGTACTCCAAGAAATATAAGCTCTCTTTACAGTTTGTCACCTGGCTCCCTACCTCCCACCAGGTGGCCCTAGCTTTTATCAGGTAAGTTTCCTCATCCTCTGGTATAATCCTATGTCTTTCAGTTTTGGTATCTTTGCACCTAACTTTCATCTGTCTTCCCACTGGGGTCCAGTCCCAAGGACCAGTGGAGGTCCTCCTTAGAAAGAGGCTCCTCCCCTCCTCCAGTTGCCTGGAGACCGCCAGCCCCACAACGCTGCATCATCCATGGTGATGATTGCGGTGTTCGGGTGACCAACTGTGAACGGCATTGTCTTAAGGACTGAAAATCCTGCATCCTGGGAAAGAAAGCTTTCATTTCCAGATCAGTTTGAACTATTGATCACAGACAACTCAAATTCTAGTATCACTAGGAACTCTAAGGAAATGATCAGTGAGAAAGAAGGGTAAATTCCTGGCGTTCTTATTGTGGCTCAGTCGGTTAAGGACCCTACATAGTCTCCCTGGTCTCACTCAGCGGGTTGAGGATCTGGCATTGCCGTGGCTATGGCGTAGGTTGCAGATGCAACTCCAATTTGACCCCTAGCCTAGGAATTTCCATATACCTTGGGTGTGGCCCTAAAAAGAAAAAAAGAAAAGAAAAGAAAGGCGATTTCCTACAGTCAGGCAGACACCCAGCTCCCGTGAAGCCAAATGTGTAATGTGCAGGCATTCAGACTTGACATACCCTCAACATCATTAAATGAATATTTAAAAATCTATGACTTGTCATTTTACCTTAAAGACCATGAAACACCCTAATTTTCTTCATCTCCTCTTTGTTTGGGGTTTGAAGACTAGAGCAGCTGCATCCATCTGTACGTGACAAAGAGCAGACTTTGCTCCAAAGCATCTCGTCTGCCGTCTCTTTTCCCTAGTTAAATGCCGCCCAGAGTCATAACTCACCTCCTGTGCCATTGAATCGTCTGAGAACCATTCTTCATCATCAAAAAGTATAAACCCCCAGATCCCAACTGCAAAGGACGGGAAAACTCACACAACTGAAACCACGTGTCATAACACAGGTGGGATGTTGGCTGGTCTCTGACAAACGATGCTTCCAGTGACACTTGCAATGGTACCATGAGGTTTGTTTGTTTACTTTCTTCCAAAAAATTTGACATTGCCAATGGACTTTTCTTTCCTTTTTTTTTTTAGAGGCCTCACCCACAGCATATGGAGGTTCCCAGGCTAGGGGTCAAATCAGAGCTGTAGCCACCAGCCTACACCACAGCCACAGCAACTCAGGATCCGAGCCGCGTCTGCGACCTACACCACAGCTCATGGCAACGCCGGATCCTTAACCCACTGAGGAAGGCCAGGGATCGAACCCACAACCTCATGGTTCCTGGTCGGATTCGTTAACCACTGCGCCACGACAGGACCTCCCAACGGACTTTATCATGAGAGAAATCCCCAATATTCTAATGGGGCTCGAGACAGCTCCTGACATACATTTTAATCCAAACAGGGAATCTTGTATTGCAAATATTTCAACAGTTGGCCTGGGGTGCTCATACCTGGCAGTACATCTGAATCACCAGAGAAGTTTCAGTTAATTAGCATTGCTTTGATACTACCTACTTATGGCTGAGTCACGTCCCAGGAAACATGACTCTGTAGTTTGGGGTGTGGTCCTGGGCTTTAGGGTACCTTGACGCTCTTGAACTGGAGCCAGGGGAGTAAATCCTTAAATAGACTCAATGGAGAAAAACAAAACGGGTGTTCCCATCGTGGCTCAGTGGCAACAAACCCGGCTAGTAACCATGAGGATGCAGGTTGGATTCCTGGCCTCGCTCGGTGGGTTAAGGATCTGGGGTTGCACTGAGCTAGGGTGTAGCTCGCAGATGCAGCTCCAATTCAACCCCTAGCCAGAGAACTTCCATGTGCCACAAGTGCGGCCCTAAAAAGACAAAAACAAAACAACTACAACAAGGAAAGTCCAGCAGTAGGTGGATTCAGTTATTAAGTGGGATGCTGGAGTTTCCTGGTGGCTCAGTGGGTTAAAGAACCCATGTTCTCACTGCAGGGGCTTGGGTTGCTGCTGTGGCATGGATTCTATCCCTGGCCCAGGGAATTTCCCCCTGCCTGGGGCTCGGCCAAAAAATAACTAACTAAATAATAAGTGGGGGAGTTCCCCGGTGGCCTCACAGGTTAAGGATCCAGTGTTGTTATTGCTGTGGCATGGGTTCAATCCATGGGATGGGAACTTCTATATGCCTTAGGCCCAGCCAAAAATAATAAAAATAAAAATAAAACAGTCCCTTCAACCCATAACTTAAAAAAAAATAATAACTGGGATGCATGTTTTTCAGAATCCTCACTTTTTAATCCAATGTCACTGATACTCATTGGTTTTATTTTCACAAACCCAATATATCTGCAAAACAAGGCTATACCCCAGAATCTCTTAGGCCTGGTCCGCCCCCCAAATTATAGAGAAAGTCAGATGGAGGGCTGCCAGGCTCAGGAAGGCACCTGTAGCCCCTCCAGAGGGGGGCCCTCAGGTGGGCTGCTTAGAGAGGCTGCAGGTGGGCACGCTCTCCCAGCATGGACCCCAGCAGGGGCAAGCGCTGAAGCTGATTTCCTCTTTTAAACAGAAACAACAAAAGGCCCTGAGGACCTGGCAGTGGGTTTTCTTTGAGAAAGTTACCCCACCGCCACCCCCACCTCCTGCTGCAGTTTTCTTTGTTCCTCCCCAGCAGGGAAGCCTATGGTGCTCCATGAATATTCAGCCCCAATTTTAGCCAAATATTGCCAGGGAGGCTTTGTGATGGTGTGATGGGGAAGTTGGGGGACCTTTTCTCTGTGTGGATTGCTGTTGGCAGCAAGGTACAAGCAAATACATTTTGTTGAACACATAACATCTGTCTTCATTTTGTTGAACCTATTGCATCTCCCTTTATTTTTTTTTTGAAGAATTTTTTTTTCTTCTATGTGTCGTCGGTATTGACTTACAACGTTGTGTTAGTGTCACGAGTACAGCAAAGTGTATCAGTTATACCCGTACGTATATCCATTCCTTCTCAGATTCTTTCCCATATAGGTTATTACACAGTACTGAGCAGAGTTTCCTGTGCTCTATGATAGGTCCTTGTGACTGATCAATTTTATATGCAGCAGCGTGTATATGTTAACCCCATTCTCCTAATTCATTCCTCCCTCCAGCCTTTCCTCTTTGCTAACCGTAAGTTTGGTTTTGAAATCTGAGTCTCTTTCTGTTTTGTGAATACGTTCCTCTGTATCCCTTTTTTTCTTTTAATTCGATTCTACATATTAGTGATCTCCTAATGGAGGCAGAATACTAACCCAGGTAATCAGTGTAGGAGTATGGGCTTCGATGCCTTCTTTGATATGGCTATCGATTACCATTTGTGGTTTAAGGGCTCCAGAGAGTAATATCCCACAGGTCTTGTTTTATTCTAGGACGTGCACCTACCCCCGCATGAACCTTAATCTCTAACCCCCTCCTCAGTTGATAAAAAAGAAGTGAGAGGAATGGTGACTCGGTCTAAGGAAAGAGAAGGACAAGGAAATCATTAAACTTAGGGGACATTTCCACCCCTAAAACCCCTACTGGACAAGGACTGATAGAGGTAATTGAGCAAGGCCAATGGGAGAAAGCCACATCTTTCTGGACCCCACGTTGGCATCCCCCCATTTTTAGGGATAAAAACCCCTATAGGACAATAGAGAAGGGGGCTCTTCTCCCCCCTCCCAGCAGCCCTGGGAAAGCTATTTGCTTTCCTGTTAATAAAGGCTTTGCTTGCTTGCTGCCTATGTGTTCGGGGAGTTCATTGTTCAACTGCGTGAACAAGAACCTGGATTCCGGTAACATCTTTCTGGCATCAATATGATATTTTTCTTTAAATGTTACATCTACCTTGACTTATAAGAGAAATAGACCCATCTCCAACTAATACACAGTTTCCTGGAAATAAAGCTCTACTCAAAAAAAAAAAATTTAGCTGGCTTATGGGAAAAGATCCCTTTTCCAAGAATCTACAAATAGGAATTGCCAGAGAAAGCAACTTTTAGCATGACAAAGACCATTGATGCTGGAAAGAATATGAGTCTGAAATCTACTGTGGTTCTGTCTTAGCGTTGTCTGCTTTAAAGCACTGTCTTTCCTGCGACTTTCAAGATCAAATCTTAGGAGCTCCCTGGTGACTCAGCAGTTAAGGATCCAGTGCTGGAGTTCCCATTGTGGCTCAGCGGTAATGAAGCCAACTAGTATCCATGAGCACACAGGTTCGATCCCTGGCCTCGCTCAGTGGGTTAAGGCTCTGGCCTTGCTCTGAACTGTAATGTAGGTTGCAGACAAGACTCAGATCCTGTGTTGCTGTGGCTGTGGCAGCTGCAGCTCCAATTCGATCCCTAGCCTGTGAACTTCCATATGCCACATGAGTGGCCCTAAAAAGAAAAGGAAAAAAAAGGGATCCAGTGCTGTCACTGCTATGGCATGGGTTCAGTCCCTGGCCCAGGAACTTCTACGTGTCTCAGGCAAACTTTAAAAGAAAAAAAAAAAAATCTAATCAATATGCCGAAGGCATTTATTTAGGAAACACACACAAAAAGCGTATTTCACACAGCATGAGGCCTCTCAAATCCACCCATGTTGTCACAAAGGGTGAGATTTCCTTATTTTTAAGCCTGAACAATATCGCATTGTATGGACGTGCCTACAGTATGCCGAGACATGGATGGAAACAAACCAAAAGTCCACGGACAGGTGCATTTCATAGCATCACTGAGACCCACCAGCTCTGCAGGAACTGGATGATGACCACGGCACAGAAAAAGAATGAAGACCCCATCGTCAGATAGACTGTGGTTCCAGTCCCAGCTCTGAGGCTTCACTGTGTGACTGGAAGACAGTCTTCAATGTCCTGAATTGTCACACCCTCAACTGTAAAATGGGAAGGACTGCAACTTATCAATGCTGCCTCTATGATTTAATGAGATAAGATTTCTAACTTCAACTTATCAAGGCTGCCGCTACAATTTAATGAGATAAAGTTTCTAGTTGCAGCTTATCAATGCTGCATCTAGGATTTTAATGAGATAAATTTCTGAACACCTTACCCAGAGTGAACACTCAGTTCCTATAAATAGACATACAGGAGCTTGGAGTGACTTAAGCCGTATTGACATTCGGGCCAGAAGGGCTGAAATTACAGCAAAGCAAAAACGTGTCCTCCAGATACATTCCATCACTAGAGAAACATTTGTCAAGTGTGTCTTATGGGGGCTCTGTTTCCAGGTTATTGATCACCTCAACCCAAGTGAGGCCTGTGAACCAGCCAGCCAGCGGACCCCACTTGTTATGCTGATGGACAGGGCAGATGACACCACTTATGATAAGATCCTAACAAAGTGGCATTTGCTCTTATTAAATATCACAAGCAAATTGCCCATTTGTTCCAGAAAAGAGCTTGACGAAAATAGAGAGTAAGCGGAGCCAATTAATTTAGCTTTTATTCAAAGACCCTCTGACAATGATTGACATCCAAACATGCTCAATTCATTAACAGTCTTGGACCAGGGAACAGCATTTTGTCAGCAGGAAATGATCTGTTTTTTTTAGCAGGAAGCAAAGGGAATAGTTACGGGTAATAACTCACCCACTGACGTGTCTCTGAATTAGCATTACTTAATATTTTACAATAAATGATCTGGAGGAAGGTTTTTTTTTTTTCTTTTTTTTTTTTTTGCCTTTTAAGGCCACATTCGGGGCATGTGGAAGTTCCCAGGCTAGGGATCTGACCTGAACAGCAGCTGCCAGCCTACGCCACAGCCACAGCAATGCAGGATCCAAGCCGAGTCTGTGACCTATACCACAGCTCATGGCAACACTGGATCCTCCACCCACTGACAAGGCCAGGGATCGAACCTGCATCCTCATGGATACTAGTCAGATTCGTTACCTCTGAGCCATAATGGGAATTCAAAGGTTTATTTTTGTTTTTGTTTTGTTTTGTTTTTGTTTTTGTTTTGTTTTTTAATGAAATGTTTATCTGCAGATGATCTTTAAATTTTCCTGGGTACAAATGTCAAGGAGAAGAAACTGAAGAACGCTCACAAGATGAGTAGGAAAAAAAAATAGAAGCTAAATCTTACTATTAATAAGTGCATTCTGTTTCCATTTAAATCAATAAATGATTCAGATAGTTTCAGAAAAACATCTAAGTACTCTTAGGGACATGATGCAAAATGCCAAGAATATTTGGGTCATGATCAGGAAAATGAAAACTGAAAGCTTATTTTCAGAGGAATGACTGTGTGTGCGTGTGTGTGTGTGTGTGTGTGTGTGTGTGTGTGTGAATACCTTGATAATAAATGCTCCAGGCTAATTTACAGCATCAGAAAGGGCCTGGCTACATCTAATAAGGTGCCTTAAAAATTGCTTGTTGGAGTTCCCTTTGTGGCTCAGTGGTTAACGAATCCGACTAAGAACCATGATCCCTGGCCTTGCTCAGTGGGTTAAGGATCCGGTGTTGCCGTGAGCTGTGGTGTAGGTTGCAGACGCGGCTTGGATCCCACGTTGCTGTGGCTGTGGTGAAGGCCGGCGGCTACAGCTCCTGTTAGACCCCTAGCCTGGGAACCTCCATATGCCGCGGGTGCAGCTCTATATAAAGGCAAAAAGACAAAAAAAAAATTTGCTTATTTCAACCTTTTATTGTGGAAAATTTCAGGCATTTGAAAGTAGGAAAAGAGAACATGTAAACCGATTATTCCTAAGTTTTTCCCAATTTCTCTAATCCATAAAATATCCAGTTATAAAATTAGACACGCTAAGAGGTTTTTATGTCTTGTGACAGGTCCCTGAAGGTAACATTTTATTTGATTTCTGGTTTATTCTGGGCAGACTTCTTTTCTTTGTGTTTCTGTTGTTTTGTTTTTCCTCTCTTTCTGTCTTTCTCTCTTCCTTCATTCTTCATTGCTGTTTTGTTTTGTTTTGTTTTGTGTTTTCTTGTTTTGGGCCACACCCATAGCATAGGGAAGTTACCCTGCCACGGATGGAACCTGCCCCATGGCAGTGACAATGCCTAGTTCTACACCTGCTGAACCACAGGGAACTTTCTTCCTTCTTTTTTAATTATCAAAAAACAAAACAAAAAAAACAGCCACATATTCATGTTAATGCACATTGTGTGTGTGTGTGTGTGTGTGTGTGTGTGTGAGTCTTGGAAAATATTTAAGAGAAAGAAATTGATTTTGTTGCAAACACTTTTAACAACACTTCCTTTGTGCCAGACCCCCTTCCAAAGCCCTCCTCCATCACAGCCCCCGCCCCTCCCCACAGTCTTATGCAGTTGGCAAGACAGTTACTCCCCTTTACAGACAAGGAAACTGAGGTGCAGACTTGAAATGACTCAGTGGTGGTCACACAGTGATCAAGTGTCACGATTCAAGCGCGTGCCCTCTGCCCGCGGTATTTGCACCTTCCTCTCCACGCCCAGCTGCCTCTCAACACGTTCATGTCTGTGGCATAGAAGGGACAAACCAACATCCGGCCCCGCCCCGCCCCCCGATCTAGAGCCGGGATGTCCCGTCACCAATCCATCCGTGGAACGTACGCTTCTGCATTTCTTGTCTCATCCTGAACTCCCCAGCCTGCCGGGCAGGGACCAACTCACCGGAGGCAAGCTCCCGCATCCATCTCCCCTCACTTCCCTGGGGCGGACGGTGGATTCCCTGTCCACAGGGACAGCGGAGGGATGGATGTGGGTTCTGACTGCCCTTACTGGAAGCTGCCCTCCTCCGCAGCTCCATCGCTGGGCTGCTGTCCTAGGTAGCAGGCACCACGGCTTCCGAATATTTTCTGAGATTCTAGAGCAGACTAGCTCTTCCTGGCCGCCCTCTCTGCAGGCAGGCACAAGATCAGCAATCCAATTCTCGCTCTAGCGTCTGTCCGTGGACGAGTCTGTGTCCGTATGTCCACTCTCTGTCACCGTCTCCTTTCCTCTGTTGAGGGACTGAAGTAAACGTATGTGAGTCTTCCATGTGTAACTGGGGCTGGTTTTAACTCATTGCCTTGAAAATCCTAGAAATGAGTCATTGTGCCCCATTGCATACATGGGGACACTTAGCTCAGAGTAGCTCTGAAGTTGACACCAGGTCACACAGCCTGTGAGTGATGGGGATTAGGATGGGGATCCAGGCTTCCCTGACATCTTTCACAGGTACCATACATCCTGCTTCACCCAAAGCAGGGAACATCTCCCCAGAAAGTAAGACCAGCATGTTTAAGCACTAGCAGAGAACACAAAATGTATGATGACATAGATGTGGAGGGGAAGAGAGGTGAAAAGAAAGAGGAGAGGTTTAAAAAAAAAAAACAGCAATGGTCATCGCAAAGGGTCAGAACCAGGTTTGGGGTTTTGTAACAGCCAGAGGAAGAATGGTCAAGAAAGTGTTAGCAGTCATTTACATAGTTTAAAAATGAATAATTTGCTGGCTGATCACATATTTAGGGACTGGATTCATATTTGAATCATGGCTTTATTTAGCTACCTTAAAAAAAAAAGATTTGAGATGCTGGAAGACAAAATTGTCCTTTTAGTAAAAGTCAAGTTTTTCAGTACCTTCTTCAGAGCAGGATTTGGTGCTGTTCTGTACACTCTGCCACAGAAATACCCTCGAACACTCCAGATTGTGTGCTTTTTGATTTCATTCTATGGGTACCGTTACCCTTCGTCTCAGCCATTTAGGGAGAAGCCATTCATGGCTGATCATATTTAGTGTTATTATGATCATCAAGATCTCAATAATCCTTTGAGAAGTAATGTGACCCTCCAGTGTCTTGTACCTGGGACATCACGGTAACAGGCTCGGATTTTGCACATAGAATGAATACTGATGGAGAAAATGTCAGTTAGGATCAGTAGATGGGAAAATAACTCGAGCTTTTCATTAGTCTGTTTACTACACAAGGTAGATAAAGGCTCTTAAGCAAAAAGAATAGTCAATGGAAATTCCAACTTAGAGATGTGAACACACTCTTTTAAAAACTTTTTTTTACGGTTGTACCTGCAGTGTATGGAATGCGCATGCCAGAGATGGAACTGGAGCTGCAGCTGCAGCCTAACCCACGGCCACAGCAACACCGGATCTGAGCTGCATCTGTGACCTCTGTTGCAGTTTGTGGCGATGCCAGATGCTTAACCTACTGAGTGAGGACAGGGATCAAACCCACATCCTCACAGAGCTGATGTCAGGTCCTTAACCTGCTGAGCCACGATGGGAACTCCTCAAACACACTTTCTTATTGGACTGAATGAGTAAGCCATTTGCTTTTAAATGATGAAAAAAAAAAATCAAATCAGCATCTCTGTGTTAAAACCTATATTTATCAGATATACCCTAAAAGAAAATTTGATTTAAAATACCCCCACTGATATAATCCCAAATTAACTGAGTTAACAAGTCGTGTTAAAAAACGAGTCATATTTTTAAAACTTTTTGTTAAGCAAATAGGGCGATTACATTTAATACTTTTAATTTTCAAAAATTAATTTAAAGCAAATTATCTCCACTTAAGTAGACATAATAATAATAACAGAATCAGACTAAGAGGGTTATTTTGATAATTCAATGCACATTTATGCAACTGCTGATGGCTTTTTTAAGTGCTGTGGAAGTGCAGGCTGTTATTACTATTATTAATAAATTATTTTAATTTTGTTGTAAAGTTCAAAATCAAGTTGCTCTTAACCCTTGAAGACTTTTTAAAGCGCTGGGTTATTTTCAGGAGCTCCTCGAAACAAGCAGTTCAGTGAGGCTGTGGCATTAACACTCATGCATTAACATCTGTGGAAATCTGTCTCCTTTATTTCCAGCCCCCAAACAGTGTGTCCATAGCAAAGCTGACATCAAAAGGAAAGAGGTGTCACTCTCTTGTCTGTTGAGCCACAAAGACCCCACCAAAATGTATTTCCTGATAGTGCTTTCATCAAAGGAATTCTTACCAAAAGAGAAAAAAATTTGAACATACATTATATATATAATATATAATATTGTATATACACGTTACTACAATACATACTATGATATATAATATCATATGTATGTTATATATTATATAATTATGTTATATTATCTTTAAATTTTAAAAATTAAATATATAAAATTTTTATATAATATGTATTGTTATAATATATGTTTTGATTTTTAAAAATAAATATGTGTGCATACATGTGTGTGTGTATATATATGTATACATGGAGAGAGAGAGAGAAATTAAAATACACACAGAACCAAATACACTAATAAACAGGGGTTTATTTATTTTTTTAATATGAATAGAGAGATATGATTGGATGTTTTTAACCAGAAAAATAAATAGAGTTTTTCTAAAGTTATATGTGGTGGGGGTTTTTTGGTCATGCCCATGGAACGTGGAAATTCCTGGGCCAGGGATCGAACCTGAAGCATAGCAGTGACAATGCCAGATCCTCAACTCACTGAGCCACCAGGAAACTCCTATATGGGGTGTTTTGATTACTTGATCTTCATTCCATTTTTAAATGGATGTATTGAGATAGAATAAACGTACCATGCACCTCACCCAGTTAAAAGACACAATTCAATGTTCCTTGATATAGTTTTGAAGTTGGGCATACAAGACCCCAATCTAATTTTAGAATATTTTCATCATCCCCAGAGAAAGTCCATTAAAATCACTCCTGAAACCCTCCTGACTCCATTTCCTTACAAACATGAACCAACTTTCTATCTCTATGGATTTGCCTAATGTAGACATTTTATGTAAGTAGAATCATACAGTGTGTAGTCTTTTGTGACTGAGTTCTTTCACTTACTATGTTTTAAGGTCCTTCTCTGTTGTAGCACATATCAGTACTATACTCCTTTTCAGTGCCAAATAATATTCCATTGTCTAGACACTTGGCATTTTGTTTATCCATTCATTGCTTGATGGACATTTGGGTTGTTTCCACTTTTTGGCGATTATGCTGCTCTGATGCTCATGTCCCATTTTTGTGTGGTTGTGTATTTTAATTTATCTTATCATTCAGTTTTTAAACTACTCTTCTCCTCTGATGATTAAAATAATTACATTTATTCACTGTGGTAAGTTTTTCTCACCTGTAAGTTTTAGACTTTCTAATACTTTTAATGAAATTAATGAAATTAACAATTTATTGGGCTGCCCACAATAAATTTCTACTGATTACAATGAAGTAATGAATTATTCTCAAAATCGCATCAATAGGGTGAATTCCATTTTTTGCTCAGTGGCATTTTTTAATGTTGAAAGTAGGAGATATTGTTAGACATAATTGAAATCCCTACCTGCTTATGTCTCTAAATAATGAAAATGCTCTCAAGTGCCTTCACCTGTGTAATATTTAATTAAAAATATTGTGACCATTCATTCATTTGGTTCATACCTTCTAATAATCTTCCAACAATGCAACAAAAGGGTGAATTTTCTATGACTCTGATGCCTCAGACTCAAGAAAGATAAATAATTGAGCCACACCACAAAGGGCTCTTCTTCATTGCCATAAAAGATGAGACCTTTCCAGTGGGGCTACCACGCCCCCCCACCCCAACCCAGGGTGCCCTTGACACAAGTCTCCGTGCCCTTGACCAGTCCAGAACCCCCACCTGCTGAGAAGCTGCAGGAAAGGAGCCCCACAAAGTGCTTGGAATGAGGAGGAATTTGCTGTCCCCAGGTAAGCAAGGCGCTGTCAACCCATCTTGACATGTCAGTTTGGACCAGAAAGGGAAGGACCCTGAGGTCACCTTTACCTTCTCAGAGCTGTGATCCAGGAGGGAAAATCCAGGAAGCTCTGTGTGACAGATGTGTCCCCTCCTTGGCACCAAGGATATAAAGGACTTTGTGCTAGTTTCTGGAAGGAGATTCAGTTGAGCACATTAATGAGAAAATAAGATATAAGAAATTCAGGAGTTCCCACTGAGACTCAGTGGGTTAAGGACCCGACATTGCCTCTGTGAGGATGCGGGTTCCATCCCTGGCCTCGCTCAGTGGGTTAAGGATCTGGCGTTGCCGTGAGCTGTGGTGTAGGTTGCAGACGTGGCTTGGATCCCGCGTTGCCATGGCTGTAGTGTAGGCCGGCAGCTGTAGCTCCTATTTGACCCCTAGCCTGGGAACTTCCATATGCCACCGAAGCAGCCATAAAAAGAAAAAAGAAAATCAACATAATGACCGTAAGAGGTTACAGTAAAACAGTATTTCCCCCAAATGAGTTTTTATCATCCTTAACAAATATTTACACCTGGTTTCCCCTTCAGTAACAGATGTTTGGAAAGGCAAGTTGGTGGGAAGTGTTGCAGTCTGTGTTGAGGTCACAATAATTTAATATTGCAGGGTCCTATTCCCTGCAAATTTCAAGGAAGTTGAGTGAAATCAGAGGCGGTTCCTTGAGTATCCACTGGACGGGGCCACTAGCATTTGGGGAACACAGCAGCCTGCTTAGAGGGGAACTTTGAGAATGTTAACTTAAGCCCAGTCCTATTTCGCCGTGAGTCAGGCCAGCAAGCCATGACCGGGAACGTGTTTTCAAAGTCTGTTGGTTTGGAAACGCTTTCACGGGGTGTCCCTACCCGCACTGTTTCACTTCTGAGTTATTCTCTGTGGCTCTGAACAAAGACAACCTCTGCCCCTCATTTGTTATCTGCTAGAAGGCAAGTGGGCTGTGGACTTTTTTTTTTTCCTTCAGCTCAATTAATTTCGCTTGAGGCTTTTATATTTTAATTAAAGTGGCAGTTTTCATAAATATTCATCAAACACAAATGCGTTTCCAGGGTCAGCAGGCCACGGGCCAGGAAAGAAAGACATAGATATTTTTTCCTTTCCCTGGAGCAAGTTCATAGTCATGAATACATAAGTAGCTCTCTCCACTGCAAAATCTAGTGCTCAAGTGTTTGTTTAGTAAGAATTCGTTGAAGGCCAGTAAGTGTGAGGTACGTGGCTGGGACCTGAGGGTAGAGATTGAGTGAGGCGTCTCTATCTGCCTACCTAGCTTTCTGCATCTCTTCTAGCTCCCTGCGATCCAGCCACACTCACACCCACATCCATAGCCTTACCTCTGTTTCAGCACATACGTATCTGAGATTCACACACACATATACAAACACACAAACATATATATTCAGACTCATATGTGCAGATGCATAGACACGTATGGGTGTGTGTAAAGTCATGAAAATAGGAATGTGGACTGAAAAAAAAATGCACCATCTAAAGGCTGAGAATTGCATTTTATTTGGCAGGCTTGCTCAGGACTTAAGTCTGGGAGGCAGGCTCTTCGTTTTTTTGTTTGTTTGTTTGTTTTGTTTTGTTTTTTCTTTCTTTTTAGGGCCAGCAGCATATGGAAGTTCCCAGGCTAGGGGTTGAATCGGAGCTGCAACTGCCGGCCTACACCACAGCCACGGCAACACGGGACCTGAGTCACGTCTGCATCCTGAACCACAGCTCATGGCAACGCCGGATCTCCAACCCACTGAGCAAGGCCAGGGATCAAACCCATGTCCTCATGGATACTAGTCAGATTTGTTTCCCCTGTGCCACAACAGTAACTGTGAGATGCAGCCAGTTAGATGGCTCTGAGGGACTGCTCTGAAGAGGTCAGGGAGGAGCCAGGATATATAGGAGCTTCTTGAAAAAAAAAAAAAAAAA
>PVHT021183555.1:24916565-24977289 GCA_004024745.2 Catagonus wagneri | reverse complement strand
AAAAAAAAAAAAAAAAAGCAGGTAGTGGGAACATCAAAAGATTCTTCTTTTATTGGGGGGGAGGGTGCATGACATACAAAATTCCCAGGCCAGCTATCGAACTGATACTACCAGTGGTAACCAGAGCCACAGCAGAGACAATGCGGGATCCTTAACCCACTGAGCCACATGGGACTCCAAGAATGTATCTTTTTTTTTTTTTTTCTTTTTGAGGCTGCACCTGCGGCACATGGAAGTTCCCGGGTTAGGGGCTGAATCAGAGCTGCAGCTGCAGGCATCTTTTGGCAATGCTGGATCCTTAACCCACTGAGTGAAGCCAGGGATTGAAACCATATCCTCATAGAGACTATGTCAGGTCCTTAACCCACTGAGCCACACTAGAACTCCAAAAGATTATTCTCTCTCTCTCTCTCTCTCTTTTTTTTTTTTTTTTGCCTTTTTAGGGTCACACTCGCAGCATATGGAATTTCCCAGGCTAGGGGTCCAGTCGGAGCTACAGCCGCCAGCCTAGAGTAACGCCAGATCTGAGCCACGTCTGTGACCTCCACCACAGCTCACGGCAACGCCGGATCCTTAACCTGCTGAGCGAGGCCTGGGATCGAACCTACAACCTCATGTTTCCTAGTCGGATTTGTTTCCGCTGCACCACAATGGTAACTCCAAAAGAGTATTCTTAATTAAAAAAAACCAGACATCTCAAATTAACAAGTTGATCAATTTAGTACTTTTCTATGTATGGGAATGAAGGGGCTGGGCTCACTGAAGCAATTTTGTTGGTATGCACCTTAATTATCTAGGGCCTATATCCTGTTTTTCTCTAATCTGAATCCCTTCAGGGTGCTCAGTCATGGGACGTGGGGAGAGGGGGCTGCCATGGCTTGATGGTCCCAACATCCTTTGTCTATTGATATGGTGACATTATTCATCTTCAGAACACAAAGTTAGAGGACAGAGAACACCTCTATAAGTATATAAGACGAAGTGCTAACAGTGGCGGATCCGCCACTATCCATTCTTCTACTCGTTCATCTGTTCTGTTAGGATAAGCTAGGTTTTGCTGTACAACAAACTTTCCCCCAATTTAATGACTTCACTACATCATTAGAACACACATTGCACTTCGAATGTGAGTCGGCTGTGGCTGCAGCAGACAAAATTTTTTCTTTTCCTCTCTGGGACCCAGGAGGACACAACTACCACTAGTTGGAACACTGCTGGTCATAATGCCAGATAGAAAAGAGGACATGACAAAACACACTTTACCTCTTAAAGCTGCTTCATGGAAGTGACACAAGTGGGCATGTGGGCACACCTAAGTTCAAGAAAAGAGAACACTGGTCCTTTCTACAAGGAAGAGTAAGGTAAGATGTAACACTGGGTATGGATGAATTTATGAAATATAACTTGTCTATGTGTTTTTAAATGTGCATAGATTGCTTGTGTATTAAGAGATAAGGTGATGGAAGCTAATATGAGAAAAAGAGCGCATTGCACATTACCAGAGCCAGTCCTTGAGCACACGGGGGTGTGCCAGATTGTTTCCCAGATCCCAGTGCCAGACAGAGGGTGCACCATGGAAAAAGGTGCAACCAATACTGGTGGAAAGAAAAAAAAAAAAGAAGGATGGAAGAGTTAGGGAGGAAGACATTTTCCTCTCCCTTTCTGGGTTCTTCTGGCTGGTCTAAGAATTAAATTGACGTGAGACAGATAAACAGGAGAAAACTCAAATAACAGTTTAATCCCACATATACATGGGAGGGATCCAGGAAGACCGAGTAATTTGCCAAAATGCGCAAGACCCTCACCTTAAATACCATCTTTAGCTAAAGACAAAAAGGGATGTTGGGGGTGGTGCTTTAAAGGGGAGGAGGGCAATTGACATGGAGATTGGGAAAGTAAATATTTAGTAAATAAATGTTTGCTGAGCCAGGCAGAGATAATGGGACACAGAGAAGAATTTTTTAAAAATTAAAGTATAGCTGATTTGCACTGTATTAAAGTTGATTTGCACTGTCGTGCCAGTTTCTGCTGTACAGCAAAGTGCCCCAGCCATACATATATACTCACTCTTTTTCTTATATCACCCCCTATCATGATCTATGCCAGGAGACTGGATAGAGTTCCCTGTGCTGTACAGCAGGACCCCATTGCTTATCCATTCTGCATGGAATAGTTTGCATCTACTCACCCTAAACTCCCCATCCATCCCACTTGCTCCCCCTTGGTAACCACAAGTCTGTCAGAGAGGAATTTCAATAAACAGACTGTGCTGGTTTCCCCCTGTCTACACACCTAGTTCACACTATAGTGATCTGTCTACACCGATCTGTCTACACCGATAGCTCCCTTCCTGGACCATGTCCTTGATCTACATTCTTTTAGGCACTTAGGGGGAAGCTCAAAGTTTCTTACTGAGTCTTTTGGTCCTCGATTATTTTCAACTCAAGATCATACATATACCAAAGAGGTATTTGGGGGTTGCAAATTTTGCTCTCCAACAGAAAGAAAGGAAAGAGAGAGACATCAAGAGAACCTGCTCCCCCACAGAATCTCTGAAGCATCAAAGAGAAAAGAAATTTAAGTAAAATCAGACAGTCTACAAGATCTGACCCTCAGCATGGAGCAACAGAGTGTCAAGAGGTCATTCTTATGTAATTCCTGGCCTTTTTTTTGTCTTTTTAGGGCCGCACCAGCAGCATAGGGAAGTTCCTGGGTAGGGGTCCAAACTGAGCTGTAGCCGCCGGCCTACACCACAGGCATAGCAACGCTGGATCCGAGCCTTGTCTGCTACCTACACCACAGCTCATGGCAACACTGGATCCTTAACACACTGAGTGAGGCCAGGGATCAGACCCTCATCCTCACTGATGCTAGTAGGGTTCGTTAACCACTGAGCCACAACAGGAACTCCTAATTCATGGCTTTTCTAAGGCGGCTACTGTAAAGCAATTCTCATCTTCATTCTAGACCCTCAGAGACATTGTCCTGTGGCCGGACTGAAAAACCCAAGCAGAGGAGTTTTGGAGTGGCTGATTAGAAGGGACTGTGAGTTTTGTGCCGTCCCATTGTCACTAATCAAGGGAGGCTGAGATTTCTTTCGATTTGGATTGAAACCAAAAAGATGAAGACACCCAGTTCAGAGAGAATCCTGAGTTTAATTGATGTCACTAGTTTGAAAGGTGCAATGAAGTATAGTAAGGAAAGAAGATTTTTGTTGAGCCCAGGTTAAGATGTTTCCACCAATGGATACACACAACATTGTTTACTGATGCATTCCACCACTTAATTCATTCCAACTGGTGATAAATAACATGCATACATAATGCTGGCTTCCCCATTCAGCGTCACTCTGTGATTTCTTGAGAAACGCCAGGAAGGAGAGCTCCTTGGTTATTCAAAGTTAGTGAAGCTTAGCAATTAAGAGGCTGATTTAGGGCAATGGAATAAAGGATATCTGAATGACTGAGCCATTTTGTAACCTAGCAGGACCCTTCGGGGCTTTGCAGGGACAGACCCCTTCCCTTGTCCTCTGCCTGTTTCTTGTTTTTAGAAAAGCTACAGTCTTCCAGGGGGTTTCCTCTGAGTCACAAAAGCCTGGCTCAAGAATTAATCACTGAGAACGTTCCTGTTGTGGCCCCCTAGGTATCAAAACTGACTAGTATCTATGAGGACACAGGTTCAATCCCTGGCCTCACTGAGTAGGTTAAGGATCTGGCCTTGCCATGAGATGTGGTATAGATTGCAGATGTGGCTCCGATCCCGTGTTGCTGTGGTTTTGGTGTAGACCAGCAGCTGTAGCTCTCATTCAACCCCTAGCCTGGGAACTTCCCTATGCCATGGCTGTGCCCCTGAAAAGAAAAAACAATATTATGTGCTGTCATTCATCCTGGTCTACCAAACTCAAAACCTTTATGGTCCTTTAGAAAAAGAAGTCAGTTGTTTTAAATGAGATCCCCCTGGTTAATTCAGGCTTTTTAACATAACTTAGGAGAAAAAAAAAAACATTTTACAGTTTATTTACTAATTAATCCCACCTTACCTATGAGTAATTGCACCCTCTATGTGCCAGATACTGTTTAACGAAGATGCTATAAAAACCAAAAAGGGCTAGGATTAGAGAGCTTCTGGTTAGTGAAACAATGCCACACTGGAAGGATGGAGCACCTGGGGGGATATGGAGCTCCCCATCACCTTCCCCTTCCCTTCTCCTATGCTTCTCTTTCATCTGCTTCTCCTGAGTTCCAGTAAACCATAGTCTAGTAAGTAAACTCTTTTCTGGAGTTCCCTGAGACATTCCCCACACCAAGTTCCATGAGACATTCCCCACACCAAGCAATTCTGTGACATACACAATTGCTTGGTGTGGGGAATCACTCACACACACACACACACACACACAGTCACTGAACCAAACCTGGCTCCATTTGCCCAATGTACAGCGAAGTCAATCTACTGACATTGGGTTGTGGTGAAGGAAAGTGCAGCGTTTATTGCAGGGCATCAAGCAGGGTGAATAGGCAGCTCGTGCTCCAAAGACTGGAACTCCCAACAGCTTTCAAGGAAAGTTTTTTAAAGGCAATATTAGGGATGAGAGTGCCTGATCAGCTCATGGACATTCTTCTGAATATGGTGGTGAGGTAACATGGTAATGTTTCAGAAATATCATTGTCAACCTGGTTCCAGCAAGTTTTGGAGTCTACATGCTCGTGGTCAGCCTACAGTTAACTTCCTCCACCTGTGAAGGTTTTAGTATCTGCAAAACAAGGCTATGGCTCAGGATATTATCTCTAGACTTTGAGGAGGAACTAAAAGTCTTTGACTTTGTTTAATGGCTAAACTATTATTATTTCATCCTGCTTGACTCTCTTCCTTGGCGTCTTCCTTTTCTCACTTCTCTGATTAAATCTTCTCTTTGGAACTCAGGGAAGGCCTAGGAGGTTCTAGCTTTTCTATATACAAGAGGATGGGGGCACAGCATGGGGTGTGTCCTTGGGAAGACCTCACAGGGTCCTGCTGGGTTTCAGCACTGGGTATTGGAAGGATCAGAAATGGAATAGAGGAGCCTATGCATAGAGAGACAATAGGAAGAGAGTTTTCCTAAAAACTTTTTATCTATAACAGCAACCTGGTACCAGGTTGCACCTCCCACTATGGCACCTGTGCCTTCGTCCTCCCAGATGAGGGAAACCCTCAGTGACTGCTCATCCTTGAGGCCTTTTAATTAACTGACCCTCTTGGCTTTTTATTTGTCAACCATACATTTTTAATTATCTTCATTTGGCTTCCTAGCTCTCCCCTTGAACATGGGAGAGACCTAACTAATTAAACTAATAAGCCCATCATTTGCGGTTTGTTTCCTTTTCTCAAGGCTTTGGGGAGAACTTGCTCTTTTCCAATAATTAGTTACATGGTGAGTTACAGAAAAGAACCTGGTTTACAGGTGGAACAGGGACTGCGCCTCACTCGCGGAGTCAATTCAGAAGAGGGTGTTCCAGAGCTCTGGGGCTTGCAGATTCTGCCACTGGGAGGTCTCTCAGGACACGTGGGTCAGGGGACTTCTAAACTGCAACAAAGGTCACGCTTGGATCTCAGGTGGAAAACAACCTGTCACAAAAGTTAGATCATGGGTCATTCTCTAAGTTCCTCCAGGTCTTTGTACCCAAGTTAAGGAATATTTGTTGGCTTCTGAATCTTCACCTATGAAATGCAGGTAAAATACAGCATCCAGGAATTCCCATTGTAGCTCAGCAGGTTAAGAACCTGACAGAGTGTCCATGAGGATATGTGTTCAATCCCTGGTCTCACTCAGTGTGTTTAGGATTCGGGATTACCACAAGCTGCAGTGTAGACCTAGATTCACCTTTGATTTGGTGTTGCCATGGCTGTGACATAAGCCAGCAGCCACAGTTCTGATTTGAACTCTAGCCCAGAACTTCCATATGCTGTGGGTGTTGCTGTAAAAAGGAAAAAAAAAAAAAGAACACATTCAGGGATTGTTGGATGATGAGTACAATCCCCTGTGCCTGGTCCATTGTTGATACTCAAAGCTGCATCATTTCCAGGATTTCCAGGGGTGTAGAAAAGGTGATAAAAAAGTAAATACATCACTAGCAGCAGTTGTTTAGGGATAAAGAAATGCTGCTAAATAAAAGGTTAATATCATTCATTATTGTAGTGTGTTTGTTTATGCCTGAAACTGTGTAACTAAATTAATATGAAAATAGGGATAGTTCGGAGTTAAGGAAATAGACTTTACTCTCTGTTCCATTCCCTCTGTTCACAGCCACCATCGTTCACATGCTAATCCTCATCATTCTGGTGCAGGAAGATATAACTAAAAATGTCTAGAAAACTTTGCTCATTGTGGGCATACTGAACCACTGGATTTGAATGTTAAGTTCCCACCTGCGATGGCTTTTGAGAAGACAGTTTTAGTGAAAGTGGGAGAATTTGGAGCCCGATTGCCAGGGTGAGAAAAAAAGATTAAATCTATTTTCAGAAAGAGAAGAAGTCAACCACGATTAACGCTGGGGTTTGGTCTGTGAATGTCTGGCTCTCTTACAGCTTCATTTGAGATAAAGTATGGTGATGCTAATTTCTAACATAAAATTCCATCTGAGCTCCGATGGGTGACAGTGTTCGCTTCACTTAAGATGCTCTTTTATTACTAGACTATAATTATAACAAACGGGGTACTTAGGCTGGCTTTATGGAAGCAGCAATCATAACAATAACAAAAAAGCAATTATATCGGCTCCACTTAGCCCCACCTTGGAGTGTGTTTTACAAAGAGGTGTTGGGAAGTTGGGGCTTAAGGCAATCAACAGGATTCCTACTAAATGGCTCAGAGGACATGAAGAAAAGAGGCCATGAAAGGAAGGATGTAGTTCCTTGCAGAGCGTCTTTTTTATTTTGTTGATAGTCACATTTTATCTCCTGCTAGCAAATAATCAGCTTGAGGTGCTAATAGCAGAGCAACGAGTGAGGTCTTATTTCAGGTACTGAAGAAAACCAGGATTGTAAAAGCACATCAGTAAAATCAATAATAATAATAACAAATAAACAATAAATATAAATAAAAACAAAAAAATAAGTCAATTCTACTCAACTTAAAAAAAAATCACATCAGGATCATGGGTGCTATTTCAAAATCTCATTTGTAGGGTGGGAGAGACTTTTCCAAAATACTCATTTTTTGTTCTGTCTCTCACCTTGGTTCCTCTCTTGAGCCCCATTCTTCATCGGTGGCAAGAAGTCCTACTCAGCCCATCCAGATGTAATAGGGAAGAATAAATCTGACTCTATATTAGATTTTTTCCTTTTCCTACAACTTCTGTCCTCTGTCACTCATGCTTAGTCTTCCTGGCTCTGCACCTCTTGCAAAAGGATGCTGCCTATAGCCTCAGCTATACAGGATAGCTACTTTTAAGGCTGTGACATTTAAGAGTATTACATTCGCAGATAAAAAGCTGCAGAACAATGGAGTTTCTGTCGTTGCTCAGCAGAAACGAATCTGACTAGCATCCGTGAGGACACGGGTTCGATCCCTGGCCTCACTCAGTGGGTTGGGGATCTGGTGTTGCTGTGGCTGTGGTGTAGGCTAGTGGCTACAGCTCGATTCAACCCCTAGTCTGGGAGCTTCCATATGCCGTGGGTGTGGCCCTAAAAAGACAAAAAAAAAAGTTGCAGAACAAAGAATAGCATCTGTTTTGTGGAGGTTTACAGGAACATTATGACAAAAATGAAGAATTTCTGCACTAAGAAGTTTGCAACAACTAACCACTCCCCATCCTCTTTCTTGTAAGAAAGGATCCTGAATTCTGACTGAGAGAAGATGCTCCTTTGAGACATCAGTCTGTCATCTTCTCTGTCTGTTAGCTTTCCAAATAAAGTCCTTATTCCCTGCCCCAGCAATTCGTCTCCCAATGTATCGGCCTGTCATGTGCTGAGCAGAATAAGCTTGGACTCAGTGACACAGGGTTGCCTTCCCCCTTTTCTGAGCCTGTGTCTAAGGATTAGAGTTCTACGCTGCGCTAAGACATCTGGTCCTCAAGTCGTCTGAACAAGCAGATGTTCTTTATACCAGAGCTAAGAATTAAAGCCTGGCCTCACTCCACAATTTATTCTATTTCTATTACCCGTCTCTGAACGCACAGGGAGTTTGATTCAAGCTAAGCAGCAGAAGCAACTTTCACCAAGAGGAACTGGTTCTGCTGCTTTTTTCTCTCACCCAGGCACCAAAACACTGTTTCATGTCCCCTGAGCTTCTGTGGAATCTATCTAGACATTCATTTTTCTCTGCCTGTCCCAAAGCACAGTAGCATTTTGTATGTGAATTTTACTATTCAATTTAAATGTTTCCCAGCCAATGAGATCTTCCCTCCGTGGAAAGAAAACATGATGAGCAAGGTTCAAAAAAAGTCAGGAAAGTACGTCTGTATGTTTTGATACAGAGCAATCTTCATGATTTATAATTGAGAAAGAAGAAGGGGGGATCAGAACTAAGGGAAGGATGGGCTTCCGTATGCATTTTTCAAAAGTGATTTATACTTGGACATGCACTGAATAATGCTGGAGATTATACGCCCCAACTAGCCAACCCCACCCCCACCCCCCACAATTTACTGATGACTATCTGTGCAGATAAGGATGGAAAGGCTGTAAGATAAGGGGAAATTTTTCATGCAACACCCCAGCCCCTGGCTCATTTGTACTGTTTATTTTTATCATGAACATTATCAAGTTTTTTTTTATTGCATATAAACATTGGTTCATTTCATTGCCGCCTGCTTAAATAACAACAATAGTCTTTTTTAAAAAAAAGATAATGGAGTTCCCACTGTGGCTCAGCAGTAACGAAACTGACTAGTATCCAGGAAGGAGGATGTGGGTTTGATCCCTGGCCTCACTGACTGTGTTAAGGATCCGGCATTGCTATGAGTTCTGGTGTAGGTCGCAGATGTGGCTCCAATCTGGCATTGTTGTGGCTATGGCATAGGCCCGCAAATGCAGCTCTGATTAGATGCCTAGCCCAGGAATGTCCATATGCCTTGGGTGCAGCCCTAAAAAGACAAAAAAAAAAACAAACAAAAACACAAGAGTATCATTTATATTACAAAACATTTCTTTTGTATGTGCCAGGCATTATAACTATATAGGCATTATAACTATATATAACTACATGTCATGTTGTTTCACTTCATCTATGGGACATTCCTACAAGTGAGGTACTTTATTAACTAGTCCCATTTTACAGATTGGGAAATGGAGACTGAGGGAGGTTAAGTAAATACCCCAAGATATGCCACTGCTCACCCTGGTCTCCAACCCTGTGCTATCTGTCCACGTGTCAGCCTGCTTAATCACTGAACTCTGAATGCTTTCCATTTCGAAGAGGTTACAGGCTGCAGTCTCACATATACATTTTTATGACTCATTAGCTTAAATCTCTAGTGGTTTCCAAGTTCTATCCAGGAAAACTGGGCTATCAGTTTAGGATAACTTCTAGGAGGAAAGTTTTTATTGGAGCTTAAGTACCTTAGACTCATTTTGTACTTTAGCGTCTTCCAGCTCAATAATCAAAAAAAAAGGGGGAATTATTCATTTTTCAAGTCGCTGAAATTACTTTTTAAAATAGTGGATGTTGTATTTTTCACAGCCGCTAACTTCTGCAGTGAAAATATCCCCACTCCATCTCCAATGTTGAGACTGAATTGCCTGATGACAATTTGCATATCATTTGATCATTACTTGCAAATTTCACTGGTAAAGTTCAGCTTGGAGCCCTGACATTTTCTTCAGGTAAGTGGTTCAGTGAAGTCAAATTGTGTGTATTGATCTAAAATTAAGTAAATATTTAACAAAATCCACTGTGTATCCCATTTGGGGAAACAAAGGAACTCAATCCCCAGAGCTTGGTGTAAACTTCCCAGAGAGCTGTGATGTTTAACTTGTTAATTCCTTTTTTCTTTTTTTCTTTTTTTTGCTTTTTAGGGCCGCACCCGTGGCATGTGGAGGTTCCCAGGCTAGCCTTCACCACAGCCACAGCAACGCGGGATCCGAGCCGCGTCTGCAACCTTCACCACAGCTCACGGCAACGCCGGATCCTTAACCCACTGAGCAAGGCCAGGGATTGAACCCGCAACCTCATGGTTCCTAATTCCTATTATAATAGTCAGTAGTAACAGTAACTGCAATTTTTTAAGAAAGTATCTGGATGGAACACTTAATGCTGACAGACAAAATTTATGTTTTCCCAGTTCTACTAGGAGCATTAACTTTGAGAGAGGAAAGCGCTGGGTCCCATAAATAAAAAGCAAGTTAATTTAGTGTAGTCATCTTAGAGAAATATAAAATATTCTGCTCATCTGTTTATATCTTTAAGGACAAGAAATAGGAAACTGTTCAATAATGGGAAATAATTCACTCTTCCATTTCGGTCTGTTATGGTCGATTAGGATGAAAGTGAAGAGATGAAAACAACCCAAAGGAAATGGACAGGCTGAGAGCGGCAGGTGGGAATCATGAGCCCCCTAGTCTGTCTGGTCTGGGCTGCTCCCCAAGAGACCAAGTTACTCCAGAGGCAAAAGCAGAGAAATGGACTGAGTGCTCTCACTCTGCTCTCCCTGTGAATTTGAATCAGAAAGAGGACAGCCGGAGTTCCCTTGGTGGCTCAGTGGTTAACGAATCCGACTAGGAACCATGAGGTTGTGGATTCGATCCCTGGCCTTGCTCAGGGGGTTAAGGATCCGGCATTGCTGTGAGCTGTGGTGTAGGTTGCAGACGCAGCTCGGATCCCGTGTTGCTGTGGCTGTGGCGTAGGCCGGCAACTACAGCTCCTGTTAGACCCCTAGCCTGGGAACCTCCACATGCTGCGAGTGCAGCTCTTGATAGAAGGCAAAAAGACAAAAGAAAAGAAAAGAAAAGAAAGAGGACAGCCATCAGCAAAGAAACAAAAACCTTGAAGAGAGACACAGGCAGGAAACACAAAGGGAACCTGAAAGGCGGCGGGGCGGGGCGGGGCGGGGCGGGGCGGGGGCTTCCACGTTTGTGGAAAATAACAGCCATTTTGAAGGTCAAGGAACTTAGTCACATTTTTTCAAAATCATTTGAATTAATGTCTTTTTTTTTTTTCTTTTAATTGCTGCACCCATGGCACATGGAAGTTCTCAAGCCAAGGACTGAATCTGAGCTGCAGGTGTGACCTACACTGCAGTTGCAACAATGCCAGATCCTTTAACCCACTGTGTTGGGCCAGAGATCACACCTGCACCTCTGCAGTGACCTGACACCCTGCAGTGGAATTCTCAACCCACTGTGCCATAGCAGGAACTCCAGGATTAATATCTTTTTATTCTTCTTTATTAACATCAATATTTTTTATTATTATTCTTTAAATATATTTACAATATTACATTAGTTTCAGGTGTAGAGCATAGTGAGTGATTCAGTATTTTTGCAGATCATACTCCGTTATAGGTTATTATAAGATATAGGGTAGAGGAGTTCCCACTGTGGCTCAGTGGGTTAAGAACCCAACATAGTGTCTGTGAGGATGTAGGTTCAATCCCTGGCCTAACTCAGTGTGTTAAGGATCTGGTATTGCTGCAAATAGGTCACAGATGCAACTTGAATCGGTGTTGCTATAGCTGTGGCTATGGTGTATACTGACAGCTGCAGCTCCTATTCAACCCTAGCCTGTGAAATTCCATAGGTCATAGGTGTGGCCCTGAAAAAAAGAAAAACAAAACAAAATGAGATAATGGGTGTCGCTCCCTGTGCACTACAGTATATCTTGTGGCTTATCTGTTTTATATACAGTAGTTTTTTCTGTTAATGCCCATCCTAATTTGTCCTTCCGAGTTATGAGATACTGTGAAATATTTAGTCATCACTTTCATAAATATTTACCGGATATATCAGTTAGCTTTTGATAACCAACCAAATCCTTAGTTGCTGAAAACAACAGTCCTCAGCTTGCTCGCCATTCTATAGGTTAACCATTTGGGCCAAGTTCATCTGGGGCAGCTTGTCTGCACTTCATGTGGCTGGGCTGCTTTCATTCATGTGCGTTCATAGTCAGCTGGCAACTGGCCACACTCACGTGATTCCTGTTAAACAAAGAAATGGGAAAATATAATCCATAAGGAAGAGAAAATTGATCAATAGAAACTGACACGGGAATGACATAAATGATAGAGATAAAGCAAGGATAGTAGATGGCTCTTATAAACACACTCCACATGTCCAGGGAGGTATTAGAAAGTGTTAGTTTAAGTACAGATATGGAAAGAAAGACCCAAAGTAAACCTCCAGAATTTATGCGCACACACACACACACACACACACACACACACAGATATATATATGAAAATGTAAATCATTTGGAGATGGCACTAATGTTTTCATCTTGGTAGTGGGACTCTGTAGAAATTACTGATTTTCTCTGCAATTTTTGGTGCCTTCCAAATTTTCCCTAATGAGCACGTGTTATGTTGGTATCAAAAAAAAGAATTTATGTAAAAGGAAATTCATTGTCATTGTATTCTTAATAAGTGTCCTGATATTGGGCAGATATTACTCATTTTACACCAAGCTACATAAGAGCAGAGTAGCTGATAGCTATAGAATTCCCTAGGGTTGAATTCTATAGCAAATGGTGCACTCTCCCCATGTTAGCGTTTGTTTTAGGTACTGTGACTGTAACAGGGAAGAACAAATCCGACTCCATATTAGATCTGTTTCTTTTACTAACTTATATATTCTACTGCTTTAGCTTCGAGTTAAGAATGTTGCCTGTAGCCGGAAATATACAGTATAGCCAGTGCTAAAAGCTCTGACCTTTAAGCGTTCAACAATTTTCCATTCATATAGAAATAAAAAGTTGCAGAACAGAATGATCTTCTCTTGTTGGAGGTTTATAAGAACATGAAGACCTGACCTACACAGAGAGCTGCAGGAACAAAGGATTCCAACACCAAGAAGTTTGCGACAATCAACCACGCCCGCCCCCCTCACCTTGCCTTTAAAAACGCTTTGTTGAAAATCTTCAAGGAGTTTGGGGTTTTTTAGGGCACAATCCACTCATTCTCCTTGCATTGTCCTGCAATAAAACTTTTTCTGCTCCAGTCTCCAATATTTCTCCAATATTGTTTCACCTCACTGTGCCTTGGGCACACAAGCTTGCATTTGGTAGCATGACGAGAGGGATTCAGAGAACAAAGCTTTGGGTCAGAGTGCCATGACTGACTGTCAGTGTCTGCTACGGATATAAGAGAGGTAAATATGATATACTCACCATATATGTCCCAAATTTCCAACGTTGTGGTAAGACAGTGGTGATTAATCATCTTTACCGAGTTTGTAAAACCTAAACCATTTTCATTTCACAGAAAACCTCCACATTGACAGAACACATACAGAGCCAGTAAAGAGACAGTCCTGCCGGAACATTCTCACCACCCTGAGTCTAACATGTGATACTTACACCACCGTTATTATCAGACACCAGAGCTGCGACCACCCAGAGACTGAAGGGTGCCTTAGAAGAAGTGAATAACATATCAGTTATTATCTCTGTATAAATAACAGGAAAGGCAATATTAAAAATACAACTGCATGTGTATTCATATATGCAAATCATGTTTCCAAAAAACAAATTGGGAAATTACACTCATCAGCTCAACCCCAAGCTAAAAACTGCATGATTAATCCTTACTTTGTTGTCCTTTAAACATCGTGCACACTATCAAAAATTTGAATCTGATAAGGTACTAAGTGAATTGCTTATGGAAAGCAATACTTTTAACTGTACATGTTTTGTCACTTTTGCATGGCAGCGAAGCAATTTAGTTACCTAATTATATGTGATTTTTTACATAGACTAATTTATTTTCTCCCATCTAAAGAATGCTTTACCATCCTTCGAAATTGTCCCTTTTTATAGCACTGTTGATCTATAATCCACTTATAATAAGCCATATATATATTTAAAGTGTACTATTTGAAAAGTGTTGATGTGTTTATAGCTATAAAACTTGGCCACAATCAAAATGAACATGTCCATTATTCCCAAAAGTTTCTTTATGTTCCTTTGTAATTCTTCCTTCTTGCTCAAAGCAACCACTAACTGGCTTTCTGTCGCTACAGATTTTGGATCATTGTACATAAACGGAATCCTACAGTGTGTAGTCATTTTTGTCTGCTATATTTCATTTAGCATTGTTTGGATATCCATTCATGTTGTTGGGAGTAGCAATTATTTTTTCTTTTTACTGCTGAGTAATATTCCATTGTGTGGATACACTACAATTTCTCTATTTATGTGTTGATGGACATTTGAGATATTCCCAGTTTTGTATGGATATATACTTTCATTTCTCTTGAGTAAATACTTTGGGGTATATATGCTTTCATTTCTCTTGAGTAAATACTTTGGGGTATAATAGCTGAGTAACGTGTAATAGGGCAAAATAAATCTGACTCCATATTAGATCTGTTGCTTTGACTTAAACTAATTGTGTTCTATTGCTTTTACTTCCAGTTAAGAATGTTGCCTATAGCCTGAAATGTACAAGACAGCCCATTCTCAGGTCTCTGACTTTTAAAGGTATAGCACACTTCTATTCATATAGAGATAAAACAGAGAATAACCTCTGTCTTGCTTGGAGGTTCACAGGAACAGGGTGACCTGACCGACCTGCACAGCTTCAAGAAAAAAAGAATTCCAGCACCAAGAAGTTTGCAACAACCAACCACACTCCCTCCCTTTTTAGTACAAAGAAGCTTGAATTCTAACTTGGGTAAGATAGCTCTTTAGGACACTTGTGCACCAGTTTCTTGGTCAGCTAGCTTTCCAAATAGAGCCACCATTGTTTTCCCCAACAATTTATCTCTCGATTTACTGGCCTATTGTGTAGTGAGCAGTGTGAGCTTGGACTCAGGAATGGTGGGGAGGTGCGTATGTAACTTTTTTAAGAAACTGCCAAGCTGTTTCCAAAGCATTGCAGAGAAAGTGTATTTTTAAATCCCCACTAGGAAGAGATGAAAGTTCCAGTTGCTCTGCAGCCTTACCAATATTTTGCACGGGCCAACCTTTTAATATTGGCTTTTCTAATAGGAGTCTAGTATATCTCATTTTGGTTTTAATTTGCATTTCCCTTGTGGATATTGATGTTTAGCATCTTTCCAGAGCTTTATTTCACACCCTTTTAAGCTTTTTATTAGGATACCTGCCTTATTACTTGGGAGGAGTCTTTATGTATTCTAGGTTCAAGTCCTTTATTAGAGACAGACGTAATTGGCAAACACATATACCTGTGTCTTGTCTATGTCTTCTCTTAACAGTATTTTGAGGATAGAAGACCTTAATTTTTACTAAGCTCAAGGCATCATTATTTTTTGAATCTGCAGTGGATCATGCTTTTGATAGTGTAATAAAGAAAGCTTTGCTTTCTCCTGGGTCACACAATTTTCTCCTAAATTTTCCTCTAGGAGGATATAGGTCTATGATTCATACTGAGTTCATGTTTGTGTACGATGGGGAGTATGGACAGGCTTTGTTCGTTTGTTTAGGTTGCAGCTCCCTCCAAGCAACTTCCCTTCCCTGGAGCCTATGTCTCCCTGGACCGCTACCTTCACCCCTCAGATTTGAAATATCTGGGTTCTGCTTGTTTTTCCTTATTTCCCTTGCAGCCTGGATAATGCTCTCCAGGCAGTAAGTTGAAGAAATGACTGGGCTTTCCTCACTTCTTTCTCCTTTCTCAGTGATCACTGCCCTGAACCCTCTGACGCTCGACATCCAGGATTCTTGTTTCCTATATTCTTTCCATTTATTTAAGTTGCCTAAACCAGGAAGGTAAATTCAGACCCTGTTGTAAAGAAGTTCTTTTTAATCTATTAATCAAAATGAAATTACTAGTTCCCTGGTGGCTCAGTAAGTTAAGGATCCAGTGTTGTCACTGCCATGGCTTGAGTAGCGCTGTGGTGTCAGTTCAAAATTCCACATGCCGCAGGCTCGGCCAAAGGGAAAGATAATTAAAATTAATCTCAATTTAAAAATTAAATCTATTTTCAAAACTAAATTTCCTGGACTTCCTGTTGCGGCTCAGCGGTAATGAATCCAACTAGTGTCCATGAAGATGCATGTTTGATCTCTAGCCTTGCTCAGTGGGTTAAGGATCTGGCGTTGCCATGACCTGTGGTGTAGGTTGCAGATGTGGCTCGGATCCCACGTTGCTGTGGCTGTGGTGTAGGCTGGCAGCTGTAGCTCCGATTCAACTGCTAGCCTGGGAACCTCCATATGCTACCGGGTGCGGCCAAAAAAGGACAAAAAGACAAAAAAAAAATCCTGTTAAGAAGTACACAAAATAGAAGCAAATTTTAGAAATCACTGGGTCACGTGATCCCAAGCTCACTACTTAAAGTGCATACACAATTTGAACAGCAAACTGCTGTAATATTTAGTCATGGTTCACTTTCCTTGTAATCAGTCCAATGCTGAGTATTGTCAGTACATGAAAGTTATCTCATTTCTATCAGGGGAGGCATCTGGAGTTCAGCTTGGTTTCCCCAAATTAGTTTCACACCAGCTGAATTCTCTTTCAGTGAAGTGATCCCCTTGTACAGGATTATAAATGTGCATAATCTCATTTATAGGTGCACATTTGTAGGTGCACATTTATAGGTATGCAGCTAAGGTTATCTGTGTGCATAAATGTGAAGCATTTGCAGAGTTTTTTTTAAATATTGACTTTTCAAGCATTCCCCATTTTATCATCTCATCTCATGATTTTACACAGACTGGGTTACTTTGGAGCTACTCTATCCTTCTCAGAAAATAAGCCAAGCATGTTTCCCATTGATCCATTTTTCCTCTTAAAGCTTTATTCAATGTTTGTGGGATCTTTGAAACTCTAAAATGGAGGATCAATTACAAGAAATGAGGAAATTTTAAAGCATTGATCTGTCGCTATTTGTGGCATTTTAATTAAAAAAATTTTTCAGCAATGATGACTTGAACTGGCTGTCATATTTACTGGCAGATGCTAATTCAGGGAGAGGTTTCTTTTCCTAGAAGAGTAGTTCTGGTTGTGTTTGTGTGTTTCTTCTTTATCAAAATAAACAGATTATGTTTATCTTCTTTACCAGAAGAATACCGACAAGGCTAAAACTTCCATACAAAACTCATTAACTGCCAGGAGTTCCCGTTGTGGCTCAGTGGTTAATGAATCTGACTAGGAACCATGAGGTTGCGGGTTCAATCCCTAGCCTCGCTCAGTGGATTAAGGATCCGGCATTGCCGTAAGCTGTGGTGTAGGTCTCAGACACGGCTCGGATCCCGCGTTGCTGTGGCTGTGGCGAAGGCCGGCAGCTACAGCTTCTGTTAGACCCCTAGCCTGGAACCTCCATATGCCGTGGGTGTGGCCCTAGATAAGGCAAAAAGACAAAAACAAAAACAAAACTCATTAACTGCCAATGCTATTTACAATAATCTTGTTCCCAAGAATTTTATCAATTAAAATTTGCAGACAATCCCTCTATTCGAAAATGTATTTACCTTTTTTTGCTGTTGTTGTTCAACTAGCAGAATAAGTTCATCTTGAATACTTCTCTTCCCCAAATGCCGTCTTATTTATAGGACATGGATTTGCAAAGAGAAAGAAGCAGAGGAAGAGGGACGAGAATTCATGAAGGAAGTTATCTTGTAAAATGATCTAAAAGTAATACTTGACAGGCATCACTTTATCTTGGGTCTTTATTTATATTAGCTGTATTAATCCTAATTAATATCCTTACATGGTACTACTAAGATGGGCAGAATTTTATAAATCATCGTAAGCTATCACTTATTAAATATCTCCTGTGTTCTATGAGCAATTTAACAGACATCATCTCATCCTTGAAAGTAACAGATGTGGTCGGTCCTATGATTAGATTCATTTTCACGGGTTCAGCATTTTCCTGCTGAGGAAATGCAGAGCTAGGACTGACCCCAAAGCCCTGGCTGGTACCCAACCACATGGCAGGCCTTTGCTGAGGAGACTGTCATGCTTTTCACAGATTCTAACGCTCACAGAGATTAAATTAAATAGTGTTATCTTGAGATCAACCAACTCTGCCAAGCCCAGAATAATTGAGATAATTATTAAAATGAAAGCGAAAAAAAAAAGATAGGAAAGGACTTTGCCAATGAGCTCAGTGTATTACCTCTTTGAAGTCCTTAGGGTTGTCGTGTGGGGACAAGGGTAGACACACTGACCAGCAGAATACTTTTTTTTTTGCTTTTCTTCTTTTTCTTTCCTTCTTTCTTTCTTTTTTTAACAGCTGGACCTGAGGCATATGGAAGTTCCCGGGCTAGGGGTTGAATCAGAGCTGCAGCTGCCGGCCTATGCTACAGCCGTAGCAATGTGAGATCCACACCACATCTGCAACCTACACCACAGCTCATGGCAACAACGGACAGATCCTTAACCCACAGAGCGAGGCCAGGGATCAAATCCAAATCCTCACGGTTACTAGTTGGGTTTGTTACCGATGAGCCACAATGGGAACTCCATTTTTTTTTTTTTTTTTTTTGGCCAGTCTCCTGGGCCAGGGAATCAAAGCCAAGCCATAGCAGCAATCCAAGTCACTGCAGTGACAGAGCCAGATCCTTAACCTGCTGCACCAGAAGAGAACTCCAAAGGCAACTTTGCCTTGAGGGTTCCCAGTCAGCCTTTACAAATGTCCTAAACTTCCTGCAATTCTAGACGCCTCCACCCACCCACCCAGCCTTCCTTTTCTCTCCATTTTTTTTTGGCGGTTGGGGGGGGACAATTGGACTCGCAGTTTGAAGTCTTCCTGCGCCACCACCCCCCAGCTTCCTGCCAGTTCCTCAAAACTGTTTCTCCTGATCAATCTCTTGCTTCTTTTATCCCAGCTTGGTCTCTGCTCTGAGCACACCCAGACTAACACACCAGTGTTGGACATTGCACTGCAGTTGCAGACACCTAAACACTATCCAAACACAAATCCACACTTTCCAAACACCCATTCTCCACCTGGAGGCAACTGCTTTTCCAAATCTATTTTACTGTTCTTGGTGGCTGTTTTGTTGTTGCTGCTTGGTTGTTTGTGTGTGTGTGTGGGGGGGGGTTGTTTTGTTTTGTCCACACCCATGGCATGTGGAAGTTCCTGTGCCAGGGATTAAACCTGCGCTGAAGCAGCAACTCAAGCTGCTGCACTGCCAGCACTGGATACTTCAGCTGCTGCACCACAAGAGAACTCCTTTGTGGCTGTTTTTTTTGTGTGTGTGTGTGTTTGTCTTTTGTCTCTTTTAAGGGCATATGGAAGTTCCCAGGATAGGGGTTGAATTGGAGCAGTAGCTGCCAGCCACAGCCACACCAGATCAAAGCCATGTTTGCAATCTGCATTGCAGCTCACAGCAATGCCAGATCCTTACACACTGAGCAAGGCCGGGGATCGAACTCTTGTCCTAATGGATACCAGTCAAGTTTGTTACCGCTGAGCGCCAACGGGAACTCCCTGATGGCTGTCTTAATTTGAGGCTTAGGGTTGCCTGCAGCATCAGAATTTAAACACACCACTCACAACTCAGAGCAGGAGCGTCCATAAAGAAGATAATTCAAGCTTTGACTTGGAGTACCTGATCTAATTGGTACTATCATTTCATTAAAAAGACTTAATCTATTTTACTCTATTTTGCATTACTTAGTCTCATGAATCCCACACCACCGGCAGTGCTGACGCATTGAACAGACTTCATATGTAATTGGTCAACATTGAATTGTTCATGCATTTATTCTAAATTTGGAAGCAGGCCTTAGCAGTTACTTTTGTGTGGATTTCTTGAAAATAATCCATCATTTATAATTATCATTGATTTCAGATGTGACAAGGTCTTTAATTCTTTCAAACGGCAAGGTGTGCCAAGCACATAAAAATGAATGTGCCTCTAATTACTCGTTTTGATGATCCTAACTTCATTTACTGTTCCCCAGGGACAGAACATTGCCAGAGACACTTTAGCTATGACAAAAGAATGAAAGATGTTATAGTGAAATGAGCAGAGTTCAGAGGAATCACTAAATACATATCTGAGCGACAGAAACCTGCAATAAGAATTTGCACCTGTTAATTCAGCAAAAAAACCACATTAGTTTGATTTCAGGGGGCAAGAGCTTCCTAGCGAACGTTTTAACTTTGCTCCAGGAAAGTGATTTGGAAACTCTGGGTATCTGAATATTAGTCGAATTTTTTGGTGCAGCTTCAGGGTAAATGGACTGTGACAGCTTCCTTAAACAAACTGCAAGAGGTCGGATGGGTCTGCATGGGCAGACGTTGTACCAGTTATCCTCACTAGAGGGCGCTGCACTTTGAAGTTTTATGTAAATATCCTTAAAGTGTTTGGCTGTCATAGAAGAAAACATCCCCTGAATTCTCAGAGAACGTTTCCAGCGTTGCCTTTGGAAAACAATTGAAACCAAAGCCCCATGCTCTTCTTCAGAAAACAGAATATGAACTGCTTGGCTATTTCATTTGGAGCATTTTTCAGGAATCTAGAGGTGATGGAAAAATATTTTCTCTTGGCAATATTTCAATCAAACAGCTCCAAGCTATCCAAAGCCTTCTTATATTTGGACACAATTGGCTACTTTACCATAATATTCAGACCTAGGAAATCATATCCTTTTTAAAAACATAAAAGCAAACCCAGCACTTCATAGCTAAATTTTCAAGCAACTCTCCTTGAGCCATGTTAAAAACTTACATTTGCTGGCTGCTGTACCCAGCTGTTGATTTTGAAATGGCCATTTCAACAGAGACAGGTCTCTTTGTGATTAAAATGGGGTTCACGGAGTTCCAGTCCTATGACCAGTATCCATGAGATGCAGGTTCAATCCCTGGCCTTGCTCAGGGGTTAAGGATCTGGCATTGCTGTGAGCTGTGGCATAGGTTGTAGATGCAGCCTGGATCTGGTGTTTCTGTGGCTGTGGTTTCAAAGTCTCTGAGTCTCTTCCTGCTTTTTAAACTATTTTGTACCATTTTTTGTTAGATTCCACATAACAGTGATCTGATCTCTCATGACATTTGTCTTTCTCTGACTTACTTCACTTAGTATGGTAATTTCTCAGTCCATCCATGTTGCTACAGATGGAGCTGTTGTTGTTGTTGTTTGGCCATGCCCACAGCATGCAGAAGTCCCCAGGCCAGGGACTGAACCCTCACCACAGCAGTGACAACACCGGATCCTTAACCTGCTGGGCCACGAGGAGACTCCATAGGTATAGTTCTAAGGATAGTTCATTTGCTGCATGAGAACTTTAGAAAAAAATGTGCAGCCAGCCTAGGGTGTGTTCAGTACCAAAACTGTGATTCAGAAAAGAGTCCTGGAATGACAAGGCAGAGGCAACTACAGTGTAGAGAGAGACCCACCACTGCAATTTTAAAAATACCATCTAATTTTCAGAATCATTTCTTGCTGCTTTTGAAAACCAGAAAAGTGAGCAGGGTTGGAGCTGGGTCTCTATGACACTCTTAAAATATGTACCATATGAATAGTGTAAATTTCATCCAAACAACCAGATGGTTGGTCTGATTTACCAAGCCCAGCGAGAGGGTGCTTGCAAACACCCAGATGTTTGCATCCCAACACGGATAACGCCAGAGGACCGGCGCTGTTCTCTCATTCTTGGCCCATGTAGTCTAGATTGGTGGCAATTAATCTTCCTTCTGTGTGATTAGATTAGCCCCTCTTAGTCGTCTGGTATTTCTTTTAACTCCAGAGCCACAATCACTGTAAAATTAAGATAAAGTTTGACTTTCTCGTAAGTACAAAAGGTAATTCGAGAAGAAACGATTCCCAGGTTACGCCATTCATTAGAGAAAGGGCGAAGTTGATGGATGAAACAATACATGACTTTAGGAAAATCAAGTACTGAGTATAAAATTGACGATGTCCAGTATGTAATACACAAAGGATGGATGATCTACATAGAAGGGTAAATTTTCCCTGCTTTGGTTCATTATTTTTATCTCTCATTCCTAATCTTTTTAGAGAATACGGCAACTACTACAACGTATATTTTGAAAAGATAAGAAACAAGTACTTATGTAAGGTTGTTCTTGAGCTCTTGTCCACTGAAATAATATTAGGTGCAATTCATTTAGCATTCACTTTCAGATTATACCCGAAATCTACCATCTTGCAAGGAATGTATCATTTTACATGAACTGAGCCACAGCCAGCGGTAGTAAATAGTAATAGAAATGTTAAGACAGAGAACAAGAGGCCAAGGGAATTACAGCACACGGTCATGAAAATGTCAAGGTCAAAAAGATAGTTTTTGTTTTCACAACCACATATTCAATGCTGTCTTTTCATTTTCCATGATTTGATTCTGTAGAGAAAATGCAAATTTTATTCATTTTTCCAGTGACGTATCAATCATCACAAGACGGTAGCGGGTTGAGATCCAGTAATTAACTATCCTTCTACTGGCCCAGGATCCCATTCAATCAATGCGAATTCAGAAACAGAAAACATATTTTAAACATGTTCTGGCATTGGCCTCTTCCCCAGTGGACCACAGGAAACAAAGTCAGGGAGATGCCTTAAGAGGTAGAAATTTGGGAGTTCCCATTGTGGCTCAGCGGAAGCAAATCTGACTAACATCCATGAGGATGCAGGTTTGATCCCTGGCCTCACTCAGTGGGTTAAGAGTCTGGCGTTGCCATGAGCTGTGGTGTAGGTTGCCGATGCAGCTCAGATCTGGCGTTGCTGTAGCTGTGGCGTAGGCTGATAGCTGTAACTCCGATTTGACCCCCAGCTTGGGAACCTCCAAATGCTGTGGGTGCGGCCCTAAAATGACAAACCAAGACCAAAAAAAAAAAAAAAAGATATAAGTGATATCATGTGGTACTTGTCTTTCTCTTTCTGACTTACTTTACTTACTATGAGAATCTCTAGTTGTATCCATGTTGTTGCAAATGGCATTATTTTATTCTTTTTTATGACTGAGTAGTATTCTGTTGTGCCTATGTACCACATCTTCTTAATCCATTCATCTGTCAGTGTACATTTTGGTTGTTTCCATGTCTTGGCTGCTGTGACTAGTGCTGCAATGAATATATGTATCTTTTAGTGTTACAGTTTTTTTTTCTGGATATACACCCAGGAGTGGAATTGCTGGATCATAGGGTAGTTATATATTTGGTTTTCTGAGGAACCTCCATACTGTTTTCCATAGTGGTTGTACCAATTTGCATTCCCAACAACAGACACTGCTGACTTTCTATGCCTTTGTGTTACTGAATAGAAAGGACAAAAATTGAGAGAATTTAGCATGCAGGACTCATCGAGGGACCAACGATAAATTCAGGGGATGGAAAATATCTCTGAAATGAACCGAGTTACCTCAACATTTTGGGTTTTGCACTAAATTCTAATGCTCGTGGAAATGAAAGTATTCAGATTTATTTTTCCCTGTAAATTCATGATGTTCATGTTTGGTAAAGATGATGATAGGAACATAGTTATTTTTACTTGCTCCTCAAATGCCATTAGAAGGACAGTAAATTGATTTTCTTTGTAAGATAGTGACACCCAAGAACAAAGTGATGACAGAGGAGAACACAGGTATGCAAGTTAGGAGGGTGTAAAACACTGAAACAGAAGAGATGCTGGGCCACATGCCAGCTGTGTGTAGGATGTGACACAACCCATTGCAGTTCATTCTACAAATCCATTCCCTCACTCTCACTCCTAAATTGGTGGTACCAGGTACCTCTGCAAATGGGAGATACAAGTGGGATGGTTAAAGATGATTGATTCCCAGGTAAGAGGCCATTAAAAGTTACCTGGACAAAGAGTTCATTTTCTTTTTTCCACTGTTTGTTTAAAGTCATAATTGCAGGAGTGTCTCAGCGGAAATAAAACTGACTGGTATCCATAAGGACACAGTTTCGATCCCTGGCTTTGCTCAGTGGGTTAAGGATTCAGCATTGCCGTGAGCTGTGGTTTAGGTCACGGAAGAAGTTCAGATCCCGTGTGGCTGTGGCTGTGGCTGTGGCTGTGGTGTAGGCCAGCAGCTGCAGCTCCGATTCAACACCTAACCTAAGAACCTCCATATGCTGCAGGTGTGGCCCTAAAAAGACAAAAAGAAAAATATTAAAAAAAAGTAAAGTCATAACAGCAGTGTGGGTGTCAAAGAAAGTATTTCCAAGCAGGTTTATTTAAAAGCTTGTTGGAGGTCCCTGGTGGCTCATCAGATTAAAGGTCTGGTGTTGTCACTGCAGTATCTCAAGTCATTACTGTGGCACAGGTTCTATCCCTGGCCGAGAAACTTCCACCTGCTGTGGGCGAGGCCAAAAGAAAAAAAAAAAAGCTTCTTTAAGGTTTCTGATCACCAGTGATGATTCTGAAGGACTTTCTCAGATTCAGTGGTCCCCAGAACCACAGGAATCACTGGGAACCAAGGAGAAAGCCACAGCCTCAGGTTCAACCCCGGACCTACGGAATCAGAAACTTCGGGCTGTAAAACTAGTGTGCTTAACGAGGTGACTCCGATGTGTGCTCGTGTTTGGGACCTTTCAGTATGGATGACTTCTCAGCCTTGGGGAAGGTGTGGAAATAATTAAGGAAGAGACAGAGATGAATACAGAAGAAAAAAAGAAATGAGACAGACTTCAACTTCATCAAAGAACAGACAGATGTTATCTGTACCTGCTGGAAAAAAAAAAAGGAATATTCTTCCTGCTTCCTAAGGAATTGAGGCCCTTTTCAAGAGTATTAATGATCAGTTGATTGTATTCAGGAAGACCATGAATACATAAGGTCCAACGGAGTGAAATTTCAACATCAAAAATCATAGAAATAGGAGATCCCACCGTGGCACAATGGGATTGGCAGAGTCTCTGTAGCACCAGGACACAGGTTTGAGCCCCGGCATAGTGGTTAAAGGATCCAGCGTTGCCATAGCTGTGACGTAGCTTCCAACTGTGGATCGGATGTGATCCCTGGCCTGGGACCTCCATATGCCTTGGGGCAGCCAAAAAGAGAATGAATGAATGAATATATAAATAAATAAAATGTAGAATTTCCAAACCCGTAAGGAAGATGTGACCAAAAACACAGTCCTTAAGAGTCAGAAAAAGTAGGAATTGAAAAGAAAAGATAAGCAGAGTGAAACGCATATCATCTTAACAGTAGACAGCAAAAAAATAATTCCAGCACTCCCCGGATTCTGGCCATCAGAGTCTGTCTTAGTCCTGACATCCATTTATGAAGATGTCAGTGGTATGGAGTATGAATCAGGAAAAACAGAGGTTACAGACTCTGAGAAAATGAGATCTTTATGACTGCACACCTGCCAAAATTCCTATAAAAGCCTTCTAAACTCTCCTTTGAGGGATCGCACCAAACTCATTTTATTGCCTGCCCTATTATGCATTCTAAGGTTTGCATATTCAATACAGTTCTTATTAGAGAAAATGTTTTCTTTGCTTTTATGAGTAATTTATTTTACTCTCTGCTAAGCCGTGAAGAGCACATCCTCTGCTGCATTAGCACAGAAGGTATGAACACCAAAATGTTTCTCTCCTACAATCTCCAGCTCTTACTCATTGACCCTTCCTCCCAGTTGAAGCTGTTAGTTCAATGGTTTACTCTAATGGTCTCCAGAGACTACTCGCATACTGTCGCTCAGGCACCAGGAATGATCACCAGGGAGTGAAAAACTCTATGCGAGTTGCCCTTCCTGTTGGCAATAACATTCTCTAAAATAGAATTATATACAGTCTAGAAAACCACTAGATCTGATTGGCTGAGACTTCTATTTCTTCCTTCTGTGTGTCTGGTGGTGGGAGGAGAAAAGTGGCATATCGGACTCATTTAAGTTAATATCCAGATTTAACACATTTTGGATTTTGATGAGGGGTGTGTCCAGCGTGGCTTCATTGCTTGGGTGACCTGAGATCTTGGGGAATTCACTTCCTCTAAGCCTGAGTTTTCTCATCTACAAAATGGTAACAATAATAATACCTGACTCCAGAGGGCTGCCACGTGGTCTCGATGAGATGAAACATACAAAGCATGAGGTCTAGTAATTGTGTCATAATGTACCAGATGGTTAATAATGGTAGTTTGGTCACTGTTCTGGCAAGTCATGGCTTTCAGATATCTCTGTGCGTTTAAACAGCTCCATGGGAGTTTCCATTGTGGCACAGTGGAAACGAATATGACTAGTATCCATGAGGACGCAGGTTCGATCCCTGGCCTCACTCAGTGGGTTGAGGATCCAGCTTTGCTGTGAGCTGTGGTGTAGGTTGCAGACATGGCTCAGATTCCATGTTGCTGTGGCTGTGGCATAGGCTGGCAGCTGCATCTCAGATTTGTCCCCTAGCCTGGGAACTTCCATATGCCACGGGTGCAGTCCTAAAAAAGACAAAAAATAAATTAAAAAATAAACAGCTACATATGTGTGAACCTTCATGGGAAAACATTATTTTTTTATTTCTTTGGTTTTTTTTTTTTTTTTTTTTTTTTTTTTTTTTTTTTTTTTTTTTTGCTTTTTAGGGCCGCACCTGCAACATGTGGAAGTTCCCAGGCTAGGGGTCAAATTGGAGCTACAACTGTCCAACCTACACCACAGCTCACCACAATGCTGTATCCTTAACCCACTGAGCGGGGCCAGGGATCGAACCCATGTCTTCATGTATACTAGTCAGGTTTGTTACTGCTGAGCCACATTCTTAAGGCACTGCAACTTTCCTATTGTAGACTTCCTTTCCTTATCCTTTCTACAAATGCTATTTTGAATGTCTGCTGCGCACCAAGAACTGGGAGTGAAGCAAATGTACCCAAGGTTTACCTTGTCTTGAAGAGGAGCTTGGCGACATGAGAAGGAGGAGTTCACCTCTGTGTCCTTATCCTTTTACAAGTTTCTTCCTCCCAAATTTCCCCACCAAAGTCCTGTCTTCTGATGCTTCCCTTCCTTTTATTTCTCAGAGATCAATGAATTATGTCTTTAGCTAAATATCACATGAAAAAGGTCTCATGGACTCTAAACTTTTAAAGATTTGTCAATGTGCTCCCATCTCAGAAGAATTTGCTTTTCAATGTGAAAACTGACTTGGTACCCAAGAAGCCATGAGTCACCATGGATGGAAGCACCTCAAGCACTGAGGGATAAAGGAATTTTATGGTAATCCTCCAATCGACCTCCAAAGGAAACTATATCTTTGGCTGTTAAAACAAGCCCCCAGTATAAGGATCCTCCTCCACAGGAAGGCGGAGGTGAACCAGAGAACATCAGTGGATCTTGGTTCTCTCCTGAAAAGGTGATGTAAGGACTGCTGGCATATCATTCTCAGCCTGTGAACTTTGAGATGATCAGAAGACTAGAGAAAGAGAAAATTTGTCCTGCCTGGAAAACTCTTACACATATCTCAGAACCCACTCAGTGTTGCCCTCATCAGAGAGTTTCCAGAGGGAAACCAAATACCTTGGCCTTAAATGAATGGAATGTTTCTATATAGAATAAAGGGAGAATTCAGCAACTGTTCCAGTAAATTAAGGGAGAAAGAAGGAAGGCAGTCAATGGGTGAGACAATGGAAGTCCATCCACCAAGCAAAGGGACCATAGGAGAAATTTTTGTTCATGTTCTCCTGCATCATCATTTTAACACATACAGATGACTTTCTAGTGTGAGGACCTCTCTGCTTGAGAAGTATTTATGCCAGAGAAGTGTCCTGATCTAACCAGTAGTCTTATTTTGTGCAGGCTGTAAGGTAAAAATTTTATCATTATTATTATTTACATTTTTAAATGTTTAGAGTAGGAAGAGGGAGAAGGGAAAAGAAGAGAAGGAGGAAGAAAAGAAGAGGAAGAAGAAGAGGAGGATTAAGAGAAAAAGGAAAAGAAAGAAGAGGTAGAAGTGGGGAGGAAGGAGTTGGGGGGAATAGAGGGGGAAAGAAGAGGGAGAAGAAGGAGGAGGAGAGAAGGGAATAAACATATGATTACAGAGAAGGAGGAAGAACAGGGGGAAAGGAGAAGCAGCAGCAAAAAAACACATTTGACCCACAAAGCATAAAATATATATTATCTGGTCCTTCAGAGAAAATGTCCACTGAACTGACTCGTGCCCTAGATCAAGTAGGTTGTGTGGTGGCACTAACACCCCCGGCAGCAGGTCCTACTCAATCATCAAGAGCAAGTGTTTCCAACAAGAAATAGTTGAAGCTCCTTTTCAACTACCAAGGCATCTCTTTATTCCTAGACCAGGAAAATGATAGAGTCACTTCCATATGCTGCTAGTCAAAGAGCCAGTCAGCCAAGATTTAAGATTAGGGGCCAAAGATTTCACCTGTCAATAGAGGAACAGGAAGGAATTTGAAATTGCCCTTAATCGATCATATGGAATGAGGACTAAATCTCAGCCCTCACTTGCCTTGTCACCTGGATGCTCTTACTCAGTGAACAACCTGAGCTGCTGTACATGGCAGCCCTGCACACACAGGGGAGAGGTCCACAAAGAAACTCTCACATCGTAATCAAACAGCCATCCTCTGCAAGTGACTTCTTAATGCCAGAACAGGAAGAACAGTTGCTTCGCTGCAAAACACACTTTACTGATTTCCCAACAGATAAGATCTAGAGCCATTTAGACTTATTTAAAGAGTTGTTCCCCGAATGTCTGACTGTACAGTTGCCTCTTGATAGAAGCCTTGGATATGGGTAGATCCAGGAAATGATTTCAAATAATCCCATCTAATGGACCAAATGACATAATTAAGTTCCAGTGACTGAGTGCCCCATCCCATATATGCCATGAATTGATGCCAGTTGGAAGTTTAAATCACTCAGGAGAGACCAATAAAGAAATACCTCTTTGAAGAAACAGCACAATGGGGACTTTTTATGACTTTATATTCAGCGGCATAAATTCAACATCAATAGCCAAGCACGGAGTAGATCTATGCATGTCTTGCCGTGCATGATAGCCAGGCTATCTCACTGCCCACTCGGTCATAACCTCTGTGGGGTCCTCTTGAACTTGATCTTCTAAGGATGTTTTTTTTTTTTTTTCTAGATATTATGACACACGTAGAAGAAATAGTACAAAGCCCAGAGCCTAAATATTTTGTATTCTACACATCCCTAAATTATTCCTGAGGGATGGACACACAAACCTTCCCAAGAGATGGATGACAGAGAAGATCCATGAAAACAGGAAAGAGAAGTCAATTCAAAAGGAGTGCGACTGGGAAGTTTGCAGAATGCCCCTCCATTCAGGAGATGTCTAAAATTAGGATTTCGGAGTTCCCACTGTGGCTCAGTGGTAATGAACCCACGAGGATGCAGGTTTGCTCTCTGGTCCTACTCTGTGGGTTAAGGACCCAGCATTGCCATGAGCTGCGGTATAGATCACAGATGCATCTCAGATTCGATGTTGCCGTGGCTGTGGTGTGGGCTGGGAGCTGGAGCTCCAATTCGACCCCTAGTCTGGGAACTTGCCTATGCTGCCTGTGTGGACCTAAAAAGAAAATAATAAACTTAGAATTTCATCTTAAAAAAAATGATCACTAAAAGTCCAGCCTGGGATGAAGACACATTTTCTTTTCTTCACATCCCAAAGATGGACAAAATGATTGCAAGTCTATTACCAGAGAGAGAACTTTAATTTGAATTTAGCAGATTGGGCTCCAAGTTTCCATGAAATTTTTTTCAATAAAGTGAATGGTAATTTTTTTTTTAAATCAAACACTTGTTTGGTGTATGTATTCTCCTACAAATAAGGGTGGCTCTTTCACTCAAATTCCAGTCCTTGAGTTGTTCATGGATTAAAAGCCTTCTGATAATTTTGGCAGAAAGACTGTCTCTCTACTTCAATAAAACTTTAAAAAATGAAAAAAAATGTTTCTCTGTGTTTGGTCCTAGCCACTTGAATCCATTTGTGAACACCATCTGCAGATAAGACCAGGTTGTGGAGTTAGCCTGGGTGATAAGGTCTAGTCCAGATTTAGGACCATTCTGCTCAGATAAGCATGAGAAGCTCATGGGTCTAACTTATTCAAATAACTGTAGGTCCATATTCCACTCACACTCCTCCGTTTTAATATGAGGCATTCTGGCTACTATTTGATTTTAAAAAGTGGATGAACGGATGGAAGTCTCCAGCAAATATAAATACAGGGATTTTCAGAATCATTACTATTGTATTGCACCTTTATGTGGTTTACGTTGTCTTTTGGGTTGTTTTTTTTTTCAGGGCCACACCTGCTGCATATGGAGGTTCCCAGGCTAGGGGTAGAATCAGAGCTGCAGCTGCCAGCCTACGCCACAGCCACAGCAATGCCAGACTTGAGCCAAATCTGCAACCTGCACCACAGCTCAGGGCGATGCTGGATCCTTAAACCACTGAGCGAGTCCAGGAATCAAACCCCGATCCTTACAGACACTATGTTGCCTTCTTAACCGGCTGAACCAACAACGGGTACTCTGGTCTCCCAGTGTTAATTGTGGAAGAGCTTTGATGTGTGTGATCAGCACACTTATCATTCCTATTTCTCACTAAACTCTTGGGAAACCTGCCTGGATCTTACCCAGACCTCTCATTTGGCAGATGAGGGCAGATAAAATTGAGAAAAGAAAAGGCAGATTTTCATCTTTATCCCAGTAAGAACTATATTTATTCCAGTCAATTCTGTTTTATTTAGTAGCCTTTGTGATTCTTTTCAAATATCAAAATCAGTGACTTTTCCCGATAGAAAGGCCATAAAAAGAGAACAAAATAATGCCATTTGCAGCAACACAAATGTAGCTGGAGATTCTCATGCTAAGTGAAGTCAGAAAGAGAAAGACAAATACCATATGATAACCACTTGTATGCGGAATCTCAAATATGGCACAGACGAACCTATGTACAGAACAGAAACGGTCTCACATGCCTAGAGAACAGACTTGTGGTAGCCAAGTGGGAGCGGGAGGGGGTGGGATGGACTGGGAGTTTGGGGTTCATAGATGCAAACTATTCCATTTAGAATGGATAAGCAATGAGGTCCTGCTGTACAGCACAGGGAACTCTATCCAGTCTCCTTGGATAGACTATGATGGAAGATACTGTAAGAAAAGGAATGTATATGTTTGTATGACTGGGTCACTTTTCTGTATAGAGGAAATTGGCACAATATTCTAAATCAACTATTTAAAAAAAAAAAGTGACTTTCAAGAGCAAGCACCTTCACATAAGTTTTCTGTTGCATCGAAACAATTGATAAGAAAGTTAAGATGAGGCTCTTATTCAGTCCTTAGGAGAACCCCTGTCTAGGAAAGCCATGCCTCAGAACTGGCCTTGTTCCAGCTACATGATTGAACAATAAGACCTTCTTTCTTCTCATTTTTTTTATGCCCAGCTTTGCACTTGAAAATAAAACATCTGTTTCTTTGATGGTACTCAAAGGCACTCTGGCATTTGTCCTGGTGATAATTAATGTTCTGTCCAAGCCAAGGTTAATGTTCACCTAATTGTTTCCTTTTGTGTTGGAATAATAGACAATAATCAAGAAATACTTTTTTTTCCTCAATGCAGAAGGGAAAAGTGGCTTGCAAAACCTAAGAATAATAATTAGAATTTGCACACAAAGACCCGTTTCAGGAACTCACTGGTGGAAGGGACAGGAAGAGAAGTAAATTCACAATAAAATAAGTAAAGAATCCAACATAAAAGGCTTCTGTTACGCATTATCTCTAGGATGGATGCCTGAGTTTTAAGAGCTGTAATTAATTATAAGCAATGACAAACGGTCAAGAAAAAACAATGACAACGGTCCTAGTGGGTGACAGTCTTCTGTGATTTGAGGACATTTGGTCACATCAAGCCTGGCTAATTTATTAGACATTGTCTTAACCGATTCCGCCTCCAAAGAGAAATTACTAGAAATATAGGGCAACTTCAGGGAAATTCATCCTAGTGAAGTGAAAAGCCAGTGACAAGCCCGAACAGAGTGGGCTTTGCGAGTCTGAGGGATTTCCTTCTCGGATTTCCCATTGTGGCTCAGTGGGTTAAGAACCTGACAGAGTGTCGATGAGGATGCAGGTTCAATCCCTGGTCTTGCTGAGTGGGTTAAACATACTGGAATTGCCACAAGCTGTGGAGTAGGTCGCAGGTGCGGCTGGCATCCAGTGTTGCCATGGCTGTGCCACAGGCCTGCAGTTGCAGCTCTGATTCAACCCCCTAGCCCCGGAACTTCCACATGCTGTAGGTGAGGCCCCCCCCCCCAAAAAGTCGGCTTCTCTCTACACCCTACATTGCCTGGACGAGGGGACTGAGCCTGACAGGTGCCCCCTAACATGGATCCAAGCATGGGGTTGGTGCTAAGTTATCATTTTTAAGGAATTATTTGAATTCAACTGAGAAAAATAGAATATAACCAAATCGTGGGGAAAGTAACAAGAAGCCAAAGTCCCTAAATCCTGAGTGAAGAGAAACGGTCCAAATTCTCAGCGGATGAGCGCACACATATTTTTAGCCCAGATGCTCTGATGATGGCGAGGAATGGGCCAGATGTCTGGCGCTCACAGCATAAGCGACTTGAAAACCATGAATTACGCAGAGTTAATACTCGTCCAGAACTGGGGGGACACTGAGCAGGAAAGGAATTTTCTGCACATTCTTTACTCTTTCTTTCTTTCTTTTTTTTTTTTTTGGCCAAGCCCGCAGCATGCAGAATTTCCCGGGCCAGGGATGAACCCACACCATAGCAGCAACCCGAGCCAAGCAGAGACACCAGACCCTTAACCTGTTGAGCCACCAGGGAACTCCTCTTCACCAGTTTTTGAAGCACAGGAAAAAGCTCTGTGTGACAGGAGGTTACTTGCCTTTTAAAACTCAGAGAATGGCTTCTGGCAAGTGTGCGTGGCTATTTGTTAGCTCTACAGAGAGGCGAACAGGGCAGACAGCGCTTCCCCTCCCTCCTCAAGCGCCCTCAGAGCCTGGATGGTCCCTCGGAACCATGAACCCAAGCAGGCTTTTACTGAAGATAAAGTCAAGGATGACACTTTGGCCCCATGTGAATTAACTGGTGAAAGTCAACGAAAGGCTGATTTCAACTGTCTGAACCCAAGTGGCACCTTCCTGGTGATGGGGGGAGGTGGAGAAGGGGAAGGGAATTGAACTTAAACGCAGGGTATTTCAACCAGATCGTAGCTTGGACTTGGCTTAAGCACAGCCCCATCTTTGGAAGAGGAGGCTGATGAATAAGTGATTAAGTTGGAAGGACTCCAGGCAGAAGCTGGGGGGGGGGGAGACTCTGCAGAAGTTACAGCTTCCCTCAGGCTCCAGAGATCCTCCACCCTGGACCCTGGGGAGAAAGAAGGGGAGCGGGGAAGGAAGTTGCAAACAAAAGGTAATCGATGAAGGAGAATGATAAGCTTTTGATGACAGTGCTTAGTTCTTGACTAAAGCTCTTATCCTGGTAGAAAGCAACACACACTAAGCCATTCTTCACTCTAAAAACTAGTAGCTCCAGGAGTTCCCGCTGTGGCTCGGCAGGTTATGAACCCGACTAGCATCCATGAGCATGGGGGTTCTATCCCTGTCCTTGGTCAGTGGGTTAAATATCTGGCGTTGCTCTGAGCCGCGGTGTAGTTTGCAGACGCGGCTTGGGTCCAGTGTGGCTGTGGCTATGGTGTTGGCTGGCAGCTACAGCTCTGATTTGATCCCTTGCCTGTGAACTTCCATATGCCACATATCTGACCTTAAAAAAGACAAAAACAAAAAACAGCAAAAAACCCAGTAGCCCCAAACAGCACACACAGTTACATCTAACTGTGTGTTAAATGTAACAAAGTCACCCAGTTTTTGTTACATCTGTTCTTATTGAATGAAAACGCCCAGTAAAAGTAAGGAATGATTCACCCCCAAACAGTGACCAGCTTGCCTCTGAGTTAGATGCTGAAATTGTTGAGGGGACAAGAGACAAGATTACAGCTAGAAACTTAAAGCGATTGAGTCACATATTAAAAGTTTAATTTTATATTAAATCACGCAGACAGCTCTAGCGTAATTCAACATTAATTTGAATAGATGTTCACATAATAGCAAGTGGGCTCTTTCTAGCTGGGAGCAGTGAAATATTTTTAAAATATTTATAACGTCATGTGCAGGTGGTCCAGATCATCCATGTGGCTACAAGCTAAACTCCAGGCCAACAATCATCGTTCATTATTCTTCAAAGTCCACAAACTCCATTAATTTGGATTCCACAATTTATGCAGGATCTGGGAACAATTAATTTAATTTGTCTCTGTCTTATTTCATGCAATTCCCAAAGCCAACAGGGCCCGGGCTGCATCTGGGGGCTCCAGACAGTGGTAGGTACGAGGCCAGAGCGCATGTTGGCTCCTAGGAGGCTGTGGTTTCCTGTCTTCCATTTTTATATGTCATCAAACATTTCAATTTTTCTTTTCTTCTCTCTCTCTCTCCCTTTTTTTTTTCTTTTTTTGGTTATGCCTACGCATGTAGAAATTCCTGATCCTGGGCTGGAATCCAAGCCACAGCAACAACCAGAGCCACAGCTATGATAGCACTGGGTCCTTAACCCACTGAGCCACCAGGGAACTCCCTTTTTCAATTTTTCAGAACTTTCTGAGTAGTTTGGAATCTCAGATGTACGGATGGGAAAAGCCATTTTGTTAGTGTGGGACTCTGGAGAGCAGATGTTGGGTTAGAGGGAGGAACACACGCAGTTGGGAGGTGGGCAGTGCCTCTGGAAGATAAAAGAGGAGGAAGCAGGCCTGCGCAGAGAGGACTCAGGAAATGGATCTGATAAAGTTTCAGCCAATACAGTGCAGAGGTTCAGAGCAGAGGCTGCCCATTGGAGGAGTCCTGCTCTGGACAGATTTAGCCACACCCTCCATCAGAACTGTGACTCGCTCAGTAATTGGTTGCCTGGGGAACGTGAAAACCTAGGCAGATCCAGAAGGCAATGGGTGGAACCCACCAGCTCAGCAGACCTCTAGCTGCTAAATGGCGCCCTGTGGAAATACGGGTGGTACACCTCCACGGCACCCACAGAATGTCCCTGGAAGGGAACTAATTCCGCTCCGGGGCAGGGCTTGCTTACCTGAAGAGCCTTTCTTGGAGAAGTGAATTTCATTCACACCGGTGTTGATTCGCTGATTCCTTCATTCATTTAACAATATTTGCAGGGCTATGATTTTTACCAGCCCTGTGCCTGGGAGAGCAGCACTGCTTTTCAAGAACTCACACTCCGGTGGGCAGACAGGTACCAGGGCGCTGCACCGGGGGACAGGGCTGCTAATAGAGTTGTCACAGGGCACTATGGATGTTACCAAGGCCAGCTCTGTGCCCAGTCTCTTGGGCCAGGACTGACCTTCCACTGGACATGCAAAGCCAATCTGTCTACCTGATATTCCTTCCTGGTGGTTAAATGTCTGGCTGTCTGGGAGTTCCCTGGTGGCCTAATGGGTTAAGACTCAGATTTTCACCACTGCAGCCTGGGTTCAATCCCTGGTCAGGGAAATGAAATCCCACATCAAGCCACTGCACGCTGTGGCCAACAACAACAACAAAAATAGAGTCTGGATGAATGTAAATCAGTGAGGTTTCTTTTTTTTTTTTCTTTTTGTTTTCCTTTTTATGGACACACCTACAGCATATGGAAGTTCCCAGGCTGGGGTCAGATCAGAGCTGCAACTGCCAGCCTGTGGCACAGCCACAGCAATGCCAGACCCAAGTCACATCTGGGACCTGTGCTGGATCCTTAAGCCACTGAATGAGGCCAGGGATCAATTCTGCATCCTCACAGACACTATGTCAGGGTCTTATCCCACTGAGCCACAACAGGAACTCCATAAGTGATGTTTCAGTGCCACGCCTACATTTTATGAAACATGGTTGTCCACTAAGACGACTCTCATTTTAGTTTCAGTTGGGACCTAAGACTGGACAAGCAGAGGTCTTCTCATTTGGAATACCCAAACTGGCCAGGTATAAGGAAGGAGCTGAGATCCAAAAGCAAGTAGACATGGGATCCAAGATGATGTTTGAGACCTCAAAGTTATAGCAAGAAGAGAAATCAGAGCAGATGGAGGAAGAGGCCAACAGAGGGGGAAGCTAGAAATAAGTCATAAAGATAACAGCCTAGACTTAGGTACTTAATTATATTCCAAACCCTAATCGAAGCGCGAGCATTAAGATAGTTAATAGTGATGCTAGGAGTTCCCTTCGTGGCTCAGTGATTAATGAATCCGACTAAGAACCATGAGGTTGCGGGTTCGATCCCTGGCCTTGCTCAGTGGGTTAAGGATCCGGCGTTGCCGTGAGCTGTGGTGTAGGTTGCAGATGCGGCTCGGATCCCGCGTTGCTGTGGCTGTGGCGAAGGCCGGCAGCTACAGCTCTTGTTAGACCCCCTAGCCTGGGAACCTCCATATGCCGCGGGTGCACCTCTAGAAAAAAAAAAAGGCAAAAAGACAAAAAAAATTAGCGATGCTAACAGTAACAGATGCCCTTATTATCCCTGTTTTGTAGGTGAGGAAACTGAGGCTCCAAAAAATGGAGCAGAAACTTCGAGAGAGACAGGACAAGGTTGCATTCAGCTCCAGGGACAGGGATTGAGTGACAAGCTACTGATAACCCCAAGCGACAGTGAGATAAACTCTTGCTTAGTATAAGGTACATCTGGGAGTTCCCTGGTGGTACAGGGGGTTAAGGATCAGGCAGTGTCACTGCAGGGGCTTGAGTTGCTACTGCGGCAGGGTCTTCATCCCTGGCCCAGGAACTTCCACAGGCTGCGTGGGCACGGCCAAAAAATAAATACATAAAAATAAACATAAAAAGATGAGGCGCTTCTTGGCAACCACGGCGGTCCCCATGAGATGCCCCATTAAGAAAAGGAGTGGCATTCCTTCCTTCTGCCCTCTGCCATCCAGGCGTAGGACAGCTCTGGTTGACGGACACACAGACCTCCGCAACCCTCAGCTGGGCATCGGGCCAGGTTTGCACGCCTCCGCCACGGCTGGGCTGTCGTTCCCATCACATCTCTGAAGCCCCCCGCACCTGAGTCTTTCATGGACACACACTTTATCGCTCCAGGCTATTCAGACCACCGGCTGGCTGTCCAGAAATTGAAGAAATGTCACCCCAGGCAAATATTTTAACAAGCAACCACTCGCGATGACCCTGGTCCTGGAGTACCTAATGCGGAGAAACCCTGCCGCGGATGAGACTGTGGATAAAATGCAAGACCCGCAGCCTCAACATGCAGACAACATGATGAATAGGTGGTGATAAAATGGTCATTTTGCAGGTGGCTGGAGGTAATAAAGAATGTGCGATGGTTGACCAGGGAGCTTTTTCTAGGAGGGAGGATGGATTTCTTAGGAGGAACAAGCCCCCATCAAAACCCATCTCCCCTCTCCACGTCGCAAGATTGTTTGGCCTGAAGTTGACAGCTACATTAATTAAGAAGACAGTAACTCTTCGCTGAGCAGCTGCTGTGTGTCAAGTACCGCCTGGGGCCTGGGTATAAAACATGGAAAAAGGCAGATGAAAATCCCCTCTCTCGTGGGACTTACATTCCAGTGGGGAAGACGGATAATAAACAGGTGTATTAGTGAAATGTGCACTATCAACTAGGGCTGTTGGTGGCTCAGCAGGCATAGGACCTGGCATCGTCACTGATGTGGCTCCAAGTTGCGGCTGCGGTGTGGGTTCGATCCCTGGCCCCAGAACTTCCACGTGCCACGGCATGACCAAAAGAAAAAGGATAAAAATGAACCTATTAACAAAAGAGAAATAGACTCACAGAGCTCGAAATCAAACTTACGGTTACCAATGGGGAAACACGGTTGGAAGTGATAAATTAGGAAGCTGGGATTAACACAAACACTCTACTATATATAAAATAAATAACAAGGACCTACCATAGAGCAAAAGGAACTAGACTCAATATGCTGTAACAACCTTTATGGTAAAGAATCTAAAAAATGAGTGGATCTATAACTGAGTCACTTCGCTGTACATCTGAAACTAACACAACATTGTAAACCAACTATACTCCAATGAAATTAAAAAAGAGTCCTCTGCTCTCCTGGTCTTCTTGACCTGAGAAGTCTTTGCCCTTTGCTCTCGGAAGCTAATGTTTGACCATTGGCTCAAGGCACAGCTCACAGCTCCTCTTCTCTGTAAAGCTTTCTCTTTTACTTTCTCCTCCAACCCTCCCCTTGAAAACTGTCCCTCCCGTAGTTCCCTCTTATCCTTTGCTCTAACCACTGACTGTCAGCAGTGGACACATTTTATTCATTTACTATGTTCATGACTGTATTTGCCACCTGACCGCAAATGTCTGCAGGCCTGGGACAGAGCCTTTCTCACCCGTCTCCCAGGCTTGACACTAAATGGATGATGAAACAGCGTGCAGTGGATGCAAAACTAAAGGAGTCCTTTGATATTCGTGTTTTTTTGTTTTGTTTTTTTGTTTTTTTTACAATGGTGGCTACTATTCAAAACGGACTTTGCATCCTCATCGGTGGAGGTGTTTAGCGGGGTCCCGTCAGGAGAACAGAACCTGTGCCATGTAATTCAAAGGAGATAATGTTATATGAGAACTAGTTCCAGAAATGTCACAGGAAAGGGAGGTAACCTAGAGATTAAGGATTGCACAAAACTGCTGATAGTCTCGGGGATGGAGGGGCCAAGCCAAGGATCCAGGACCCAGAGGACAGGTCTAAGAACCTGCGGGAAGGCAGACCCCCCCTCCCACACACACACCTAGAGCCAGAGTCAATGTAGGAAATCCCCAAAGTGGAGCTGGGACCATGAGAAGGTGGTCTCCTTGGGGAAAGAGGAACCCCAGAAAGGACAAAGCTGAAATAACTCCAAAGTAGAAGGAGGATGTGGAGAGAAACAGCTTCAGAATCCCTCACCATGGGTCCCCAGTTCCCGGAGCACCTCCAGTGCCGATTTCAGGCCTCGGGCTCACAGCCTCATCAGTTACACCCAGTAAGCCCTCTTCTCTCATCCTCAGCATGAGTCTCAACACCTAAAGAAACCCGGAGTTCTCTGATGGCCTAGAGGTTAAACATCCTGTGTTGTCACTCCTGTGACTCTGCTTACTGCAGTGGCGCAGGTTCCATCCCTGGCCCGGGAACTGCTGCTTACCACGGGCATGGCTGAAAAAAAAAGAGAGAGAATTAGAAAGGAGAACCATATTCCTATTAGGATATGGGGGCGGGGATAGTAAGTTATCTGGTTCTAAATTGTCCTGGAAGCTTTACCCTCTCTCCAGTTTAGAGAGGGGATAATCTGGTACATGTGAGAAGGAAATAGCCAGGCTAAAGTGAGGGAGAAAGCTAGAAACCTGTTGCCTTTCTTTTTATCAAAGGTCATAAAGGGTCATGAGAGTATTTATTATGTGTATTATGTGACTCGTGAATTTTTTTTTTTTTTAATGGCCGAAACAGAGACATATGGAAGTTCCTGGGCCAGGGGTCGAATCAGAGCTGCAGCTGCAGCTGCAGGCCTACGCCACTGCCACAGCAACACTGGATCCCAGTCGCATCCGCTACCTATGCTGCAGCTTGTGGCAGTGCTGGGTCCCTGACCCACTAAGGGAGAAATCCAATCCACCTCCTCTATGTCGTGTTCTTAACCTGCTGAGCCACAATGGGAACTCCATTTTTTTTTTTTTTTTTTTGTGCATGGCTACCCTGCAGCACATGGAAATTCTAAGCTGGTCGAATCTGAGCCACAGCAGTGGCAACATCAGATCCTTTAACCCTGCACCAGGCTGGGGATCGAATGGGTGCCTCTGCAGTGAACAGAGCCTCTGCAGTCAGATTCTTAACCCACAGCCACACGGCGGGATCTCCAGGGAAATATTCTTTATTTCACTGTTCTATGTACTCTGAGTATACTCTTCTCGCAGAATCAACTGCTAGATAAACAAACCGCAAACCCACATAAGCACATCAGAGAATTTTAGAAGTGCTGATAGACGGTGGGGAGGGAGTCTGGCTGCCCTGCTAATGGGGAGAAAGGGGACCCCTTAGTTGCATGAATGCAGTCAGCATGGCCTGTTTTCTTTCTTTGATTTACAGGTCTCAAGTTCTACTTTGTGTGACACAAAGCATGTTACTTGAGTCAGTCACCTGTGTGCATTTCCTTCTTCATCTCTCTCTTAGGCAAAATACTGACTTAAATTCAACCCGAAGTTATGCAATTATGTCTGAAGGCCGTGGGCCCACGGCATTTGTGTGACTGTTGTCTGACAGATGTGCAATGGCTCCCTCCCAGATGCCTCCTCTTAGTGCTATTCTAGATGCAGAGAGAAACGTTACTGGAAGTATTTGCAATTCTCAGCAAATGTCCTCAAAATGCCCCCCAGGAACGCATATGGACTCACGAACTGGCTTTCCAACCGTGCAGAGGAAGTGACTGAAATTCTATCTTCCGTTATAAATTAACTTGGGGAATTTGGAAATATCCCACAATAGCTTGGCACTGGAGAGACCTATGAATTTCAGTCTGTCGATACCCACAAATAATTCAGAGACGTTTAAAACGCATCGATGAGGGAGCTCAGGACATCTGGTTTACCAGCCTCTCTCCTGCTAGCTGAGCTGTTCTCTTGCTCTCATTTGCTGCCAAGAGCCATGATGATTCTGCACAGGTGGAGGTCTTTCTGCCTGAATCAAACACATTTAACCCAATCGATGGAGTTATTGTTCTGAGGCCAAAGTGTCTCCATCTCATATCTTATTTTGTTCCGCGTATTATAGGAGTGTGGTATTAATTTCTAACTCTGAGTGGCAGATTCCTCCCAGCTCAATGAAAACGATGGAAGAAATAAAAGAATGTCAGCTGAGTACTCCCCTGACATACTTTTTCATTTCACCAGTTACACCACAGCAGCAAAACAAATATTACAGCCCTGTGTAAAGTTTTATAACTAATCCAATAAATGATAGGAGCCTCCTAGCCTCCGCAATTCTCATTTGGGTTATGTCTCTCCTCCAGCACGTTTATTCCCCAATTACCAGTGTCATGAAGCCACTAAGGTAAAGAGCCTTAAAGAATCTGAAATGTACTGGGAGAGGTCCCTCGTTCCAGCACAGGAAGGGTGAGCTGAAATCCTCTCCTATCTTTGGACTTAATCAGAACCCAAGGACAGACGTGTGCTGCAGCGCTCCCTAATGTGAAAATGTGAAATTGTCAAAGCAAACTCGGAAACCCTGCTTGAGAACTGTGTTGGATTTCCTTCTCCTGTAGTGCTGGAAGCTATGCCCGAGTCTGGTTGCTACCTCTCGTCTTGGAAACACTACGCCTTTCCTCTTGGCTAATAACCATTCGAGCCTGCATCCCAAGTTATCTCAAGGTGGCAAGCTCACTGCCCATGGAAACCCTCCTGTAAGGAAGAAGAAAAATTCAAATTAGGTGATATCTCCAAGGTCCATCACTTAATCCATGAAGACTCAAGTCTGCCTCTTTCCATCTCGATGAGGATTTCCAGAATTTTGGGAGAAACTGATGCCACCAAAAATCTAAATCCTAGGGCCAAAATAAGGAAGAAAAAGTAAAAAAGGGATATATGTTGCTTTGTTTCTTATATTTTTCCTTCCCTTTTGTTTTTTTTTATTATCTTATCCATTCTAAGCCCCAGGCTACCTTGGGATCAGACAGAATTCTGCATTTAGTTCTATTACTTTTAATTGAATTTACTTTTAATTACTGATTTACAATGTTGTGTTAATTTCTTCTGTACAGCAAGTGATTCAGTTATACCTATATATATTCCTTTTCTAATATTCTTTTTCATCACGGTTTATCATAGAATATGGAAAATGGTTCCCCAGAGTTTTGTATGTAAATGGTCCAAAATAGGCTTTCTGAACAGTAGGCTATAAAATAAAAGGGTCATGCAATTTATTCCCCAGGAAAATAAAAGGTACCCTGCAAGCCTTTCCCAGGTGCAATGAGAGTGCAAAGACATCATCACCATCGTCGTGTAGCTGTAAAAAACAATCATCGACAAGGATAACGTCGCTTTCATTCATTGTTGTCTAACTCAGCTGTAGCTGTCATAAAAAAATACCATGGACTGAGGGGCTTTAATAACAGAAATTTATTTCTCACAATTCTGTAGGCTAGCCATCCAAGATCAAGGTTGCAACCAACTCAGTTTTGGGTGGGACTGCTCTTCATGACTTGAAGACAGCGGACTTCTTTCTGTGTCCTCAAGAGGCAGGGGGAGGGAAGAGGGGAGGGGGAAGCTTTCTGGTATCTCTTCTAAGGACACTAATCCTATGACGTCATCTAAACCTAATCACATCTCAAAGTTCCTGTCTCTAAATACCATCACATCTGGAGACCTAATTATGAATTAAATAGGGATTTTAAATTAAATATGAATTTTGAGGGAACAAAATATTCGGTCCCTAGCAACTGTCACCCCAAGTACAGGACAGTACTGGAGTGAGATAGATGATTATCCAATATTTTGTGAAGGACGGAAGGAAGGAAGGAAGGAGGGAAAGGGAGGAAGACCAAAGGGTCCAAATTTGTTTTTTTCTTTTACCTTAGTGCATACAAATCTGTACTGGATTATTTTCTGCCAAATTAACCCCACCGCTATTCCTGTCTAAGCCTGGGGACTGCTTTCCAGAAATCTCCTCCAGTGAAAGGAAATCAAATGAGATTTGAAAGGCAAAAATGAAGTAGAAGGCATTTGTACAGTGAAGCCATGCAGGCAGACGTGGTGGCTTCACAGCTCTCTGGACAAGCTCAAAGCAGCTTATCAGAATTCTCTTTGCGATCCATCGCTTCAGGCTGAAGTCGCTGTGCCTTCCCCTCTCGTCCTCCAGCTGCAGCCTCAGACCGTCCGTCTCCCAGCTCTACCCACAGTCCAATTCCAGTACTAAGCCTATTAAACCTCCAGTCCTTGATACAGACAGGTACGCTGTCCAAACCCATACAATATCCTAAAGGATTTTTTTTTTTTGCATTTGTTGTATAATACTTTTTCTTATTGGCAGCCCCTCCCAAAATATTTTTAAGTCATAGATTTAAAGCGTCTGATTTTTTGAGCTAAAAAGATGACTAGAATTTGTATAGGTTAATGAGAGGAGGATTATGCTTGCAGAGAGTACAGGACAGACAAGGTCAGACCTTAGGAATAACCATGGCATAAGCAGATATGAACAAGGGACAAGTGTATTGACTGTAAATATGTTGAGGTGCCAGGCACAGAAAACTCAGAGGACAAGAATAGGAAGCAAAAAAAAAAAAAAAAGAGAGAGAGAGAACACATAGGAGATTTCTTGTATTATAATTATTATCAAAGAGGAAAGTATTTCCCAGAAGGTCCCAGAAGATATCTCCTAATGTCTGATTGGCCATAACATAGTCACATGCCCCACCTCTGGCCCAATCACTGACAGAGGAATGGGATTACCTGGATTAGACCAATCATGATCCATCCCTGGGATGTGGGTGGGGCTAACACTGCCCACCACTGTGGACTCCCAACCCGGTCAGCCACAAAAGGTGAGGTCTCTACTCCAGAGGGCTGCTGAATGACTGACAGATGGAGCTGAAATTGTATTACCTCTCAAGGTGACTTGAGTGATTCCCTTTCCATCACCCTTTGGGTTCTTATCGATGCATCAATAAATTGCTTGTTTGATTCCTATGAATCTATGAATCATTTCTGATATTCTGGAAACTTCCTTTCTGACATGAAGCAGAACTCAGGCTCAAAACTTAAGGCAAGTAGCCGCATCTAGGTCATGATGTTCTATATTTATTTTATTTATTTACATAATTACCTACTAGTTTTGGCACAGGCTAATGGTTTTCCACTCATAGCATTTGTGCAGTTTCCTGTTTTAAAATTTTCGTTTTGGGGTGGACTTACTTAGAGATGATGATACTAAGTGAAGTAACTCAGACAGAGAAAGACAAACACCATATGATATCACATATACGTGGAATCTAAAAAAGAAAAAGATGGAGTTACCGTCGTGGCACAGCGGTTAACAAATCCAACTAGGAACCATGAGGTTGCAGGTTCGATCCCTGGCCTTGCTCAGTGGGTTAAGGATCTGGTATTGCCGTGAGCTGTGGTGTAGGTCACAGACACGGCACGGAATCCGCGTTGCTGTGGCTGTGGTGAAGGCCAGCAGCTACAGCTCCTGTTAGACCCCTAGCCTGGGAGCCTCCATATGCTGCGGGTGTGGCCCTAAAATGACAAAAGGCAAAAAAAAAAAATGCAAATGAACTTATTTACTAAACAGAAACAGGCTTTGAAAATAAGTGTATGCTTACCAAAGGGAACAGATGGGGAAAGGGATGGGTTGGGGGTCTGAGACCGGCATGTGCACACAATAGAATATGTATGTGGGATGGATGATCAATGAGGCCTGCTGTAGAGCACAGGGAGCTCTAACCGATATTCTGTGATAAACTATATGGGAAAAAAATCTGAAAAAGAATGGATATGTGTATAGCAATCACTTTTTTGTACAGCAAAGATTTTCACATTGTAAATCAGCTATACTTCAATAAAACTTTAAAAAATGGAGGAGTTCCTGCTGTGGCACAACAGGATCCGCAGCTTCTCTGCAGCACCAAGATCCAGGTTCGATCCCCGGCCCAGCACAGTGGGTTAAAGGATCTCGTGTTGTTACAGCTGTGGTGTAGGTCACAACTGCAGCTCGGCTCTGATCCCTGGCCCAAGAACTCCACATGCCGCCTGTGGGCCAAATTAAGGGGTTAAAAAAAAAGGAGACCAAAAATAAAAATAAAAAATTTCCTTATAAAATATCTTTATTTAAGTAAAGTAAGACCATTAAACTAAATATTACATAAATAGTATTACAAATATTGTAATTGTGGGAAATTTTGTGAGAATATTCAATATAAAATGGAAATTAAAAGCATTGTCTAAAGAATAGTAGAAGAGGAGTTCCCGTCGTGGCGCAGCAGTTAACGAATCCGACTAGGAACCATGAGGCTGCGGGTTCGATCCCTGGCCTCGCTCAGTAGGTTAAGGATCTGGCGTTGCCATGAGCTGTGGTGTAGGTTGCAGATGAGGCTTGGATCCTGCGTTGCTGTGGCTCTGGTGTAGGCCAGCAGCTGTAGCTCCGAATAGATCCCTAGCCTGGGAACCTCCACATGCCACAGGTGTGGCCCTAAAATGACAAAATGCAAAAAAAGAAAAAAAATAGAATAGTAGAAGAGATGGTTTGGGAGAGAAACAGGCGTGCAATGCAACAAGACCTGTAAGGAAAAGCTGAAATCTGCCTCTAAATTAACTTCTAAGGCAAAATATACATTTCTTCCTTCTGACAGCATTTCGCCACACCACAATAAATCCCCAAACACACCAAATGCTGTGGATTTAGGCATCAAAATATGGGGTTGTTTCAAAATTCATTTGAGACAACAATGGCACTTGTTACTAACAACATGTCATAATTGTTATTATTTCTGAAAATAGCCTGATGTGTCCCAGGTCATTACTAACCATCTACTGATTTCTTGTTATTAAATTTGGAACTAAAATGATAGAAGAATTCATGAACTGATGTATGCCCCTGTATAGCACACAGCTACACACACACATACACGGTGTTTTAAGTGTTTAATAGTGTTTTTTATTCTCTGGTGTACATGAACAAAAGGTATTTCAAAAACCGTGCTGGGTAATATGCACAGTTCTCACCCAGAAGAATTTCCTTCTCTCTCTCTCTCTCTCTCTCTCTCTCTCTCTCTCCATATATATATATATATATATATATATATTTTTTTTTTTTGTCCTTTTGTCTTATCTAGGGCCACACCCGTGGCACATGGAGGTTCCCAGGCTAGGGGTCTAACAGGAGCTGCAGCTGCCAGTATACACCACAACCACAGCAATGCAGGATCCGAGCCGCGTCTGCAACCTACACCACAGCTCGCGGGAACGCTGGATCCTTAACCCAATGAGCAGGCCAGGGATCGAACCCGCAACCTCATGGTTCTTAGTCGGATTCGTTAATCACTGAGCCACGACGGGGCCTCCCTCCCTATATATTTAAAATCGGCTCGGAGGTATAGATATATGGATTCTGCATAGTACATATTTTATTTTAACAAGATTTTCCATCGAGTAGACTGTCCCACTGGTGATTTGTAAAATGGCTTCAGGTGACGCCTAGAGTGCATTTAACAACGTAAGGTCACATCATGAGAAACTGTATCTGGTTTTCGGAGTTTTATTTCAGTTCACTGTCAACCCTCCCCATGACGTCGAGGAGAAAGTCTCATTTCTGAGGAGGGGATGACTTTGACCTCCACGACCCTTACTGGTTTGCCTTTTAATCAGAGGCAGAAAGGAACATCACCAGCCAGTAGCTTTGGCAAGAATCAGGTGACATTTTAGCTACAGTTAACATTCGAAGGAGGCAGGTGATAAATTAGCTGGCATCACCAGTAGTCTGGAGGTCTCAGTCTGTGCTTGTTTGTTTGTTTTTCTTACGTGGACACATAAGTTTATCTAGGCTTCCAACATGAAGCGCTTACACATTAACCTCCCAAACAGGAAGTTGGCTTTTTTTTGTGTGTGTTTTTTTAGGGCTGCACCTGCAGCATATGGAAGTTCCCAGGCTAGAGGTTGCTTTGGAGCTGAAGCTGCCAACCTGCACCATGGCTCAGGGCAATGCCAGATGCTTAACCCACTGAGCAGGGACAGGGATCGAACCCACTTTCTCATGGTTCCTAGTCGGGCTCATTACCACTGAGCCACAGTGGGAACTTCCCCAAGCAGGGGGAATTAACAACAAAGAGAAGCACTTCTTTTTGAAAGGCTCTATCCTTTTCTTCTAGGAAAGTTCCTCCACCCTGTTTTGGTTTGTTGATTTTGTTTTCCCATAAACTCCACCCCAACTGCCCTTAGGCCACTCCAGTGCCTCTCCAGCCAGCACCGACCAATCACAGGCAAAGGCGGTGTGGGATCACAGGTCTGGCTCAGACTCTTCAAGCTTCATTCCACAGGACTGGTGGTGGGATTATGGGGCTTCTCAGTATAATATAGGAATCAGGTGCCAGGAAAAGAAAAAAAAAAAAGACTTTTGGTTGAACAATGAATAGAGTGGGTCACATTTTTGTTTGCACATTTTTCTGTTTAGCTTTCATTTATAACAGTGTTAGAAAGCAGGAAGAAAAAAACTTGTGAGATAATCAGAAGATTACACTGACTCTTATCTTAGTAGGTACATACAATAGCGATAGATGTGGGCTTGTTTAGCCCTTAGAAGAAGTTGTGGTATTTTCAGACTTTGTACTCTTATTTTAGACACCTTTTCTTTGCTTATCCCATATTTTCTTCCTTCCTTCCTTCCTTCCTTCCCTTCCTTCCTTCATCCCTCTCTCTCTCTCTCCCTTCCTTTCTTCGTTTCTCTCTATTTGGGGACACACTTGCGGCATATGGAGGTTCCCAGGCTAGGGGTTGAATTGGAGCTACAGCTGCCAGCCCACGCCACAGCCACGTGGGATCCGATCCATATCTGCAACCTACACCACAGCTCGTGGCAACACTGGATCCTTAAACCACTGAGCGAGGCCAGGGATCGAGCCTGCATCCTCATGGATGCCAGTCAGGTTCGTTAATTGCTGAGCCATAAAGGAAACTCCACCAGGTATTTTTCTTAGTTTATAATTTTCCCTTGTCCAAATTACAGTGAATCTCAAATTAAGGGCCTTTGCATTAATGAGGATTTATGGATCATAAAGAGTTTTTCAAAGGATGCCTTAATTATGTTTAAAGATATGTAGGAGTTTCTCTATTGCCTATCCCCAGCTATTCTACTTCCCCTCAATTTTGCTGATAAAATTCACTACCTTGAGAGTCTTTCTGCTCTCCTTTGTCAACAGCATGTGACCAAATCCTTGTCAAAGTTACCCGTGGGTAAATCTGATTGAGGGTTTCTGGAAAGGTATGTTTTCATTAATTAAAGAGACTCCTGACTCTGTCTTGCTTTAAACTATGTTTGGATGAGGATATGATGCTAGGAGCACTGAACATAAGGACCAAGCTAGTAGACTGAAGAAACTGGAGCAGAAAGATGGGAAAACTCTGAGTGTTTGAAGACACCCAGGAGCTTCTGAATTGACCATGGTGTTACTCAGCTTTAGACCTGTGTTGTATGAAACAATAAAACCTTATTTTATAAACCCCTCTACTTGAGTCTTTGTTAGTGGGCACTGATACAAAGTTGCATTGGGGGATTCCCAATGAAACTGAGTTTCTAGTGGTGAATTTCCAAAAACTGGAATGCGTAGGTGAAGAATGTATTCTGGGCTCCCATGCAGTTTTCCCAGAGGTTCTCTAAAAATACACAACATTCCCTATTGCTTTAGCAGGCAATTGACCTTAGCACAACTACCTTTTCTTGACAGTGCAAATTTCAGACAAACACTTTTCCATGCATCTATTAGGATCAGCTTATTTCACGGTACCCAGTCAGCAAAGTATCCAGACTATTCCATCCCTCTATTCAACATTTCAGAGCTCTGACCTGGATATGTGGGTTTCAATAAAGAAAGATTGCTAAATGCAGTCAAAACCATAGGGATGTGGAATTGAGTTATGAGGGTCAGGGAGTCTGGCTTATTTGTTTTTATTTCAGCAAAAGGCACTACTGCCTGATACTACAGTCTCTGGGAATATCTCATAAGAAAAATATACAAGTACATTTTTTTTGTCAGCTTGATAAGTGACCCAGTAAAAATTCCCAAACTCTCCTAGCAGGCTGAAAATATAAAAAATATTTTCCAGTTCAGATATATTTATTGTGCCTAAAAAAAAAAAAATTCAAGTTGAAGCTGAGCTCCCCGCAATAGCTTCCATGATTTTACTGGGTTTATAAAAAGTAATGATTTTATTAAACTGTAAAACCATGACAGATGGAGAAACTATAATTTAGAGGGATTAAATGAGCTGAATTTTATATGCCTCTAGCATTTAAGGCACTGAAAAATATCAAAATAATTGGAAAACGATGCATTGTAGACACCAGGCTATTTCTCAGCTGAACAGCTAATAATCACTCCTTACAAGGCTCCAGATGTGTGTGTTTCCTCTAATAATGGGGAGTTAAAAATAACACTCCTAATTCTTCTTCCAAATGATGATCAGCCGTCCCACTGCTACCAGGCATTCCACAGGAGGGAATGTTGTTGTGGTATCTTGGAGCTGCTCAACAATAAATAAATAAGCATGTTCATCACATTATTCAAATGCAACCTTAATTACTTCAGAACTTGTTCCAAACTTTTCCAAGTCACCTCATGATAATGAGCTCTCGGGCTTTAGTCTTCCAGCTCCCAACTTCATGCCAAATGGACCGCAACTGGACGTACTGCTGGAGGAATATTTAGTAGCGCTGGATTGTTTCGAGTCTGAGGATCCACTAGCATAATTGAATTCCCAACTCAGCTATCTTTGTGGGGGTAAAAAGCATGATGCCAACCTAAGCTTCTTGTGCTGCATCGAATGTTCCTCCGCTCAAGGGATTGACTGTGCAATTTGCTTTACACCTGGGTAAGTGACTCAAGCCAGAGCATAGGGTGGATAATGCAGAGAAAAATGCTAATGGTCTCTTGTGCCAAATTTCAGAGCTGTAGCAGCCTCACTCTCAATGTCCCAAGTGGCCGAGTTCCTGTTGTGGCTCAGCGGGTTAAGAACCCGACTAGTCTCCATGAGGATGTGGGTTTGATCCCTGGCCTCGCTCAGTGAGTTAAGGATTTTGACCTTGCCGCTAGCTGCAGTGTAGGTTGCAGATGCGGCTTGGATCTGGCGTTGCTGTGGCTGTGGCGTAGGCCAGTGGACTGAGGCTCCAATCTGACTCCTAGCCTGGGAATTTCCATATGCTGCAACTTGGCCCTGAAAAAAAAAAAAAAAAGGAAAAATATGTCCCAAGGGCTACAGTGGACTTTGAACTCAGAGCTCTTGGAATGAGCCATGACACCTATGTTCATAGCGGCACTATTCACAATAGCCAAGACATGGAAACAAACTAAATGTCCATTTACAGATGAATGGATAAAGAAGATGTGGCACACACACACACAAAATAATGAAATAATGCCATTTGCAGCAGCATGGGTGCACCTAGAGATTCTCATACCAAATGAAGTAAGAAAGAAAAAAGACAAATACCATATGAAATCAGTTATTTATGGAATCTAAAATATGACACAAACGAGCATGTCTGCCAAACAGAAACAGACTCACAGGCATAGAGAACAGAATTGTGGTTCCCTGCGGTTGTGGCGGGTGGGGGGAAGGATGGGAGCTTGGGGTTAGAAGATGCAAACTAGTATACATAGGATGGATAAACAACAAGGTCCTACTATAGAGCACAAGGAACTCTAGTCAATATCCTATAATAAGCCACAATAGAAAAGAATATGAAAAAGAAATATATGTATGTATACATATACATACATATATCTGAATCACTTTTCTGTACAGCAGAAATTAACACAACATTATAAATCAACTATACTTCAACAAATTTGCTTTTTAAAATGTACAACAACAACAAAAGAATGAGCCATGGATTGGGAGGAAGGGTTGGATCTCAGTTCCAGTCGGAATACCAGTGCTCACTGGCATGATGGGCGACTTCTAACTGCTAGGGCAAGTTCATCCATAAAATGACACCAATATTCTGACCTAGCAGCCTCCAAGATTCTGGACCAGGTAAAATGAAGACTGTGGGAAAGACTTTCACATGACAGGAAGCACCTGTAAATTTAAGTCAACCTTTGTCTCCAAGTAGGTGCTTCTCTTTATGGCTGTAGCCCCTGGGACTGGGGTGTCACACCATGAAAACAGACACCAAACCCTGCATGGTGCTTTGACCTCCTTGAGGTCACAAGGGATGGGAGAAGAAAACACAGACCACGTTGTCATAACTGGGACACAGCCCATGGCACTGTATCAGCTCCAATCTCCCTCACGTCCATGTCTGGCTGACAAGAAGGCATTGCAGGTGACATGGGACTGGAATGCGAAATTTTATCTCTTCTCCCACTGCCCATTTCAAACGTATTCGGGGGACACAGCATTCTTCTGCTCCTATGTTTTTTTCTGCTCATGTTTCAACAGTAGAACATTGGCTAGTAAAGACTTGACTTTTTTCAAAGGGAGGTTTGTATTACCATGTCTTTATTATGGCGCCTCAGACCACTCCTGATAGGCTATGCTAATAAGAAGACACAACGTGGTGGTTGGCCAGAAGGACCAATCAGGTGCTTAGAAGTTTGAAGATTTGAGTCTGGTGATTCCAACCCAACCTCCAGTGAGGAAAGAGGACTGGAAATTGAGTTCAAACAGTGTGACACGGTTCGATCATCCCTACTTGTGTGGCGAAGACATTTTTTTTAAGGGCCAAAATATGGGAGTTCCTGAGTAAGGGTCAAATTGGAGCTGCGGCTGCCAACCTACTCCACATCTGTGCAAGATGTGAGCTGTGTTTGCCAACTACACCACAGCTCAGTGGCTGGATCCTTCAACCACTGAGCAAGGCCAGGGATTGAACCCCCATCCTCACGGACACTAGTCAGGTTTTTAACCCACTGAGCTACAACAGGAACTCCCCTGAAGCTCCTTTAAATAAAGAAGCTCAGATGAGCTCCCCCAGTGGCAGTGCTTTGTGTGTGATGTCACGTGTCACAGCTGGGCAGAAGCGGTGCTGTCCCGGACTTCACAGCGGGGTCAGTTGGGCCCCCTTTTCAGCATCCTTTCTTCCCACTGGTTCTAATTGTATCCTTTTGCTAGCATAAAATTGCTGTCCTAAGTACAACACTTTCCTGAGGTCTGTGAATTGTTCTAGTGAATCTGTCAATTAAAAGAATCAATAAACAATCAATAAGAATAGAAAAGAGAGGACTGTGGTCCAGAAGCCCGCTTTCCCTGTTACTCTGAGAAAATTCCCTGGAGAAGCAAGGTTTCCAGGAGTTTTCTGTCTTGTCAGAACAAAGAACATTAAATAAGTCTGGGATACAGCTCTTCAAAGTGAAAAACAGAAACATACAACACAGATCAGCACTTAACGCAGTGAGTCAGGATGGTCTTGGCACCTGGAAAGGGACTCTTATCATGGAAGGAGGACCAGCACTGGCGTCCCAGGAAGGGAGGTATTTAATCTCTATTTTTCTAATTTTTAATTTTTTTCTTCCACGGCATACGGAAGTTTCCAGGCTAGGGACAGAATAGGAGCTGCAGCTGCTTGCCTATGTCACAACCACATCAGTGCAGATCCGAGCCACATTTGCAGCTTATGCCACAGCCTGTGGCAACGCCAGATCCTTAACCCACTGAGCGAGGCCAGGGATCAAATCCGCATCCTCACGGCCACTACTTCAGGTTCTTAACCTGCTGAGCCACAATAGGAAACTCCTCTCTATTTTAACACGGGCAGTCGTTATTTCTGATTAATGTGCCTTTTCTCTGATAATTAAAGCAGATGGACAGTGTATATTTGATAGGTCACAAACAGGCTATTTTAGCACAAAATTCAAGTCAGCTCACATATCATCCAGAATGATTTCCGTATACTGAAGTACATGAACATTTCTTTTCTCAAATTATTAAAACTGGGAATGGTTTTCAGAAACCCTCAAGCTCAGTTGGTATCAGAAATGTCTCTTGGGGAAGTTCCCACTGTGGCTCAGTCGTAATGAGCCCCACTAGGAAACATGAGGATGCGGGTCTGATCCCTGGCTGGCCTCGCTCAGTGGGTTAAGGATCCAGTGTTGCCGTGAGCTGTGGTGTAGGTCACAGGGGCGGCTCGGATCCCGCGTTGCTGTGGCTGCGGCGTAGGCCATCGGCTACAGTTCCGATTCGACCCCTACCTGGGAACCTCCATGTGCCAAGGGTGCGGCCCTTAAAAAAAAAAAGGGAAAGAAAAGAAAAAGAAATTCTCAGGGGGACTTTTCCCTCTGACAACTTGGCTATTTGCCTCTTTTTTTATTTATTTACTTTTTTTAGTGTCCACGATTGAGGCCTCAGGGACACTAGCCGGGTTCATTTCCCCTAAGCCACAGCGGGCATTCCAAAACTGTTCTCTCGGTGTTCCCATTGTGGCTCAGTGGTTAACAAATCTGACTAGGAACCATGAGGTTGCGGGTTCAATCCCTGGCCTTGCTTAGTGGGTTAAGGATCCGGCGTTGCCGTGAGTTGTGGTATAGGTTGCAGACGCGGCTCGGATCCCACGTTGCTGTGGCTGTGGCGAAGGCCGGCGGCTACAGCTCCTGTTAGACCCCTAGCCTGGGAACCTCCATGTGCCGCGGGTGTGGCCCTAGACAAGGGAAAAAAAAACTGTTCTCTTGCTCTAACTGCAAATCTTCTCTGCTCCCCAGCTTGGGTCTTCTTCTGCAGGAAGCCTATGATGAGACAGTTTCTTGCTTGCTTTCTTCTCCTTTGGCTGACTCTTAGCATTTTCATGAATTTTTTATCCCCCGAGTTCTGAGCAGCAGATCCAGAGAACAGATTGGGGGTTAGGTTAAGTCTTACGTAAAATTTAACTGGATAAAAGGGCTTCGTGCTCTTTGGACCCAGGCCACACTGATGTTACATCTTTGGTCCCTTTGGAAGTTCTCTACAGAGCTCACCTGTCCTGCTTTATCCCAGTAAATAAAAACTTGCTTTCTATCCTCAGCTTCTGCAATATCTTAAGAGACCATTCTCAACCCAAAACAGAATGAGCACCTGTCATCTAAGCAAGCGACCTAGACCAATAATTAAAGCCAGACGCATTTTCACAGTCTCATAAAATATGATCTGATTTTTTTTATCTGTTGATAACATTCCAACTTTCTCAGAGTAAGAGGAAAATTTCCCTAGTGGATTTTAATGCTCTTGGATGGTTATTTTCCATCTACAAAATAATAATACTCTGCTGGTCTCCAGCCAGGGAAGAATTTATATTAAACTCTTCTCTGCACTTTCCTAAGTTTTCTAAAAACAAGCAACACCCCCGACTGTTAACACATATAAATTGAATAAATTCAGGAAAACTTCTTCAATAGGGACTAAAGAACTTCAAGACAAAAAAAAAAAAATCTTAAGTGCAATATTTGCACTTTGCACATCAACTGCTAAATAAAAAGTGTTCTTTTATGAATCTCATTTCAAACTTTCTCCGCTCCTTCTATTTTTGAATCCAATTATACTAAAAGTTATATATATACGCTGAGATATGCGAGGAAGTCTCAGTGGCCAGTGGCTCTGTCCTGTCTTCTGGGAGAAAAAGAACTAGATGAAGCTATTAGTGAAAAAAAAATTATTTTAATAAATCTGAAATAATGTGCATGGGGAAGAATGGACTTGGAAATCTGGGAGAGCATTTCAATTCATATTCTGCCAATTCTTTTGAAACAGGAAATCATGCTGCCGCTTCACACACTCAGCTTCACAAAGACCCTCTACGGCTCTGTTCATTTACTTACAGGCTCCTATGGGGCTTGGAGGAAGACAAGGCTTGGTTAGGGGAGGGATGATTAAGACAGATCAAGCTATTCAAACCCTGGATTTCCAAGGAGTTTTTGCTTTTCATCCTGAACGCGAAATGTGGCCTTTGCCAAAATGGCCAAGGTGACGTTGACAGTTTCAAAAGTGTCTGCACAGCTAACAGAGACTGCAGGGCGCTTGGCCAACACCCCCACCTGTCTTGCTGCTGAAACATCTGCATTATCTTCAGAAATGCAACTAGAATTCCCAGTGGTTTCAGGTTTTTCGCATGTCTCTAAAGCTTTCCCTGGTTTACAGCATCTATGCCCTGGGGATCTTGGACCTGTAGGAGCCCCTGCCCCCAACACAAATGTGTACACATAGGAACACACACAGATGCCTACGTGCACACCGATACATACAAAACATGCACGTGCGCACACATACACACACACACGCAGCTATACACAAACATATAGAGATGCACGCATATACCAGATACATACAAATTAAAAAGCTTTTGCACAGGAGTTCCCGCTGTGGCACAACAAAATTGGTGGCATCTCTGGAGCTCTGGGGCATGGCTTCAATCCCCAGCTTTGCACAGTGGGCTAAGGATCCAGTGTTGCTGTGGCTGTGGTGTAGGTTGCAGCTGTGGCTCGGATTAAATCCCTGGCCCAGGAGCTCCATGTGCTGGGGGCGGCCAAAAAATAAAGAAAAAGAAAAAAGGTTTTGCATAGTGAAGGAAACATTAAAAAACAAAAAGGGAATCAGAGAAGATATTTGCAAATGATGTATCCCATAAGGGCATAATACTCAAATTATGAGAAGGATGAACCAAATAATTAAAGAAATCACACAACTAAGTCAATTAATCACGTGACTGAAAAAAGCAATTCACCTGAGAAAACTGGGCAGAGGACCTGGGGAGATATTTCTCCAGAGAGGCACAGAGATGGCCGACAGGCACGTGATAAGATGCTCCATGTTGCTAATTGTCAGGGAAATGCAAATCAAAACCACAGTGTTTGGGAGTTCCCACCGTGGCTCAGTGGTTAACGAACCAGACTAGCATCCATGAGGATGTGGGTTCGATCCCTGGCCTTGCTCAGTGGGTTAAGGATCCGACGTTACTGGGAGCTGTGATGTAGGTTGGCTCGGATCTCGCGTTGCCATGGCTGTGGCCTAGGCTGGTGGCTACAGATCCGATTGGACCCCTAGCCTGGGAACTTCCATATGCCGTGGGTTCGGCCCCAAAAAGACCAAAAAACAAAAAACAAACAGCATTTGATACAGGCATAAGGGTGACCGTATATTGCCGATCAACTCTGTCGCTCCCTCCTCACAAAGCTCTCTTTAGAGAGATGGGGTACTTTTCAGCTCTGACGGGAAGTTCTGCTGCGTCTTCATTCTGAGTTTGCTTCTTGCACTAAAGCCAAGTGCTCCTGCCATGGGAACTGTTGTCCTCTGCAGGCTGCTTTCAACAGGGCCCTCTTCACCCTTGCTTCCTCACCCCCCAGGCAAGCCCCTCACCCCTCAAAACTCTAAAAGTCTACCTTTTCCAGAGGGAGACGCCTGGTTGCCTATGACTCATCCTGTAATTGAATTTAGATGCTTCTATTTCAGAAATGAATTCCTATTATACCTGATTCAAATGTCAAGTACCCAAATGGAGATAACAGAGAAGATAACTTGGAGACCAGGCTTCATTTGAGTAATTACGTTAAATTAGCATGGACTTCTCTCTGCCACATGAGGCCGCCTCTCCACTGATCCCTGCAGAGCTATAGAATTATCCCCTGGGTAACGGAAGAGCTTTTCCTACAAGTACTAACCATCTTTTAAAACAGGAGCTCCTGTTGTGGCTCAATGGGTTAAGGACCTGATGTTGTCTCTGTGAGGATGCAGGTTCAATCCTTGGCCTGGCTCAGTGGGTTAAGGATCTGGCGTTGCCACAGTGTAGGTTGTGGATGCAATTTGGACCCTGTGTTGCTGTGGCTGTGGCGTAGGCCTGCAGCTGCAGCTCCGATTTGACCCCTGGCTGGGAACTTCCATATGCTGCTCGTGTGACTGTAAAAAGAAAAAAGATAATAGATAAACATAAACTAAAGTAATCTTTGTCATTGATATGAATGGTTATTTCTGGTTGTTTTCATTAATTTTTTTATATATGCATGCATTTTCTAGATATTTTACGATAAATAACCACTTCCTTTATAATCATGAAAATGATTGGTTAAGACAGATGGGTACTGCAAAGGACCCTTGGCTTTGGAATGAACCATAATTTGGGTCCAGGTCTGGATGGCTGAGCCTTTCTCAGAAGCAAATTTGGACTTACTAATGATGCACGTCGTTCCTAAACTCTAGCTGTCAAAATCAGAGTGGCTTTGCATAATCACTGGTGATTCCTTTAATAAAATAAGATGCTTCCTCTTTTCTCATGGGACCCATGAGGCCAAGTGCAGCAGAGATGAAAGGCAGTGGTTTAGAAAGGGAACAAAAATTTCCTCCTTTTTCTAGGAGAAACAGGGATACATATCTTTTTTCCCCCCCCAGGTCATCAGGCCCATACGTCAGGGTAACATCTCAGAGGCTCTTACAGGACAACTTGATTCTATGTCCTCACTGTGGTGTCTTTTAGTTTTACATCAATGACTTGGGTCTTGTGGTTTCATTTTCCAGTTAAATTTTTTAAAAATCAAGTTTTACCAGCCTCACTTTCCAAGCCCAATTCTAAAAGCCACAGGACTCAGGGAGTTCACATTTTGGCTCAGCGACGACAAAACCAACTAGTATCCATGAGGATGTGGGTTCGATCCCTGGCCTCGCTCAGTGGGTTAAGGATTCAGTGTTGCTGTGAGCTGTAGTGTAGGCTGGCAGCTACAGCTCCAATTCAACCCCTAGCCTGGGAACTTCTATATGCCATGGGTGCAGCCCTAAAAAGACACACACACACACACCCCACCCCCACACAGCTGAATCACTGTGCTATACACCTGAAACTAACACAACATTATAAATCAACTATACATCAGTTTTAAAAGTCAGTGTCAGAATAATAAGTCAATGTTTTTGGATAAAACATTAGGTTACTCGGTGCTATCCCAAACTCTATCTTTCATAATAAAATTTGTGTTATAAAATAATTTGATGTTATAGTAATGAGAGGCCAGTGTAGACCACAGATATTCAAAATGTTAGTTTTGCATTTTTGCTTAAGTTCTATCTTTTTAAATAAATAAGACATTGCTGATTCGGCTTAAAAATTAAAAATATAAAAATCTTTATTCCTCTCTCCTGTCCCTTGGATCATTAGTGTCACTCACTTTACTTATATGTAATTGATTACATTATTGCTACTATTATTTTGAACCTATTGTAATCCGTTAGATCAATTAAGAATAAGAAAAATAAAAACCTTCACTATACCTTCAAATAAGTTAGTTTCATAGAGGTGAAATGGCTTGACAAAGACAGTGAAGGGCGATTCTAGGCCAATACCCATCTCAGCATCTATTCTATCTTTTTTTTGGCTATGCCTATGGCATGAGGAAATTCCCTGTCCGGGGATCGAACCCAAGAAATAGCAATGGCTACACGTGGATTCTTAACCACTAGGCTGACAGGAAACTCCTATTCCACCTTAATTAATGAAAACAGTGTTATATCTTCCTACTCCTGAATTCTTGCTTCACACCATTCCTGTGGTTCATCCTGTAGCATTTTATGTTTTATAAGTTATACAACAATAATGCAATATGCGATTTCTTTCTTCTTTGTCACTAATTCCCAGGCCCCACGTTTTTCCTAATAAAGCCTTCTTGATCTTGGAATAACCATTTCCTTTTATGATGTGTGTGCGTGCGTGCGTGCGTGTGTGTATGTACCAGTTATTTTTCTCTCTCCATCCTACCAGAAAAACAACTGTGAATATTTTATGGGTCAGCATATAGATGAATGTCTACTATGCACTGTTAGATGGAAATATCATTCTATTTATTTATTTATTTATTTATTTATTTTTACTTTTATTTAGACAAATGGCAAACCTCGTCTGAAGCTGTTTCCTAGGCAATTTCCTTTCTGTGCATATCAAAACTATTTTTACATTTCAGATTGGATGTAAAAAAAGAAGATGCTCACACAATGCTTGCGTAAATAGAGACAAAAAGTAGTTGAACTGAGAGATTAGACCCTCAGAAATGAACTACATTCGTTCCCTACAAAGTTACAGCTACCGGGGGGAAAAAATAAATATGTTTATGATCCTCAACATTGCCCCAAAATTCATGTAAGAAAACAGTTGCATGTAAAACTTCTTTCTTAATTAGCACCTTTCGGTTGAAGTTTTTATTAGAGTTGATTTACAATGTTGTGCCAATTTCTGCTGTACAGCAAAGGGACCCAGTCATACTCATACACACACACACACGCACACGCGCGCACACACACACACACACACATTCCTTTTCTTATATTTCCTTTTACCATGTTCTGTCCCTAGAGACTGGACCCAGTTTTCCACGCTGTACAGCAGGGCCTCACTGCTTATCCATTCTCAATTAGCACTCTTTTATTAAATAAAATCTCTTGTCCAATTCAGATTCAACATATTTCAGTAACGAAAACTAGGAAAGATACAACAAGGAGAAGAATTTATATTCTTCCCCTGAGCAGTGAAGTGAAGAAAGTGTGGAAAATCAATATCCAGCGTGAATATTCAGTAAATGACATGAACATGACATGACAAACCCCAGAGAATTAAACTTATACGCCAATCAAACAGACATGGAAGAAAAAGACAGATTTTTTTTTTTGTCCCTCCATTCATGTTTCTAAAAGAATTCCAGGAACCAAAGAAACTAGCTTTGGGTGTACATCCAGGGCAGAGACTGGCAGGGCGGAATGAGGAGCCAAGGACGCAGGACTTAACGAGGCCTCACTCTCCGTACAGTGCACCGCAAGCCCAGGTCAGCTGGCCGGACCTCAGTGCCAACCCTTCCTGTACGTGCACTGAAGCAAGAGTAGAGCTCATGGCAATGAGGGACCACCTCACATCATCAAAAGTCTACAAATAACAGATGCTGGAGCGGGTGTGGAGGAAAGGGAACCCTCTCACACTTCCGGTGGGAATGTAAGATGGTGCAGCCACTATGAAGAACAGTATGGAGGCTCCTCTAAAAAACAAAAATAGGAGTTCCCATTGTGGCTCATCTGGTTATGAACCTGACTAGTAACCATGAGGATGTGGGTTCAATCCCTGGCCTCGCTCAGTGGGTTAAGAGCTGTGCCATGAGCTGTGGTGTAGGTCCCAGATGCACCTCAGATCCTGCATTGCTGTGGCTGTGATATAGGCCAGTGGCTGCAGCTCCAATTCAGCTCCTAGCCTGGGAACTCTAAATGCCGTAGGTGCAGCCCTAAAAAGAAAGAAAGAAAGAAAAAAAAAAGCAACTTTTACCATATGATCCAGCAATCCCACTCCTGGGCGTATATCCAGAGAAAACTCTAATTCAAAAAGACACGTCCACCTCACATTGTTCAGAGCAGCACTGTTTACAATTATCAAGACATGGAAGCAACCCAAATGTCCATCAACAGATGAACTGGATAGAGAAGATGTGGTACATATATACAATGGAATATTACTCAGTCATAAAAAAAAGAACGGAATTCTGCCATTTGCACCAATATGGGCGCAACTGGAGATGATCATATTAAGTAAAGTAAGTCAGACAGCGAAAGATAAATACCATATGATATCACTTGTATGTGGAATCTAATAAAAAATGTTACAAAGAAGTTCCCATCGTGGCACAGCGGTTAATGAATCTGACTAGGAACCATGAGCTTGTGGGTCTGATCCCTGTTCTCGCTCAGTGGGTTAAAGATCCTGCGTTGCCGTGAGCTGCTGTGTAGCTCGCAGACTCAGCCCAGATCTGGTGTTGCTGTGGCTGTGGCGTAGGCTGGCAGCTGTAGCCCCAGTTAGACGCCTAGCCTGGGAACCTCCATATGCTGTGGGTGTGGCCCTAAAAAGCGGAAAAAAAAAGGATACATAAAAACTTATTTACAACACAGAAACAGACTCACAGACATAGAAAACAAATTTATAGTTACCAAAGGGGAACGGGGGTGGGGGGGAGGTGGGTAAATTAGGAATCTGGGATTAACAGATATACACTACTACATATAAAATAAATTTTA